>OX104066.1:10364495-10394776 GCA_944474145.2 Dicrocoelium dendriticum
CCTTGTGTCGTAACTTAATGGACAGCCACTGTCGAATCCACTGACAGTATTTACCTTGCTCATGGACTAACAACTGGTAATATCTGTCTGTCCATTTTGTTTTTATTTGTATACAACAGTAGAGGCCTGGTGAGGAGTTATCGAAAACCTATGTTCGCTTACACTTACTTCGTCGACACCATACGGGAGGTAAACTTCCCCAATCTGACCATGTGTTCGCTGGATGTTACTTCGCTCTTCACCAACGTGACATGGCTTGAAAGCATAAATTACGTTTGTGGGTATGTTGATGCAAAGCACATAAATGTGGTCATACCCACTGTGATCCTAAAGGAATTATTACTCAGATGCACATTTAATGACCAGGTTCTCTGCAATAGTGAAATATACCGGCAGTTCGATGGAGTCGCGATGGGTTCACTACTTGGACGCTTCCTCGCCAATGTTTTCATGGGCATGCTGGAACAGGGCTAGTTAAAATCAACAATCGCAGACATCAGTATATATTGCATGTATGTGGATGACATCTTTGTTTCACTTCATGCCTCGCAAAGTATTGATGAACTAACAAACATCTTCAACCAGTGCCACCCAGCAATAAGGTTGACCTACGAAGTGAACGAAAACAGACTCTTTCATTTCCTAGACGTCGCTCTGAGTAGACTTGATGGAGATGCCCTACAATTTCAGATGTATAGTAAATGCACGTAGACGGGATAGTACACAAACTTCTACAGCTTTGTTTTATTAAGGTTTAAATCGAATCTGATCCATACCCTAATGAGCCGAGCTGAAAAAATTTCCTTGGAAGACATATCCTGAAGAATTGGAGTGCATTTTCTTGGTTTTGAGGTGGAATGGCTACCCTGAAAGTTTCCTTGGAGCTAAAATAAAACAGAACAGCACACATCCCGTAGTATTGACAATAGAACGTAAGTCCATTTCCTACAGCTGCCATACAAGGGCAGAGTTACGGCGGAAGTTCTAGTTCCTCGCCATTTACGTGCACTCAGATGTACCTACTCCCCAGTGAAAATGTAAATCCATTTCACTAGCAAACCGATGGTGAAACTGAATTTCAAGTATAACATGCCCCTTCACACCAATACCATGTGTATTTACTCATTTTCCTGCTCTTGTGGAGCCGAATACATTGGTCGTACGACAAGGTGTCTATCCGAGCGTGTAAAAGAGCACTACCGGCTTGGAACTGGAAACACAAAACAGTCAGCTTCTCAATAGCCGCGCACCTCGCTGAAAACAGACATGCCAATAAATCATCTGACTCTTTCAAAATCATGTATCAGGCCCCGGCTAATCGATCGAAATACGTGCGTAAAATAATAATGAAAGCTGCTGAGGCACTTTCGATTTGACTGTCTAACCCGGAGCTGTGTATCCAGAAGAAGCTATCTAGGGGGTTAGGACTGCCCTGGCCCAAAGGTCTGACCATCTCTAACCTGCGAGGTAAATTGTTATCACCTAACGGACAGCCACTACCAAATCCACTGACAATATTTAACTCGCTGCTGGACAAACGACTGGTGATGTCTGTCTGCCCGTTTTGTTATTTTGTACATAACTTTTTAAACCTGCTGAGGACTTATCGAAAACATATGTTCGCTTACACTGACTTCTGATCATGCTATGCAGTTGTTCACAATTATTGTAGCTGTACCGCACGACTATATCTTCACCGCAAAAACGATAATTCCAAGGCTCAAATTAGTTTGCACTTTTGTTTGTGTAATTTTCGAGCGAATTCCGGCTACATTATGTCAAATCAACAATGCGTTTTATGCATCCATGAAAGGTTTATATTTAGCCACGAACACCAATGACATATAAAGTTAAAGAAAAGTATAACAACTGAATGTGGTGGGTTAGCAATTGGAAAACCAGACAACCTTGGTATGGTTGATTCATTTTGGCACTAATTATTTTTGGCTACGTTTTGACCCTCCAAAAAACGCGACTAATATTAGACAACTGACGTGCCACAAGCCCTTTGCGTTTGTTTGTTCGAAGAAATTGAGATATATTCCGACAATGCACTATGGAGGGGGTGCTGGCATTGGTGAGTACTTTGGATGCCAGTTTTTCGCAGCACTGAACGTGATTAAGCACAATTATGTCATTAAACTCCAAAATTGCAGTTCCGCTACATCGATCAACCTGTTTCAGTGAGGTGCTGATCACTTTGCATTGCCTGTTTAAAAGTCAAGTAAATGTCAACGGTGAGCAATACGTCTAGTGCAGTATTATGTAAACAACGCGACACGGTATAAAAGGGCTTTTGAATTGGCTATTATTGTCTTTTGCTTAATGACTCGAACAAAAGTTGATTAGCATGAAAATGCGAGGTCACATTAGCAGCGGATTTTGGAAACAGCTCAGCGAAAATAGCACTGCAGACTAGAAAGAATAGAACGCAAGGTGGGCTTTCCGCAGGTCGTTGCGACAAAATGCCAGTGGGTCTGAGATGGCTAGACATGAATGATCAAAGAGCTTACGAATGATACTTTTTCTTCACCAGTTTATGGAGCATATCGATGGTGTCTTCACGTGCGTCGCCTATGGAGAGTGTTCACATAATAGTGAATGACAAGGTACACATAGACGCACGTTTGAGGAATACCGCTTACACCAGTTTTCACCTGAACACCGTTTCTATCTCACCTAATGTAGAGTTATCAGTTTTCTATGGATATTTCTTAACTGCCTGTTAGACAGATTGCTTTCAGAGTCACGATTTTCTGAAAAATGTTCATGATGCATGACAGCTTTCTTGAGCTGCTTATGTAAGGTCATAACGTTACCAAGATAATCAAGCAAATTATCAATACCACTTTGAAAAGCTTTTCAATTAGGTTTTAGATCCCGTTCCTGCCAAAAGAATACAAATCCCGGTTATTCGCCATAATACTAGTTGGCTCATGACTGATTACACGAGTGACATCCAAGTACACTTTTCAATCTGGCTTCCATAATGTTGTACATTCAAGTTGATGCGATTTTGCCCGGTTGCGAGTGATATTGTAAAATGTTGACACTTCACCCGTCCACGTGCGTAAAGCTCAGTTTGACTTACTGTGAATTAAATGCTGAGGTCATTATGGTCCCGTTAAGAGATTCTACACTTTACCACCTTGGGTACTGTTTCAGTGGATAACAAATGTCAGCAGAGCCCATTTCATCTGTTGACGTTCACTTTATATCAAAGTTCATGCAAGGCGCAACATGGTCGTCAACTACATGGTTGGGCATCAATCTCAAAGTTTGAAGGGCTGTCTTTACCTGTTCCTACAGCAGATGTTCTTGTCAGTTTACAGCTTAAAAAGTTAGGGTTAGCGCCGCTTTTAACATCACGACAACTAGTCCCGACAAACTGACGGATGTTTAGTAGTCTGAAAACTACACACTTCGGCTTCTCCGAGTTAGTTGTTGCTTATGCAGTGATTGCTTACCATTCGGACTCATGCAAGTTTTCGTTCACCTTACGGCTCTCTGTCAGGTATTTCTGTGAAAAATCCTCGACATTTTAACCACTTTCTCTGAACGTTTTGGCGGTTTCACGGCTCTCATACGCCTAATTTTGGTCTCATGATTGCGGAAGAACTGTGCTATATGCTGATTTACTGATTTGCTATCTCCATCTGATGAGTCCAAACGAGGAAGAAACGGGTTATGGGGTGTCCGTGTTGGAATAAGCAACACAAAAACACCTCTATTTCGGCACTTGTGATCGGAATGACCGAGGTCTACTTCAGAATGAACCGAGGTCTCAATACAGACTGTGTGTAGCAATCCAACCACACGGCCAGTACCCAAATACAAGTTTGAAATGCTGATTTTATTTTATTGTTTGGTAGACGGTACATAGGACAAAATACTGTTGGACGTTCGAAGGACGCGTTTCCACCGAGCTAGATAGCGGTACTATATACAACGAATAAATATATACAACCCATACCACAACGATAAACTTCCCAGCTGCAATCAGTTGCAATGCCAAACGTTTCGATCAGAGAGTCATCAAGCTTGGCTTCAGAGCGACTGGATTACGAAGTGATTGCACCAATGCGCACAGTGCGTTTACTTGGCAGATAAAAAGATGTGATACGTGGATCACGCGAATAGAACGAGGGTTGGGTGCGTCTTCATAGGGGATGAGGTCAGCTGAAGGAGTGGACAGACCGCCACAGTCGGTGAGGGGGAGTCAGCAGACAACAAAAAACCGGTGGGGAAATAGGGGTCAACGGCAAACCATGCTCGGTACAAAACAAAGGCCTATACACAAATGGTGGCTGTGGCACTGTGAGAAAATAACTTGTTTCTGAGTGCAATTTGGAACCAGTTTGGAGCATGTGCCCACAGAATAGAGTGAACATGTTTGGGCAGGTGAAATGAAATTTGAAGGAATTTGTAAGTGCGGTGTACGCATGTCCTAAACAGACTCCATTGTGAATGTGTTATTTTTCACTTTGTTTCTTCTTCTGTGGGTTACAGAAGTACATAAGTAAGAAGAAAATGGCAAGAAAGCTCACTGGTCTGTATCTAACTACTACAAAAGTGTCATGTTAGAAAAATTTAGAACAACCAGGTAACAATGATAATGTCGATTGTGGACTGGCCAATCATAAAATTTTCCGACGTCATTTTGAGGCTGCATTCGATTTGTTGCAGCTTTGATCAGTCGATAAACATTGATGTCGTCAGCGAAAAACAAACAACGTGATGTACAGGAGCATTTTAGTTCGTTAGTTGAAATTAGGAAGAGAGGGGCCCAATACCGAAAGTTGTGTCACAGCACATTCCAATTTTAAGGTTTTGATATTGATTTTCCTACTTCCACTTCTAGACACTTGTGCAAATAGAAGTAATCAATGCATTCTAAGATGGGATCACCAATTCCGTATCCCCAACTATTTCCTAGAAGGGTGTAATGGTCCAAACTTTCGAATGCCTTACGAAAGTCATGAGAAGTAGCACGAACTCCCACACAAACATCCCCTGTTTGAATCCAAATGTTCCGTGCTGAGAGAAGATTCGTAGTGAACTACCGGTTCCAGCAGAATCCGTGGTGCTCTTGCGAAATGTAGCCAGACACATCAAGTTAAGACATGAGCGCGTCAGTAATGATAGCCTCCATGCATTTTGCAAAATCTGGGAGAGGGGTCACTGGACGGTAGACAGCCGGGTCGGAACGGCTGCCTTATTTGCGAAATGGAATAAGTACCTAATAATGCCATGCTGTAGGAATATGCAGCTCGTCAAGGCAGTGCAGAAAAGTCTAGTAAAGTGCTAAGGGAAGAGTTCTTCATGATTATGTAAATCTTTCATGCTTCTTCTTCCGTCAGTTGGTGTTTGTATTTGTTCCAGATTAAATTACTTTTCTTTTATTTCGCAGATCAATATAAGCATATCCTATCCTAGGATTCTGTCACAATATTTTCAAAACCGCGTCCATCATATATTAAAACAATGGAAAAATAACTACCTGGATATTCGTCATATTACAGTTAAACATGATGCAAAATGTTTGTTCGTTCCATTTAACTTTTTATTGTTTAATATATCCTAACATAAGGCAATGGGAAAATGGTGTATTTTGGGTTGAAAGCCATATGCTTAACAAGTCTCGGGGGATAGCCAAAATGAGAATCAAAAATTGAACAAGGACACACGTGTTTTGGTCTATTCAACATTGGGTTCACATTGGCATATGCATAAAGGAACCAAACCCTATTGTATAGGGATTGTAGATGGATACACCGTTTGTCACTTTATAACGGATCCCATTGTACTTGGGATATATGGCGGAAGTGGATTAGAACAACTTCCTCGCGCTTTATAAGCACAATACTCATTGAGCGATAATATGATAATTCTGGAAAGCGATCTCTTGCTGATGCACATGAAGAGAGCAATAGTTTCGTTCACATGCCAGCCGGCTGTTTTAGGTGGCAAACTTGTTATTACGTTTCAGAAAATGAGGAGGACCTCGTTGAGGTTCCTCAGAATATGATAGTTCATTTTCAAGTCGTCTGGTATGCGCAGACCCTTTCCGCTGTACTATATTACAGTCATCAGCCTAGATTGGTAAGGAAGCTAAAACGAATCTTTTACGTTGGGTAGTGACTTTTCCTTGTGGAGCCTCATTGATTGTAAAGTAAAGCTTATGGCAGGTCTGCCAGGCCGGGATATTTATTCCATTTGGGTACGCATATGTGCTAGGCATATGTTTTAAAACTAACAAAACAAAACCTTATGAATAACCCCCCGTAGAAGACCAGAGCATCGATACCCGGTCCTTGACAGTACCTCAGATTGTTTTCAACAAACTATGTCGGCCTGGATTACCACCCCAAAGTCTCGTTCCAAGGTGACCGCATGCAAGAAGTGGCGTTCAAGCTAGTAAAGCTATTAGGCTAATGAAGAGAGTGTACGCCCTATATTTGAATGCATTGTTTCAGAAAGGATGTTAGATTGTTAATTCGTACACACTGTCCCGGTTTGGTGGAATTCTATCGGGGTCTTCTTATTCAGAGATTACGCGTCAGATCTAAATCCCTCAATATAGAGCAAGAAATGTGAGGTGGTCAGACGCTGCAGCTACTTAAATAATAGAAAAACCAGATGCCTAACATGGGCGTTTATAAAACAGTATTTGTCGCCATTATTAGTCCTTCATGGACAAGTTGTTTATGCAATACGGGCACCCCACGGAAAAGTGTAGTGCGTTTGACAGGCAGAGCATATCGATAAAATAGATTATACGCTTCTCTAAACCGACGTGTACAGGTCCATAAGACTCACTTGAACTGCGGCGAGGAACTTGTCATGGTGTGTATTAACGGCAACTAATCAGTGAACTAAGGCGGAGGCAAGATTAAGTCTGGTGCGCCAAATTATCAAATTCGTCAGGTAAAAGGACTGGGGTTCAAACACATTTATCAACCCTGAATTTCAGTGATTTTCACTTATTTGATGGAAAAGATGCTACTTTAGTTGCAACGGTAGTATGCATAAAAGCAGATAAACCGGTGAAACCGTTAAATGGAGAGTAAAAAGAGACAGCTTAAGAGATTTCCTAAAATGGTGGAGATGGTAAAAGTAAAATAAACTAGAAATGCATTGATAAAATTAAGTGTGCACCGACGAAATCCCTGAGAATTTTATTGATTAGGTCAAATTCTTTTGGTGAGAATTTGGGGTCGCACCGTTTAATAATGTCAAACACCAATTATAAGATAATATCTTAATGGCGTAAGGAATCATCAGGTCGTTTGTTTATCCTAATACTCTGGACGCAGAAACAACGTAGGCGGTGAGCGTTCCACGGCTGATACACTTGATTCGAGGAGAAGTTGCGACTGCATTCCCGCAGGCTGTACTGCATGGCAAGCTTGATTGATAATGTTGTATATTTCCAAAAGCAAGCGGCAATTTCGTTTTGAACTCTTCGAGATTTTGTAAACCATATTGAGGTTCTCTCGTGGACACCGATACCAACTTTAGTACAATCCCAGGGACTACATTCTAAAACGATCGGGTAGAAGAAAGTGACCCCAAAGTTCATTGGATATCTTTGGTTTAGGAGTCTACAGCGCAGCGAGATCACGTTTCTAACACTGCAGCCATGCCTGAATGGCGTATTCCAAGTGCGATGGCAAGCAGTCGAATGTTGGTTGAGGAAATATATGCTACAAAAGGAGTTTATTCAGGCAGGTAAATGGTAACTGAGGCCTAGATTCATTCAGAAGTCAAAAAGCTCTACCGTGAAAGGGCGTTAAATTGCGACGGTTGACATTAAAGAATTTATCCGCTTACTATTGTCATTCAATATCACTCATCAAGTCTAGTCAACACAGGTTTTAAGCACCATGGTAGATACATGTTCCGCATTTTACACCATCAATGTGATTGGAAAATACATGAAACTAATTAATGTAAGAAAATATGATGTAAACTATAAGTTATTTTTGCATATCACTCAAATAAAGAGCTGCACATCATAATGATGTGCTCCGCTGGATTAACAATTAGTTTTGAGTGGTAGAATAGGATAGAAAGGTGGTAATAAGTATTGAAAGAAGATAAACGTTTACATTCAGACCGTTTAAATGAAACACAGCTTTCGCTAGAGCATCATGTAATGACTGGAAAAGGTCGTTTAGAACCTTGAAAGAAAAATGTAAATATTTGAAAAATAAACCGAATATTCCATCATGACGCGAAACATAAGCGTAAGTAGTCTGATGCATTTGTAAAAAGGGATTGTGTGACAGCTTTAATTGTACACCTTTAGCACAAGGGATCTCAAATGAGTATTTCAAGTGATCGGCAGTTTGAAAGTACTAGATAGATTAAGAAATTGAGAAAAATGACAAATGCAGATTTAACCTGGTTATAGTTAGAAAAATAGTGTCAACAATGGATTCGTTCCCAGGGGACTTGTTTCCATCCATATTATTCCATTGATAGCTTACACCCACATACCTGTGCTCCAACTGAATGCGTGCCGATGCGACAAAGTAGCAAGTAACCCACCATGTGTTTTACAAATGTTTCGCTTTGTTATTTTTTACTATGTATGCTGACAATAAATCAGATGCAATAAGTGAGCAACCGCATCAGCACATTAGCTGGTCCATTACCATGACAATAGTACCACTGTAATCAAGTGGGGATAAATGCATAGAGCTTCTAAACCTTTGCAAGTGTATTTCACATGATTTAGTGGTTTGCTAGCATCGGGATGGGCTGCATCATTCAGATGCAGTCGATTTATTTTAACTGCATGCTGCTTTTGCAACGTAAGTAGGATGCTTTCATTCAAAGGAGACAATTCAATGAAAATCGGGAACATCGTTCTCCTCGCCATGTCAAATTTTGTGAACGATCGGGACTGCTGCAGTTACGTTTATTGGCTTGAGAGCCAATAGATTGTTCAACGTATCAGACAGCGGGTTATAACACGTATGCCGGCTACGGACTTAAATTAGAGAGTCGTATCATTCAATCCGGTCTAACAAGTCACTCCGGCCATGAATGATTAAAGATGGGTAAGCAGACACATTCTTGATTCGCCGTTCAGGTGGTTTAGCTGGTTTATACAATATCAAGTAGTTGTTTGCTATGAAGACATGGATGAACAGTATGTACCACAATGCACCACAAATAGCTTTCTTATTCAGTCTCTGGTACCACAAATCAAACTCCATGTCACCGATCATGTCCACGTAGGGTAAACCAACCAGGAACTAATCCAGTTAGAAAAATGAGTGTGTGAACTAGCGCATTTCGAGCAAAATCTAGTTATGCATGTGCCATACGACCACTGGATAGGGAAATTTTTTTCTTTTACCAGTTACACCCTCAGCAATGCTATGATAGGTCACTGAGGACGAGTGCCGGTCGGTGGCCGAGAGTTGTGGTGTGTGCCTAAAAGTCAGAAGACCACCGATTCGAATTAGCTTAGGCGCGAGTGATCACGCAATATCCATAAGTCGTTTTTGACCATTCGTTCTGTGCACCGGAGCACGACTGATACCTTTCTGTCCAAGCTAGCATCAAGATCAAACATCCCCTGCCTAAGTGGTCAGAGTAACGTGTGTAGCGACGAGATTGCTGACCAGATTTGCTATTTGATATGTATAATCTGTAAACTTGATCTAACAGAACGTGCTCCAATTGAGAACGTACTGCGAACTGCGAGCTTGTGTGCTTTCGGTGCATTCCTACGGCCGATGAAGTAGATGCAAATTTAGGGGATTCGCGGTGGTTGATGTGACTAGCATATGTTCCATGCCGAATAAAGGAAGTTTTGTAAGACAACCAGAATGACTGGCAGAGCGAACTGAGTGTACAGTGGCCGGAATGGCATGGAGGTCGAAATTATTGCTGACTGTATGGTAAGCTGTTGAGTGACGCAGGTAATTCGTTGCGGTTCTTGAAAGTACCATAGAACGCATATAATAAAAGCGATTAATAAATAAATAAGTAATTAGCTGTATTCTCGATGAAACATGACACCCCAGGATAGGCATTATCAAGTGGTTGTCAAAGCCACAGGAACACAACATTTATATGCAAATCAAACTAAACGAAAAGTGTTAGCAAAATTCATGGCCCGAAAAATTGTTCATAATTTTCGTATAAGAAGGTTGCAAGGATGCTGGATATGTTCATTGTGTCAGGTACAAATGTGGCGCCGAAGCGCGGTGAAATAAGTTTTTCAGTTACGAAATTCCCTCGCTGGGAGTTACGAGTGGTTCAGGATGTTGATCTCCATTTTCCTGGGGCCTAAGAACCCGATAGAATGTTTGGTAAACACTGTTGCAAGAAAGGTTGAAGTTTTGTTCATATGCCATTAAGCTAACGAATTGCGGATATTGGGATCATTGCCAGTGTTAAGCAGTGGGCAGTGACTTTATTTTGGTGGCGAGGCACATCCGTCACGTCGCAGTGTTGTTAAACAGACATTTGTAGTTCTTTATAGGGAGTACGCTTGCCGGACGATAATCCACCAGGTCAAGGAACGCTGCCGTTGACCACAATTTGAATATGGATGAGCCTGTGGCAACACACTTTAAAACCGATTTTACGCACGACTAATCACAGTCATGGTCCACCCAACTTTCCATTCTTTGAGCGAAATGTTTAATCAGAATTCACCTGTAACGGTCGGAACAGGCGGTACTACACGGAGATAGGGTAATGGAGAGCGGGATGCAGAGTTGCACAGGTGAGCAAGAGTCACAAAGTATCCAAGGTCGGGTATTTCATATGCTTTTTCATTGGTCGAGCGGATAACCTAATGGTCAGGTGGGTGTCGCTGGCGGACCCACGTGGGATAACCATACCAGGTAAGTAGAGTGCTTTCAGAGAGATGAAGCATATTTTGTGGAGACGTTTCAGAGGTAATAAGGACTTGAATTTAACAGTTTAAGCCGGTAGAGTGCCAGGATCGAGGAGCTTGCAGTGATCTCTGGAATACAGCTATGGTCGAAAAAAATAGGATCGGCTGCAGCAGCTTTAATTTCGGTAATGCAATTTTGACCGCTAGAAATACAACCTGGGAGAAATAACCAAAACCGCTGCATGTGAATCAATCAGACCTCACCGATGTTAGAGGAAATTGAAAAAAATAAGTTATAAATACTAAAGCAAATTACACAGCTAGAGTTGAATTTATCCAATACAAACATGGAGTGTTTGTAGCTTAATGTCATTTGGCTTCGTGGGAGATTTTCGGTAACGGTTGAGCTGAAGAAAACTAAAAGTGCTTATGCGGAGATGCTTTTGAATTTTCAACAGTTATACATGCAAATTTTCCCATGATTTGCATGATAGTTAGAATCTTCAAAGACGGAAGTCACGCATTGCTTTGATAACTCCTTACCATCTAGTCATAGAACAATCCGTGCCGCTTATACCGAAGTGAATGATATCTAGATCGATACCACAACTGTGTAGTCGACGCTAAATTGATATATTTTACAGATGATACGTTGATCACGACCCCCTAATAGGAAACTTAGACGATGATTTTGCAACAGCCAAATGTAAATATCCTCTCAGTTAAAAGAATACAAGCAAACTATTCCTCACATGGCAAGATGAAAAAATTGTATAAGCCATCAGCAGTGCAGATGCATCACTTAGTAGGCTTTGTCCAGCCCTATTTCAACATCTTGTCACTGATCGGTTTAACCTGTGGAAGTGCAAACTTGGGAACCAATAACCTTTCTGTTGCTGAGTCTTCTCGGACGCTGATTCTCCCATCTCCACACAGTTAAACAAAGTGGAGTAAACCGTTCAGGCCTAGTTGCAATAGTAGTAGCGCGGTCATACTGCCATCCAGATTTAATCGCGACGCACGAATAAAATCGTAAAGGATTTTCTAAACCCCATGTTATCTACGACCAAACGCATTGGAAGCTCATACTGTAATGAATCTTCGTCTGCTGGACCATCTCATCATTAGTAATCAGATTCCGGAAACCACAATCACGTTCATCGCCACATTCTGAAACTCTGTGACGAACTGACAAAATACCATCAGCCTATGTGGCTAACAATTTATAATCATTTAAACTATCCCCCAAACCTTCCATTCGAATATCCTATCCGTAGACATTCCTTCACCCGTGTCATAAACTTTTGAAAACGCCTAAATGGTGCTTTAGAATGTTTGAATTAATTGTGATGACCGCTCACAATATGGATGCAAACCCAACAAATTTTGCGCTCACAAATCCTCGTGAAATCGGAGCAGGAGGCTTTACACATGTGCTAGCAGCAAAAACACGTGAGTCCGAAATTGCGCAACATAACTCATTGGCAATAATTTCATTAAACCTAACCATTTAATCAGATTATCACACGGGACTAGTCAAACCTTCACCTGTCAATCTGCATTGTACTATATTTAATTTAACCCACTGACATGACTCTTTCACGACCATGCTGCGAATAGTG
Organism: Dicrocoelium dendriticum; assembly: GCA_944474145.2. NCBI lineage: Eukaryota > Metazoa > Platyhelminthes > Trematoda > Plagiorchiida > Dicrocoeliidae > Dicrocoelium > Dicrocoelium dendriticum. Next base: position 10,376,982 of record OX104066.1, read on the forward strand.
ACGACCCAATGAGCATTCCGTTCCACTGAAGCTTTTGTGAGGAAAGCGAATCGATATCGTTTTCTGGAGAATCACTCGCTAGACATTTGGACTACATCTAGTAGGGCGTCCAAATGATTGTCTTTCACTAAGGATGTTAATACTTTGTTCAAAAACCATACAGTGCTCTGGATGTGACGACTGGATGCATATCGCTCGTTGTGGCATCGGTCCTGGTCAGTACGAATCACTGCAGCTGATGACTACTCCAGCTATTGTTTCCTTTTGCTATGTCTGCCGCACTTCGTTAAACAACAGACATCTTGTAAATGGGCTCTCCAACGGAACCCAAAACAACCCACACCCAGGTCCCCCTTGTTACTCCTCATTCTCCCTCTTCTGCTTCCACACCAACTTCCCCCACAGGTAAACGAAGCCGCAGGCCGTCTGATTCTTGTTCCGAACCATCGAAATTCGTCTAGCAGAGTGAGCACAAGACAAAGACATACGCAGCGGTTGTAAGGGAAAGTACCACCGTCTCTGGTGCACACATCCCGGCTACGTATAACGCTAAGTCAAAGTCTAATACCAATCCATCCTTCCCTCAGTCCCAGTTCAAATCTGTTCTTGACAAGATTAACCAATTGGAATCGCTGATCAAAGCGAGTGCTAATCCTTCCCAACCACAGACTCCCAGGCGTGTCCTACACCCTCCCGTGACCGATGTTTCATCATCATAAATGCGCCTGAAACGACAAAAGATGTCCCAGCCGGAATGATGTTAGACAACCAAGAGTTCTTAAACAACTAGCTCTGTGTTATTCGACGAAAGCAAACAGGGAATAAACATTATCTCGGCTTCCCGCTTAGGTAGGAAACAAGGTGATGCCCTCAAGGCACGCAATCTTAAGTTTGCGTGCCAAGACGAGGAAGAATGTCGGCGCATTCTCCTACGGACCAAGCGTCGCAAAGGATAGTCTTTTATGTGTTGAGTGATCTCACCCCGGGAGATCGGATCCAACTGGAAAAAAAACTGTTGAAGAGCTGAGGACCCGTAGGGCGAGTGATGAAACGGACCTTCATGTCGTGGATTTTTGCATAGTTCGAAAAACTCCGAGAACCCCTTGGAGGCCGATTTTTGTCACCTTAGTACAGTAACGCAAAAATAGGGATGTGCTTGCTGTTTGTCAATGTTCGCAGTCTGCGAACTAAACTTGATGAGATCCAGACGCTGCCCCAGATGTTTGTGCTGATTTAATGGCCTTCACCGAAACATGGTTATTCCCAGACATCATTGACTCTGAAGTGTCTCTTCCTGGAAACCCCCTTCTAGGGCCGATCGTTATGGGATGAAGTCGGGAGGCGGCGTATTACTCTACTGGAGGGCAGATCTTAAGTCCCACCTAGTTTAGGTCTCACTTGACAATGACAACGAATTTGCTGCCATTGATGCCGCATTGATGACGGGGGCAGATCCTTCTTGATTGGTGTCATCTATAGAGCGCCACTGGGCGCTGGAGCTCGCCTGTTGGAACTGATCAGGAAGCACGGTGCAGGAAAGAATTGCGTTATTCTGGGTGACTTCAATGCTCCTAATGTCGACTGGGACCTCCTTCTTTACAATCGTCTACCTGATTCCTTTGATGCAGCCTTCCTAGATACCGTTCTCGACTGTAGCTTGTATCAACCTGTCTCCATGTCGACTCGTATTCTCGCTGGCCAGTCGCCTCATATTCTGGATCTTGTGCTCTTCCCAGCGCAGTGCGACGTCACGGACATAACAGTCTATCAACCCATTAGTAAAAACGATCATTGTACTGTCTTATTCCAATGGACTCGTCGCCTTACCATTCACAATCCATGTGCCGTCGGTCAGAATTGCTGTCGTGTCGATGTCCTTCGTCTTAAAACGGCTGCAAGCTTTACCGATTGGTGTATTCCAGAAGATCACAATGCTGACGATGCCTGGAATCTTTTGTCCTCCAAACTGACGTCACTCATTGAACAAATTGTCCCAATCTCCAAAAAGCGACCGCTCTCTAGAGGTCTTCTGTGGATCGAATGTGAACTGAAAGCATTGATGAACAGAAGAGAGTACTGGTGGGACCACTTTAAGAGCACAAAAGCAGAGCATAACTACCGCGGTTACAAAAAGGTTAGGAATACCGTCAACCTGAAAAACGTGAGAAATCTCAACAATATGAACTCACCTCAGCCATACTTTCTAAAAAGACTCCTAAGACTACTTTCTCCTACCGCAAACGGAGCACCAGAGCGAGCAGTATTATTCCCGCCCTGTTTTCCTTCGAGCTTTGGATCTAGTTAACAAAGACACCGAGAAATCCAGCCTTCTGGCCCTGCAATATTCTTCAGTGTACTCGACAGCAGCGTCGTTCCCTGACAGACCTGTATCCACTCCCCCTTCTCTGTTCGAGCACATCGATATTAACACTGACGTCGTGTTGAAACTTCTCTGTGAGTTGGATCCTTACACATCGCCTGGTGCAGACGACTTGCACCCCTTGTACCCCAAGACTGTGGCCCAGTAGATTGCTTCACCTATCTCGCAGGTCTTCCGCCTATCGTTTCTGTTCAGACTTCTCCCGACTGCTTGGAAGATGGCCATCGTCAAGCCAATATAAAAAGGAGAGAGCCGGCAAGACCCAGCTAGCTACCCACCCATTTGCCTTACATCGATAATGAGCAAAATCATGGAGCGGGTCCTGAAACGGTCACCTCGGCTTCATCTGGAGCGGTTGGATATGATATCCGGTGCCCAACCTGGTTTGCACAAACCTCGCTCCTGCTTTAATAACTTGCTTATGGCTAGAGCAAATGGAAAAATTCATTGGATGTTGGCAAACGCCTGAATGATGTGTTCGTGGATTTCAGTGAAGATTTTGATAAGGTCCCGCAAGAACAGCTTCTCTATAAACTCCGAGGAATCGGTGTACCTGAAATCTTTCACTCGTAGATTTCCGATTCCCTGCATAGTCGTTCCATGCTGCTGAGTGTGAACGCAACGTATTCCGATCATGTACATATAACTAGCGGTGTCCCACAGCACTCTGTCTTCGGCCCTAAACTCTGCAACCTATTCACCAACAATCTACCGTCTGAGGTTCACTCTGGTTGCTTCATTTTTGCAGATGATCTAAAGATATAAAAGGAGGTATCTACTCTAGAGAATGTTGATCGACCACAAGTGACGCTCGATCTCCTGCACAATTGGTCGATTCAGTAACGCTTTCCCAATAATCAAGACAAAGGTTCCGTCCTGATTATTAGCCCTCCTGAAGCATTCGGCGCTTTCCACATAAGTGGTTACTTGCTCAAAAATGTCACTTTATTAAGGGATCTAGGCGTGATTCTTTCCCCAGACTTAAGATCCACTCAGGACACCATGAAGTGGGTTGCCGATGCCTACAGCATGTTTCACTTCATGCGAAGAGCTTCCTGTCACCTGACGACGGAGCTATTTAGATACCAGTTCACCTCGCATATACGCTCGATTCTAGATTACGGCCTCCCTGCTGCCTACCCGCTTGAAATATTGTGTGCGACATGATTAAAAAGGTCCAACGGCGTAGATCGAAGTTTGTCGCTAAGTTACTTGACTTGCATTTTCTCATTCAGCTCCGACCTTTGAATATGTTTTCTATGGATTACCAACGCCGGCGCGGGGATTTGATTTTTACCCGTCGTATCCTCAGGGGAGAGCAGGGAGAGAATTTCAGGCATTTTTCCACCTCAACCCTGAGAGTTCGACCAGAAGCCAACGATAGAAAATATTTAAAGCACGGAAGTTCAAAGTACGGGCCATTCTTGTATCTATACACTCGTGCTGTGAATATTCGGAACCGGTTAACGCCGCCTGTCGGTAAAGCGCAGACCGATGATGGTTTCAACTAACTAATTGATTCCCATTTGTTGAATACGCCCGGATAATGTTGCTTCAGGTTCGAGTGCGATGGCGTCTCCGGAGATTCTGTTGCGTAATCACTAGCACCCAAGCAACGATCAGGAAGAGATGGAGCTGACAAGGGATATCAAAAGAGGTCTCTAATACCCGATGAACCAATGAACCAATGAAGTACAAACTTTAAGGCACAATGTGTTTAAAAAGCGCTATGAGTAACCTTACGAAGCTTTCCACACATCTTAATGCATCACGTTGAGCTTCGTAGGCCTAAAAATAAAAGAATCTGATCGGCAAGGTAGGTTTAAAAACACCACCGTAATGCAACCGAATCTATGACAGGTTCCTTGGCAAAAGTCATGTTCAAATTGCTCCAAAAGCACTAAACTAAACATGTCGCAATTTAGATTCTCCAATGAACCTGTTCTCTTAATTGCAGATGGTTTTGCGGAATACAGATAAGTAATCTACTGTCCAATAGTTAACTTCGGATGGTTGTGATGCAACTAAGTTTTGTATACGCTTTGATTGTAGCTGCATTTCTTTAGTGACACAACAGCTTTTTCAGGCAATGTAAACAGGTACATATTTGGCTTGACACATTGCTGCTCAGTTGTGTAACAAGAGAGTAAGTATGAGTCCGTGGATAATTTCCGTACAGTTCAGATTGCAGGTATTTCGAGAGATATAAACATGAATTTTCCGAGCGATGCACATTACGTATCGCTAATATTTTCACATTGGTGATTCTGAAGCTGATATATTGTCAATCGCGATTCGGCTTGTTCCCCCAGCAGACACTACCTTCAAGCAACGCATGTATTCACCCCCTCTACTCTGTTCACACAGTCATGGGTTCAGCCGAATGCACACAACATGGCAACTACGTTTTCGCCGGTTGCTCGCACCTCGCTTCTAATTATCACAATAATTTCCCAGTGTAGTACATGCTCCATGTCTGGTGCATGTAACTCTGCCACTGGGTCAGTATTTTCTTATGTTTATGTTCGTTCGTCGGAGGATGTGAAGCGTACCTCTCATGATCTGTTGTCCGTTTACTCTCTCTGGTTCACCTGAGTACAAGTGTTCGCATTATTGACAAGGTATTTTATAGGTGCAATTAGACGCTATATCTTGCAGAGGTGGTTCACTCAAACACACTAGTGCTGACCGGAAGTTTTGACCTCCTTGGAAATGCACGCTTACTCTTTTCATTGTTAAGTAGTTGACTGTTAGCTTTCAATATCTCCAATCAGAAATGGATTCCCAGCGACCTAATCCGTTTCTTCCTAAGTAGTGCAGGTGGTTTTAGGGTCCTATGCAGTTTTAACTTGAAAATGTAAAATTCTCGAGGCACCAAGAAACCATGCTGTCAATAGGATAAAGCTAACCAGCATCAAATAATTTCTACACTGTCTTCATCCTATAGATCCTTCTGTGCTTTCCTCAGGTGCACAAGTCTACGCGCCACAAGGCGGAGATAAAGTAACATGAGCCGTAGTGGAATACTTCCTACATCTTTGCATGTTTTTGATACAGGTTTTCTTTAGACGCCCTCAGTTCCTGTGGACTGGGCAATCCTATAAATTTTTATGTCCACCGCAAGTCTGTAGTTCCATTGTATGGTGTATGTTCCCAGTGATGAAATAAACTGCTCCTTCTCATCCCAATTTTAACATTTAAAAAGCGCCACCAAGTCCTTGGCAAATTATTTAGCTTGCGAGCGCTTTCATTCAAATGTCGTACTTAACTAGATGTGCCAATACGGGGACATTTCACCACCGTGGAAATTCCCTGCTCTCCAGCGTACAAAGTTCGCTCACATACAGAAGATTGCAACATAGAACGTGTTTATTCTTTCGGGCATTACTGTACCTCGGGACTCATGCTATTTACCAGACTATTGTTCTCAGTCAGACATTCAGATTATTACCAACGCGTCATTTTTAGTATATCGGTGAATAGTGAGATAATGTCGAAACTAATCATCGTTTCAACTGACGCCATTGTCAGACCAACTTCCTTTTGCGCGAACTGATTCGTAGGTATTTTTTAAGAAGGTATTTATCTTCTGTAATAAATGTCGCAAAATAACTCATATATACCCAGCCAATTCATGTGTTGCAGAACCGACACCATCTATACCATTTCCCAGTCATGTTAGTTAGCAGAGAATGCAAATTGGTTCGTAGGCATTTTCAACTTGGTTCATAAGCATTTTCAAGTTAATACGTTTCAAAGTTTGGCTAAGTTGCACACACGCACGGACGAGTAGGTTCCTCATTGGTCAGACACCGTCGGCCAACAGAATGCCGTGTGTCACTATGGAGCATGTGTTCTTAAACTTTCCGACACATGCACCGCTTTGTAGTGTAACTTAGCACGATGAACCCCTGAGCTTTCCTTATCCACAGAACTAGGCTTTATCACATAAGAATGAGGTGGAGTTCATCGCTGTACACTGAATTTGCACAGCTGGTCATTTATGTTGGCAAAAGTGAAGGCTGTTGAACTTACCTGCAAATGCAACTATATTAAGGCGTAGTACCTTGAATAAAATTCGTTCAGACATGCAGCGCTAACTTGTTTGATACCAGGTGTTATTAAGGAAAGCTATATGCTCGGATCTCGTTACGCTTCAGGTCTGGTTCGGTACTTTGTTTTGTATAGATATAATGCGAGAATGCAATCTCACACAGCTAAGTTGTAGCAAATGGGCGAAGCACGGTGATAGTTGTCTACCATGACAAGGTACACATTCTTCGCTTTGCATCAGAAATCACACAGAGTCTGTGAAAAGCTTTTTGAAAGGAAGAGTCTTAGATCATTTCCATGCATTTCGTATGCATGGCCGGATAGTTTCTCGGTTCTGCTTTCAGCGCCTTACGATAACTAACGATGTAAGATGCTTCCGTAGCTATATTTTAACAGTCTGCGACGCGTGAAGCACGTACGTTTGGGCGTTCGATATTTCATCTCGCATGTGCTGTAAGTATTTTTTTCTGTCTTTACAGTTCGTATGAATTTTTCAAGATGCCGCTGCATTTTAATAGGCACCATGATTAGAAGAACTTTGTTACACAAGTCACCTTGTAGATAATTATTGGACGCTATAAACTCAAAACGAAGATAAATGTTGTCGTATTTCCGCCTCTTACCCACTGGTACAGAGGATCCGGTTGGCACAGACCTATATTGCATCACATCAGGTAGTACAGAGACATCGCACGTCTCAGTTGCTGCATGCTCAGAAAGCACATTAGATGGCCCAACTACTGCTACATCTGAATTCGACAAAGAATACTCCTATGAAAAATTTAGCAGTTATCCCATTTTACGATTTATGATGCAAAGCGAACGATATGTAGATTCGGGGACATTGGTGCACACGACAGTCAGGGAGTTATTATTGGAACCCATTATTTTAAAGTGCAAGGTCAGGTGATCGTTGGCCCTGACTTTATGTTAAGTGATGACGGTCTATTGTTTGTGACTCTATTGGTTCTAACGGCGTTGGCAACAGAGGCGACACTAAATGTAGCATTCCGCGGGACGTTTTGAGCGGGCCCTGCTTATGTAACTGGAGCCTCAGAAGATTTGAACTTGACCAGTGACCCATGGGTTGCAAGTGCAGTAAAATCGAATTCGGCGGTCCAACAGTATTTATTAACAAGCGTTGTTGATTGATTACGCGTTTCGAGTAGTGTCTGATTGTCGAGGTTCTGAATACTGCTTGCCAAGCAGATATACGATCTGTTTTCGATTGGCGTTCGTCCAAAACTGAAAATGTTAACGTCAATGTGGAGCTTATTAATCGTGGTTCGAGCAAAGCAAATTTTGCAAGAAGACTGCCCTTTGAAGCCAATGTGTTATCCTGGTTCATACTCGCTTGCAGTGCTATAATTTTAGCGTTTGTTCGCCGTTCTACTTCTTCTGCTAACTGCTCGCAAGTATGGACTAGGAGAAGTATACATGTGGCTAGTTGGATGGTCGAACTCCCAGTACAAAACCAGATATCGGCTTGTGAGCTGTTTGGATCTCTCACGTGTTGATGGCAATGGTTTGCACATTTCGGATGGTACCATTTGAGCATGGGAAACCAAAGTTTACTAATCAGTTACATTCAGTGGCCCGACATTTACACTTTGACTAAAGCTCTTTTGGATTCGCCTGTACTTGCTTTTTGCTACTTGGCATAGTGTTGCTACCTTACACAGTAGGCTAATTGACGTTGCATACTTTTCCGACTTGCAGGTTGCACACCTTGGTCAGCCGGATAAATGCATCCATATCATGTCTCGATCACACATTCAGAAACGATCAAAAAGATAGGAGATTCCGATACAGTCTCCGTTAATTCATAAAATTTATTCCTATGGCCCTGTGTTTGAGGTTTTGCACCAAGGTAAGATGTTGTGGTTCATATCGGACACATGTAGGACAGAAGTCCAAGTTACCGTCTCGATAATTTACCTGTTTCACTGTACATGTGATAGCGAGGACGTCGGCCGAGCTGTGATGAATCTGTCCACAAGGATATCCGAGCGTATTCCGCAAGTCCTCTGAAGCCACCTACGATCTTGTTTGGTTGACACATACTTGAAAGCCCTCGTGAATTATTTAGGATAATTAACCGAAACAACGCCACCCGGTTCCTTCATTCGCGGAAGCTCCGCATTTAGGCTACGGAAGCTGCATTACGGTAAACAGACGGAGTTCGTCGCACGTCTCGCCTTACCTTGATGAGGTTGGCTGGTACGTTCCACTAAGAGGAATGCCGGCCATCATTAGATAAACTTTGATCGTGTTCGATTAACTAAAGTCGTTACAGCCTGAATGGCCCTGTATGCAACATTACTTTTCCACTAATTATACGTATATGGCTGTCGAGACTACTCGAAATGGCTGCGTTAAAACTATCACGTTGAAATATTGTTTCCTCTTACCATTTTGCAATATGGTTATTTGCTTTCAGTGGCAGAAAGGCCTTCATGATTGGTTAATTTGAACGCTAATTTCCAGTAACATATGGAAGCATTCTTATCGCACTGCTAAGAGTAAGGCTATCTCCATCTCCTATGCTGTGTTCCTGCTTACTCAAAGATTTCAAGTTCTCATTTAGTGTACTGATGTGCGGTGACGTTCTACGCGTCTCAGGATATTGCGCTCAACCCGTATACCAATCATACTGCATATGAAATTCCATTGGTTGTAGTCCTCTAGCAACTTGTCATTCATTTTGTCGGATTTTGACGCGAGATCGTCAGTGTACACGATAGTTAATGCACTGTGTTTCTCTCAAGTGGATGTCGATCTTTCGTTGTGGGTGGCAATGGGTTGTTTAATAGGCAATAATAAATATCGTTTAAAGTACGTTACGTCGTGCTTGGTTCAAAAATATGAATAGAAGGGTGTTGCTTCAGGCGTTTTATCGGGGCGACTGCTGCGTATATTACCTGGCTCTGGGTTGCCGGTACTATGTCCAACGCATTAGGAGGGGCGTCTAGGTGTTAGAGAAAAGTAGTGCCGCCAAAAGTGACTTATCCACTAAGAGTATGAATAAGTCTCAGCGTGGGTGGCAAAGGTGCCGCAGGACGGTCAGCAATACTAGCTTTACCCTTCGACTTAGGGACAGAGCTCCGATGGTTTTCATTAGAGCAAGATTAGTTATTTAAGATTCAACTGGCAAGGCCCTAAAGTTCCCCATTTGCTGGACTGTTTCATACAGTTTTCAGACATTTTCATGAGCACTGATATACAATTGATCATTGGACTTGCTCCGCATGTTTTGAAAAACCAGAGCGGGTCATTAAGATTGAGTTGTCTCTTGCCTTCTGGTTGGCATACACAACCACTCTTGAGGTGATAATTAAGGAAAAATATTGAACTGGCGATCCCTCTTATGACTCCACGTGCACATTTCGACAAATCACAAATACCATGTAGTGGAATATGTTCAGCGACGTCAGTATTTTGCAATCAAACTGTGATCAGGTCCACAAAGTTTGGTGGACCCTGTTTCCACGTCTAGGGTTGCAATAAAACAAAAACTCACAACCTTAGCTATTTGATATCGGGCGCAAGCACGCTACAAAGGAAAGCAGAAGGGATTTTGCAATTGGCAATTTGACATAGAATTAATATTTTCAAACAGATGTTAGATACCAAGTTCAAATACGCCACTGATTGAGCGACTGCAACTTGTCTGATAGGTTCACCCACCGCAAGTGTTCATCATCTCTGCGCTCTCATACATCTAGACGAATGGCACTAGCCCGACCAAGTATTCAAGCAATTGCTTCATGCAAATATGCCAAGTCCTCGTCAGGCTACCTCACACTATCGCCCGAGTTAGTGCAAGAACATCAAATGATTTTGACAAAGAAGGAAATCCACTGGGTTCCGAATGGCACGGTCTAACAAACACAGACGAATAATATTCAGCTCACCCTCGATTGAACACCAGAAGACCTTTTACCAAAAACTAACTGGCGATCCTCAGTATTGCTCAAGCATGATTCCAAGCAGTTGTGAGTTACTCCGCGCTCACTTGTTATCAAACATTACCAAGCGTGTAAAATACATCACTGTGAATTGGCTACATGTTTTATCAGTAGCGTACGTCCGTTCTTAGCACTGCTTCCTGCACTCAAACTTGCATTTACGATTGAATATCTATCCATCTCCATACATTATCTAGCCACTTGAAATGCCAACGAGCACTGCTGATACGAAAGTCACTTCATCAGTGTGGGGGTGTTGTGTCACCAAATACTGCACCAACCGGGTCGGAAGTGAAAACACTGGACGACGAGCTACAACGTGTGTATTCTGGAGAGACCACGAACGGCGTGTATAAGTCGGGAAATCAAGGTCACACTCACATGCGCTTCGATCGGTGCGATCAATGATTCAATCATTAGGTCTAGCGTTAGCAGTGTAGCGCGCGTGATAGATTGAGCGAAACGTGTGCGCGTCGGGAACGCAGTGGACACATGCATGGGTACAATTTAGTGAAGTGAGAAAGTTAACAATGGAATACTAAACAGTAAAATGGCTACAACAAACATGGTTCACATAATGAACGGCTGCACACTGCTGTCCTAACACCTCCCTCCTTTAGAGAAAATTGGATAGCATGCTACATTTGATTCATATGCTCTACACCTTGGGTTAACCACTAGTCTTTGCACTGGGGCTCTGGTGCGTGTTGAATACCTTCGGTTTGTTGGTGCATTCTCCGTTTGCGCTACAGGTTCTTCTGATGGGCCCAGTTGATACGTGTCCAGCAAAATGTCCAGTGGTAAAGAAGTTTCCCGTCTCTGGGAGGTCCCTTGCACTTCAACACGGGGTCTAATATGATTCACGTGTCTAGTCCATATGACAGAATCTACCTGTATTTTGTACAAAACACCTGAGACTCGTTCAACGATACGGCCAGGGATCCAGGATGACTTTCCGTCTCGAAAATTCTTAACGTATACATTGTCACCAGGCATGAAGTGCCGGGGGCGTGCTCCATGATGGCGATTAAATGCCAACTCCATTTGAGGATTGCGTTGTCCGTTGTTTTGCACTGGCTTCAAAGCATCAAGCACGGTTCTGACGCGCCTACCGAGAAACGCTTCGGATGGAGATAGGCTTTGTGGTACTGCTGGGCCTGGCGTAGTACGGTAAATCTGCAAAAATTTGTCAATGACTTTTTGGATGTTCCCCTCTCCCTCCATTTTAATCAGCGCTCGCTTGAACGTATCAACAAAACGTTCAGCTTGCCCGTTCGATTGCGGATGGTACGCTGGGCTGCGGATGTGTTCGATGCCATGAGAATGGCAAAAGTCAGCAAATTCTTGGGAAGTGAATTGTGAAGCATTGTCTGAAACAATTTTTTCGGGAACTCCAAATTCTGAAATGAGATGACGTAGGTGTAGTAAGACAATAGAGGTAGTTGCGTATCTTGTTTGAAAAATTTCGGGCCACTTTGAGTACGCATCGACAATTATCAAGTAGTGGAATCCCTCTATGGGTCCGGCAAAATCAATATGAATGCGTGACCACGGTCCATTTGGGATCGGCCAAGAATGAAGTTCGCATTTTACAGGTAATTTTGCTGCCATAGCACAGCTGCTGCAGGAACGAACAACATTTTCAATATCTTGGTCCATAAATGGCCAATAGGCATAGCTGCGTGCTATGGATTTCATACGACTGATTCCTGGGTGACCTTCGTGGAACTGGCTGAGAAAAAAACGCTGCAGCTTGCTAGGAATCACAACTCGATCGGCCAGCATCAGGCATCCATCAATGATGGTAAGGGCAAAACTCCTTTTTCGAAACTGCTCAGCATAGCAGTCCAAGGGGCGTGATGGCCAACCAGTGTTGAGGTATCTCATAATACGTCGTAACAAGGGGTCTGTTGCCGTTTCTGCTCTGACTGCCTCCCCTGTTACTGGTAGTTGACGTACACATGTTTGGAATACTTGTCTGATCTCAGGATCTACGGTAATGCTTGATACAACACTGTCTTCATCTGGGGTTTTGGAGGTGCACTCTGCAATCAGTCTTGATAATGCATCAGCATGACCGAGAGAAGACGTGCTTTTAAAACGTAAATCGAAATCGTACGCCAAAAGAGTGGTGGCCCAACGTTGCAATCTATTTGCCGTGTGAACAGGGATTCCTCGTTTGGTACCGAAGATAGACAGCAAAGGTTTATGGTCGGTGTACAAAATAAATCTACGCCCATGTACCATCTTATGAAATGTCTTGACCGCAAAAACCAGGGCTAGTCCTTCTTTCTCGATTTGACTGTAATTCTTTTCCGCTGCTGTCAACGCGCGGGAAACATGCATCACAGCCTTTTGATGTCCAGTTGGGAATTGATGCAACAAGACACCACCAATGCCGTTTTGTGATGCATCAGCTGCAACAATTATTGGTAATCCTGGGTCGTAATGAGTTAAAAGAAGATCGGAGGACAATATCTGTTTAATGTCGTCAAAGGCTTTCTGGCATTGTGGTGACCAATTCCACACTGACTCATTTGCCAAAAGTGCATTTAGTGGGGCCCGGAGTTCATGCATTCGAGGGACAAAGTTGTGATAATAGTTAACCAAACCCAAGAAGGACTGCAAAGTAGCTTTGTTCGTAGGGTGTGGCATTAACTTGATGGCTTTTATTTTGTTCGGGTCAGGTCGACGACCGGAACTGTCAATAATGGAACCAAGGTATGTGATACTGGACATCATAAGTTGGCATTTCTCGGGACGTACAGAAAATCCATATTCATCTATCCTGAAAAATACTTCGTTCATGTGCGTGTAATGATCTTCAGCAGTAGAGCTTACGATTATTATATCATCCAAGTAAGCCATTGCGCACTGTAAACCGGATAACATTGCGTCCATCACTTGTTGAAAGATTGCTGGAGCACATTTTACTCCGAAAGGCAATCGATTGTAGCGATACAAACCTCGATGAGTATTAATAGTGAGCAGTTCTTTTGAATGATCTTCGACCACTACTTGTAAGTATGCATCAGAAAGATCAATTTTTGAAAAGATCTTCCCTCCATTAAGCCTTGTGAACAAATACTCGGGAACAGGTAAAGGATAGTGATGCGTTTCCAACGCGTCATTTAATCCGGTGGAAAAATCTGCACAAATGCGCAAACTGCCATTAGCCTTTCTGATGACTACAATAGGAGGGGCCCACGCTGAGTAGGTCATAGGACTGATAACGCCCATAGACTCCAGTCGACTAAGTTCAGCATCCACTGCCGCAACGGCAGCGTATGGCACTGGTCTTTTGGGACAAAATACTGGACGTATACCGGTGCGCGGATATAACACAGCTTTTAGCTTACAGCACATTCCAAGACCCTCTGCGAAAACATTAGGGTACTTAGAGGCAAAGTGTGATTGAGCTTCCGTGCTGTTTTTAAATGTTACAGGAGCAACAGAACAATGAAAATCCGTGGGACAAAGTGAAAAATTATCTGAATTATCACAAATACTGTTCAAAGGTATGCTCCATAAATCAAGTTTGTCTATCCAATCAATACCTAACAAGTTCAAATGTCCATAGCGTGTAACGTAACAAACACCATTAGCATGCAAGTTACGAAGTGAAAACTCACAACTGAACTGTCCAAGAAAGGGCAATTCCGAGCCGGACGCGTCGTGAGCGACGTGCGAAGTTTGAACACATGCTGGTTTACCAAGTTTGCACCATGTTGACTCAGAAATTATCGTAATATCAGAAGCTGTGTCCAACTGAAGGCAAACAGGAACATGGTTTATCATAATCGTAACATACTTCCGCAATGACTGATAGTTTGGGCTGGTGGTTGCAAACACCACATTTGAAACACAGCGTTGAAAATTCGGAGTCCTGGCGAGGTTGCATGACTGTCTTCCAAGGGCATTCTGCAAACATCTGGTTTCCTTATGTCCCACCTTTCCACAACGCTTGCATGTATGTTGTCTGAATTCACAAAATCGAGCAAAATGCCATTGACCACAATGCCAACAAGCACTAGGCGGACGGTTTCGACGTGTGAAGTTGGAGGATCGCACCGAATAGTACGATGGTCTGGGACCTGTAGGAATGGCATGAACATCAACCACACAAGGCTCGTTGTGCCGTTGGATCGTTTCTGTGTCATGTTTCGGCGTCAGTAGACGTTCGCATTCCTGTACTAGATCCTGCAGTGAGATATCTGGATTACATTCCAAACGAGATAACAAGCGCGTGCGGATCTCCGCATCTTTCGGAGAACGTAATCCACAGACAAAAATGAGCGTTTTGAACTGATCACTATTGAGTGTGCTAAGCTGAAAACGTTCACATTCCCTGTTAACAACTGCTGCGTAAGTCACAAAATCATCATCCTGATGTTTAACAACTTGAAAACATCGGAAACGTGCATTGACAAGTGACGTTTTAGGACCAAAAATTCTGGTTAAGTTTTTCACCGTGTCGTCCAGGAACAAATCACGTGGGTTCTTTGGTAGAATGTAGTTCGCGTACTTCTCATACTCTTGTGAACCCAATTTCCTCAAAAGAAGGCGTACCTGTGCCGCATCGCCTAATCCACGCCCATCAATTTTTAACAAGTCCTCATTACGACGAAACCATGCTTCAAAAGTGAGGTCATCGTCTGGTTGGTAACGAAATTCTGCCATGCTATGCGCCAACTTGTCTGCAGTGGAAACCGTCGAATCCGTAGATGCTGGCTGTAACGACATCCGTGCTGTCAATGTTTCAATTAAGCGCTGTTGGGACGCTTCAAACTGTGCTTGCTGTCGGGATAACACTTCTTGAAGATATTCCAAGGGAATCGCCATTGCTCACAAAATAGAATTCCACCTCCGTTGCCACTGTGTTGTGTCACCAAAAACTGCACCAACCGGGTCGGAAGTGAAAACACTGGACGACGAGCTACAACGTGTGTATTCTGGAGAGACCACGAACGGCGTGTATAAGTCGGGAAATCAAGGTCACACTCACATGCGCTTCGATCGGTGCGATCAATGATTCAATCATTAGGTCTAGCGTTAGCAGTGTAGCGCGCGTGATAGATTGAGCGAAACGTGTGCGCGTCGGGAACGCAGTGGACACATGCATGGGTACAATTTAGTGAAGTGAGATAGTTAACAATGGAATACTAAACAGTAAAATGGCTACAACAGGGGGCTACCAGGAATGTCACAACTACCAAGGTGGGGGACCGATCGACCACATGCAGTGGCCGTTTGCTGATAACTAGAAACGGTGCCAGCATATCCGTCCAGTCCTGCAACAAAACCTCGAATTTCAATGTGCGCGGTATGTGCCCAGTCAGGTAGCGCTACGGGTCATTCTATTCAGTAGTGTTTGAATAGCCATGTCATGACACACAAGCTGAGCTAGGTTGACCGCATATTCAAGGATTTTCAGTCGGTAATTGGCAGAATTTCTACTCCGGAAGAGCCGGAAAGAACAATGTCATTTGTGATCATTTTGATTACAAAGTTGAAGAAGGAAGAATATATGGGACAAACTTGCCGAACACAACTTGTCTTAGGGAACTCAAGAGACAACTTCAACCAACAGAATTGAATGCGATTTTAGGTCAGTCTCAATAGATAGTCGTCTGTGAATGCATCACTAAGCACAACAACATTCATTCTTCCGCTACTACTGGTGTATACATGCAAGCTATTATATTTAGATTATGTTGCTCAGTATCGAACAAGTTCGACGTAATGCTTTTACGTTTGCCCGTCACGACAAAATCCAATTAGCTTGATGTTGGAGAATACAGTAGCTTTGTGCTTGGCAGTAATGCGAAACCCACTGAAAGAGCAAGTAATGCATTATGCGTTATTCTGCAAAAGCGAACCGACTGTGAACCAGGTGACTAGCCTTAGGTGTCCGCCAGGAAAATGAATTTATCTTGATCTTAATGAGTCTCAAATTGGTAGATGTTTCTTCATAGTTAATCCGAAATTGGCGGTTACACAAATGGAACACGTTAGACCTGAAGGCATGACCATTTTACATGCAATTAACGGAAACCCAACTGTATGTGGAGCGGTGTTAACAGCGTCGCTTTAATGAGCAATGATTGTAATAGTTCTTTCCATCTGCTTTCGCTGAAGAAAGTTATATTAATTTAACCATTACTCGTGTGTGATGCCCATTTAGACATAAGAAGGAGACTTGCGCAGAGATTTTCAATAATTCTCGTCAGGTATTTACATTTTAATGAAAAATTTTAAGCTAATGGGGAAGCTAACTATAGATCGAGTGATAGTGGTTAGATGGCAATGTAAATAGGATCAGTAAAGTCAATCGAAAGTTATATCACTCTAGTCAGGTGTTCGAAGTTACGACTAGGCAAACAGCGCAAGTAAGAACGCAATGCCTGATGAGGCACAAAACTCACAGTTGGGCCGGGGGTTCTGACAGATACGGACAACTCGGCTTCATATAATCCCAGTAACGACAATTATATTCTTACATTAACTGATACAGTAACGTGGGAAGATCAGGTGGTGCATATGCACAGGTCTCTTATTAACTTCAGTCAGCAGTGAATCAATATCGACCCAAGTAAATGATATCAAACGATCGAACACGTGGTCAGTATACCAAAAACATATTAGAAATCTTCTGCTATCCCAAGCCACACTCCTAGATTGCACTGTACAGACCATGGTAAACAACCACGGCAGACAAGTGATCTACTTAGTATATTATGGTAGAAAAAGCAAATATCCAGTTACCGTTAAGGGGAAGTTTACTGAAGTCTGTGGATTTGGCAACTTCTTGCCTAGTAACCAGTTGCTTGCTTCGTATTTATTACTAAATCATAGTCGATATGACATCAGTTACTCATCTCATGTTTCAACACTGATTCATGTTTACTAATTGGTATTACTTCTTGCAGTTGAAAACAATAAATAGCAATCTATATCAGCTCTATTAAGACGATGCTTCTGTTTGTCACGCAAATCAGCCGGATGATTCCGAATGTCATCTCACATTGTAAAAGCAAACTGTAAGTAGTTAGACGATACTGCATTTGCTATTTGCGAGAAAGAGCCTTGCACAGTTCTTTACATTAAATTGTTAAATATCTATTCTCTCCCTTCAAAGGGGTGTCATTTCAATGCTTTGGGGAGGTAAGAAAGTGGTCAAACATGAACAAGCGAATAAACTCGTTTAAACGTAGTTTTATGTTTTGCTGCTTTATTTATGCTAGGCAAACTCATTTAAAAATAAATGTAATGGTGTACAAATTAAAAAGCATATATGCAAGAGTTGAGGTATTACAGTAGACGAGATGAAATTTCTTCAGAAAATACCTGAATTTGGATTTTTGCTTCAGTACTTGTTTTAACAAGTTGTATTC
>OX104066.1:10395272-10432605 GCA_944474145.2 Dicrocoelium dendriticum
GCAATGTTATGGTTTCGGCTGACCTACCGATGACCTGCTGCTAGCGTGCACTCTGATCAGTCCCGACTTCCCAAAGCAGGAGACCGGCGGTACGGGCTGGGCAAGTATCATTTTGCTTAACGTCCAACTGACGGTACATTCAATTTATGGCCAAATCAATAGCCCTCATCGTAAAACGCTCTCATTGGCTGGTTCCGTCCCATTAGCAACTTCCCCTGCAAAAGTTGACATAAGACTTCATTTTTGGATCCAACTGCATTCTTACGACTAGTCTCCGTAGTCTATCAGTACAGGAGCCGGGTCTGGACCTTCGGTTCCTCTGAGACTTCTGTGCGGGGATGCATCCGAAGTTGCTTTGGGGATTAGATGCATGTCGAAACTCTCTAGTAGAATATCTAACGGTAGTAACCGAGCGCTTGTGCCCGCAGGATGCTAGTTGGTCGCAGCTGACTGGAATGCCTGGTCCAAATCAAATTACCTCACTTTAACCTCATATAGCACCTGTCCAATAGTTCTCCGTATCGGATCCTAGCCACCCATTTGCGTGTTTGAGACGCGCGATAGTCTCTTACTAAGACAACGCTGTCCGGGGTAAGAAGCGGCGCGTGCTTGGGTTCATTGTCGCTCGTTGTAGTACTGCTCCATCCGAACGTTCCTTTCTTGCTCATTAGTACACCTCAGAGTTTAGCAGGGAATTCACAGTACGGAGTTTTCTCCTCCATTAGTGCTTCTGCCGGCGACAACTGTTTGGTACTTGGGGAATTTGAAGTTGATCTGTACAGCGAGCAAAAATGTATCAAGTATCTCCTGTTGGTTCCTTCCCCCCCGCATCTTTAGTAGCGATCGCTTAAACGTGTCGACGAAGCGCTCTGGCTTGTCCATATTGACTGAGGGTGTAATTGGGTGGCGACCGAGTAGATGCATGATACGATGCTGTGCACAGTCATTCGGCAAATTGGGAAGGAGAGTGAACTGGAGAACCATTGTCAGTGACCAAGGTTTCTGGTATTCCGTGTTGACTGAAAAGTCTCGCTCAAAATGTCTAATTGTTGCATAGCACTTGTCGCACGCTCCATACTAGAAGACCTCAGGCCATTTTGCTATAGGAATCAACAACTATAGGTACTGCTGACCGTTTAAGGGACCAAAGAAAATCAGCGTCACGCGTTCCCACCGGTGTTTTGTTGCCAACGGCCAGGAAGGCTAAGTCAGGCTTTTCTCGGTGTGCCTTATTACTAGCAAGCGCGCATCTGGACATGACTTTACTAGTTGCTCGAGTTCCGAATCAATGTTGGCCAGTAGACAAAACTCCGAGCAATGCTTTTTCATTCTGAGTTAATTCCCAGGATGTGCCCGATGAAATTGCTGAATGACTTCTTTGGGCAAAGTTCTTTGGGTATGACAATTCTCTCGGCCAAAAGGTAAGACACCCATTTATCGATCGAAATTTCGTCCTTTTCTCTCCGAGGAGAGAATTTGTAGCTCTCCGGTTAGAGTATCACTTGGCCACTGTGTAGTGTGAAATTTGATTACCTGGCGCAAGAGGGGATCTCGCACAGTTTGCGTCACGTACCATGTCGAACGTCACGGGAAGCTTCGCTAAAATTCTCCATCAAGACCTGTTGACCTCTGATTCAAGGGAGATTGCTGGCAATTATAGGATTCTTCCTGCTGATGCTGTTGTAGCTCCAATAACCGGGGAAAAGTTGCGTCTGCTTGACGCTTATTGTGGCCCTTTGTAGCCGTGTTACTTCACCGCAAAATCATAGGCGAGTAAGGCCGTGGCCCAACGCTGCAGTCTGTTCGCGGTATAAACGGGTATACCGGACTTTGATCCAAATATGGCTAGGAGTGGTTTATGGTCGGTAAGCAGGGTAAACCTCCTGCCATACAACATTTTGTGAAATTTCTTTATTGCAAAGACTATCGCTAATGCCTCTCCATTCTTACTCGGCGCTAGGATAGTGTGTAGAGTCCGAGCTTTTCACAAGGTTTTTCATATGGAAGCTTTCATAGACTTGGTATCATTCTAGATGCGATATGCTGTATTTTCTCCAGTTTTTCAGTTTCCCATTGGGTTATCGGATGGTAAGCTAGGGCACCGTATTTAAGGTTTGGTCTAATGAGCTAGGTGAATAGACGAGGGACGGTTTCTTCGGACCATGTGGAGAAACTGCGTCGTAATGCCCAGAACATACGAAGTCCCGCACGGTACAATTTCTCTGTATTTTCTAGTGATCTTAAATCATGTCGTGAGAGAACTCCTAAGTCTCTGTGCAACATGTGTTGTGGATTGGAGCAACTTGAGCCGCCCAAGGATGGATGATTGAGAGGGGAGGAGGCGAGTGAGCTGGACGTCTGTGATACTGATGAACTCCGACTTGCTTGCGTTAAGGAGGGAGTTTGCATTTCAGTGGGGACCACGTGAGCCAGTCGCTCCTAAGTCATTAGCCTGGTGAGGCGGAGCGCAGTCGTCGTGGTTTTTAATGATCCTCTCAGCTTTTCAAATCAATCTGCAAACTGGACACATGGTGACTGGAGCTGCTGCGGAAGATGGTTGATATGAATAAGAAATAATGCTGTCCCAAGTACAGTTCCTTAAGGCACGCCACTGGTCGATGGGAACCATTCTGTCAAATAGTCATTGACCTGTACTCTAAACCTTCGTCCTACAATAAACTCTTGTATCCACTGAAGTGACGTGCCACCGATTCCGTATGTCCTCAGTTTACGAAGCAGTACCTCGTGGTTCACTCTGTCAAACGCCTTACTAAAGTCGATGTACACCACGTCAACATCCTTCTGTTCATTGAGAGCTCGAACCCACTGGTGGTTTGCGTACATCAAGCTGGTGAGGCAGGATCGCCCTTTCGTGAAGCCGTGTTGCGCTGGCGTCAATACATCCATCGATTCGGAGAACGACAGCAGACACTTTTTCACAACCTTCTCGAGAACTTTGGATAATACCGAAGTCAAACAGATCGGTCTATAGTTCTCTATTTTACTCGGATCACCACCCTTGGGAAGCGGTTTAACTATCGAGCATTTCCAGTCGTTCGGAACGGATCCTTCAGAGAGCGATCTATTGAAAAGGTTTGCCACAACTGGTGAGGTGATAATCGATAGGGACTTGAGTATTAGTGGGTGAAGTCCGTCTGGCCCGGGGGGCTTTGCACCATTGAGGTTGTAGAGTAGCTGATGTACTTCAACTGCATCACATTGTAGGCTGTCGAGCAAGAATCGCGCAACCTGTGCCGGTACTGGAACAGCCGCCGGTTTACTGGAAAATACAGTGAGGAAGTGCGTAGCTAGGGCGTCCGCGCGCTCCGCGCTTGAAATGAGTGTCTTCCCGTCTAAGCTCTCTAAGACCGGTAGGTCGTCTCCAGGTTTCAGTTGACGTTTCAAGTAGGCGAATATTCGCTTGGGTGCAGTTGTGGCCGAGGATGCTAGCTCCTCTTCGAACTGCCGGCGTTTCTTGATCTTTGCGGCGTTACATAAGTTACGCTGTTTCCTGTACACTGCGTAATGACTTGAAAATGCAAAAAGTAATTCCATCAGGGTGGTAAACGCACATGACAATATCCTGACAACGCAGCCACGGAACGAAAGCGTCCAATCCCAACTCGGAAATCCCTACATGATGAGGCCAAACCAAGTAGAATACTTCGGTCCTGGGGTTCAAGGATGGGTAGCAGCCACACCGAAATCCTCCACATGGGTCACGTTCCAACTGATCATATTGGCAGATGTTGTTTGCACATACCTCCGAAACCACAACTAAGGTTGCATCAGGAATCCAAGACCCAAGGCGGGTGAACCAAAACCAAGAAACCAATTTCTTACCGTTGTCTCAATAATTCATCGTGGAGCTTAACTGTCTAGTGATCATGGCCATACACCATCCACCGAATTCTAATCCCAGCTAGGTTATCTATCCCTGATGAGTCAAACCAGCTCGATTACACCGGAGATATAGTACAGGAATATGAAATTTAAACCAAATTTCTGCACATTGGTCACCGTCCCAGATATAGCACTATCCGTGGCTGAATTCCAGTTCAACCAAGACCAAAATAGAGATTGCTTTTCGCAATCCAAGGAGAACGCCGGGTGCTCTAAAGCGCGACCATCAACTTTCAACTGCTGTGTTAAGCATGTTCGCAGAGAGCAAATGCCCGTGATCAAGGCGAAATCCGCCAGGTATAAGCGTTGTGTTCCATTACAAGCTCGGCTCTCCCTAATTTAAATGTTCAAACCCGGATTGATCCGTCGGTCGTGGAGTGCAAGGATTTAAGAAAGTCACAAAAATCTGCCATATCGGTGACGGTTAGATGGATCATATCTGCGGAGGTGGCCTTCAAAAAAACGAGGCGTAAATTGTGTTTTTGCTGTGCGTTCCGCAGTGAGTGCGCCAAAACGGAAGAGCTTCTTCTAATCGCCTTATCGAGCACTGCTCGAGAAGGTCTAAGACCTAATGTTTATGACAGTAGCTGCTAAGCTGGGCGCGCCGAGTCCCACACATGGCTCGGCTATTTAAAACAGCAGAATCCAAATGGGGTTGAGACCCACAGTCATGTAGTGCAGGGATGGGACGCGGCCACCTTGACATTCTCCACATCGCTCATGGTTCAGTTGTTTGTTTTGGCGGAGGGGGGGTACAAATTTAACCAAGACCGCGAGTGAGATTACACCTCGCAATCCGAGATACATGACGGGTGATCCAAAACCCGAAAGACAACTTCTAACCGCTGCAACAAGTATTGCTCACGTAGCTAAATTGCCTAGTGCATTTCGCTATCGCGGCCAGGCACTGTGGCCTAGTCCCAATCCCTTCACGCCTACCTCCATCGCATGTGACAAAAACAGGTCATAACGGTTAGGCGTGCACTGCAGGAATGGGTGTGAGTCAGAGGAAAACAATTCACTTCGTTGATGGTCCCAGGAATCTAATTCCCAATATCTGAATTCATGGTCAATCGAGACCAAAAGTCAGATCGCGTGTCGTGATCCAAAAGAAAAGGCCGGGTGCTCAAATACCCAACAATCTAATTCTAAGCGCCGTGTCGTGCACCGCTCTCGGATTTCAATGGCCTAGTTTTCACGGCGACAGCTGTCATGCACTAAGCGCCATCGTGCAATCGGAGGTCGGCTATCTCTAACTGATGAGTCCAAACCACTTTCGGAATTTTTCGTTGTGGAGTGCAGGGAATGCAAACAGCCAAACGAAAATCATCCAACAAGGCGAGGTCTCAATGATAGAGGTTGGTAGAGGTTGGTTTCAAATCTACCCGAAA
Source organism: Dicrocoelium dendriticum (assembly GCA_944474145.2). Lineage (NCBI taxonomy): Eukaryota > Metazoa > Platyhelminthes > Trematoda > Plagiorchiida > Dicrocoeliidae > Dicrocoelium > Dicrocoelium dendriticum. Next base: position 10,400,567 of record OX104066.1, read on the forward strand.
CCACAATCGAGATTGCGTATCGCAATCCAAGACATACGTCGGATGTTCCAAGACCCGAAAATTAAATTTCTAATCGCTGTGTCAAGCAACGCTCGCGGTGCTTAATGACCTAGTGATCTGGGCGATAGCCGCGTACGGCGCGCCGATTCCCAGCACAGCTCGACTATTTCCACATACTGTGTCCAAACCAGGACAAAACCATCAGTTGTGGAGTGTTGGGAAGAGAGAAAGCCACATTGATGTCCTCCACATCAGCCACGATCCAGTGATGGTATCGGTCCAGCCTGAGATTAATGTCAACCGTGGCCTCAAATAAGGATTGCGACTGGCAATCACAGGCACATGTTGGTAGCTTCAAATCCCAAATATCAACTTATAACCGCAGTGTAAGACAGTACACACGGATCACAAAGGCCGAGTAAACATGATAATGAACGCTAAGCACTGTGGACCTAGTTCCAATCCCAGCTTGACTATCTACACTTCTAGTGAAGTGGACGAATGAGGAAGAGAAAGACCGGAGCACTTCAGTTTGTTCCCGGTTACACGGATAATATTTGCAAAGAATGAGTTCAATTTCAACCGAGGCCACACTTGAGATTGCGTGTGGAAAACCAAGAATCAAAGTGGGTGCTGCAAAACTGGGAAAGTAACTTCTAACCGCTGTATTGCGCACTATGCTTGGAGCACCATGGGCAAGTTTTCATGCGAATAGCCGCAAAAAACTATGCGCAGACTTGGGATTGCAGTTGTTCTTTTTTACCTGGTGATTCCAAACCAGTGCAAAACCGTCGGTGGTTGGATGCAGGGATGGCAGTGAACCACATTTGAACACCTCAGGTCAGAGTTAATGTATTGGCAGTCGCTCACTTCATAGTCAAACAAGGCCACAATGCAGACGCCGTGTGGCAATCCAGAACATGAAGTTTGCTGCAAAACCCGAAAATCACGTTCTAGCCACGGTGTCAACCACTGCTTGCAAAGCACCTTACCACAGACATAATGTCGGTAAACGCCATTAATATGCACCTAGTTTCAATCGCAGCTCGGCTGTCTACCTGATGAGTCAAAACAGGGACGAACTCGTCCTTGTGGTATTGCAGTGATTGCGGACAGCCAAACCGGAACCATCGATATCGGTCAATGTCCCAATGGCAGAGGCTGACTTCAAATCGACTGAGGCCGCAATTCATATTGTGTGTCGCCATCCAAGTGCCAAGGATGGTACCTCATTACCTGAAAATCAACTGCTATCATTCTTTCCTCTAAGTTATAGCCAATTCATTCTAGGTTTCAAGAATGGTCTTCAGAATTGGTAAATCTAACTTGTTTTTATTTTTGGGTTCCATTATCTATGGCAGTGTTTAATAGAACGTTTAGGTTTTTAGGGTTTTCATCATTAACCATCTTTCTTGTAAACCGCCTGGTATTTACTAAGCCATTTGAGTCAATATGCCACAGTAGAGTTATCAAACGGGACAAAGCAATTTAATTGTTGGGAGGTTTTATCCGTACTTAACTTCGGTTGCAAAATTCCATAAAACACGGCTGATAGCGCCACGAGTTAGCAAATTTATCGCAGAACATAGATTGACCGACGAACCACCAGTTGTTTTGAAGTATAGACCGTTAGAAGAATTAGAGTTGCAATCAGATAACAGACCACGCAAATGAGTGTTTGTTATCGCCGAGTATTTTCGAAGCGTAATTTTCGCATGTATTAATTTGCGATTAAAAACACTCAACGAATGAGCAACACTCCATTTTAGGATGCCGTTTTACGTGACTGGAAACAGGTATAAATAAGTTTAACTCCTTGTCAACAGTTGCATCTATCTAGTTAACAAACTGCCTTAGCATCTCGTTAAAATGTCAAACTTTTGGATCCATGTGTACAGATCCAGAAGGACCGATAGTAGACCATTTCGTCAACTGTAATAATTAAACAATTGCATATGCAGTATTCTTGCTTGTACAGAAGTATGTTTATTTTTTTGAAAGCATTTGATACCGTATCAATGGACCATCAGGGTACAAAATCACGTTTATACTAGTTCGTTCACAAGCGTCTGATTCAACTCATATATGGACAATCATTTCACCTCCAACCCTTTGACCATACATCTGTGTAAGCATGTAGAATAGACATGTAACACGTCAATGCAATGAGTTGTACAGGGCTCTTTCTCACAAATAGCATCTGCAGTGTCGGCGTAATCTTTGCAGTCATTGTCACATTGTAAGACATCAGTCGACATCACCTGGTTGGTTTGCGCGACGACCAGAAGTGATGCCTAATTGAAGACAAGTTAGAATGCTGATTATTATTCGTAAATACAAGATGTAACAACATTTATTAAGCGTGATCATTGATATTGCGCTATCATTACATAAGAAGCGATCAAGGTGAAGCCATTAAATTGCCCGTTGCCATTGGCCCCAAAACATCCTTTTTGCTCTACCTCATGCAAACGGATCAATTGTATTTGAATCCTTGGATGAATACTTTGGCTGGACAATTTCAAGGGCACTGAGGTCACTCAACTCACCGATTCCTCGAAAAAGTATCTGAGACACCGCGCCAGACTCGAGGTTTGCTGCTTGTAACCAATTGAAAGGAACTGTCAATAAACTTTTAGCAAATGTTGACCTCGTCAACTGGAAGAAGAATCTTATAATTCGTTCAATCAATGTGCGTTCGTTGCTCAAAGATGCAGGACTGTTTACATAAGTGACATCTGTGCATTCTTTACCCATTCTGTTTTAAAATTGTAAAATTCTCATCTTTACTGATGGTGTTCTTATCACATTTGCGGTAGACAGTGTAAAACGCTGTAAATGCATCCATCTGGGTGCAGAAAGCATCTCTGGACTTCACTGACTGACTTGACATCCGCCAAGAAATTACGAAACTTATAGACATCAAGAAACATGCCTATACCAGTAACTGGACATCTTCCTTTTCCATCACAATAAAGTACTCAGATCACGTAGTTTGCCGAATCTGGTTTCTGTGGTCGACGCCGTGTAATATATGGGTGTGATTCCTGCTGGCTAATAATTTTCGATATATTTGTGGCACACAGACCACATGTTTGATCATTTAAGCACTTTACTTTAGCTTATTTCACTTTTCTTCTGCTTACAGCAAATAAGTGTCTTACGCAAATGGATCATAAATGTGAACGTGATCAGCTCGTACTACTAGCTTTAGCTGACATTACCTTAGTAGTTGTAAGTATATAGTTGTTGTCCTCGGGATAGTAGTAGTCGGAAGATTCCGTTAAGTGAAATAAATTGATTTAAACGCGTTCAGTGAGCTTAAGTTGAATTAACTTCAGTCAAAGCTTTCTAAGGCGACCACTCAAGGGACCGACAGAAAGTGGTCGCCTTGGACAGCTGCTCGCCATTGACACCTTCATGCATAGGAACACAATTCATCGGAGAACACGTTAGATGCTGTCGTCATATCTCTACTAGACAGGTGGTCATCATAGCAGGTTGTACTATATTAAAATAATAACTCGCTAATGCAATATTGTTTATCCCAGCGTACAAGGAACACTGAACAATGAACAATGAATTTATACGGGTTAATAAGCCGTGCTTTACAAGTCCCGTTGGATTGTTGGTGGGGATATCAACGTAACAATACTGATGATAAGGATAGTAAACTAGTAGGACTACAGCTCCGCTGTAGTCATGTGACCTATTAGATTCACAACACCCACAGTTAACAACAAATAATTCCATGGTATACTCCAGGTATAGGATGGAGACGTAGTGTTAAGCAATAAAGTGTAATTGGATAAGTGCATTGTCTAACCGTCTTTTGGATACTGTTAGTTTCGTTTCAGAGACGACCGATTCTGTGAGAGCAATCCACGGGTGACATACGCGAAGGTAACAGAAATTTCTGCGGCACTCCAGACGACTGTATTGTTCTGCGAGTTTTAATGAGTGGCCACTCAGGTTTTTAGTGTTGCTGAGTTGCAGTAAAGGGCGGCACACATGATGTGGGTCTCGCAGAATCAAGTATGCCATAATCAGGTCGCCTCGTATTCGGCGATAGCTTCCACTGAACAATCCTAGTCGTCGCAGCCTCTCCTGGTAGGAAAGATTGCGCATTCCAATTACGTTCCTAGACGCCCGGCGTTGTGACTGCTCCAGTGCATTAAGGTCGTGTTTCAGCCATGGGTGCCAGGCTTGAATTGCGTATTCCACATGGGGGCAAACACACGCACTGATCTTTTGTCGAAATATGGAGCCGTTTATTTGTCCAAACGCTCGTCGCAGCAGTTCGATTTGTTGGTTCCCGGTCTTCGCGGCGTTTTGGATTGCTTGAAGAGACCCAAGTCATCTTAAACCAAGACACCCAAGTCATGTTCGAGAGTTGGTTGTTGTGGTAGATTCGTTCCGAGCCAGTATGACTAGCTGCCCTGACGTCGGATGGAAAGCACCTTGCATTTACTGACATTGAAATGCAATAAGTTTCGGGTCGACCGTTGATACACCATATCTAGGTCACTCTGAAGCCTGGGTGCTGCGCCAGATCGTGATATCGTCCGCAAATATTAGGACGTTTGAAGCGATTCCCTGTGCAAAGTCATTAATAAACACCAAAAACAAACGCGGACCTAGTACTGAGCCTTGCGGTACACCACACTCAACTTGTATGGGGTCCGATAAACTCTGACCATTAATTGCCGTCGAAGTAGCAAGTTGGAAATCCAGCTTAAATGAGGGTCGCCCATGTATTAATGCTTGGATAGTAGTATCCGATGGTCTAGACGATGGAAAGCCTTGGAAAAATCCAGGTAGATTACACCAACACCTTCTCTAGCGTCAGTCGCATTAGTCCAACTACTGCGTGCGATCAGTAAATTCGTTATGCATGACCGCTGTCTACGGAAACCGTGCTGCTCAGGATGGTAATATTTTGTGAATCTGCTCATGCCGTCACGTGTCACGTTTCCCATTTATGGAACGGCCAAATGTAGATTTACTGTGAAGATACATCTATTGCGTTGATATTCATCACGATCAAGATAAATCTATTACAAGATCATAAACCTAACACCATTCATTTGGTCTACAAGCGGTTTAATCTCGCATAACGAAGCACATATTAATGTATTCTTTGATTTTTAGTGCATTTCCTAGTACAGTCAAACATAACGCATGTGTATTTTCCCATCGGAAAACAGTCGGCTTTTCTCGTGACAAGTGCACATAACAGTTGCAACATTATATTCCAACATTACGCCGCACTTGTTCCATACCCTTCAAGGTTACCTTATTTTCCAAAAAGGCATCTGTTCACCTAGGCACAAGGATAAAGAAAAGATGTGATGCGTGTTGCACTTAGAGACGACTGACTATTGTGGATTTGTGTGAGCTGAAACCGCCTTCGGTTCTGTTGGTTGAAGTTGTCGCCTGAGTTCCCACGACAATTTGTGTACGACCATTTTGTCCCACCTTCATTCTTTTCCCAACTAGTTATGTAATTGTGTTATCTAATAGAGTGAAAGTAATACTAATTGAGCGACTAAAAGTCCTGATGCACTTCGTCGATATGGCTACGTTTGTGTCGGACTCAGTTGCTATGCAAGCACTATTGAATGGGATGATCCCTAGCGCTACACGACTCAACATATGTTGTACAACTCCAAAATGAACAGTCTCGTTACAGGACGGGATCGATACGCCACAGCCTGTTCTGTTCTATGGGTCGGTTTACTACCTTGGTGGTTATGACATTTTTGGTGGTCACATTACTGATGTGATCGCCTGGTGTATCAGCTACACATGTACGGATTTCCAGAGGCGAATCTAAGTATGGAAACGTCTAGGTATCAGCTTGTCATTAAAAGTTAAGTTGTACAACGCTGTGATAAGTGCGGTGATAATTTGATTAGAGAAATGGCCAGTTCACATTAAATATACTAAAGACTTGGCCGTGTTCGATCACCGCTTCTTGTGCAGTGTAACTCAAAATTACGGGGAATTATGGGTGAGTATTCCTGCGATCCGCTAACTGGTTTTCGGCAAAAGCCTTCTGGTGTCCCATATGAGTGTTTACTCAGGCTCAACTTCTGACGTTAGCCAGCTTACGTCTTCCGTCCATCCGTTGACAGCGTTACTCGTTGTGCGTTATACTCCGTCGCTGCACTAACTTGGGCGAAAATGGGAGGTGGCCAGCTTATGATGTGGTATAATTACATAAAGAATTCAGTTAAGTAAGCCAAACGGATGTGGATGTTAACACAGGGGTCACCAACACCAGTGATTAAAGAATAAATCGGAAATAACCCATTCACGCAATCGGTGGCTTCCCTTAGTTCGGTTTCTTGCAACTAGCCATTTAATTGAATCTATCTCGAATAGTTTGATGCTCTTCGTTCCCTACTCTATTTTCCTTTATCTTATTTACATGAGAGCTCATATGTTTTCCATAGCAATTTATTGTTTTCATGGCGACGGGCGTCATGAAAACGCGGTCCATCACACTTCGGTGCAAGGATCATAGTTATTCAACTGAATTTAACTGCACTGAACTGAACATACAGCATCGGTGAGCTGCTTCTCTGTGACCTCATATTGCTATGTTATCTAAAATCCACTAAGGGGGTCACATAGGCATAAAATCAACGTCCAATTTGAACAGTGATTTTGGGATTTTGTAAACTTACCAGTATGACGATATTGCAAGTCATTATGTATGGCGCAAAACACTTTACAAATTTCCAACGTATAAAGTAGCTTAAAGTGTGTGTGTTTATATTTGTTTTCACCTGCTTCGCGTTGGATTTCAAACGAATAAGCGCATCCAGTCCGTGCTCGTTGTGTACGCGTAGGGTTCTCGTTGCCCCCAATTGGTGGGCCGGGGAATTGCATGTAACTCTGTGTAAATGTGATTAGCCAACGGTCAGTCAAATAAAACAACAAATGGAATGCGTCTCAAAATGGCTAATTTATGAACAGTGAGAAATGATTTGTAATGTGTAGATAAGCAAGCACTTCATATGTTCAGTGGATGACACAAGCGACTATTACAGATTTAAAGGACAAAATGTAGGTGGAAAACAACAGAAAACATCTGATTTGAGGGGATTTCTGAACAATGCATCTGAGCTGATCTTCAGGTTTCCTTATGACTACGTTCCGAAGAGGGCTAGCAGGCATCCTGTTTGGTTCGTCTTATTCCTTCTTCCGCATGATTCAGACAGTACCACGTAGCAGAAACAGCAAAGCTATTCGTAATTTTGTCTTTTAAACAATGAAATATTAGAATTAAAATGACGAGCTGGAAGAGTGATTCATGTCCTTGATAGCCAAATGGGGAAATTATTCTTCGCGTTTAATTCACGCGTATTAAATTTTAAAATTCGATGGTCTCTGGAATTAGTATTTTGGCGGAGCCTTCAACATTGATCTTGTAGCATAATTACTGCCAAACAGATTTACCAACACATGCAATTTTTAGGATAACGTCGGATCGCTTCAGTGTATACTCTCCAAAAGGTGGATCTGTCAATATTAACAAGGTCATTTATTCTTGAGATCCTTTAAAACACGCACATGAATTTATCACGTTTCCGTGACCACCGTATATAAAACAAAATAAAATCTACCAAGCAGAAGCGAAGGAATTCTACACAAAACACTGCTTTAGATTTAGAGCTGTAATACCGAGTAACAAGCCATTTTCCTAATGCTAAAATATGATGGCTGCTTTGAAAATTTGCGATACCTCAAAACTGTAACCGACTGTTGGGAATACTTTCAATTAGGCATCCTTACGCTACATGAAACCTGGCTTCAAGCCGACAAGGAAGATGTAGTTCCGAGTCTTAACGGCTTCTCTTATTCTCCTGTCGACTGTTTATGTACCAGCACGAACCGTGGAAGTGCCGTTCTCATATACATCAACTCTTCATGATGTAGTCAAGGAAAATCACTTTTCGTTACAACTTGCAGCGTACCGGCTGTTTACTATTGAAATATAGACCAAGATACCTGAAATGGCACTGCCTACTTTTACTAACACAAATCTAAATCAATTTAGCTGTCCTAGCCGTGAAGATGAAGAATTGTACAACGGACAAAACAGTTGTCCTAGAATACCTGAAGTTCTCGTAGTGCATATTTGCTGAAGATTTTAACATATTTGGAGTTGGATTCGTCTCAAATCTCGGGCCGAATAGCAACCCAATCTCCAGTCAAGTTTGCGGTAATTCCAGACAAAAAAAGCCTTAGCAAATTAGAAAGTTATTCTCTCTATACTCGTGTAACGCTTTAATGCACTGCTCAGGACATCACAACGTTAGCATGTGTTATTTATGGTTTAGTCACAAATATTAACGGCAGGTACCGACCATGTAAAAGAAGGGTATTATAACCGCGATATATAAAAGTGATGGCCATTCGTAATTTACCTAATACCGTCCATTACTTCTCCTAAGTGTCTTCAAAGTTGATGGACTTGGTCACTGATGAAGCGCAAAAGTGTTATACCTAGCACCGGAGAAACGCGGATTCTGTCAACAAGTTTCACTTTCTAGCAGTTCGCTGATACGCGTTTGACAGTTGGACAGACAGCGGACAATGTGACTGAAACCGAGGTTATCTATCCAGAAATAATTTATCCCTAATCGCTTCAACCCTACGAAGTTGGGCGTATTATCCTTAAAGGTATAGTGTACTTCGTTCTACAACGACGAATATAGGTATTTCTTCAAGGCTCATTGTCTAAACATATTGAGTTGGACCCAGATATTCCACGCTGATCAGGGTTGCCGACATGGTTAGTAGTAATCTTCATTAACAGCCCCAAATTTTCCATTAGGTCGAATGTCTTGCAATTTGACCATGACTTCAAGAAGCGGTGGGATATCTGAAATCAGAATTAGCACAAATGGCTGTAACGATACCTTGACTGTACCATTGAGTTAACAATGGCCTTATCAGCGTGTGCGTGCTAATCGTGCAATCCTGTGCTCTGTGTTATATTGGACGTATCCCTTCACATTATTGTACCACGTCTTCGGAAGTACGCTCAATCGATTCGGAGCATTGAGCTCTATCCAACGGCGTCTATATTTTTGAACTAAGTCCAACAACACGCTGGGCCGGAGAAGTTCGTCAACCGGGAATCCAGTGAGCAACAAACCTAAGGTCAACCGAAGCTTAGACAAGCGGGGAACTGAATACCGCTCGAAAATCACGTGTTCGTTCTGTTCCAATTCATACGACGCAAAAAATGTGAACATTACACTTAACAAAGCTAACAGCGTATCGACAGATTTCTTGTGGTCTTGTGACTTGTGTTCAGATAGTCCGATAACTAAGTTTGTTCAAAACTTACGATAAGGTGTGAAGCATTGGCTGTTACGTCTGCAGACCAAAAGGGACTGATCGCGAAATTGGGAGGGAAATTCTCAGAACTCGAGATGCAGATTAGTGCATTACGTAGTCCGAATCCCCGACCTGTTAAAAGGCAAAAGCTCTCTAGCAACAATGCTACCCAGTCCAGCGAAAGGCAAACACCGTTAGTGAAAAACAGCAGTGAAAACAGGCCGCTTGAACGGTACCCCAAGTCTCACGTAATGCGCCGAAGCATGCAGAGTTACGCACAAATTGCACGATCACCTCCGTCAGTAGCTGGGCAACAACAATTGACCCCTACAGATAGTGCAACTAACGGCGTTGCACGTAAAATTTCTTGCTGTAGCCTAGGCCTATCGTCCAAGGAAGACAAGCCAGACACCCCCACTCGACAAACCTACGCTCACAAGGAACTGCAGAACAAACAATTACTACGCAACCAAAAGACGATGACAGTAATATGTTCAAACGTCCCAGAACACACTAGCGAATCGCTAAAAGGTAGACAAGCCGAGGAGCAAAACCGGTGGGCTGAAATAACCTGCCCACTCGGACTGAAAGTTCTCCCAACTAGTCTTACACGTCTTTCACGTAATCCATCATCTCCACACGTAGGGGAACCTCGGTTACTGCGAGTAAGGCTTGGCAACACGCGCGACCTGGAAGATGTTCTTTTAGCAAGCCACATGCTAGTGAACTCTTCTGTCAGTGCCCGCCTTTTTCCTGACAGACCATAGGCAGAGAGACAGAAGCATAAATCCAACCCTAGTTCGTCACGTCAAAATGAGATGAAGAAAGTGGTACTGGTTCATGGTGTGTCAGAATTGAAGCATGACGATAGCAGTGAACAACAGAAGCACCACATCGAAGAATGGCGGCAGATCGCAGAACTATACGACAGGCAGAATGTCGTGGCTTTTGAGGTCACCCGCCTAATTGCTTTCACAAACTACTAAGGTAGCTGGCCACAAATTTTGAAAGTTGCCTTGGCTGCGTCCGAAATGGTATCAGTGGCAATCCAAGCATGGCATGACAACAGGAAACTTGGGCCACCAGAAGTAAGGTTAAGACCATTCCTTCAATTAGTACAGACCTCAGATACAGATAAGCCAGCCTCAGTTGTACCTATATCAAACCAGCCAGCTGTGCAAACAACCGTTTCAAAAAACTTCAGCAGACCGGCACTATTTGTGTCGGTCACTCACAGCGAACCGAGCTCCTGATGCGTCAACAAATACAATGCTGCTACACCAACACTCAGGGGTTGTACTCTAAGCTCTCGGAGCTGCGCCACCGACATGAAACAACAACTTGGGACCTCATAGCAGTTACTGAAACTTGGCTCTCAAACGACATACTTGATCCAGAGATTGAACTCAGTGAGATGTCAGTCATTCGAAATGATCGTCCATCTCGCGGGGGCGGTGTTGCTCTCTACTATCGAGATTATTTGAAATGTGAGGCTCTTACCGAAAATTTTTTTGTTATTCCCGACGCACTATTTTGCCAACTGCATCTAGCAGGTCGATATGTTGATTCACAGAAGAAGAGTGATGCTTACCTCTTAGCAGTTATCTATAGACCTTCGAACTCATCAGAAGACAGCGATAACATTCTGTTAAACGCCCTCCGCTATGCTGTTTCACAAAAGTACTCTCACTATCTTATAATGGGTGACTTTAATGTTCCTTCAATAGCATCAATGTCCCCTAATGGGCCATCATTTAAATCGAAACTCCTCGAATTCATGGATATGGCAGTTTTGTATAACCATGTGCATCGACCAACCAGACATCGCGGTTCAAACAAGCCATCACTCCTGGACTTAATCCTGACTAATGAAGAGTTGATGGTTGAGTCAGTAGCATACGATCCTCCACTGGGCCGTAGCGACCATTCAGTCCTAACATTTGGTTATGTATGTTATGCCAGTATTGTTGCTAAAGAAAGAGAGACTCAACGAACTATTACGGACTATTATAAGCTGCGCAGCTTAGCAGCAACCGTTGACTGGGACCTACAGACGCACAGCTCAGCGAATGACGCGTGGAATGAATTGAAAGACAAAATTAACTGGGTCATACAATCAGCATCGAAGGTTGTACCATTACGAGCATCGCGCCGGACCAATACGTGGATCCGGAGCAGAACACGTAAATGGATCAACAGAAGAGATGAAATCTGGAGGCAACATTTGCTAAGCCCATGTGATATCACATGGCAGGATTACAAAGTCATCAGAAACTACTGCACGTCACTCATTAGAGTCGATAAGTACGAATGGCAGGAGAATATGGTGCTGAAATTTACGAGTAACACCAAACTGCTATACAGATTTGTGAATGGCAAAAGAAAGGTTAAGCCCGGAATACCACCACTCAGGACGGCCAGTGGCCTAACAACTACTGCTGTGGATGCCGCGAACGCTCTACTCTTGCAGTTTGGCTCGGTAGCTACAAATGTCATGGAACCTTCGCCCTATCAACTCCCAACCAATGTCGTTGGCTTATCCAGCGTCACCTTTACTCCAGCAGCTGTTGCAAGCAAACTACAGTCTCTCCGGGAGTACAGTGCCCCTGGAATCGACATGATCTGCCCAAAAGTACTAAAAACCCTTGCTCCCACCATAGCAGCACCACTTGCAACCTTTTTCCAGGGTCTGCTTAACTCCCATACACTCCCATCTGAGTGGAAAAATGGAATTATCACTCCAATATATAAAGGAGGTAAGCGCTCGGATCCTGCTAACTACCGACCTATTACTCTCCTTCCTGTTTTATCAAAAGTTATGGAATCGGTAATCGCAGATGAACTGACGCGATACTTTGAAAGTCAACAGATAATTTCTAATGCCCAACATGGTTTCCGACGCAGACGATCTTGTCTCACCAATTTGCTGATTACTCGGGACTTATGGACCAGGGCGGCTGATGAAGGAGTGCCCATAGATGTGATATACCTGGATTTTTCTAAAGCATTCGACAGGGTCAATCACTTCTTTCTCCTCCAAAAGCTTGCTGCCTACGGTATCAACGGTTCCCTGCTCACCTGGTTAGAAGACTACTTACACGACAGAGCAATCAAGGTAAGAGTAGCCGACACCTATTCTGAAAGCCTTTACGTCTCCAGTGGTGTACCACAAGGATCCGTCCTCGGCCCGCTACTGTTTTTAGTCTACATTAATGACCTTCCAGCAGACATTCTATCTCCAATGCAAATATTTGCAGACGATGCTAAAATATGGAGAGCAATTCGCTCAGCATCCGACCGTGTCTACCTCCAGGAAGATCTGACCCGGATTAACGAATGGGCAGAAAAGAACCAGCTCCCACTGAACCCTGCAAAGTGCCACCTGCTGACGGTGCACAACAGCTTCGTCAACACATACCTTTTGGGCAACACGTCATGCAACACGTGACTAGTGAACGCGACTTAGGTATAATCGTGCAAGAGAGTCTTGGAAATTCGCTCCAATGTTCGAAAGCAGCAAGTGTGGCGAACTTGAACTTGAGACTTTTGAGGCGAGCTCTCGGCACTTTTGAGCGACAGCTAGTACCATTGTTGATTAACTCCTACATTCGTCCTCATGTTGAATATGCAATTCAGGCCTGGTGTCCATGGTTAAAACGAGACATCCGCCTCTTGGAACAGCCCCAAAGAAGAGCCACAAAGGCAACGCGTGGACTATCCGGTATAAGTTACGAACTGCGTCTTCGTGTACTCGGTGTGTTCTCATTAGAATACCGACGGCTTCGCGGAGATCTTACTCTCACATACCGGATACTAACCGAAAGCGAGCATCCATGTACATCACTGTTGACTCTAGCCCCTTACAAACAAAACCGAGGCAAGCACCTGAAACTAATGACGCAACACTCTCGTCTGAATTGTAGAAAGTATTTTTTCTCACTTAGAATCTGTTCTCACTGGAATGCATTACCAAACTATGTGGTGAACGCACCAGACATGACGACATTCGAAAGACTCTTAGATTTTCATCTTAGTGATAAACGATACACAACACTTTGCTAAAGTGCAATGATTTAACCACTGATACTTTACGTTCCACGTTGGAACATTTTGATTTTAATTTTCTTTTGCATATCCATCCTGTGGGTCTTGTAAAGTTATGCTTTTTATCCCATCATACACTACAGAACCACTGAAACACTAACCTGCTTAGCTTCCACAGGGAAAAGTTTGAGACAGTGAGTGAATGCCACCAATCTAACCACACACACAGGCGGGGTGACCAGAACTTCCACCCTTCCTCACAAGAATGAGACGTTTGAATGGTGATTCAACACGAGCTCTTCTGTTAGAAGCCTTCAGTGAAGGTGCCTTGAACCATAAACCAACATTTTTGTTTTCTACTGGGGCCTTTCTGAGATTCGATCCCTCATCTTTTTGCAAATACTCAATGTGTAAACAAAGCCTCATGTGAAGTACGTGATTCAGTCCTTGCAAACATGAGTAGAAAGAAATCTGTTTGCACCCGAGATCCCACGCCGGAAGGTAAGGAACGAATGATATAGTACAGGTCCATTTGCTGTACCAACTACTCCTGAGAGCACTCGGAGTTCACAGTGCACTTATTTGACGTCCATAAATTCCTCGCATCCTAACGTGTTAGATTGTGTAGAGCCGTAATAATGTTTTCCGCAATCTTCTCTTACGTCGCAGCGACAAATAACTGAGGGATCACCACTTGATACTGTCCATACAATACAGACCACTGGAACGCCGCCGGAATTTTCTTTCCTCAGAATTTGTCGCCCATGACACACCCTACCAACTAAAGTTATTCCGCGCACGCGTTACCCACTTTATAAACACGATTCCACGGTGCCTTACCTAGTATACATTACGGGTTATGGATCCTTTTCTTCGAGTGGCGACAAGACGCAAGCAAACATTGTCCTCATCAACCTCCAAGAAATCAAGGTACTCGTGTATTAACATGGATATCATGGTGAATCCATTGAAGGGCGTTTTAATGGACTTTTGCATACTGTGAACAGGTGTCTCTCCCACAGTATATGCAATTGGACTTATCAAGCCTTGGTATTTTTAACGTATTATGGCTTTATTCCAAAGTTCAGTAACTTGATATATTTCCATCCCAATTTTGCCATTTGAAATAACACTTTGAGCTGTAACGTATTTAACCCCATTTGCCTCTCATTCATCGCGTATATCGTCCTGGTTTTCTGTTAATCCTTCGCGAACGACGAGCTGACGCACACGGCTTTTCGAAGCTTTTCTCTGAAAAAGGACTTTTCACACAAAATACCCTCAACTCCTCTATCTTGGCACCTCGTGGACACACTGAGGGGTTAAAGGAGGGCTCGGCTGACGGGCCATACGTCAACGCAGATTCTACATCATCGGTTGAAGGAAGTAGAAAGACCGCTTTTCCCCAACATCTGATGCCTATGTGACCAAGCTCTTTATGCCTGAATCGGTAGTTTTCTCCCGTGACCTAAAAATACCGCATTTTAGCTGGTTTCAAGCTGGGTAGGTTAATAAACCACCATTGCTTCCCAACAAATAGGTCAACACTAGATCGTGATAAACTCACTTTGACCATGCTTTAACAACATAGTTCTGGGTATTTCACGTTACATTAGCCGGCACTAATTTGATTATTGAATATATGTCCCGACATCCTGGTCGCATCCATTCGGCGGACATATCATCGCCACCTCAGACGTCACATAGCAGCATGTAATCCATCCGTACTTGCCGCTCCGAAGAAGAGCTTCTGCGTCAAATACTGGGTGCCGGTAACGAACGCATAGAATCCGACGAAGATTTCTCTTTTTAAATCGCTCCAGAGATCAAATGTCCTTTGCGTACATTGTCAGTTTCGCAGAGCCAGTAGTGACCAGACGGCGTTAACGAATTTGTACCAACAGTAGGGTTCTAAAAATCATAAATTGAACCCAGCAGAAGCAATGTTCCAAATGCTGTGAAATGCAGCATCCGGCTTTGATACGCAGGTTTACAGTAGCAGAGCATTAATAAGTCTGAAAACAGCTTGTAACTGAATAAGGGGAATGTTGTTGATGCCTTAGAAACGTCATCGGAAATCTTGATATCTTAACAGCTCATCAACAGTCACTCCTATCAACATGTGAAAAAGATAAACCCTTACTTATTTTGATGCAGAGTCCGATTTTGTTCCCTACTGAAGTAGGTGCCGTCAGCATAAGTCTCGTTGACGTTAGTGATGAACAAAAAGTGAGTGTACAAATCTGATGGCTATTGATTGCAATTTACATATTCGGTAATTCCAAGCCGCTCAATGAAAACCATTCAAGGCCGAGCTACATGAACCTGTTTCTAATTCTCCTCTCCACGGTCAGGTCACTTCTCTCGCCATGTTCAGGAAAGTAAACAAGCCATCCATACGGAGCCTGATATTTACAGACAAAGGATTCATGATGGTGACGGTGAGCATAGACACATTTCTAGACCGTAGTCATCATGCAACCATCTTGTACCTACCAGACACGGAAACCGAAACGCCTAGATAAGCAGGTAAAAAAATCTAAGTCAGAGTTGTCCGCGAAGACAAATTGAAACACTAACAAGATTTGAAGTTGTTCTACTGCAACCCTAAGCTACTATAAAGATACGTTAACAAACTCCGTAAACTACAGCGTGGCATCCCGCCTCTAAACACCGTCTGCAAGCAAGGGTGGACTTCCTAAGAAGCAGCTAGTTCACTCGGACATTAATTCACTTTTACTTTCCAGCACGCACCACCATCGCATACCATCATCACAAAGATCGCGTTAAACCAAGAGTTAGCCACATCTATCCACTGCCGCGGATGTGCTGAAGCCACTGATGCCACAACACGTGTACAGTTCATTTGGTCTTAATAATATACGATCCAAGCCATTGAAGGTAACTGTCATGATATTGGCTGAACCATTATCTCACCTCTTCCAGTGCTCTCTTGACGAGCATTAGGTTCTAACTATGCGGAAGGGTGGTACATTCACTCCCATTTACAAAAGTGTTCAGTGGTGCAATGCCCGTATACTACCGCCCCATTACTCCTCTTCCTGTACTTGCTAGATTCGTTGAATCTGTCGATGCAGAAGCATTCAGGGGATATCTATAAAGTTGCCATACAATCGTACTGGAACAGTAGCAATTTCACCATGAACAGCTCATGTACTACAAAACTATTTTTTAACTCGTTCCAGCTAGACGGAATCAGTAGATCTGCGGAGGGATTCGACGCCATCAACCTCGATGTCTTCAAGCCTCTTGGTCATGTAAACCATCGCATAATTCTTTACAAGATTCAGGCAATGGCATCGGTGAACCTGAACGTGATCTGGTTGCTTTCACTCCTACTCCAACGCTGCTTGAATGAACGAGTTCATAGCGCTCTGACCGACCCGATCGAGGTTAACTGTGGCGTCTCTCATTCTCGGTATTAGAAACATTACTATTCCAAGTGTTCATAAACAACCGCCTGCTAGTGTTAACCTCTAACTCTATTCTTTGCGGACGACTCCAAGAGTTGGCGATAAAACAAGCAATTAAAGAACTACGCAACACTGCAGGCAACGTTAACAAGTTTTACATGTAGCCGACTCAGCACTTACTTGAGTTTAACCCTGACAACTAAAAATTATTGAGAATGCACCGCCGGAGCTCCCACAAATACCAATTAGGAGAACATGTCTTGTAGCGCGCTTCTCTTGAAAGTGATTTTAAGACGATCATGCTGGCCGACCTCGGATGCACAAGATGCGCCGATGAGGTGAAAAATGTCATTCAACATTTGGGTTTATTACGGTTGACCTTCACCCGATTATATCCTATCTTTCTTTCACAAATATCAGACACATTGGTGGGGTCTACATGTAGAATACGCCATCTAGACGTGACATTATTTGTAACACCGCGACCTCACTGCTCTTGAGAAGCCACAACAGAGGGCAGCAGAAGATGTTTAGAGACTGCTCCGCTTCCCTTACCAGTTGAAAATGTAGAAGTTTTCGGCAACCATTATGGTCATCTGAGAGGTGAACTCATATTCCTTTATCGAATCTCCAAGGATCCAAACCACTCACGCTGACCATTACAAACATTCAGCCACAACATTTCACTGAGAGACCATAATTTGAAGTTAGCCACATATTACAGCCCGTTGGAATGTCGCCGGGACGCTTTCTCCATTCGTCTATCCTTGCTGTGGAACTTACTTCCGCATTTTGCCTTCACCGCTCTTACGTTAGCGCAATTCAAAACCCTATTTGACGATGCATTAAACCAGTTATATTGCATGATTTAACCACAATATCTGGGAATTCCAATAAATTAACCAAACTATGTGTACATGTGAATTTTACTCCAGTTTAACCGCTACGCGTTTTTTCATTTTCTAACATTTGCATTTTTTCACTCCCTCTCTCGCTCTCGTTTTAGCTTATTTATCAGGAACAAGTTCATCTTCCCGTTGTTCCAATATACACTTGCTTTAGTGAATATGCCAGAGAGAAAGCCAGGCCAATCAATCTTAACTTGCAGCGACTGGTTGAAACGACTGACTGGACGTTATTAAACAATGATAACATGGATATTGTCCGAGACGTTTCGTTAACAAATTGAACACACTTGCTGTTGCGTCATCGGAAACCAAAAGCTATCCGTTCGAGCAAAATCGCCTAGTTTGCGGAGAGTCGGACTTGTAAACGCATG
Source organism: Dicrocoelium dendriticum (assembly GCA_944474145.2). Lineage (NCBI taxonomy): Eukaryota > Metazoa > Platyhelminthes > Trematoda > Plagiorchiida > Dicrocoeliidae > Dicrocoelium > Dicrocoelium dendriticum. The sequence goes on from OX104066.1 coordinate 10,418,681, forward strand.
GATCATGCGCAGGCTAAAAATGTGATGAGATTAAGCAACTTGTCAGCAAACTCCATCTAGCTAGTATAGATCAAAGGACGATCCAAATTCTTCTTGGGTCGCTTCTCCAACTAGTTCAGTTAGTATACTGTAATGGGTAATTGTACAAAACTAGGCAACGCATTTCTGTGGATATTCCACGTGATAAACTTAATCATAAATAAGAGTGAAGTGTTCACTTAGCCCTAAAGTCACTACGTCTTTCGCTAATCGATCCCGAGCTCTGGTTTTGCAATCCCTAACGCAATCAGTGTGGATTATTTCTTGGCCGGAAACTACCGGGTGAACTAACATGGGTGAAGATCAACACGCTTGCAACAAACTGTTGCATATCGATATCGAACTGCTTGTTGCGGGGTGCTGGATGTTCCAGAACGCGGTAGTGATCAGGAGACATGCGTTTCTAGTGTGATGTTGCACTGAGCAGTGAATGACGGAACAACCATCGTGTAAACGGATGGCTAGGGACTAACGGATTTAGGCCCGCTCCAGAGGTTTAATTATTTCTGAATTGCTCACACATTTGTAACGCATTTATAGGTTTTAACTGCAGTTTTCTTTCGCTATAACTGTAATGTCCTTTGAATGGTTGATGGGACGTTGCTCGAGTAATTTGCATATGTCGTATGTTTGCTTGGATGACGCTGCTTCGAGTTGGAGCTGAGTAGGCAATATGCTCTCATACGCATACCGCTGATCCATTACTCTATTCAAGCCAAGGCAAGCGTCCAAACTCAACAGAAACCCCTGTCGCTGAATAAAACAGTTCAACGGCTTATGCGTGTGTCCTTTCCGTGACACAATTACTAACGATGCCCCATACCTACATTGCGACGGGGAAGAATAACGTGAGGATCACTCGGCCTCAAGCTCGCGTACTCAGGTAAGTGCAGCTTTCGTGTACAACAGCGGCCGTTGTTAAACTTGATTTCATGTAATGATAAAATCGTTGGGCCTCAGTGTGCACGAGTGGTCGGAAGAGGGAGCACTTGTTCAAATTGTGCTATTGCGTTCCGTTCCAAATGTGGTGGTGTAAGGCAACTAAAATGAAAGGGACAATTCAATTTGATGCGCTCAGGTTTTGCCAAAAATGCAGAGCGATTCCAAGAGACAAATGCATATTGATGCCCATAAAACTGTGAAGAACCGATTGAAACCGTATAAAAATGGCGATATTCAATGCTGTGCCAGTGTAAGCTAGGGAGGCGGATGTTGTTATGTAGCAAAGCTCCCAGAGCTCGGTCTATAAGTCGGAGGGGAAAATCAGCCTTGCTAACCGCCGCACAGCATCTGCACCATATATTACGACACTTACAAACTTTCTATTGTGCAAGTCATATTTGGCATGACTGCTTTTATCTCATTCCTGAAAGCCACACCTAATGGGCGGATCACAATATCGGCAACTTAGAGCTGGGTAACATACGCATCGGTCGAATCGATAAAACGCCTGAAGCGACATCCGCATATTCCTTTTTCTTAACCGAGCACGAGCAATGCGACCCGCTTTCCATTAAACCCGTTAATGCCTGTTAAACTACCAATGTTGCCAGCCACAACACTCAAAACGACATCCCCTGTACAGAAACACAGCACATTAACGAGCGTGCGGACTAACCTTAATGTGTCTAAATATGGCACAATTAATAAGCGATACTGGACGATCGCAGCCAGTGGAATGCCATGTGCGTTCTGACTGATATTCGGGTTGAGCCCATTATGATGAGACGTGTAGCACGTCATCCAATTTCAGGGAATTAGGGTGAACCTCCATTCCTTCGAGTAGCATTCAGCTCAGCAAAGGATACAGAGACCGTCCTACTCTTAGCCGTTCGTATTCGTAAAGCATCGAGCGCGGTACGCATACTACTAGGCAATCTTTAGAAAGGCCGGCCAACTGAAAAGACAACCATGGTGGCCCTCCTACAGATGTAAGCAAGTTAGCCATATGTGTTCTTTGTATCCCTGAAATACTGAGTTCTCCTTACCACGAAGCGCAAACTCATAGCCGACAGTAGTGGTGGTAAATCCGCGAAGCACTCTCTCTGGACGAGGTTGGCGCTAAAGCGTTGATGAGAATTACTTCTTAACCAAACTAAAAGTGCTGCGGTCCACTAATACTGGAAGTGGTAATACACTCCGAAAGAATGACAGAAGTCCTATTGGGTAGTTGGTTGAAGCATCGCTCCAGCTTACCATCCGACAGTAGGCAAAATCTAACAGTCGCACGGCCACGATTTATTATCCGTTCGTTTGAACATGCAACCTCAGCAAAACTTTGCATCCACAGTCTTGCAGAGTGATGAACACATTAACACTCACGGCAGATGAAAGGTGTCCAAGACTCACAAGCGAACATCGCGACCAGTGACACTCCATGTTGCCATGCAGCGTGACCGAAATTCAAGAACCAACGACCCACCCAAGAACGATTAGCGGTCTAATACCAAAGGATTGGCTCTAAAGTAAACACCAATCCGATGTCCACCAACAAACCTTTGCATCCCAAAACGAAATCCTGCTTGTATACTAACGCCCAAGGAATGCTTAGAAAGTTTGTCGGATTTAAATAAGCCAGAGAACCAAACCGCCGTATCTCATTCTGATGACGGAGACCTTGAGACAGCTGGTTCTGTGCTCAATTTACATGTAGGTCACTGCTTTGGAACGATAGATCTGGAAGGGGTGGTGTTGTCTTTCTGCATTTAAAGGTAAACCACCAAATTGCTCTCAATTAACACCAAAAATTCCGCGCAGCTTATTCCGTTTGGTGCCGACTATGGTTGCGGAAGAAGGACACATGTCTTGTAGTCTTAATTTACCGTCCGCAAAATTTATGCGTGAAATGGACACCAAACTGAACCTTGTTCTTCAAGTTTTGCTGAACAACTCAAACAGCCACATTCTGATCGCAAGCGAAGTTAACGTGCACTACCTGGAAATACCGGCAATAGATAGCAGGTGGTTAAAAGCCTGCTTGCAAGAGGTAATTTCCAGCTACTCTCTGTACAACCATGTAACTTTGCCCACCAAAGTTAGAATTGCTAACGGGCCGTCGATATTTAATATTGTGCTCACCAGGGAAGAACTAGTGTACGACGGACTGGTTTAAGAACACCAGTGGGTTCCAGTTATCATGTTGTCATTTTGCTTGATTATGTACGTTTTGCAGAATAGCTATATTGTGTCGGATGTTTTATATAGTACTGCTACTACTACTACTACTACACTACAACCAAGCCTTATCCACGCTTGTCAAGGAGACATCTTGTATCATCACACCTAAAGGCCTGCCATACGTCACCTGGGAAACGTTCTTAAGTACATTTTACACACTGGTAGCGCTCGTTGTAATAGAAAGCTTTCCATCTTCAAAGGAAGAGCAAGTCATTTCTGAGGAGCGGAAATATAAAATGCATGTCCTCGAGGGAATTAGCATGGAGAGCTTACAAGAACTGCCCGATTTTCGGAATCTGGACAGCATACGTGTCACAGCAGGAATAATTGAAACGATTTTTTATCAACCACAAACTTTTATAGAGGCATGTTAGTGGCATTGGTAAGGTACGGTGAAAAATTCCATCATTACTTACGACTGACGGTTGCACACGATCAGCAACGAAAGCAGCCGATCTCTTACGGTTCCATTACTCAACTCCGTTCCAGATGGAAGCTAATTTACTAATTATTCTTATTTCTACTGTCCCGTCATCAGCTTTATCCAATAGCAATTGTACTGCAGAGGCTGTGTTAAAGAGGCTGTTGTCAGTGCGTACGCACAGCGCTTTCGGTGTCAATAACATCCGGCGAAGGCTCTTTAGGCAGCAGTTAGTGATCTGGTTAAAACATTTTTCTATCAGCGCTCTCTAGAGGAGCAAAACATTCCAGCAATATGGAAGCAGCTGTTCATCACTTCTACTCATAAGGGAACTAACCGCACTCACCCAACCAATTACCGCCAAGTAAAACTGCTCTGTGTACCTTCCAAAGTTATGGCGTCAGTCATCACGGATGCGTTGATGCTATCTGGAAAACAACAGCAGGATAGCCGCGGAGCAACGTGGCTTTCTATAAATCCAATCATGCACTACGGACCAGTTAATTGCACGCAATAGCTAGACTGAAACAGTTGGTGGTGGAGCATGAGGCGGTGGCTTTAACCTGTACTTCGCAAAAGTTTTTGATCACCTAAGACTATCGAATTCTTCACCATAAACTTTAGATCTATGGCACGGGCAACCCACTTCCGCGCCGAAAAGAAAATTTCCGACATGAATGTCCGTTGGAGGTGAGAACACGGGAATCCCTGTCCGTCACAATGGTGGTCGAGTGCGAAGTACCTCAAACTTTGGTGCTTGAGCCTCTTATATTATTGGTTTCCAGATAAAAACCTAGTAAGAGAAACGAGAAAGAAAACAGCTCTACTCTACTCTGAGAAGGCGATAGCAATCCACCAACTTGACTTCGAATATGTCTAGGTTATAAGGAAGGGAGTGTGATCAGCCCAACAAAGGCTAATTACTGAGGCAAAAGGAATAACCAAGATTATCAACTGAGCGAACAGGATAGACCTAGGGCTGTCTAGTCCCAGTCGTCCAGTCTTACTGCGGCCAGTTAGGTAGGCGTCGACGGAATTATCAACGCTCCATCTGCCAAATTTTTAAGTATTGAACATCAGTTCTATCAGTGACCACGTTCCTCCCAACGGGCCAAATAAGGTTGCCAACCATGCATATAACTTTCCTGTGATCATCCTTTTATGTTCCTCCTTCAAAGCTGGCTGAAACAAGCGAAGAAGTACCCACGGACCTAGTGACTTTGGCCGCTGTAAACTTTCACCAATGAATGGCAAGTTTACTACTCTCTGGGTGAAGTTCACACATGTTAGGGTACTTCATTTGCCTGAAGAAGCTTCTGATTCAGAAAGGAAACGTTGTGCAAAATACCAAATTTATTAACCGGTCGCCCACTAAGCTTTCTGAAATAATGACTACCTATCTAGTCGGAAAACATCCCACGACATCAACTTACAGTCTATATGGAAAATAGTGCCTAGGGAATCGACGTAATCTGTCTGATTGTAGTTAAAAACCATGCTCCCACCATTAAATCGATCCTGCAGCCTTTTTACGGGGTTCCTTGACTCTCATACCCTTCCGTGCTAGTGGAAAAAAGTATCATCACTCCGCTATATAAAAGAGACGACCGATCGGATATTACAAACTACCAACCTACCACTCTACTTCAAAAATCATGGAATCTGTAATTGCAGATCAACTGATGCGATATTTTGAAATGCGGTGAATACTTTCTAATGTCCAACATAGTTTTAGGCGCCGATGATCCTGTCTCACTAATCTGCTGTTTGCTCGGGCCTCATGACCAGGGCGTCTGATAAAGGAATCTGCAAAGATTTTATTTACTTAAAATTAGCTAATGCATTCTATGGGATCAATCACTTCGTTCTCCTCCACGAGCTTGTTGTCTAAGGTGTCAACGGTACCGAGCTCACCAGGCTAGAACCTTACAAGAAAGAAAACCAAGGTATGAATAGCCAGCACTCACTCTGATAGCCTGTGATTATCCAATGGTATATCGCAAAGATCCGGCCTAAGTCAGTTACTGTATTCAGTCCGCATCAATGACCTTCCAGTAGTATTCTACCCCCAGTGCAAATATTTGTAAATGATGTTAAAATATGGAGAGCAATTCACTCAGCATCCAAAGGTGTCTATCTCCAGAACGCTATGGAAAGATTAACAAATGAACCGAAAGTAAGCAGCTCCCACTGAACCGCACAACCTGCTGACAATGCATGGCACCTTCAAAACATATCTTTTGGGACAACACGTGACTGTTGAACTCGATGTGGGCATGATTGAACAAGAAAGTCTTGACAATTTGCTTTATCTTGCGAAAGCGGAAAATGTGGCAAAATTGAAATTGAGGCTTTCCAGGCAAACTCTCGGCACCTTTGAACGACGGCTAGTAACATTTCGGATCAACTAGTATATTCTTCCCCACTTTGAATATGCGATTGAGACCTGGTGCGCATGGTTAAATGGAAATATTTGTCTTTTGACGCAACTCCAAATTATGGCCACCAAGGTTGCGCGTGGACTACTTGTTCTCAGATATGAACTGCAGCCTCGTTTATTCGTTATGTTCTCCTCAGAATACCAAAGTATTTGTGGAGATCTCATTCTCAAACGCCGAATGCTAACAGAGAGCGAGCACACATGTATATATCACTGCTGACCATAGCACCTTGCAAACAATATCAAAGCCACCACCTGAAAGTAGTATGGAAACATTCGTTTGGATTGTAGAAACTACCTTTGCTCTCTTTGAATCTGATGGTACTGTACTGCGCTACCATCATGTGGTGAACGCAGTTGACATGGCGACATTCGAAAGACAATTAAACGTTCTTCTAATCGAAAAATTCTACCCAACAGTAAGATAAAGTGAAATGTCTAACCTACTGATAATTCTTGTTCCACGTTGAAACATTTGGATTTTAATATCTTTTGCACGTCCATCTCATAGAAATTTCAAAGTCATCCTTTTTATTGCGTCATCCACTATTGAGCCATTACATTAATGTTTGTTTAACTTGGGTTAACATTGACTGTCTTGCTTTTCTGCACACAACTGGTGGAGTTTGTGTGCATACTGATTCGCCGCCATCGTTTACTTTGATTTGGTGGGAGAAAACCAAGACTCAAGTTTCCCGTGCTGTTGACAGCAGCCACCTTCCAATCAGCGCTAGATTGTCGGGTGGACGAGGTCAACCAATACGATTAATAAGTAGGTGGTCGCAGGATCCCATGTTTTTCCAGCTTAAATATCTAGGTAACGAATCCTTTTTTCATACAGCTCAGATGGTAAACGTATCCAATGAAAGCTGAAAATCGCTGCAATGAATACTCCTACGGTAAAGGCAAGCAAGATTTTAAGAAACTGGAGAATATTAACGATTATCTTGTCATAGATATTTCGCCGTGACTGTAAGTTGCTCGCTACAGCTGCTGTTGTAAAGCTAACATGGGAGAAACCGACTCAATTTGCTTGGAGATGACATGCTGAAGGCTTCTTGGTGCTTTGTACACTGATCAAAACTGCAAGAGGTGTGCGTGCGCAGTATCCACAGCGGTAGTGGTTTTGCCTCTGGCAGTCTTAACCTACCTGTTGTCTTTCACATAGCTCTACAGTAGATTTGAATTGCTCGTAAAATTAAGCACCATAGCCTCCTGTCATTCATACTTGTCGTCTCTAATCAGGGACATGAGGTCGCTGATGATTGTTTTGTGCTAATTACATTTGGTAATCTTTGGCCAAGCGACTGTGACGTCAATAAAGAGTAGGTGAACAAAAATAGATATCATGGCAGAAATAAGCATATTAAGAGCAAAAATTGGATCTTAACACCATAATTCTTCTGAGTTAAAATAAGCTGTCTTGTCTGTAAGTTCACATCCGCCGAACCAAAATAATACCAGATTAGGAGTTCAAGAAACATTACCATACCTCGGAATATCCATTCCTAAATGAACAAGAATTCAGTACCTTACTGATTGAGGGTAAAGGTAAAGACAATTAAGCCAAGGGTACCGAAAATGATGAAAAGGACAAAAATGCAAGATGTGATATTGCGTTCTTCATTATCCAATGAGCCACAGAAAACCACTGCAAAGTTAACAAGGTAATAGCTCTCTTGCCGGGCCGAACCAGATCGCAAGTCACCAATTGGTTTTTAGAACTACGCGTCATCTGGGTTACTTGCTGATTCCAATGACTCAGTGGGGTCGCTAGATTTCCAAACGCTTTCATGAAACCCGGACTCAGTCGGACAGAAAACAGGGACATGAGAAGCAATGGACGGTTGATTTACCTCTCCGAATGCTGTCAACAACGAGCATCTCATTTGGTCTCGGTTAGATTTCAACCTAAGTGATATATTTCTTCAAGTTTGGGTGATAAAAGCTGAAATCTCATGCAACTACGTGCTTGTAGTCTTGGCTATTTACTGGTAAACACTCGGGTATATTGTGGACGGGGCAGGTGCGGTTTCCGCTTTGCACATGATCGCTGTACTCATCCACGTGTTAGTTATCTGTCACTATTTACCATTCTCTCATTCTCGTTCTGCTCATTCAAATGCATAAATAGGTACATTAATTTTACCACCCCAGAGGATGCCCGGCGAAATGTGCACATATTTACTGCTATCTAATTTCACCTAGTAAACCCCACAAAGCCTGCGCTCGAGAACAGTTAACCGGTGGGCTTCTCTCAATGCTTAATCTATTTTGTTAGCACTCATGAATAGTAATGCATCCGTTGATGTTCGGCGAATTCTCGCGGTCCGCTATCTGGTAAACAATTTCGCTAACCTCCGGTCACAGCCGCCATTCGCGAGAATTCGTTGTGTTGGTGGAGTTATTATTGTGTCTATTTGACAGGTTATTTTGAAGCCCACGTTGTGTGAATGAACTGCGATGAAAAATCTCAATATGAACCGCGATTCACACTATAGTGAACCTTGGTCAATTTGTTCACCGGAACCGTAACTAATTATACACATGATTATTAGATTGAGGCCGCTCGAAAACACTGAGTTTCATCAGTTACATTCCCAGTAATCGAGTTGACTAGGTTTATGTCAATGTAAAACTCGGTCCAGTTTGGAATTGCACATCACAATCAATTCAATCTGATCCACCAATATGTCATTAACTGTTGTGAGAGGTGTTACCCGTAATGACCCAGTTTCTAAATTGGTAGACGCCACAACTAACATTCCAATGATCCCGTTTGCGACACTTGTAATATCTAGCTGCTAAGAGCAAATAGGCTTTTATGGAATCATGACAAGTAGTGCTTTCAAGCTCGAGGCACCCAACAGTCATCTGCTAGTTTGTCTGCCTACGGCGTTGGATTCCCGTTATTACAATGACTCATTGCCCAAACACACGACGCAAGCAGGATACCAGAGGATAACGGGCTTGTTGTAAGGGGACTGTTAAACAGAATATATTGCCAAGGAACTGTTGTTTCATCTGGAACCATTATCATAATACAGCGGACTGGATGTGATCCGTTTGTGGTCAACTAATAGTTCCCTCATATATAGTCTAGCAAGCAATCCCTGGTAATTCTTAAATTCTAATTCTAACCTCGAGTAGAAAAGACACCGACCAGCTCTAATATCTCTCCTCTTGTGATTGCTGTTTCATCGTAAGACTAGAGTAGTGTGTTGATACGATTTCTTTACGGTCCGCTTCTGTGTTGAGGTGACGACCACGTTGATCAGAGTGATTTAAGCAATGTTTCAGTACTTTGAGTTCCCGTTTCGTCTTCCTAATGTCTACCGAGCTTTTCCAGCGTCCGTCGATAAGCGCAAACTCGTAACCAGCATGTCAGAAGGAGACCCACCGAGCTTAGTTGTTTCCGTTAGGCACAACGTTGGCTGCAACTAGCTTTTATGGCAGATCCGGTTATCATATTTATGGCCACTTCGTATCAGACATGGCCACAGCATTTGGTACCAGTCCAGGTGATCAATAGACTCTGATTTTTTGATAGTTTTATCAAGTTGCTCTGTCCAACATCGAAACGACACGGTATCGGTTGGAGTGTTTGGTCGTCTAAATGGTATGCTATCATACGTTCTTCTTACTTGGGTTTAGCAAGTCAGATTTCGCTAGTCTTTCCAAGAAGAAGCGATTCTACTCCATACTTTCTGGAAGGGGTCTGTGGATAGTGCGTAGTCTTATAGGTTGATAGAGAACTTTGCAGAATCAATTGAACTTCGCTGTCCCTTTTGATTTGAACAGAGCCTTCTTGAATGTATCCATAAATGGATCTACTATCCCGTTAAAGTGGAAATGATTTAGAGGTGAACGAACGTACTCCGTGCCGTGCAGCGCAAAGCATCCCACAAAGTGTAAAGAAGTAAACTGGTTCTTAGGTTTCGGTCAGGTATACAGCTCACATTGAACACGAAGGTGTTAAATCCGCAATTCGCGAACCCATGAATGGTTAGTATACATAAGTTATCGCAATAACCTTTACCCTTCTGGAAGCTGGGTGTCCAATGGGAAATTGCCCTCGGATATTTCATTGGAGATCACATGGAATGGTGACGCGTTCGACAAACAGGATACAGACATAGAAGACAAATAATGCTTCTTGTCTCCAGAAAAGCTGCTGGAATTAAGAGTCAGATTTTATTCGTGGCAAACGTCAGTGATGTAATGCAGTCCCGTGGAACATCAACGAGTCCGTCAAATTAAAATCCCGAATTACACGGGAAATGACTGGAAGTTGGTTCGCAGTGACTGCGAGCACGCAGATAAATAATGTTTGGATACATATATTGACAACAATTGTCTTTTGCTGATGCTTCTCGTCGAACGTATATAATCGCGCGTGATGTAGCAAGAACGACGCTTCAATGAAACAAAATCGTTCGTAGCGTGCTCGAAATCTGTACTACCACTTAGGCGATCGTACAGTAAGGAGTCACTTTTCCATCCCACGACGCTCCATCTCTCTTAGCATCCGCTCATCAAGTGCCCATGCATATTGCGGGTCTCATGATGGAGTATTCCCTGCCAATTTGACCCATGTAACTGAGGTTATCCGCGTCCCATGCTGACAGGCCGGAAGTCGTTCGATAGCTCGTACTTTTGTTTGAACTTGGGTTCATGAATCTGCCTGCAGTTGATCCGGGAGGCTGCAATAACGGCGGTTTTAGTTGAAAAAATAATGACCCGAGAAAACGTTGGAATCAGAACGTAGCGAACAAGTTTGGTTTCAGTTTATTCTCATCAGGCTAGTACAATCACAACAATGTAGATCAAAACTGAACACGTGAGTTATAAGCATCATTAAATTAAAATTTCTCATCAATAAGCCTGTGTGATTAGCGTGATCTGTGTGGAGCCGGCGGGAATGGCTTGAAAGGTCTGCTTACTTGTGTTAGTCGGTGGTCAGTGTGGACTTAGGGTCCGCACAAGATTCTTCTGTGCGCATAACTCTGGGTTTTAGAGCCAACTTGCTATTGCCCCTGTTGTCGACAGCAGACGACATCTGACGGCTTGCGTGTGGCGTCCTGGCGCACATTAGATCAGTTGGAAGGAGTGTTTAGAGTTCCTGTTATGGTTAGTATCCACTAGATGTGACAATACTGCACTTGTCACATTCTTCCTCACACCACTCTTTAACTAAGCGGGGGAATGCTTTTGAGCTCATACGAACAGTCGCCTCGTCATGCTTCCAAGACACCATGCTCGAGACGAGCAAAAGCAGTTATCCAACTTAAATAGTCTAATCACACATTCGTTCCTATTAAGTCATAACCAGGTTAAAAATGTTAAATATTTTCGTTCTCGTCCTAGATCGTTTTTCTTCCATGGGGGATTGCGCCTGAATTTCAAACATGATCTTCTTTCATGTTCGGTTCAAGATGACTGACGTTCATTTGCAAAGGTTCGTGGAGATGCTGATCTATAATGCCTAAACGTCAGTACGACTTGATTCGCTTCATTGTGGAAAACGTTTGTTTACAGTTGTGTAAGTTTACAAACGTTGTTGATATGTCAATGGCGAAGTGATGAAGATTCAAATAATGGTATAACGGGAGAAGTGCATAAAACCCAAGCTTAGACTTTTCGCAATACAAGTCCTGCAAGTTCTTTGAGCATCGCAGCATCAGTACTAAATGGGTGTTCAAACAATCGTATTGATCTGCTACCATTTTCGAAGCCTAGGAGTCCTCTGAAATTGTCCTTCAAGATACCCGGCATCCCAACCCCGCCACGCGTTATAAAGGGCACAACGCTCCATATGCATCTGACTTCACTTCTGAACGAACAGGAATATGTGTCAATGTGCCTCTCCGGGCAAGCTGAATGAAGAGCTGCAACTTCTTTTTTGAAAGATGTTACATTGTCCTGGATTCGTGAAATCGATTAACCAGGGCCTAGTCTGGAATCTGGTACTGAGGTCATTCAAGCAAGCAGTCAGCTCATATAAAATCGCTGTATCTAAAATCTGTTATGATTTAAACTATGTTGTACGGGTTTTAAGTTATCGATCATAAAACTTTCGGCGCTATGGTTAGCTGGAGGAAAATATAGAGCACATAGCTCGAATGGCCATCACAATTGATTGTGGTGCAACGGTGAAAATATAAAGGATCCAATTCTCGAAGAAATGATTTACTTTATCTATGATTATGAGCATCGTCTCGTATAAAATTCACAGTCAAGTAAATATTACAACGGAAGATATCAAATGAAAGAGGTAGCGAACGAGCTCGTTCTTAGTGGCTCACCTTCACGCTGTTGAACCACGAAGCAAAGGTTAAACAAACACAAATCCAATGCACTTCATAATGAGGTTGAACTGTCTAATCAATAAACTATATGAATAATGTAATAAAGGCCGAAATTGGGGGGCACGGCGTAATCACTATCGATACTCGAGGTGGGTTGCGGCCAGGGCATCCGCATGGCCTGTAGGAGTTTCTTTTGAGCACATTAATCCAGGTTTTGGATTGGGATAGCGACTGCCTCTACTGTAGCCAGTAGACGGCAGCTGACCGTTCGCGTGTAGTTTTCCGGTACCCAGTAGATCGGCTGATATGTCTCTCGCGTGTTGGCGTTTTGATATAAGTAAATCTTGTAAGACCACGCTGCACTCGATACGGTCCCTCCTATACTACTGCTAAATCAACCAGGGCAAAGTACACGAATTATTTTGCACGACCGACACAGTTGGGATATCTATCCGTCGATAAGGAGACCACCCTAGTAACACGCCCTTAAAACATCCCGAATGAAAAATATGTAAGCAATGACTTGACCACTTTGTTCGTCAAAATGAAGTCAATTAAAAAAGGATACCCCGTAATTCGTTTTCATTTTAAGACACGAAGCTCATTCACTTAAGGAAGTGAGCCTAATTATCTTAGGTACGGTTGCAGATGCGTTGAATTTTCCAATTCGCTAGATTAATCCATCGAATTAAAAAGCTCTGCTGCCACTCTGACAGATGTAAAAGAGTTGTCCGGTGGAATAACTAAGTACCTTTTATGAATAATCCCAAATTCGTGACATCGCTTATTGAAGGTTCAGTGATTTTCCCAATTCGCTCCGGTTCCAACACATCGAGTATATCCGTTCCTCGGATAACGGCGGGCTGGGCACATAGACTGACATATATTTTTGCCTTTTATATACACACTTTACACAAGATAAGAATACTCGTGCGATATACTATGTGAGTCATATCAGAACGTGGCTAAAAGTTAAGAAATATTTGTTTTGGTAAGCGCGGAATGGATACAATCAGGCTTAATTCACTTCGGCGAAGATTTAATCGATATTTCTTGCTATTACCGGGCAGCACACAGGATTCTGTAAAAATAAAGGCGGTTAACGTTACTATGCGCGAAAAAATAAGTTACTGTTTGCACCACGATAATCACTGCAGCTGTAACTATCAGTAAAAGCGAATATATGATTTTATTAAGTCCACATCAGGCGCCTAGAGTTATGTACAAATAAAAACAAAACGGGCAGACAGACATCACCAGTCGTTTGTCCAGCAGCGAGTTAAATGCTGTCTGTGGCTTGGGCAGTAGCTGACTGCTAGGTTAAAAAATGGAACTCGCAGGTCAGAGGTCGTCAGACAAATTGGCCAGGGTAGACCCAACCCCTAGTAGGCTTTTTCTGGATGCAAAGCTCCGGGTCATACAGTCGAATCGCAATTGTTTCAGCGGCTTCTATAGTATACTTTCACACACGTATTTCAATCGATTGGCCGAGGACTGATAGATAATTTTGAAAGAGTCAGCTGATTTATTGGCATGTCGT
>OX104066.1:10433098-10494210 GCA_944474145.2 Dicrocoelium dendriticum
TTTAATGAATGGCAAGTTTACTACTCTCTAGGTGAAGCTCACACATGTTAGGGCAATTCATTTGCCTGAAGAAGCTTCTGAGTCAAAAAGGAAACGTTGTGCAAAATAACAAATTTATTAATCGGTCCCTCACTAAGCTTTCTGAAATAATGACTACCCATCTAGTGGAAAAATATCCCACGATATCAATTTACAGTCTATAGGGAAAATAGTGCCTCGGGAAGTGACATAATCTGTCCAATTGTACTTAAAATCCATGTTTCCACCATTGAAATAGATCTTGCAGCCTTTTACAGGGTTCATTGACTCTCATACCCTCCCATGGGAGTGGAAAAAGATTTTCATCACTCTGCTATACAAAAGAGACAACCTATCGGCTACTGCAAACTACCGACCTACTACTCTCCTTCAAAAATGATGGAATCCGTAATTGCAGATCAACTGATGCGATATTTTGAAATGCGGTGAATACTTTCTAATGTCCAACATGGTTTTAGGCGCACATGATCTTGTCTCACTAATCTGCTGTTTGCTCGGGCCTCATGACCAGGGCGCCTGATAAAGGAATCTGCATAGATTTTATTTACTTAGACTTACCTAATGCATTTGATGGGATCAATCATTTCGTTCTCCTCCACGAGATTGTTGTCTAAGGTGTCAACGGTACCGAGCTCATCAGTCTAGAACCTTACTTACACTCACTCTGATAGCTTGTGAGTATCCAATGGTATATCGCAAAGATCCGGCCTAACTCAGTTACTGTATTCAGTCTACATCGATAACCTTCCAGCAGTATTCTATCCCCAGTGCACATATTTTTATATGATGCTAAATATGGAGAGCAATTCACTCAGCATCTGACAGTGCCTATCTTCGGAAAGCTATGGAAGGATTAACAAATGAACCGAAAGTAAACAGCTCCCACTGAACCGTGCAACCTACTGAAAATGCATAGCACCTTCAAAATATACCTTTTGTGGCAACAAGTGACTGTTGAACTCGATTTGGGCATGATTGCACAATAAAGTCTTGAAAATTTACTCTATCTTGCGAAAGCGGAAAGGTGGCGAAATTGATATTGAGGCTTTTCATGCAAAATCTTGGCACCTTTGAACGACGGCTAGTAACACTTTGGATCAACTAGTATATTCTTTCCCATGTTGAATATGCGATTTCGACCTGATTCCCATGGTTAAAAGGAAAAAATTTGCCTTTTGAGGCATTTCCAAATTATGGCCACCAAGGTTGCGCGTGGACTACTTGTCTCAGTTACGAACTGCAGCCTCGTTTGTTCGGTATGTTCTCCTCAGAATACCAAAGTATTTGTGGAGATCTCATTCTCAAATGCCGAATGCTAACAGAGAACGAGCACTCATGCATATATCACTGCTGACCCTAGCACCGTACAAAACGTACCGAGGCCACCACCTGAAAGTAGTATGGAAACATTCGTTTGGATTGTAGAAACTATCTTTGCTCTCTTTGAATCTGATGGTACTGTACTGCGCTGCCATCATGTGGTGAACGCAGCAGACATGGCAACATTCGAAAGACAATTAAACTTTCTTCTAATCGAAAATTTCTACCACACAATATGATAAAGTGAAACGTCTAGGCTATTGATAATTCTTGTTCCACCTTGAAACATTCGGATTTTAATATCTTTTGCATGTCTATCTCATAGAAATTTCGAAGTTATCCTTTTTTTACTTCATCCACTATGGAGCCATTACATTAATTTTGTTTAACTTGGGTTGACATTGACTGTGTTGCTTTTTTGCACACAATTGTTGGAGTTTGTGTGCTTAATGATTCGCCGCTATCTTTTACTTTGATTTGGTGGCAGAAACCCAAGACTCAAGTTTCCCGTGCTGTTAGCAGCAACTACCTTCCAATCAGCGCTAGTTGGTTGGGTGGACGAGGTCAACCGAATACGAGTAATAAATAGGTGGTCGCAGGATCCCATCGTACTTCAGCTTTTATATCTAGGTAAGGAACCCTTTTTTCATACAGCTCAGATGGTAAAGTTATTCAGTAAAAGCTGAAAAACGCTACAATAAATACTCCTATGGTAAAGGCAAGCAAGGTTTTAAGAAACTGGAGAATATTGATGATTCTCGTTGCATTGTTATTTCGCCGAGACTGTAAGTTGCTCGCTACAGCTGCTGTTGTAAAGCTAACAATTGAGAAACCGACACAATTTGCTTGAAGATGACAGGCTGAGGGCTTCTTGATGCTTTGTACACTGAACCAAAATGCAAGAGGCGTGTGTGCGCGGTATCCACAGCGGTAGTGGTTATGCCTCTGGCAATCTTTACCCACAAGTTGTCTTTCACATGCCTCTACAGTAGATTTGAATTGCTCGTAAAATTAAGCACTATAGCCTTTTGTCATTCATACTTGTCGACTCTAATCAGGGACATGAGGTCGCTGGTGATTGCTTTGTGATAATTACATTTGGTAATCACTGGCCAAGCGAATGTGGCGTCACTAAAGATTAAGTGAACAAAAATATATATCTTGACAGAAATGAGCAGATTAAGAGCAGAAATTGAATCTTAACACCATAATTTTCATTAGTTAAAATGAGCTCTCTTGTCAGTAAGTTCACATCCGCCGAAGCAAAATAATACCAGTTTATGAGTTCAAGAAACATTACAATAGCTCGGAATATCGATCCCTAACTGAACAAGAAGAAGCACTATTGTCAAGGGAAATGTTGCCACAATAAAACCCTTCCAAAACCGATTTGTATTCAAAGCCTTCTGAAATCAAGAATTCAGAACCTTGATGACTGAGGGCAACGGTAAGGACAATTAAGCCACGGGTATCGAAAGCGACAAAAAAGACTAAAATGCAACATGTGATATTGCGTTGTTCATTATCCATTGGGCCACAGCAAACCACTGCAAAGTAAACCACGTAATGGCCTCTGCCAACCCCAATCACATGTCACCAGTTGGTTTTTAGAACTATGCGTCATCTGGGTTACGTGCTGATTCCAATGTCTCAGTGGGGTCACTAGATTTCAAAGCGCGTTTCATGAAACCCGGACTCAGTCAGACAGAAAACAGTGTCATGAGAAGCATTGGACGGTTGATTTACCTCTCCTAATACTGTCAACAACGAACATCTCATTCGTTCTCTGTTGGATTTAAACCTGTGATATATTTCTTCAAGTTTGGGTGATAAAACCTGAAATCTCATGCAACTACGTGCTTGTAGTCTTGGCTATTTACTGGTAAACACTCGGGTATATTGTGGACGGGGCACGTGCAGTTTCCGCTTTGCACATGATCGCTGTACTCATCCACGTGTTAGTTATCTGTCACTATTTACGATTCTCTCATTCTCGTTCTGCTCATTCAAATGCAGAAATAGGTCCATTAAGTTTACCACCCCAGAGGCTGCCTGGCGAAATTTGCGCATATTTACTGTTATCCACTTTCACCTAGTAAACCACACTAAGCCTGTGCTCGAGAACAGTTAACCGGTGGGCTTCTCGCAATGCCTAATCTATTATGTTAGCACTCATGAATAGTAATGCATCCGTTGACATTCGGCGACATCTGGCGGTCCGCTATCTTATTAACAATTTCGCTAACCTCCGGTCACAGCTGCCAACTCACGAAAAGTCGTTGTGAGTGGAATTATTATTGTGTCTATTTGACAGGTCATTTTGAAGCCCTCGTTGTGTGAATGAATTGCGATGAAAAATCTCAATATGAACCGCGAGTCCCACTAAAGTGAACCTTGGTCAATTTGTTCACGGGAACCGTAACTAATTAGACACATGATTATTGGGCTGGGGCCGCTCGAAAACACTGAGTTTCATCAATTACATTCCCAGTAATCGAGTTGACTATGTTCATGTCAATGTAAAACTCGGTCCAGTTTGGAATTACACATCACAATCAATTAAATTGACCTACCAATATGTCATTAACTGTTGAGAGAGGCGTTCCCCGTAATGACCAAGTTTTAAATTGGTGGACGTCCCAACTAACATTCCAATGATCCCGTTCGCTACACTTGCTATATCTATCTGCTAAGACCAAATAGGCTTTTATAGAATCACGACAAGCAATGTTTTCAAGCTCGAGGCACCGAACAGTCATCTGCCAGCTTGTCTGCCTACGGCGTGAGATTCTCATTATTACAAACATTCATTGCGCAAACACCCGACGTAAGCAGGATACCAGAGGATAACGAACTTGTTGTAAGGGAGACTGTTTAGCAGAACAAAACTGACAAAGAACGGCTGATTCAACTAAACTCCTCATCATAATACAGCGGTCTGGATGTGATCCGTTTATGGTCAACTAATAGTTCCCACATTTCTAGTCTAGCAACCAATCCCTGGTAATTCTTAAATTCTAATTCTTGAGAAGAAAAGACACCGACCAGCTCTAATATCTCTCCCCTCGTGTGATTACTGTTTCATCGTAGGACTAGAGTATGTGTGTTGATACGATTTCTTTACGGTCCGCTTCTGTGTTGAGGTGACGACCACGTTGATCCGAGTGATTTAAGCAATGTTTCAGTACTTTGTGTTTTCGTTTCGTCTTCCTAATGTCTACCGAGCTTTTCCAGTATCCGTCGATAGGCGCAAGTTCGTAACCAGCATGTCAGGAGGAGACCTACCGAGCTTAGTTGTTTCCGTTAGGCACAACGTTGGCTGCAACTAGCTTTTATGGCAGATCCGGTTATCATATTTATGGCCACTTCGTATCAAACATGGCCACAACATTTGGTACCAGTCCAGGTGATCAAT
Source organism: Dicrocoelium dendriticum (assembly GCA_944474145.2). Taxonomy (NCBI): domain Eukaryota; kingdom Metazoa; phylum Platyhelminthes; class Trematoda; order Plagiorchiida; family Dicrocoeliidae; genus Dicrocoelium; species Dicrocoelium dendriticum. Next base: position 10,437,873 of record OX104066.1, read on the forward strand.
AGACTCTGAGTTTTTGATAGTTTTGTCAACCTGCTCTGTCCAACATCGAAATGACACGATATAGGTTGGTGTCTTTGGTCGTCTAAATGGTATGCTATCATACGTTCTTCTTACTTCTGTTTAGCAAGTCACGTTTCGCTAGTCTTTACAAGAAGAGACGATGCTACTCGATACTTTTCGTAAGATGTCTTTGGATATTGCGTAATCCTATATGTTGATAGAGAACTTTGCAGAATCACTTGAACTCTTCCGTCCCTTTTAGATTTGAACAGAGCCTTCTTGAATGTATCCATAAATGGGTCTACTATCCCGTTCAAGTGGCAATGATTTGGAGGCGAACGAATGTACTCCATGCCGTGCAGCCCAAAGCATCCCACAAAGTGTGAATAAGTAAGTCCGTTCTTAGGTTTCGGTCAGGTATACAGCTCACATGGAACACGAATGTGTTAAATCCGGAATTCGAGAACCCATGAATGGTTAGTATACATAAGTTATCGCAATAACCTTTACCCTTCTGGAAGCTCGGTGTCCAATACGAAATTACCCTCGGATATTTCATTGGAGATCACATGGAATGGTGACGCGTTCGACAAACAGGATACAGACATGGAAGATAAATAATGCATCATGTCTCCAGAAAAGCTGCTGGAGCTGAGATTCAGATATTATTCGTGGCCATCGTCAGTGATGTAATACGGTCCCGTGTGAGGTCAACGATTCTGGTAAAGTAGAGTTTCGAATTAGACAAAAAAATAATTGGAAGTTGGTTCGCAGTGACTGCGAGCACGCGGTTAAATAATGTTTGGATACATATATTGACAACAATTGTCTTCTGGCTGACGCTGCTCTTCGAACATATATAATTGCGCATCATGTAGCAAGAACGACGCTTCAATGTAACAAAGTCGTTAGTAGCTTGATCAAAAGCGATACTACCACACAAGCAATCGTGCAGTAATGAGTCACTTTTCCGTCCCACGACGCACCATCTCTCCTAGCATCCGCTCATCAATTGTCCATGAATATTCTGGGTCTCATGATGGAGTCTTCCCTGCCAATTTGATCCACGTAGCTGCGGTTATACGCATCCCATGTTGACCGGCCGGGATTCGTTCGATAGCTCGTGATTTGTTTGAACTTGGGTTCATGAATCTGCTTGCGGTTGGTCCGGGAGGCTACAATAACGGTGGTTTTAGTTGAAAAAATAATGACCCGAGACAACATTAGAAGTAGAACGTAGCGAACAAGCTTGGTTTCAGTGGATCCTCATCAGGCTAGTGCAATCACAACGATGTAGATCAAAATTGAACGCGTGAGTTATAAGCATAATTGAATCAAAATTTCTCATCAATAAGCCTATGTGATTAGCGCGATCTGTGTGGAGCCGGGGGAATGGCGTGATAAGTCTGCTTTCTTGTGTTAGTCTGTGGCCAATGTAGACTTAGGGTCCGCACAAGATTCTTCTGTGGGCACAATTCCGGGTTTCAGAGCCGAATTGCTATTGCCTCTGCTGTCGACAGCGGACGGCAATGCTCTCGAGCACTTACGGACAGTCGCCTGTTAGTTTTCCTCATATACCTTGGTTGACATGGGCAGTGGCTCAGGTAATCCTTCGGGTGGTTTGCTACCTACTCGCGTCAACCTTTAACCGGTAACGATAGGTATAGCAAGAGCTTCTCTGCGGAAAGTGATTTGGTTTTTAGTAACTGCGGGTCCTTATGCTTCTGGATGTAATGTGGGTATCCATTGCGTTCGAACACCCTTCGGATGAAACTTAGCTCCTCAGAAAGCGTAACTTCAGTGCATTTTCTTCTCGTACTCTCAGTGAGACAAGGGACCAGCGTGTGCTTCTAAATGATTGGAATGAAAATATGGAAGTGGATGTAGCACCCAATCCAATTTCGCTTTCTGTGTACTCTCCTCCGCATTATCCTGTCTGCTGTCCTAATTATTTGGACGTATATAAATTCCAAAGAGTAGTCACTTTCTACTTCGTGAATAATGGTTACCTTTTTATGCGCGGAGTTGAAGTGGGCCAGCAGATCATTAATACACACGCATTGTCCGAGACACAAAAAATGTCATCTACATATCGACCATAATAAATCAAACGTTTGATGAACTCATTAAACTGGTTTCTCTTCAAATTGCTCATGAACACGTCCGCAATTAACGAGCCTAACGGTGAACGCATGGCCATCCCGTCCATTTATCTGTACAGTTATCCATTAAACGGAAACTGTTGTTTCTGGTGCATGTCAGCAGTAGTTGCCTTAATCGATCTGGTGTGATGCCGAGGTTGACGTCGTGCAAGCGAAAGAACTGACCTAGATTTTATACGGTCTCTTCCAGTGGAACAGTGTTGAAAAGTGACACCACGTCTAATGAAAACCTTTTCCACCCTATTGGTTCGAGGGGCCACACTGAGTCGAGAAACTCAGAAGTGCTCTTGAGAACGTACCTGATTATAGCTTTTCGGACAGGTTTCAGCCGTTCGACGAGGCAATTGGCTATCGGATAGTACGGCAAGTTACACATATCTATTAATGGTCTTAGTAATAGTCCTTCCTTTTGTACCTTGGGCAGGCCGTAAAGTTTTGGAAGCACCATTGCACTTGGCCTCATGTATTCGAATACATTAGAGTTTTAAGCAACACAAAATTTCCTTATGGACTTCTCAATAGCCTGCGACTTGTCATTCTCGTTAGCCACTTTAAGAAATTTTGATCTATCAGTAAGGATAGCACACATCATGCTTATATGATCTAACTTACACATCAGAACGACCCAGGCTGCTTTATCCGGTCTAGATAACAGTACTTTTTCGTTCCACTTGAGATCTTTGATGGCGCCTAGATGTTAATGATTCAAAATATGCTTGGCATATTTTTATAGGAAAGGATGTTCGGAACAGGTGTTTACAAGTGTCGACTTATACAGTTCAGCTGCCAAATCTGACGACAGCAGAAGTGTAGATACTTGGGAAAAGGTAATTTTGAATTGAGCATATAAACCTAACTGTTTTAAGTGATTCCGTGGGCAACATAATTTCGGACCAAATGAACCATGTCTAATTGCCGCGAGAAGAAATCGTGAACGTATCTTACAGGATCAGATAGAAACAAGAATTCGTCTGTGATCCGTCATCACTTTGAGAGAACGGTTATACAGCATGTTGTATGGAAATGCTTCACCGTAAACACAATGGTGAAAGCCTAGTTCGTAAATTGGTCGTAGCTTCTTTCTACTCCAGTTGACAAATAAGCCAGCTGCTTAGGCGACCGACTATACTTAGCCGTCTGAACAAATGTGTGAGATGAGTGCACTAACTTCGTAGTTGGTTGCAATCGACGCCATGAAACTTTGCAGTTTTTGATTATAGTATTTTGGCAACAGTTCTGAAATTAAGAACCACTTGATCATGTCGAAAACATTCCCTCATTTGGTGGTCCAGGCCCCCGTGGAACCCTTTAGCAGCATCCAGTTCAGTGGTTTGTGTAGGTCGTGCATGTACTGTAGGTAAGTACCGCGGTAATACAACCTACCAAGGATTGCTCATAGTTTCTCTGCACCCTAAGATGGAGGCATGCTCTGGATAGTTTTGGTTTTTGGCACGTTTGTTCGTCGGTCATTAAATTTAATGGTGTAACCAATATAAGTAATCTACATCATGTAGTACCTACTCTCGTTACCCTCAGACAAAATCCATAATACTTTATGCTGCCAACCATATGTTCTGTGCGCTAACGCCGCTTATCTAGGTCAGGTCCCATGACGATGACGTCGTCCAGGTATGCTGCGGCATATGATCTGCCGAAAATTCATCGGGGCCTAAATAGCAGCCAACGGTCTGTGAGTAGAATGGAACAGTTCTCGGTAGCGGTTTAACGTTTGCAAATCTCGGAACTCTTCCGACATTTCGATCGGGTCATACTGGCCAGACAAGTCTAATTTGTCTATAAGTTTACCGCAGTTCTAATGCACAAAAGGTCCTCAGGCAGAGGTATATGGCACTTGTGGTACTCTAAACAAAGGATGGATTATTTGCTATTTTGCCACACCGACCCACATCAAGATGGAGCAAGGTAATGGGGGTGAAACCTATCGAGGCAATTTCCTGCACGGAAGTAATGTTCCTAGGGACGGTCCCGTCAATGGCCACGTTACTTTATCTAAACCTTGGTTACATCTGTTTCTTTATTGTTCCTAGTTTCCTAATCTGTATAATACTTTACTCTGCCATTCACTTTAAAAATCAACTTGAGATGCGTTGTACAAAACATGAACACTTAACTGTTTCAAGCGATCTCATTGTAACAGGTGAGCAGACTACTCAGTTGGACTGTGCCACACAAAGCTAAGAGATAAAGCATTTAGCTATTTATTTATTTGTAACGCGGCCTTTGACGGTAGCAAAATAATCGGGGCATAAACGGACCTTTAACTACGACCTCTTGAGCATTAAGATAGGAGCTGCCCAAGAAGAGTAATTAATCGGTTTGATAAAAACAGTCGACTGCATTCTGGCGACTTCTTACTTTTTTTCGTAGAAAGTAGAAACCACAATTGAACATTCACAATAATCTGCCGTCACCCTTTGAACATCAGAAGGGCAGATAATTCGGTTCATTGGGAAGTGCCGAGTGAGTCAAGCTGCAACACAAGGACAGATACTGTGAGCTTATTGGCAATACGTCGCGAACTAAGCAGAAGTCATGTATTAATTTGCGCACCAGATCGTTAGCCCTCGGTAGCTTAGTGGTAGAGCAGCGGACCGGTAATCCGTATGTCCGCGGTTCGTTTCCCTGTCGAGTCAGATTAGTGCGCAAAGTTTAATTGTGGCTTCTAGTTCCAACGAAAATTACACTACTTACAAAATCCACCAGTAATTTCTTAGTTAACGAATACAGAGACGCTATAGGGAAATGGCCGCTTTGGTCGGAAGACTGGCTTTGCGCCTGTCTGCATGGACAACATAGCCATAGACTTTGTGCATGATCCAAGAGCACTACTAAATATTTGTGTATAATCCATCTGCTCTAGGATCTCCGCCAATTTCATAGAAGCGTTGCCGAAGCTGTAGCAAACGGATTTCAACTGGACTTCCGGTAATATCATGTTGTTTTATCCAGTGTGAAGGCAAACAATTACGGGCCAGGCTATCCGGTCACACAGCGTAGCCCTTTGGACTGGCAGTCTTTGAAAAGTACAGGGGTTGGAATTTCAGCCAAAATATTTGTGGTAACTCATGCTGTTTTCTAAACGCGGCTTACTAATTTTCTCCATTGTTTGCTCGGATATGACCGTGATATCTGAGGTGGAGTCAACTTGAAAACTCACATGCACGTGATTTAAAATATTTGTAACTAACCTAATCTAATTTGTGGATCCTGCATCAAGTATTGCCAAAACCGGATGAAGATGAGATTAGGTTTTGTTAATGCACTGGATACGCGCGTTTGGAATACTTGGCGGAATCGCTGATCTTGTGGGTAGTGAGAGGGCAATGGTTATCCTCGTCACCCCGTTTGCTTCATTTCTAACAATGTTGCCTTGCAAATAGCCAGAAACTGATGAATTACCATTCCTCACACTAAAGGCAATCAGATGACGCCTTCCTTATATTCATAGTGTTTGGCCGTTTCGTAGGTTTTCCGCGATGGTGTGACAACGCCAGCACACTCATAGTGGCCTTGCGTAATCAAGTTTGTTCCACGTTTCAACTGGATGAGTCTCTGGTATTCGGTGTTTACGGAGAAGATGTAAAGGTCTTGATCAGATAAAGTTAGCAGCGTCATGCGCGTTTCATCGTTCTCTAATGCTTCAGTCCACAAATGAAATTAACACATTGAGCTAATTATCCGCCATCACTTTCAGCTGAACCACTCACAATGACAGTTGACATTAATTTTCTACCTAAGGAATTCGTCTAACGCACGCGTAGCGAGCTTCATGCAACTCTGTCGGATACTAGACAAGGAAGACTGAACAAAATTAATGTCGTTTATCATGGGTGCCAGTTGATCAATGTGAAATCTTTGGGTGTTGGGGTGGAATGAACTTAAGATAAGTGTCGTGTTCCTAAGTTTCCAACTTACAAAGAAGAAGCTGACAATTCCATCAGTATTCATCACTGCAAATTCAGGATGATAAGCGTTGTTGAAGCTTGAAAACCAAGATTCAGTGGTCAGGACTGCATCGGGATCTTAATGAAATTCACAAATCATGGTAGAGATACCATCCATGGAAGAAGATTATCCTTTTGTGTCTGGCATTGCCTGTGCCACAGAAGGTTGAAAGACGTTGTCAAGCAATCTAGTTCCACTTGCTTACACTCTCTTTCGCTACTGCTGTAATATGGTGGTAAGCTATTCTACTGCGAATAGCAATTTTGTGTTATGTTTTGTGGCCCGATGCCAAGGATTCCTAATCCATTCGATTCCCATAACTACAATCAGTCACTTCACAAAGGTCGCATTCCAACGGGAAATGAGAAGTCAAGTATATGGACGTAAGATTGACTGCTAGCCAGAACAAGCTGCCTAAGCACACCATATTTAGCTCAAGTTTTAACCACTAATTATTGGTAAAGAGGTGATTAATTTGGATTTCTCTTGATAAGCGTTTCACTTGCAGGCAACAAAGAAGCAGTCTGATAGATCAAACTATTTGTCAGTCGAAGTTAGCTTGATTTGAAATATGGTTCCGCAGAGAAGGACCTTCATCAGACCTAATGGATTAAACAGTCAAAAGTGTTTGTAAGAGACTTATCTTTGCGTGAGAAGCTTGCGATCAAGTTATCGATAAGGCAAACTTTAAACCATGACCAAATTGGCCGATGAGGCATATACAATTATGAGCGGCCTTCTAAAGAGCAAACGGCATGCGCAGAAATTTAAACAAACGAAACATTGTTGTCACCGGCTTTGGCGAATTCCGCCCCTGCTACCGGAATCCACTTGTAATCTCAAACTATGTCGAATTTACTGACGACTGTCATACCTGCCAGACTGGTTGTGAGATCTACGATATATTGGATGGGATGGAGATCGGGAGTGGTACCGTGTGCTTATTGACGATAGTCGTCACTCAGACACCAGTCCACCATGCCTTCCTCGTTATCATGTGAATAGATGATGTGGATAGACAGTTGGGTGGTTTGAGGACAACGATTTGTTTGTTACTGATGGGTGGGTTGGCCTTATTAGCATATCGGCTATTTAATTTCCTCGGGTTGTCTGACTATGGCCACACCTAGCTTTTACCTCATATTAGCGGTGGTTGCAATACAATGGGTGATTTGACGACACCGGGCCGGACCATTTGGTCAAGTTCAACACGTGCAGAATGTAGATAATCTGGAGTGAGTCGTTTAGCTCTCGATTTCACTGGATGGCCAAGAGTTATTAAGTGTCGGGTGAACTCTGTCAAGACCGTGGAAGTCCTGCAGATAGCGTTCGAGTAACTGGTATTCGGAGAGCACATTCTTCCTAGTCTAAAATTGCGTCAGCGACTTGCAAAACGGGCAATCTGGACCCCTGAATCAGCGTTTTTAAACCCCTAGGATAAAACGGATTTCTACAAGCTTTTGGCGAACTGCATCATCACGTAATCAAAAGTGGACAAGGAAATAGATACCGCTAATGGCGTGCGGTCAGTCGCATCCTTGAAAATGCTAGATATACTCAATAGAGATTCCGGTCCATGTTAGTCTAGCACTATGCTTGTGAGGCAGTCGGCGAAGCGTTGGTCACCCGCACGTTATAGGTGGGATTTGAATGCCTGCAGGTTGCCCTGGCATAGAAGTAGCCCATGTTCACTTCGACGTTGGTGATAAATTGGACTTAATGACGCCCACCCATAAAGTATACCAGACAAGCTGTTTACTTTGTACTTGGTGTGTCAGTCTTGCTAGTATACAAGCTATTTGGTTTCTTTGAAGCGGTTGTATCCTGCTTTATGCAGTGTGACTAGTATCGTATACCATTCCGACATATTAACGATGATACTATCAAAATCCGTTGACAACTTTCGTATTTTGGGAATGAGAACATTTCAAAGAAATATATGTCGAGGGACAAGTAATTGGCTTGTGCATAACCGAGCAGCAATGAAGGTTAGATAAAACTTCGTCAGCTTTCGATCGAGACGTACTCTGCTTCTCTACAATCACAGCTGCTTGTCTACTGCGAAGTAGCTCAATTCCTTCCTCGCGAGGGTCAACTCGGTTTGCTGAACTGAAGCGTGTTTTACTCGTTTGTCATTGTTGGGAATACGTTACCGAAGCTACTCGTTTGCTACTGCGGAAGACTTCCAAACGCAGCGTCCACTGTCGTGGGTAGATCACTCACATTGTGCTCTAGAAAATGGACGGTGCTATGCGGTATGGCTCTGAGAGACTTTCATGCTAGAAATCATCTAACCTGGCTTTGATCCAAATAAGTGAATTTGATGACTTGTGATTTCCCAGCTTGAGACAACTAAGCTGTTTCGTTCGAACCCTTTAAATCTCCTGGTAAAACATTACATAATTTGTACTCTGCGGTTGGAAAATTTGAACCTCTTAAACCAACCTTAACAACGATGTGGAACGATAGGGATAAGCTGATTGCATCCTGATAGATCCGTATGCACGCATTGGTAATCGAGCTCGATCACGAAGTGAGCAAACCAAATATCTAGGTTGATTTCCAAAACATTCGGAGCAATCAAACTGAGCATGCCTACACTGTGAAACTAATAAGGAGCTACTTTCAAGTTATGAAAAGCATACAGAAATAATAAACAATCACAATAAATAGATAGGTTTGAACCAAGTAACAATGAATAATAAACGATGAATTTATACGGGTTAAAAAGTAATGCTTTACATGTCCCATTGGTTGGTTTTGCAGGGTTATCGAAAAGAATGACTTATCGTTCGTTTCGCTGCAGTCCTGCGATCCGTGTAATTTCACAGGACAAACATGCAACAACAAATAACTCCAACGCATATTGCAAGAGTGGGATAGAGATGTAATACTAGGTAACAAAGTGTAGGTAAATGAGTCATCCGAACGTCTTTTAAATGTGGATAATGATGATGCAGAACGAACCGAATCTGAAAGAGCATTCCACGGTTGACACACGCGGACGGGAAAGAAACTCCTGTGACAAACCAGGCGGCTGTACTGTTCTGCAAGTTTTAGTGAGTGACGTCTCATGTTGACATTACTGATGAGTTGTAGTAAAGAGCGACACACATTGTGAGGATCGTTCAGAAGTAAGTACATCATTAGCAAGTCACTTCGTAGGAGGCAGTAACGTCCGCTGAATGCCACCAGTCGTTCCAACCTCTATCCGTATGGAAGATGATGGATTCCAATAACGTCCTTTTATGCTCAAGTTTGGAGCTGCTCCAATGCGCTAAGGTCGTGTTTTAGCCATGGGTACCAGCCTTGAATAAAATATTCGACATGAGGATGCGCAGACGCACTAAGCATCTGTCAGATAATAGAGCGGTCTATTTGTCTGAATACCTGTGGTAGCAGGCAAACATGTTAGTTGCCAGTTTTGGAGGATTTCGCGGATTGCGTGGAACAACCAGGCAATCCTGAACCAGTACGCCCAAACTACGTTCGTTGGCACCTCGCTGCAGCACATATGTTCCGAGTCTGTAACAGTGGTTGTTCTGTAGAACACCTTGCATTTACTCACATTGAATTGCAGTGAATTTTAGATGGATCAATGATCCGTCTGGCTCAATTGGCAGCAGGTATTCATCTGAACCTTGCGAAAAAGCTTGACGTCCTCGGCAAAAAAGAATGTTAGATGTAACTGATGGTCTGATGTCATTGGTAAATACCAAAATCAGTTGTTGACCCATCACCGCGCCTTAAGGTATACAACGCTGAACTTGTATGGGGTTAAATAAGAATCTCCGAACTCTGACCACCAATTGCCGTTGAAGGAAATAGTTGGCTATCCAACTTAAAAGAGGGTCTCCGATCCCGTAACGCTGTAGCTTGGAAATGAGTATCCGACGATCTAGACCAGCGCCGTCCAATATCCGGTTCGCGAGCCAAATGCGGTCCGGGTTAACATTTCAACTGGTCCGCGAAGTCATCATGAAATAATAAATTCAGGCTTGGACTTTTTGGTAGAAATAAAATATTTATTAGTATCTTAGTGTCAGACTGAACATGACCCGACATATTCTTACCTCACAAAATGTGGCTGTCTTTGCAAAATGTTTGGACACCCCTGATCTATACGGTTAAATTATTTCGAGAAATCCAAGTAGATTACATCGACATCCTCTCCAGCGTCAGCTGACTAGGTCCAGTCAGAGCGTGCTATTAGAAAATTCTTTTTGCCTTATCGATTTCGACGGAAGCCCTGATGTTCAGAAATATCAATGTTGGACTTTTCCAAATAGCCCACCAGAGCATCGGATAAGATGGATGCCATCATCTCGGATGGCATAGGGAGAAGGGAAACTGAGATAATTTAAAGACTCGGTTCTGCTTCCAACTTTTGAGTGAGCGCTGTTATTCCAAGCTTATACATGGCAGAAAGTTGGTTCTGGTCTATTAAGCGCTGGAAGGACGGAAGCGATGGCTCTGCCAGTTGACTTGCTACCCCTACCAGTGCCTATGGGCGAATAGTATTGACAAGCGGGGATTTTTGCTTGCGTAAAGTATCCGCTTCTACAAGACAGCTTCGGTAGTAAAGATGTGAGTGAGTCCCAGCAGCGGGGCGTAAAAACTGGTGCTAATAGCCTCTGGAAGCTCGGGACACATTGCATCCGCAGCGCGTCTGCTGATTCCGTAGGCGTTATTGTTGGGCCGTCAGCCGTCACTTGTGGCGGAACTCCTTGCCTCACCTTCCGTAGACCATTGTGGTGCTTATACAGCAGCTTGTGATTGGCGCTGAATGTTTTCGCCATGTTCTACTGATGCGCAGCGTTGTCCTCTCTGAGCAGTTGAGTGCATTGGTTTCGTTGGGCTACGTAGTTATCCCAACTTTCTGGTATGGCGGATAACCTATACCCTCGCCATGCTGCGTTGCGTACTTCCAGTGATATTTGAGTTCTGCTCCCTAAATGAGTAACAGTTTTTGACCGTTTACAATTTTTGTGTAAAGCATCCATAACCAACCGACTGAATTTGTTTACGAACTCCAGCCACACGACATCCTGGCGTCTTCGGCGGGGGACTATCAGGTTGTGGCACTGACGAGATGGGCTAATGGGTCGTAACATGTGATGTTGCTCATCTCGGTATTCTGCATAACAGACGAAGTCCATGATCACTGCAACATAACTGGCAGTCTACAACCAACGCAACAATCGTATTTTCTTCGTTGGGAAGCACATGATCAAGCACAGTTGGCCTAATACCTGTTCCGAACAGAGTGGACGAAGAGACATGATCATAACGCGGAACACTGGTTCCGAGCTCCCTCAGATGGGCTTTAAATTGTTCTCTGCTCGTGGCAAGGGTTTCTAAACACTGCACATTGAAATCACCCATGTTCAAGAAGCGGTTGTATCTCTCCTTAAGTTACCGTCATAGAGCAGTCGCAATTTTGTTGTCCGTCTCAGATGTAATGCTCTGGGGACAGTACATCAAGACTATAAACTAGTGTCTCTGCCTCTTAACTGCAGGTGGCAGTAAAGCGATTCAGGCGCAAGCGAATCTGAATCTTCCATGACCACTTATTATAAGTCGCTTTGGTAATACAGAATTACACCTCATCCTTCTGTCACTCTGTCGTTCCGAATGTGTGACACGCCAAGTAGCGAAATTTCATCGTCCTTCATTTCAGAGTGTAGCCATGTCTCCGGGATGCCGATAATATCAGGTTTCTAGGAACCTTGGCAGTTTTTCATTTCCGCTAGCTTGTCAAAGAGGCTTTGAGTATTCGCTTACCCACAGGTTAGTTTGTCGGTCTCTAGTAGATCACAGGGGATCAAGGATGTCATGTGTATGGGAGTGACGATGGGTATGATGCCGGCCGTAATTCCTTTTCTTGCTGAGATGCTGATACTACTTCCGTATCTTGTTTTGGTCAAGGCGCAGCCCAATCCTCATCTAGATCTACTCAGTATCGGTCCAAGAAGTAATCATTGCCGGTACGTCTGCTTTTTCAGATGCTCTCGTAACTGGACGTTACGAGGCATCTGCAGTCCTTAAACGAAGTTCCGATGGAAGGCTTTTTCGGTTTTTGCGCCGAGTATGTAACCCGACCGTGGCTGCTTGCTCGGACTGGATCACGCGTATTAGGATTCGCGGGCCGCCTCCCCCATAAGTTCGCGAGGGAGCTAATCTTTGGAGCAATGGCGCTACAACATTACCTAAGGAATGACAATCGCCGCTGAATCGCCATTGTTCTTAATCGTGATTTCCAAACCTTTGACTATCATGTGAAGGAAGCCGTGGCATACCATAGATGAAGAGCGAAAATCGAGAAAGGCGAACAAAAACAAGGCAAAATTCCAAATTTACATATGCGGGTCGGGGCCAGTAATCCAAAAAATATTGTAAATACCTCCTGCTCAAAGTGCCTAATCGAATACCAGTAACAGAAGGCAAGTAAATTCACACAGAGCGGACAATCTTGGACCAGCAACAAAAGGACAGGGACGGATGCAGGAAACAGGGACGGACATCATTGTAGTAACTTAACCTGCAGACGAGTGGTGAACCATACGTAGACAAACAGCGACGTTCCCGTGGCGGAGCTGAACGCTATCGGGTGAGTTCATAGTTTGTGGATCAGACAATGCCTTGTTTGTGGAAGTAACTGCGAATAAATCTCGTTTGCCTTGTAGGCGAGATGAATAAGCAGTCGCGGACAATAAGCGACAGCGTCTTAGAGCGTGAGGGTTCTGGGCTGGTCACTTGGTTCTCTACCAAGTACCACAAGAGCTCGTACCGGACTGTGTCAAGGCCAACCTTATTGTTTATAAGGCCACTGGCCACTCACTTCTCTAACTAGAAGTGAGTACATAACTGAGGGCAGATGAACAATCTTGTTGGTCACCGACTTCCCTGTGGACTACTACTGAACACAAAGAACACGAAGGAGACACCTGGATGTCAACGGTCTGCGTTAATGCCCCTGCTGCCTTGCAGGTTACGTCTTAAGACAAAAGGCTCAGGGTGGTATCCCCTAAGTCAACCCTCTTCCTCAGCCTGGGCAAACGGAAAGAGCTCTTCTCACACAGCACATTAACCTTGTAAATCTTCCGAACCTTTCCACTGTTTAGTTGTTTCCCTTTTTGTTGTTGCTGCTGCTGTTGGTGGTGGTGCTGTTGTGTTAAACTATTTTTGTGGCGCTGCCAATTGTATATTGGTCAGGTATTGAATAATATATATAAGATTAAAAAAAGCGACGTTGTGTAGAGGGCAGTCAACCAAGAAATAACAGTGTGCAGTGCATCAACAATAACATATATGACACATACGAATTATTTATTTGGGGGCTTAATATATGTTGCTGCATAACGACAGTATGAACTTAGAATTGAATGTGTACACACACAGCAACAAATGGATCAGTCCTTTTTGACTTATTCTGAGCGAAAAAAGAAATGGGTAGGTTATCCTAGTATCACTTACTTAGGTGCACGTACTAACTATTATATTATGAGCACATCCTTAGGAGATTCTGCAGTAGTACATCGCAGACAAAGAGATGATATTTGCAAAGAGCAAACCCTCATTGTTAGTTGAAGGGGGGGCGAACATATTTGAAGAGACAACCGGATTTTAACAGAGTTAAAGCGTTGGTAAACACGAAACTAAAAGTGATCCTGTCGGCATTGCAGACATCTCTCTCAGTTTCAGACTGTTACATCGGTGTTGTGGCTGTGTTGCATGCGATGACGCATATTACATAGAAGTCAAGGAATATCTGGTGCACCAAAATGCGCTATCTTTGTAGATATCAATAGCGTCCGCTGAAAAACTCTGAAATGTCAGTTTCACTAATAAGAGAAATGGAGCAGAAAATCAAGTTTCTTTGTTGCTCTGCATTGTGGTGTCTGTAGCACCTCAGGTTCGCGAGCCAACCAAGGTTGTCAAGCCCGGATGGCATGTATTACGTCAGGTCACACGCAGGGTTTGTAAAGCATTTGGGATGGTCATTACTAACAACACCTGAATGTGATCCGCATCAACCTGCTTGATATTTGGCTTTTGTGGCTGTCAGCCTGTTCCGAAACGTTCGGGTCATTCTGTATGGGAACTGGTCTGCAAGCTGAACCCGATATCTTTAAGCATATTCGTGCCTACGGTTCCTTCAAATCAAACAAAGATATGCTCTATGTACCGAACTGTGAACATTTTAGCGCTCTAAATTTGCACTGCAGATGTGTTGATGTTTATCATTAAAGATTACGATCTTAATGTTAACAATAAAATGTGCTTGCATGCCACTTCATCAAATGTTGACCTGTGGTGTTTCTAATCATCATGAAGTATGCAGTAATACGGTAAATATGTTGTTAACTAAGGCTCTGATGAGATGTTGTGCAAGCAAACCAAGCTCGTAATTTGGAGCACATAGATGAACAACAGAAAGACTTTGATAACTCTCCGTACAAGTTGTATACTTGATCAGCAGAATCCTTTAAAAGATATAATCTAACACCAAACTACTTATTAAGGCTGAAGTCAATCGAAGTTTAGTTTTGGAAATCCATGCATATATTATGTTATATTAATATATTATTAATATTTGTCCGCGTTGTGTCGTCAGTCGATGAGCAGAACTCAAGCAATGTAATGTAGACCGTCTAATGTATCGTCAAGTTGATTTTTGGGTGACTTAACAATGCTGATAAATCCTTAAAATTTTTTATCGGCATTGCATTCGACCATATTTGGTGTGGGTTTTTGTCTAGTGACCCCTCGATTTTGTGTTGCGGCAGAGTTTTGATTGGCGACAAGCGTGACCGGGTTTTTTCAACACCTGTCACACCAGAATGAGGTCGCTCCGTAAAAGGCATTTATTTTTGTCAAAGTTTCCAGCAGCTTTTGGTTTGGCAGGTGGAACAATCCCTTTACATTTCTGGTTGCTCTTCGTTTAGGGTCTCCGGTGCAACAAGAGCAGCTTATCGCCAGAATTGCCAGTAATTTTTCGAGTAGTTTAAATTTGGCCGCAAATGCGTTGAAGGTTTGAGAGTAGACAGTGGGTGCGAATCGCCCAACCGCTACTTCGAAGGAGAGCAGCAAGTTGGATTGCGGTTTTGGAAGTCTGTATGGACTGCGCCGTACAGAAGAGGTCGTCTTGCATTACCACCCCAATGTGTCGCACATGTGAAGCTGTCTGAAAACGTGGTCTACTGGCACGTAGGCATTAAAGTGCTAGTGGTGTAGATGTAGTTTTTCGCACTTACACACGTCGATTGAAAGAATATATACATTGAGCACTAAAATGCAAGGCCTAAGTCTTGCTGCAGTAGATGATGATCTTCATGAATATAAATCGCGTGCCTTATCTTGCTGTTATCCACGAACAACAGAAACTTCAACTCGATGACTCGCACATTGTCCGCTGTTCATGTTAAATGAAAAAGTACGGTCCCAACAATAACCCCTGTGAAACACCGCAAGTTCTGTCATTTCGATCAGAATACGAGACATGAACTTGAATGTGCAACCGCAATAGAGGCATAAAATGTTCGATCCCTTCAAGGAGAGAGTTCTCATTTTCGTATACTTGCAACTGTTGGAGAAAAATGCGGTAATCTAAGTGGTTGGAAGCTTTAGACAATTCGTGATAAATAACATCGGTCCGTTTTTGTCTAACTGTCGATCGCAAGCATTCGATTTGCAGTACATGTCTGACGCAGAGTGCGTCCATGTCGCTCCGACGTTATTAGATTATTTCCAAATAGTCCAGTTGTGCAACAGCAATCATCGACCCCGGCAACATTGAAGGCACTAGAAAAGGATCACTGGGCACGAGTTGGCCGGCTCGGAACCGCCGCCACTCTTGAAAAGCGAAGCGATGATATGTTGCCACCACGCATCAAGAGCCCTCTGTTCATTTAAGCAACATGAAAACAATTGTGTTAGTACCATGACACCTCATAACCGGTTTCGTCCATGTTTGGACTCCGCAGATGGAGATAGCCTGAGCTGGGGTGGACCTCAAAGACTTGTGTTCAAAGGTTGACGCTCTAACCTAAGCCTCGGGATCCACCCCAGCTCAGGCTATCTCCATCTGCGGAGTCCAAACAAGGGGTGTTAGGGTTGGGAGAAGCAACACCAAACCACCAACTCGGATACGGTTCTTGTGGTCGTAATGATGGAGGTCTACTTAAAAAAGAACCGTGGTCTGACTATAGAGTGCGAATCGCAATCCAACCAAACAGCGAGTACACCAAATACCACTTGGAATTCCTTATCGTTGTGCCAACCGTTGCTCATGGATCTTAACGCTATAAGGGTCCAAGCGTCAACCTTTGAATACTTGACCTCATAGTCCACCTCAGCTCAGGCTATCTCCATATGAGGAGTCCAAACGAGGATAAAACTGGTTATGAGATATCATGATTGGGAGGAGCAACTCCGAACCACTAAATCGTGTCAGTAATTCAGCCCTCATCGCACATGCTACCTGTAGCGTTTTCGTTAGAATGATGTCAACTTCAGGAGAATTTTGGGTGCGTAACGATAGCAGCTGCCTCAAAACACCCGCAAAAATAAAACTAACCTGTACATAAACTATCGCCTGGCGGAAATGGGCAGATATATGGCATATGTTAATGGCGAGTCTGAAGGTTGAAACACATTGGAGCGTAAACAATTGTGCTGCGTCCAAGGCGGTTCAGACGTATTCACTTGATTACACAAATGAAGGAACACCTTTCATAGGCAGTCCAAATATTAGTCCTGTAGCTAACACCAAACCTTTCCGCCAACAACTGCTGGCGTACTACGTTGTTCTCACAAACAAGTGTGGTACATTGATTACTCCGCACAATGTAGTTGCAACAGTTGTCAGGGCTAGGGTTAGTTCTGTACCCACCATAGTTAGGTATCTTACTGCTATAAGTTTTTGGGTTCTGGTCCGAATGAATGATAATGCTGTTTCAGACCGAAGTGGCCTGTTTTCTGATGCGAATTTAATCGGATCGCGATGCCTGTTATAATACTCCATCCAAGCAGTATCAATGAAACAGTCGTCCAAAACCACCCGGGTAGCTTTTACAACGCCTACTGTTATTAGGTCGTACGGCATGATTTTCCTAAACAGTTCAAAAGGTTCTTGTGAATACCCTGCATAACAGGTTGTCACAAATTACTGTCACCTGCTCATTCAGATTCAGTTGACTCACGGTCTTTGCTTCGTAATCATGAGTTCTTCATTTGGAAGCATTAATTTAAGCACATATGGTCTATTTCCTGTTTTTAATCGGGTGAACGGACTGACATGGCTAAACAGCGGAATACTTACAATAATCTCCTACAGGTCGGTCTTGGATTTCTCGATGAGGAAAGCCGGAACTTCCACATTGTGAACGTTGAAGTCACCTGAGATGGGAACATGGCTGTAGCTTCGTCGTAGTACACTTCACAACGCTTATGTCAGGCGGGAGTGCATCTCTGTGTTGAACATCGTAGGACGATGGACTACTAACACAAAAGAAGGGTCGTCGCGCCTCAGTCGCAGGCTGCACTAGTGTAAGTCTATGATCAGCGGTTCCCGACCGTTCAACGGTTCGCAATGTAGATCAGTACGATAGTATTAAAGTACCCCACCACTTTTGCTAAAGGCGATCATTTCAAAGTAGGGATGCAACAGTTATCACGAATTTAGCCTCAGTCATTGTTTGGTAAAACCAAGTTTCCGTTAAGGACGTGGAGTCGTAGCCGCATGACGTTTGACGCATCCGCAGTTCAGCAAGTCTGTACAAATCTTGTGCCTTGGTGTAAATGCAGAAACGTTTGGGTGATTTCAGTTGTCTGATGGGGCTGACAGCTCGCGCTAATTGTATCGCCTGCCGCAGTGTGATAGATCGAGTGAGCAGGTGAGTTTTTAAATTCACAATTAGTTGTACTGTGCTTAAGACTTGTGAATACAGCGCTTGTGTGCATAGCCGGCGTGTTTTCTTTCTCTTGACGAGGCTGGCAGAACCAGGCACAAAACAATTTGCGAGTCGAAGGACAGGGGCTTATGGTGTAAACTTATCCCATCCGGTAAGATTTCGGTCGCAAATCGTTTTTTGGTAAAACGGTGACAAACTTATTCGCTTTAAATCCGGTAACCTAGCCATTACGTTTTTGGCACACTTTGTACGAAACCTTTGAGCTATGTTCAACAGTTTCAGTGATTAGCTGCGTGGTGTTTACGAACTGTTGTCGGGAAGTGATTCGATTAAATTGATGCTTACGTGGGTTTGCTTAATGGGCGCTGCCTTGATCCGAAGTCTAGAAGTTAGGCTCCTGCAATCCACATTCCATCACCAAATACACCTGATGACCTTTAGATGGGTGCAGCACCATTTTCATAATCATTGAGCCACATGCTCTGTAATGGGGAGACCTCTGTATTCCCGAGATCAATTGAGCTACGACATTTTCCAGAGAGAGCGTGTCTGTGCTGGTAGCTAGCCAATTATCCATCATCATATCCTCTAGCCTCGAGAACACTGGGTAGATATATGGTCCTGGCTACGGATTCCTCATGGTATTCCTGAAAGTCAAGCTTTGCTTGTTTACACCGGCTACACGAAATATCTGGAAAGAAACGAATAGAAACTAACCTATTCTTGGGGTGAGCTATCGATAACAGAATAACTTCTGCATCATCAGCGGAAATCAATAATGCACGGGGAATTCTCAGTTTACCGTTGTGCTCTGCATTTGAGTGACAGCTGACTAGTCTCAAGTCAGCAGAATTATTTAAAACATGATGTCACAAATGAATTTCCCCTGGTGTATATTATCGTTGCTTTTTTCAAGAAAGTTGACGTCGATTCTTATGCAGGCTATGTCCTCCCACCTATGACAATAATTAGAGCGGACGTTTCATTGTCGGTAGACGAGTTATGCGTGACGAGCATCCGACATGTGAAACAATCTCTGTACAGCGGACGAAATGGTGCTACCTACTTTATCGCTGCAAAATCCAGCTTTAGACAGAAACAATCAATGGTACCATCGACTGACCATAGATTCAAGGCTATTCTGGAGGATTCCTTAGTTAATCGTAAGTAAGCGACAGCCTAATTTGGCAAACTCTGAGTTCAGCACAAAGCAACCATATCCAAGCCAAGTAATATTGTTAAGCATTCGAGCTGTATATGCCGTGTTCTTGCGGGTTTTGGTATCTTAACCCATTAACAAGCGGTAGGTCGCCGATTAGATCAGCAGTATATCTCCTTTGAAAATTAAATAAATCTCTGCCTACAATGCCCAAATTTTTCATTAGTGCCGATTGTGACATTTTCTAGCGTACATTTGTTTCTATCCGTATTACAGGTCACCACGCTTTGTAGTTGGTTTGAAGTTACAACTTCTTGAAAGTCGTAAGGGTACACATAGGTTTGATGCGAATCTTGGCTTCTATAAAATGTAAGTTAAGCTAAAGCAAAAGCTGGTTAGTCGCTTCTTGTTCATTTCTACTGCCGATATATCACAACTCATAACATAAGGTGGCAATGTGAGAAGCAAGAAGGTAATATTTTGGCATGCGTCTTTAGCGTTACATTATGCAATAATGGCGGCAGATGAAAAATAGCGTGTGTAGGTTGATCGTGCTCGAATTTAAATTCATGTCTAAGGATTTGAAATGTTGTGACAACTTGTTCTAAGTTATTTGGTAAAGTTTTCGGAGCATTTAAATTTTTAACCAAAAGATAAATTGCTGATATATTACGTTTTGTACTGCTTTGCTGTATAGTACTAATTTGAATACAGATTTTGCTCTATGTATTTCTCCATTATTTTAATGAAGAACGATCATTCCTCTTTTCCGTCTATATATACAGAATTATCTGAATATTCCCACCTCATAACCCATTTCAAATGCTTCATGACATCTTATCTGCCACCTTGAACGATAGAAAATTTCCATTTGCATTTGTCAATCCGAACTTGAAAAATGATATATTACGGGTAAAAAAGCGATTGCTTTACAAGTCCAGTAGGATGGTTGAAATGAAAGTAAACATAAGTGTAAATCGTCAATTTAAGCGTCCAGTGAATTCAACTTGCGAGTCGTTGTCGCGCGTGGCCTACTTAATGAATGGTACATCACCCTGCAATTGAGTGGTCATCTTACACGTTTGTTTAGATATGGTTTTCCCACCAAGCTACATAATATGCAGGCATTCTCCACTCAAATTCCCAGAATCTCACCATCGTTTTTCTTCCCTCATTGCATATTGTAGTAAAATGTTTCCTTGCCGCGTTCTCCACCCACGCAGTCCCTTATTATCACGCAATTTGGCCGCACAGTATAACTCCCGTGTGAACGGATCACACCATCCATTCACATACTTCGCCAGTTTGGTTTGCGTCAGTGGGACACCATAATTGCATGTGTGACCGGCCTCAGGGAATTCATGTCAGCATTGCTTTGTCCCTATGCCGTCACAGCCTCGCGCACCGCCGAGAAATAAACTGTTTTTTTTTTACAACAGTTATTTCCCTCCAATAGTTTGAATAAAATAATGAGGAGACGATCACTGATAAATGCACGCATTTCGTATTGTCTCATCAGTACCAATACAATAAGTAGTAATTATCTTATACAGTCCCAAAGGTGTTCCCAATCAGTGAAATGCTGTGAGATGAACGGCGGCAATCGTCCTAAGACCGGGGTATTCGTAGGTCAAAAACTGACTGTTTCTGCACTCGCAGGGCAGGTCTTAGCTGGCTTGTCGTCACGGCTCACGCGAACCGTAATAAGCGTGGATTAGGATTACGTAATAGCAGCCGAAATGCGGAGCCGGTGTGCAAGCAGATAAGGGGTCAATTAAACATGTTCACGTTTGCGTGCACACGGAATATTAGACGCGAAATGGCTGACCTCACCTTGAACCCATTTGGTCCGGGATTCATTCACTCTGGAATTCAAAACCCCCCGTCATTCTTGCTTATCTAACTAACGCAGCAGGGATAATCGGATTAGTGAGTATTGTGTGATTTGACGCTGATAGGTTCAAGTTCCTATGCTGTTCATCACCACTGCATCTGTAGCACTGTGTGATCTGTAAATGTTGGGCACATGTTAATTGTCGCCAGATATGTTTGGCACTGCGTTATTTCCTTTTTCGTATTAGCTTATGAACTTTCGTTCACTGCACCTGGGTCACATGCACTTCAAACCTGACTATTGACTATGTCGCACTTATGCCAATTATTGTTGCTTTATTATTGAAACGTTCGCTTCGCTGAGTGCGCTTTAACTGACGATCACTATGACAGCAAATCGTGGATGCTTCTTCCTGACTATACTCCTGCTCATAACGCTCCGGGCACCCGGACATTACTGACCGAGAAAAAATTACTATAATAGAACAGCCCTCATACTCAATTGATATTGCTCTAAGCAACGCTGGTATTAAGGAGCATCGTGGAAGAATGCTTCCAGCAGTGCGACGGAGCGTGGTAAAGAATGACGGAAACCCGCATTAAACCCGACGGGGAATGTCCTGAAGGTGAAGTTATACAGTTTGTTGTTTTCGAGCTACTGGAATTCTATCAGTAATATAAAATATCACTGATAGCTCTTTGTGATTTTCCTGCTAAATTAAGTCGCCGTTTCACTTGAAGCCTCTGTACATCACATATGGGTACTGCATGTTTCCGTTGCTCGTAATATTGCTTACCATGGTCTTCTGAAATTCATAATTGTCGGTAACAACCAGGGACGTGCACTAGTTTCTGACTGTTTTGTGCAGATTTCATTTGGTACAAAGGGGCCCAGCACATGTTGTCTTATTGAAGATGGGTTGAACTAGAGCAAACGAGCAGCATACCTGAGTGCAATTACGAGCGAGAACAGGATAACAAATGCAATTTATATTAGACAAATTGAGATGGCATTAAAACAGGACTTTCAGCTTTTAGTCCCAAAGCGAAAAATCAGAAGAAGGAAAACGTGGGATGATTCAGTCATTTCGTGCAAGCCACTAAATCCTAAATCAGGCAGAAAGCATGTATATAACATACACGGTCATTTGGGATCAACAGTTAGCTAATCGTTGGCCAGTTGTCATGACGCACACTACACTGGTGGGTTAAGCATCACAGTCAACTGTTTCTGCATACAAATCAGCGGCCGCTCTAGATCGAGGAAGATGGCTTCCAACAGCTTGATTATGGGGGGCCGTTGATTGCACATAAGGATGATGAATGACTCGTCGGGGTTGACTCAGGGGCTGGTGCTCATGAATCGCCTTCTGGTTGTTTAGACAGCTCGAGTTCTTACCTAACCCCATACAGCCGTTGCCGAACCCATCCGGCTGCGTAAATAATTAGGAATGTGCTCATTGATCCTGACTCCTAGACTTCGGTCGGTGCGCCCGATATGACTGTCTCCGCAGCCTTAGGTGCATTAGTATAAACAATGTGATATGCACTGTCTTGTTATAAGCGTCTTGAAAGAAAACGCAAGCATAGATCTTGTGGAAGTGTGCAACCGTAGTTTAGCTGCATTGCACGCCAATTGCACTGACGCACCAGTAGGCTTCGCGGTACACTTCATAATATGATCACCTTTGAATGCTAGCTCGATGATAATCGGCTCCTTTTGAACTGTTGGCAGACCATCTTGCTTGTACAAGGCGCTAATACGTTCTGTGAACTGTACTAGATAACCGTTTGGTGGTAGTATCTCAAACAATAAATTTTTAAAGCAGTTAGTCCCCTTCAACAATTTGAAAAGCACGGAAAGGAGACGAAGGCTGGTAGATGCATGTATTTCGCATTGTCTCCTCAGTACCATTAACAATAACCGATAAGCATAGATATAGCTAACAGTGGGTGCAACCAGACAAGCTTAAGGCGCAAAATGAATGACGGAAGTTCACACCTACGTCCAAGGCAGCTTTAGGCTGACAAATAATTGTTTCTGAACACACAAGGCTGGCTTAATCCGGCTAATTGCGACGGCCTCAGCAAACGGAAGGAAGCAGGGATTAGTGTGACGTAACACAACTTTAAACGCTAAGCCCAGCTCTAATTGGTGACCCGAGTCTAATGGGTGTTCGTCTATCGAGGAAGCCGGCGGTCTGCGCGAACATGGAATCTGACGAGGGTATTCAATCTGAGCAACTTCACGTTGAACCCAATTATTTGTCAGCCTAAAGCTGCCTTGGACGTAGGTGTGAACTTCCGTCATTCATTTTGCACCTTAAGCTTGTCTGGTTGCACCCACCGTTAGCTATATCTATGCTTATCGGTTATTGTTAATAAATTTTTAGCCTTTTCTAATGTGTCCGGGACGGAGATCATGTGGGCTCGATAAAACAGTGCCCGAAACAGTGAGCGCTTGTGTTTTATTTGGGGAAAACATTTAAAATGCAAATACTGACAGGTGCATGTTGGTTCCGGTTAGACTGACCAACTGATCAAACTTTCCGTTCTCCGCATGACCACTATGTCTAGGTATGGAAGACAACTGTTTTAGGTTATATCACTTGTCACTGTAAGGTTCGAGTGCACACTGTTTACTGTCCTGGTCCCACACAAAATGTCCTCGTCGAAAGCCATTATAAGTATTATATCATATGTATAAATTTTGAATGGCGCCACCGATTGTATGATATAATCTATCTTTCCTTCGAACATGCTCTTGAACACATCAGCTAACAACGGGCTGAATGGACTACCCATTGCATACCGTCTGTCGGTCGATATCCCTTCCCTTGGAAATAAAACTTGCTGGTTTTCGTGCACAAAAGAAATATGTACTACAAAATTTCCGCGGGGAGCTGCAGTCGGATGTTATGTTTTGAGATAAACACACAGAGATAATCGAGAGCCTTGTCCATCGGGATATTAGTGAAGAGAGACTGTACACCAAGCAAATACATTCGCTTGTTGGTCAAGGTTACCTGTTCCAAATAGAGCAGTGGTTCAAACGTGTTTGACATTATGCATTACTAACGATCTTTAGACAGGTATAAGCATGTTATTCGTCCATTTGTCATTGCCGTGATACGGTGAATTGACCAGGGAAACGATTAGCCGCATGGACCTTACTTTCTTATGCACTTTGGGCAAACCGTACATTTTGCGGAGTATGGGTATCCACAAGATTTAGTGCCCGATATTGGCCTTCGCGTATAAAGCCATGAAGTTTTAAAATTTGTAGTCCATGACAAAGTTGCTTCTCGACTAGACGAATAGTGTCAAATTCAGTGTCCCACTGCAACTTCGTACAGACATTATTGTCTCCAGCTTGAGTAAATAAGCCGAGTAGTCTAGGAGGACCTCTCCGGACCCCTTAGCAGGATCAACATATCAATGTCTTCATTGCTTTCAAGCTCTCGGTTTGTTTTATAATGCTCTGCAGTGAGGCACATCTGACGTTGTATTGGTGTTACGTCCAGCGATGACATTGATTAGTTAGTTCATTTGTACTGCGTTCTTATTAGTTTGCTTTGCATTGGCCAATCAATAGTTCTTCACGTCATGCATCAAATAGCGTGTTATGATCCATGTGCCCAGTTTCTCGGTCAGGTACAACCTGCTCCATAACGTGTCATGTTCTGTGGGTGTGCTTTACTTGACTTCGTTACTATGTAATTTTGGCGATGGAGGAGGAGGCGCAGAAACAAATAATATAACATCCACTAATTTGTTCTTTAATCAAGAGCCGTGGTGCGTGATGTCGGATTCAAGGATATAAGCTGGCTGTAGAGATTGTCAAATTTGGAATCAATAGATGCTTTGTAAATCTGGAGAGGTGGTATTTTGTATCCCAGTCCGAGATATAATGCTAACTTTTGCACACATTTGGTACAATCAACAGGAAACTCGCCTCCATGCAGTCGCGCTGAGTTGGTGCGTTGGACCTTGGGCGTTGCAGCAGTAACCATATTTTTTAATATCGTGGTTTTTACGTCCGCGTGCGCATCACGTGGTTTGTTGGCTGAGCCCAAACTCTAACCGCTGCACCCACCGAAGCACGTGTTCTGAGTACCGGTGCAGTGATTTGTAGTTGGTCAAGACCGCGGACACGCATTTGTGCGTGTGCGCCACTTTCGATTCAACTTGATGTGCTTGTGCATTGAGTTGAATATCACTATGGAGGAACATAATTTGCTTAAGGAAGAGCTTGATTCCGTTATGGATTCAATTGGCTCGGAAAAGGTGTAGTCTGGGTGATTACGAGCCTTTGTAATTTCGGTGGTATTTTGTCCACATGCTCTGCCTGACATCACAATGCTACGCAAATAGTAGTGTGTCGGTCGTATAAAGCTTACGCTAGCCTCATTCGCAGTGAGTTGTGTTTGTCAAGTGGTTTTATCTGGTCACATTTTATTCAACTTTTTCCAAATAGGAGCCATTCTCCCAGCGACTATCCAATGAGGATCTGTTGAACATGCATATTCCTGTAGGTTAATAGGTAAGTGTACAGGACCTATTGAGATTATCCACAAATCGGTCTGGTTACCTACATTAATGGAGTTGAAAGCAGTGATAAAACGCGCTTAACATGCAGTTATTAGTAAGGAAGTAAACTGGAATTCATCGTCGGATACTGATGTTTCCTAACAATCTAACTGACTTAAACCTTTCCTAAGAAGTTAAAAGTGGAATATGTTACCGTGTTAGATATTTAGAAGACCTCGGGCATTTGTCTTCTGTCTGGTTCTGTTCGTCCAATAACTGTTATACAGCGTCAGTCTGACAGAAGTCGTTTGTCGGTGGTTACTTGATATTGAAATGAGAGCCCAGCAGTGTTGTAGCCAATCATTGTCCACGATTGGTCGTGTACACCAGCACCTCTTTCTTGAAGCCGACGCGGCTTATGATCCGTTATCAAGGTAAAGTGACACCAGATAGCATTTTGTGTGGAATTGCTTCACTGCCAACGCACTAACGAAAGCCTCCTCAATTTGGTCATAGGTCTGTTCTGCAGCAGTCAAAGAAAATGCCAGTAGAGTGGGCTTCCGTCTTTCTAGAGCTGTCTAAATGAAGGTGCGAGATAACTGGACCAACTCCGCAGCTTTATGTATCCGTTGCCAGGAAGCCTGACAGATTTGATCATAATGCGTTATTAGCAGTTTTGAAACTAATAAACAAATGATCTTGCCGAAAGCTTCCTGCCATTCGGTGGTGTGTAGACAAACCGAAAATGCCTCATAAACGGTCAGTTCAGGGATTCACAAAGACTGCCAAGAGTTTACGTATATAATGCGGAAACGTATCATAACAAGAAAACATCTTAATGCCGATAAATTTTAGGTGAAGGCACGCCGTTAGTTGCATTAATTTTTGCTGTCTATGGTCGTCGTATACTTTGATCGGTTGTAAAAATTAAACAAATAGATGACACGAGGAACTCACTCATGTCCTCTCTCAAACAAAATTGGTATACCGTCATCCTGTCAGTAGCATATTCTGTTCGCTAGAGCCATTCTTCGGGGTTAAATCCCATGCGAATGGAATTCTTCGGGTATGGTGCTGCGCATGATAGTTCTTTTAGCATTTTATCGCTGATCTGCCGAAATAGTACCGTGGCCGACGTAGAACCAAACATCAGGCAAGTATACGGGAATAATCCTTGATTGGTGTTTATCATCAGAGTATCCCTGCACTTTTTCCGACCTATCGATTTATGAATACTGGACAGACAAGCCCAGCTTGCCAAACTATTTGTTACCGTTCAGGCGCGCAATGGTTTCTCATGCATTGGTGGAGGGTAATTCTGATCCGTTAACGCAAAATTCAAGCAGGTACAAAAATTCTGTGCACGGATGATTCTTTCCAACTGGTTATCCGGCCATCGCGATAGGGTCTGCTTAAAAGGAGTATTTGATCAGTTACCTAAATCCGGCTGACTGCATGCATTCACTATTACGTTTGAGGATTAGATTGACTGTGTAGAGAACTGTCCACTTTAGTCGGAAGGCTAGTCTTGGGCCCGACCGCAGGCAAATTAGCGTTGGCCTTTGTGTACTGTGGGGAAGGTTCTTTGAACTGTAGTGGATACTTCCTCTAATTGACAGTCCCTACCGTATTCGCAACTGTATGGCCTGATTTGTCACCCACGGATTTCAAGGGGTATCTAATGCGAAAACAAATAAGTTCAGATCGCGGTGTCCTGTTAATTATCAAACCCACTCAGACCGACAGTTCTTGATAACTACTGAGATAGGAAATTTCAGCAGTAAAGTTCAATACATCTGCTAAAGCATTTTAGAAACCCGAGCTATTTTCTAGACAATGGACTGAATAAATAATGAGAATGCCTGTTGTAGATACATGGTCCGCCTATTTCCCTCCATGTTTATTTGGGTATGACTGCGATAACTGAGGTGTTAACTTGAAGGCTTGCTGGTACCAGATTCAAAATTAATGGGACGGACCTGATGCGCTTTGATGATCCTACGTCAAAGGTTGCAAAAACAGAATGAAGCTGCAATTGTTGCTTCAGTAATGATGCAAATTTAAGCGTAATTTTGCCCCGTTTCAACTCGATAAGCCTCCGATATTCGGTGGTGATTGACATAAAATTGATGTAGAGGTCTTGCTCAGATTTATTAAGCAACCTTATGCGTATTTTGTCGTTTTCTGATACCTTGAGACCACTAATTTAACTGGCTAATTAAACTGATTACTTTTCCTCTCTTTTAGCTGTGGCAATCACAATGACAACTGACACTACTCGCATAAGTGACGAAATCATCTAAGGCGCATCTATGGAGATTTGTTGGAAGAGCAAGGAAAATACAGGTATGCTTGTGTAGCCGTTCATGACTGCAGACTTTCGTTCTGCTATGGAGGTGCACCGAGGTTTGTTTTAAAGCAGCAGTTTGCTATCCCTATTTGCTAGTTTGAGTGGTTGCTTTTGCTTTCCGATCGCAGGGACACTGGCGCTATCACTTTTACTTTTCGTCCTTTGTGTACACTAGATACGTACCACGTTTGTTTCGTTCTTACTGGCTATAACAGTCCGCAAGCTTTGAGTAATCTGGTTGGTTTTCAAGTTTGTGCGTTATGTTATATAACGAACTGGTTTCGCCGTGTAAAGGAACTCTTGAATCTTTGTCCCCGGTCGTTCGTGTTCTCACTACCGTTAGTGCG
Source organism: Dicrocoelium dendriticum (assembly GCA_944474145.2). NCBI lineage: Eukaryota > Metazoa > Platyhelminthes > Trematoda > Plagiorchiida > Dicrocoeliidae > Dicrocoelium > Dicrocoelium dendriticum. Next base: position 10,466,135 of record OX104066.1, read on the forward strand.
CGGAAGCAGTCTCGGGGCTCCGACACAACAAGGTTCATGCAACTGTATCGGAAGCTGAACAAGGAAGACTAATCACCGATGCTGTCATTAAGCACCGGTATCCAATGACCAGACATAAACTCTTTGGGGCAGTTTGGTGAAATAAATTTGCGGAACCTCGTGTGCTCTTTGGATTTCAATTTAAATAGAAGCAGTCGTAGTGCCTTGAAAATTTAGATCGGAGAACGCGCTCTATCTTGTGGATCAAGATGCGAAGGTCAAGCCAGCATCCCGGTGATATTCAACTCAAGTCAATTCAAGCCTAGTTAGAGTAAGCGTTATGTATCCCGATGGGTACATTTTCAGCACTATAAAATATCGACAACGGATGAGCTAATCCCAAATTAGCAAAAATAAATTTGTAGGCATGGATGATATGAACGCGTAATAGGACACTGTGTATAAGTGTCACTTAAATAAAAGGTCCGTGCTAATGAGCAAAAATTAAACAGTTCGGACACAACACTTTAAAGTCAGCTTTGTAAGCTGGAGTTTCAATAGGGCCCGTCCATCTTCACATGCGCAGTATCTTGAACGTTTCTCAAAGATTGCGCGGCGGACAGTAGCAGTGACCTTGAAGATAGCTTGATAAAGATCCATATTGAAATATTCTGAAGACGCTAGTGAGTCTAGATGTGACGAAGTTTTACCCATACTAATGTATCCATAGCGATATTGCAAAAATGAGGTTCAGGGACATCAGCACGGCCGATGTAAAGGCCTCGTCCATATATACCGTTGAAGAACACATACGCGAATGAATATCGCTTTTCGGTGTCTGGCGTTCTTTGCGCCGTAAAGCGTTAAAAGATTTTAGAGATCAACCTGATTTTGGTGATGTAGGATGTAGTCAGCTCTGTTATTGAGAATGGCATCCGTAAGCAACATACTCCGCCACCATTTGTTAGGTCTGCCTACCGCGTGCGTCTCCCGTTATTGTCGTTATGTTCTTCGCGAAGCTTTTAATCCAGCCGGGAGTTCAGAAAATATCTTTGATAAGAAATAGCCTAATAACCACTGTTTGGGTACTTTTTTGCATGCTTAATTAAGTGGCGATAATTAACCTAAGTGTAAAATGTGCTATTTTTATGTATCCAAATTTAGATATGATGCGGAATAGCGGCTGTCGGCAAATTAGTGTTTATACACGTTATCTGGTCACAGCTGTAAATAAATTTCATTGCTAAACCAATCAGTCAATTCTTCAATGCACAACTTAAAATACAGCAATTTTTCGCATAAATCATGAAAATTCGAATAAGCGAATCCGTGTTATCAGTGAAATTCCTTAAAGCAGTTCTTTATCTCACTGAGGCACACTTTGTGCAAATAACCACTGTCTAGCCCTTACAATCTGGTCGTCGAAGCCGTTGCCTTGCACTATCAAGCACTGGCCAGGGACCCACAGAATCTGACGGGGCCTCAAATACTGTAATAATATCTTTAACCCAGTGGTGCTCTCCCTACGGCCCGTGGGACAAGTCTAACTGGCATAGGCATTCCATTCAGCTTGTGGCTCTTCAGCCATCCTCGTTCTTTATTGTAGTATAAAATATACATTCCGTTCGTTTTTATTCAATTAAGCAATATCTCTCTTCCAGGATTATTACCCGGATTAACATCAAGCACAGGCAGTTGCCATAGTTTCAGTGTGCTTGTCGCGAGTGGGTGAGAGGTGCGCCAGAGTTAGTGATCGGATCCCGGTGTGTATGTATGCCTGCAGCGACTTCCGCTTGTCGAATAACCGTGAGGATTGCATGTGACTGTCTGGCTCTACACGATCTCCTAGGCCCAGTTCAGCATGTCAAGCCATGCTACATTGCGCATTGGCTCCTCAACAGCCTGTGACTATGTGTGCCTACTACTGAATACATGCAAAAGTCTCTTATTACGTGCGACCAGCTGAAGTGTTAAGGCTTCGCATTTACTGTGCTTGAATTCAGCACCTAGTTGATTTATGTCTGTCGTATTTCCCAACAACTGATTCTGCTCACAATCGTTTGATCTATCCCACTTGAGAAATTCATTGCCTGCGCGTTATTAGCTCCATGCACTAAGAACATTACAGAGTACTCGTGCGAAATTTTAGCGAAGTGGGTGCGGCTTCATTTCAGTGCACATAGTGCCTGTGAAATGGTTGCTGCAACAGTACGATATACCAAAAGAAGCAAAAGTTAGCCTCTGAATACAGGAGACTTCAACAAAGATAGGCAAACGCTTACTTATTTAGTCAACATGAGGACAAGGCGCCTGGTTAGATATGCAAGAAACCGTCGCCATGCTGATGGACAGTAATTTGTATAGGTGGTACGACACAAAACATAAGGTTACGAGCGAGGAATTCATAGATGCACGTTGTGCTGAAACCATAGATATGTTGCAGTAAGAAGCTGGTGGATTGAACCGATTTCTGAGCTAACGATTCGAAGAAAATCGGACTGCCTTAAAAACAAGCTGTCCTGCTACAAACATAAGTGGTATGACTTGTAGGCTTTTCTTAGATGTGGTGCTACTGAAAAGGTGTTTGCTAGCTGTTACCGGAGGTATCCCATGACCAGACATCAACTCTTTGGGGCAGTTTGGTGAAATAAATTTGCCGAACCTCGTGTGCTCTTTGGATTTCAATTTAAATAGAAGCAGTCGTAGTGCCTTGAAAATTTAGATCGGAGAACGCGCTCTATCTTGTGGATCAAGATGCGAAGGTCAAGCCAGCATCCCGGTGATATTCAACTCAAGTCAATTCAAGTCTAGTCAAAGTAAGCGTTATGTATCCCGATGGGTACATTTTCAGCACTATAAAATATCGACAACGGATGAGCAAATCCCAAATTAGCAAAAATAAATTTGTAGGCATGGATGATAAGAACGCGTAATAGGACACTGTGTATAAGTGTCACTTAAATAAAAGGTCCGTGCCAATTTTAGAGGGGCCGCTTCCAAGAATGCGTCGGGGGAGCTCTTCGGAGCTAGCTGAGAGCGGATCAAGAAGGACGGCTAGCGACGAGCCTGGGCCCGGAACTACGGATCGGGAATATGTGGACAGCGCAATAAATCAGACATATACGCCGCTAGCGCAGCCCACAGGACCGAGGCCGAGCCGATTGACACAGCCCAGAACAAGCAAGTCGAGAGCTCTCGAACGACTCCTGGCCGATCCAAATCGGGTACAGAGAAGTGGGGATCGAGGCGAAAACAGGATGGCGGATCTTCCAAGTCAGAGCTCCCTAGGCGAAAGGACTGGCTCGTCTCTAACATCCGTACCTGTGTTGCGTTGTGGGACGGAAATCTAGTTGATATTCTATGGCGCGCGCGAGACCCTCAGGTGCCCCTTTTTGGTGTGCAATAAACGTCTACCCCCCTGTCGTGTCGTTTTTGCTACACTGGTGCCGTGGCCAATCGTGATGGAGTTGACCCAGTTAGAGCAATTTGCGGCCGGTGACGTGGAGGCGTGGCTCGATGAGTTCGACGGAATTGCGGCTTGCACGGGGGTGAGGGGGATGCAAATTCGCTAATTGCTTTGGGCACACGGTTGAGTGGACGAGCCAAGGCGGTGTATCTGCTCACTTGGAAGGCCAAACCCGACTGTTCGTTCGCTGAGATGAAGGCTGCCTTGTGTGCAGAATTTGGGAAGGAGCTAGAGAGAGAACGAGCGCTGCAACGATTTCACGCAGCCAGATGGGACGAACAGGAGGATTTGATGGTGTTTTTCCAGCAGCTGGACAGACATCTAACGATTGCGCTCCCCGAGTTAGAGGGCAACGCAAGAGAGCGCCTACTGAAACAGCAGTTTATCCGAAATCTGCCCATAGTTGCATTAATTTTTGCTGTCTATGGTCGTCGTATACTTTGATCGGTTGTAAAAATTAAACAAATAGATGACACGAGGAACTCACTCATGTCCTCTCTCAAACAAAATTGGTATACCGTCATCCTGTCAGTAGCATATTCTGTTCGCTAGAGCCATTCTTCGGGGTTAAATCCCATGCGAATGGAATTCTTCGGGTATGGTGCTGCGCATGATAGTTCTTTTAGCATTTTATCGCTGATCTGCCGAAATAGTACCGTGGCCGACGTAGAACCAAACATCAGGCAAGTATACGGGAATAATCCTTGATTGGTGTTTATCATCAGAGTATCCCTGCACTTTTTCCGACCTATCGATTTATGAATACTGGACAGACAAGCCCAGCTTGCCAAACTATTTGTTACCGTTCAGGCGCGCAATGGTTTCTCATGCATTGCTGGAGGGTAATTCTGATCCGTTAACGCAAAATTCAAGCAGGTACAAAAATTCTGTGCACGGATGATTCTTTCCAACTGGTTATCCGGCCATCGCGATAGGGTCTGCTTAAAAGGAGTATTTGATCAGTTACCTAAATCCGGCTGACTGCATGCATTCACTATTACGTTTGAGGATTAGATTGACTGTGTAGAGAACTGTCCACTTTAGTCGGAAGGCTAGTCTTGGGCCCGACCGCAGGCAAATTAGCGTTGGCCTTTGTGTACTGTGGGGAAGGTTCTTTGAACTGTAGTGGATACTTCCTCTAATTGACAGTCCCTACCGTATTCGCAACTGTATGGCCTGATTTGTCACCCACGGATTTCAAGGGGTATCTAATGCGAAAACAAATAAGTTCAGATCGCGGTGTCGTGTTAATTATCAAACCCACTCAGACCGACAGTTCTTGATAACTACTGAGATAGGAAATTTCAGCAGTAAAGTTCAATACATCTGCTAAAGCAATTTAGAAACCCGAGCTATTTTCTAGACAATGGACTGAATAAATGATGAGAATGCCTATTGTAGATACATGGCCCGCCGATTTCCTTCCATGTTTTTGGATATGACTGCGATAACTGAGGTGTTAACTTGAAGGCTTGCTGGTACCAGATTCAAAATTAATAGGACGGACCTGATGGGCTTTAATGATCCTACGTCAAAGGTTGCAAAAATAGGATGAAGCTGCAATTGTTGCTTCAGTAATGATGTAAATTTAAGCGTAATTTTGCCCCGTTTCAACTCGATAAGCCTCCGATATTCGGTGGTGATTGACATAAAATTGATGTAGAGGTCTTGCTCAGATTTATTAAGCAACCTTATGCGTATTTTGTCGTTTTCTGATACCTTGAGACCACTAATTTAACTGGCTAATTAAACTGATTACTTTTCCTCTCTTTTAGCTGTGGCACTTACAATGACAACTGACACTACTCGCATAAGTGACGAAATCATCTAAGGAGCATCTATGGAGATTTGTTGGAAGAGCAAGGAAAATACAGGTATGCTTGTGTAGCCGTTCATGACTGCAGACTTTCGTTCTGCTATGGAGGTGCACCGAGGTTTGTTTTAAAGCAGCAGTTTGCTATCCCTATTTGCTAGTTTGAGTGGTTGCTTTTGCTTTCCGATCGCAGGGACACTGGCGCTATCACTTTTACTTTTCGTCCTTTGTGTACACTAGATACGTACCACGTTTGTTTCGTTCTTACTGGCTATAACAGTCCGCAAGCTTTGAGTAATCTGGTTGGTTTTCAAGTTTGTGCGTTATGTTATATAACGAACTGGTTTCGCCGTGTAAAGGAACTCTTGAATCTTTGTCCCCGGTCGTTCGTGTTCTCACTACCGTTAGTGCGCGGAAGCAGTCTCGGGGCTCCGACACAACAAGGTTCATGCGACTGGATCGGAAGCTGAACATGGAAGACTAATCACCGATGCTGTCATTTAGCACCGGTATCCCATGACCAGACATAAACTCATTGGTGCAGTTTGGTGGAATAAATTTGCCGAACCTCGTGTGCTCTTTGGATTTCAATTTAAATAGAAGCAGTCGTAGTGCCTTGAAAATTTAGATCGGAGAACGCGCTCTATCTTGTGGATCAAGATGCAAAGGTCAAGCCAGCATCCCGGTGATATTCAACTCAAGTCAATTCAAGTCTAGTCAAAGTAAGCGTTAGGTATCCCGATGGGTACATTTTCAGCACTATAAAATATCGACAACGGATGAGCTAATCCCAAATTAGCAAAAATAAATTTGTAGGCATGGATGATAGGAACGCGTAATAGGACACTGTGTATAAGTGTCACTTAAATAAAAGGTCCGTGCTAATGAGCAAGAATTAAACAGTTCGGACACAACACTTTAAAGTCAGCTTTGTAAGCTGGAGTTTCAATAGGGCCCGTCCATCTTCACATGCGCAGTATCTTGAACGTTTCTCAAAGATTGCGCGGCGGACAGTAGCAGTGACCTTGAAGATAGCTTGATAAAGATCCATATTGAAATATTCTGAAAACACTAGTGAGTCTAGATGTGACGAATTTTTACCTATACTAATGTCTCCATAGCGATATTGTAAAAATGATGTTCAGGGACATCAGCACGGCCGATGTAAAGGCCTCTTCCATATATAACGTTGAAGAACACATCCGCGAATGCATATCGCTTTTCGGTGTTTGGCGTTCTTTGCGCCGTAAAGCGCTAGAAGATTTTAGAGATCAAGTTGATTTTGGTGATGTAAAATGTAGTCAGCTCTGTTACTGAGAATCGCATCCGTAAGCAACCTACTCCGCCACCAGTTGTTGGGTCTGCCTACCGGTGCGCCTCCCGTTATTGTCGTTATGTTCTTCGTGAAGCTTTTAATCCAACCGGGAGTTCAGAAAACAATATCTTTGATAAGAAATAGCCTAATAACCATTGCTTGGGTACTTTTTTGCTTGCTTAATTAAGTGGCGATAATTAACAAGTGTAAAATGTGCTATTTTTATGTATCTAAATTTAGATATGATGCGGAGTAGCGGCTGTCGGCAAATTAATGTCTATACGCATTATCTGGTCACAGCTGTAAATAAATTTTATTGCTAAACCAATTAGTCAATTCTTCAATCCACAACTTAAAATACAACAATTTTTCGCATAAATCATGAAAATTCGAATAAGTGAATCCGTGTTATCAGTGAAATTCCTTAAAGCAGTTCTTTATCTCACTGAGGCATACTTTGTGCAATTAACCACTGTCTAGCCCCTACAATCTGGGCGTTGACACCGTTGCCTTGCACTATCAAGCACTGGCCAGTGACCCACAGAATCTGACCGGGCCTCAAATGCTGTAATATCTTTAGCCCAATGGTGCTGTCCCTACGGCCCGTGGGACAAGTCCAACTGGCATAGGCATTCCATTCAGCCTGTGGCTCTTCAGCCATCCTCGTACTTTATTGTAGTATAAAATATACATTCCGTTCGTTTTTATTCAATTAAGCAAATCTCTCTTCCAGGATTATTACCTGGATTAACATCAAGCATAGACAGTTGCCATAGTTTCAGTGTGCTTGTCGCGAGTGGGTGAGAGGTGCGCCAGAGTTAGCGATCGGATCCCGGTGTGTATGTATGCCTGCAGCGATTCACGCTTGTCGAATGACCGTGAGGATTGCATGTGACTGTCTGGCTCTACACGATCTCCTAGGCCCAGTTCAGCATGTCAAGCCATGCTACATTGCGCATTGGCTCCTCAACAGCCTGTGACTATGTGTGCCTACTACTGAATACATGCAAAAGTCTCTTATTACGTGCGACCAGCTGAAGTGTTTACGCTTCGCATTTACTGTGCTTGAATTCAGCACCTAATTGATTTATGTCTGTCGTACTCCCCAACAACTGATTCCGCCCACAATCATTGGATCTATCCCACTTGAGAAATTCATTGCCTGCGCGTTATTAGCTCCATGCACTAAGAACATTACAGAGTACTCGTGCGAAATTTTAGCGAAGTGGGTGCGGCTTCATTTCAGTGCACATAGAGCCTGTGAAATGGTTGCTGCAACAGTACGATATACCAAAAGAAGCAAAAGTTAGCCTCTGAATGCAGGAGACTTCAACAAAGATAGGCAAACGCTTACTTATTTAGTCAACATGAGGACAAGGCGCCTGGTTAGATATGCAATAAACCGTCGCCATGCTGATGGACAGTAATTTGTATAGGTGGTACGACACAAAACATAAGGTTACGAGCGACGAATTCATAGATGCACGTTGTGCTGAAACCATAGATATGTTGCAGTAAGAAGCTGGTGGATTGAACCGATTTCTCAGCTAACGATTCGAAGAAAATCGGACTGCCTTAAAAACAAGCTGTCCTGCTACAAACATAAGTGGTATGACTTGTAGGTTTTTCTTAGATGTGGTGCTACTGAAGAAGTGTTTGCTAGCTGTTACCGGAGAAACTGACGAGAAAAACACCGCTTTTAAACCTGGTTGGCTCTCCCGTTGTAACCTTACGAGACGTACTGGAGTTATGACACTGCTACATGAAAAAATAATGGAATTTCAAGTATTTTCTATAGCGCTGGATGAATAAACAGATATATATTTATAAATGTGCTTACTTTGCCGTGTATAGAGTTGTGTGGAGCGACGGGCGACTGAACTAGTATATGGTGGGGAAGCACAATGTTCTAGAGCAAACCTGCGTCAAAACGTTGTGAAAAGCAATATTAGTTAAAAGATATTAAAATGTACTGCATAAGTCAACTAGAGATACAGTGTAGAAAAGCACAGCGATTTAAGATTATGATCACAGAAACAAACACAGTAAATTTGCTATTAAGGTATAGCGGACAAGCTCATTTTCAGTGACTCATTTGCAGGCTATTGCACAACGACGGGTGTGGGCGGGGTAAACAAACTAGCAATCAAATGTGATAAGTAAAGGGACCGAAAATTCTTATCCATATAGCTAAATTGATAGTCTACTCATGAACGAATAGTGAGGGCTTGGCGTGATTACAATCGATAACCAACGGGGTCGTGGCCAGGAGAGCAGAATAAAATGAACGGTTAGGGAGCCGGATAGATATTAACTCTGGTATACCCAATAGACGACAGCCGACCGTTTGCATGTAACAATGGAACAATAGAACAATGGTGTATTATGGGTAAAAGAGCAACGCTTAACAAGTTTCGTGGGATGGAAATTATTGCGAAACTTAAATTGCATGATAAAGGGAAAAGATTTTTGGTGGATTCACCATAGACTTATGTAGAATAACAAAGCTGTTCGCGTCTTAAAAGTATACATCCATACATCCCTTGGTCGGGTGTTTGGTAAGGCACCGTTTGCTTGCGTTTTGTAACCCCCCGGCTAACAAGCAATAATGGGAAATGCACTTGAAACCACGAACCGTCAACTCGTTTTTTAAATATCGGCTGATTGGGAGCAGAGACGACATAATTAGGGAGGGCGTTCCAAGGTTGGCAGACATGAAGAGAAAAGAAATTTTTACAAAATATAAGCCGGCTATATTGTATATTCAGTATTTGATGATGACCTCTTAGGTTAGTGCTGTGGTTCAGTTCCAGCAGCAGACGGCAAATGTGGTTTGGGTTCTTCAGAATCCAGTAAACCATTATAAGATCCTCCCGCAAAAGCTGGTATCAACTGCTGTAAATTCGTAGAGATTTCAGTCTTTTTTGTTCGTCGCAATCAGCCGACAATTCAGCTAAGTTAACTACCTATCCGAGAAAGTACCAGACGGCCGTTTCGCCCTATTGGGGCTCGTCAGTGATGCGCTTCCTTCGGTCCTCTACGGAGGATCGAACCCATGACTTCTAGTGGCTTGTGCCAACTAGCCCGCAACTTATGCAACTGCGCCATGGAGGACGGTAGCCGACCAGCACGGACTGTTAGCTAACTGCGATTTAGCCCGAACCATCCTCCGCTGCCATGCGGGCACCTGCCATGCAGATGACAGCGGTTGGCCTTCCAGCGTCAGGACTTCCCGGTTACGGCAGCTATGAATCGACATAGCATTTTTTATGGAATCCGTAAGGGCGAATTTGTATTACTTATGAGTAAGTAATACAAATCTGAAATCATGAAACCACTTCTATCATCTTCGCAAACACAGGTAGGAGAGTCATTGGGCGATAGTTTTCAGAATCTGAACGGCAACAGCCTTTAAATACTAGGGTGAGAATGTGAGGCTTCCACACAGTGGAGACTTGTAGTCTATCAAAGCACCTTTGGAAGAATTGTGACAGTGGTTCAATAAGCTTGTTGGGCGCAGCCTGCAGTGCTTCCGGGTGGATGTCATCGGCTCCCGAAGAGCTAGATCGCGCAGTGGGAGTAACTCCTTTAGTACAATTGATGGGTTGCAAATTACATGTGTAAACAGTGGAGTCGGTAATGTGCATGACATTATGAGACAGGTAGAGGATGCGAGTTTGAAAATCGTGGCGTATTTTAGCCTCAGGGCATTCGCTGCTTCTTCGGCGCTTTGTACTCTGCCTCCTGTCTTGAAAAGTGAAAGGATTTCATGCTTCACTGTATGAAGATTTTTCATGTGCCTATACAGCAGGTTGTTGTTTGCCATGAAATTTTTGGCTATGCACTGTTGATAAGTTAGTTTGTCCTCACGGACAAGTACAGTGAAATGGTTGCTGTGCGTCAGGAAAATTCCCCAAGTCTCTAAGTCGGGGTTAATCTTCTAGGCACGCCATGCTGCATCGCTTATCGCCAGGCATTTTCGAGTCCCGCTCCTTAGAATTGAAGTCACTGCGAGACGAAGGTGCTTGGTCTCTGATGCTTTGTTGACGATGTCGCTGAGTCTATCAACGAATTCTGTTCAAAGCTTGTCAAGGAGAATGTTGTTTAAGAATTCCCAAGCAGATACGTCGAAGAGTTCTTCCAATACGTGGTAGTGTGTGATTGTATGTGTTAATTCCGGGTGTACATTTGGATACTCTGCATAACACACAGTTGTACATTATTACTATATGATCACTGAGACCTAATGGACTATCCATTAAAAATTGTTAACCATGCGCTCTTCATTCTTGAGCAAAAGGTTCAATATGTACACTTTGTTTGCTGTCCCGAATCTAATGCGCGTGGTGCCATGATTGGACAAGGGAACATTAGTGATCAGCTGATGCAGGTCTACTTTGTAGTTTCACTGGGTGATGTCTATACCACCAGATCTTGTAGCTTGCAGTCCCCGGAGATGAGAATGTGGCTATATAGAGCGCGTGTTAATCTGCTCAGGCACGTATCAAGCGGGAATCCATTTCCGGAGTGGACGATGGGGGGCGCTGAACAACAGCTACGAGACATGCGTCGTTGTGTCTTACTCGGAGACGGCACCAGAGTGAGTCGGTAACGTGTGTTTCCAGATCATCAACTATTGCACCTTGCAGGTCGATGCGGTAGTAGTGTAGGACCCCACCACTTCTGCTGGGGCGGTCGTTCCGAATGAGTGACATTCCAGCTACCTCAACCTCAACTTCAGTCAACTCTTGGTGTAACCATGTTGCAGTAATAGATATTAGGTCCCAAGCATTCGCAATCTGACGTAGCCGAAGTCCTGTAAGTTTACTGGAGTGCCGTTGGACGTTAGTGTACAGGTGAAAGTTTCGCAGATTTAAGCAATGTTTTAGAGGTTGTGCAAATCATGCATAAAGATTCACCGATCAGAGATTGGCCGGCGACTATTCGCTTTTCGGTGTGTACTTGGAGTAGGGTTTATTGTCTGATTCACCGTCCTCGTAGTTAATCCCGTGTCTATTCTTCTACGTACAGTGCAAAGTGTTTGCTAAATATCATCTTCTACAGGGTGTATGGACTCATTCGACACACTATTGCTGCATTGTTCTTTCATAGGTCCAATTGCGCTTGGTTCTTTGAGTGACATATCATCTCTAGGAGGCATATCGCTGATTGTCTTCAGCCGAACCTCAGATGGTAGTCTGTAACATAACATGTGCCAGCATTTCAGCTTCCGTGCTATTATATGTCTTGACTGTAGGAACAACTTCAACACTCTCGAGCCACTTCCCTTGTAGTTCGGTGAGGTACACAGCCGTGACACGGATTTCGCTACCGCATCATCCAAGCAGTGTGTTTCACGAATATAACACCACTGTTCTTTATCATGGGTTGTTATTGCATGCATATCACATGCCTCATTTTCAGAAACCCCGTGAAGGAGCATGGTTCTGGTTGAAATTTCCTTCCGGCAGTCCTCTAAGGTGAGGTTAACTCGATAACACTCGCCCCATGGGATGCCTTAAAAGATGCAGATGGAGCAGTGTTCACTTCTGAGACTAGCTGTCGACAGTAGTACAGATTCTACTTTACTGGTGGAGTTCAACACAACATACAGATGTCTTGACTCTCCGAAATGCTTAGAGCTGGGGTACCGCCTAATAGTCACTACGTGTACAGGTTTCAGTACAACTCCGATTACTAAAAATGTCCCACTGGTTGAGGTCATCCAATTACCTGCCTCTTATGTATGTCAAGTTTGATTCTGGGATATTGGAGTACAGTACGCTCAGTACAGGTAGTTTTTATTGTGCTCCTTTCGACATCTCGCGATTAGTGGTTGAAACACTCGGAGAAGTGCCGCAGGAATCCGGGGGTGCGTGCGCCAGAGGAACTCCGATACGCTGCTCAGTTTCGGATCCAGTTGAGAGTGATATTCAGTTTAGGTGACGGCGCTTCTTGGAAGCAACCGTAACCCAAGTTTTGCTAGTACCGGCTTGCTATTTTGCTATGCACTCCGTCGGGAGATTGGAAGTAACCTTAAGCGTAGTTACTGCGATCGAACTGGGAACCGCATTAGTCAAATATGAGCCACGTGTGATATTGGAACAGCAGATGATGTTCTGGACACTTGGTGTAGTGTTACTTACAGTGGTTTTCGGGGCATCCTGTCAGGCCTGTACGCCACAACTGATACAGTTAAAACGGGGGAAAACATCACAGATAAAGTTCAAAGTTCTAGGTCATCTAAATGATAAGGTTGGTTGGTTGCTTCAGAAACGGCCAAATGTGTCAGCGGCTCGTTCTCCAACAAGTGTTACTGTGATATACGGCCAGAGTAAAGAGAGGATCTAAACGAATCTTTCATGTACATATAAACGTGGGTGCTAGAGGCGGATAGCGATCGCTTCGGCTGGTGCCAGTAAGTGACAGCTCACCTCTCGTGTGTAGCATCCAGGTACGCAGTAAAGGGGCTGAAAATATTGCTAGGTATTTATTTGGTGGTTAATATCAAATAAACGTGCCAACAAGGCGCTCTCATTGTTTTCGTTCCACCTTCACACAACCGTGTCAAGCAATGCTTACGGATTCTCTCCGACTGTCTTTAAAGTAGTTCTTCCATATGTCCCACTCGACATGTACGAGTAAAGAAGAGTACACAGAAAAAGTATTTGACCTAGGAAGTCTGTCCTTGAGTTGTAACCTTGCTATTAGTATTGAAGTAAAGCTTAGTCGAGAGCCGGCTGAGTAGTAGGTAGGGTTTATGGCGTCGGTTAGACTTCTCGACATTGCCTGCGCAATTGCCATCGCATTGGAATAACAACGATAGATAAATCAATTTCTTTTCGACCAAATCTGTTTAGCCATTGCTTCTCGGCACTCCACATATCGCCGAAAAATTTTTTCTGAACAGCCAGTTCTCTCTAAAAGAGCACTTAAAAAATTCATCTCGTCCGGAAGCGTTTTCTCGCCACAGATCCATCTGACCTTTTCGGTTACTAATGTAATCAAGTTTCGCTTCTAACTTAGTAGGACAAAGCGGGTAAAATGTATAGATTGTCTATTCCATGTGGCTTTGCTGTGCATCTTGTGTTGAACTGACTCGTTTGGACGCCTAGGGAGAATATCATACCATGAGTACAGATTCGCGGGTAAACGTAACATTGTCGTGCACAGAATTAAAATGTGATAAAAGGTGCTCTGTGTAACGTTGACTGCCTGCCACGCAAAATATTTCATCCACATATCACCCGTAGTAGACAAAGCTGCCAATGACTCAGCTCAGATAGCTTTTCTCTAATTTGCTCCAGAACACATCTCTAGTTGTGGTCCTAATGGTGGGACCATTCCTACTCCGTACTTTTGTCTGTATATTAACCAATTAAACTGAAATTGCAGGTTGCTATACACTTCATGTGTAACTGTTTCAACGGATGGTTGGAAAAGCCGACATCCAACTAATGTGCTGGACTGTTGTCGCGTAGATAGTCTATTGTCTCCTCCAAAGAAACATTCGTATAGCGGGATATGAAGCCTAAGCAAAACCTCGCTTCCGGTTAGCTCAAGATATTTTATGGTGTCTAAGAAACTGACTGTTTCACTGAGATTATGTCTGGATAGAACTTTTCTCACGGGTTCTGAAGCAAAAATCCAGACTCAGGAATTCGATGAAGAAACATCGTCTCGTCAACTGCAATAAGTAAACGTTTGCATACAAAGTTGCAATTTGTACATCATTATATTTAATTTTAAAAGAAAACATTATTTGTTTATTATGTTCCTGTAACAATTTATTGTTCGGATCAGGAGGTGCAAACACATGACCGAGAACAGTGCTACGTCCGCGAAGAACTCTCTCTGGTCTACTTTATCCTTAACTTGATTATGAGAATTCATTCCTGGATAAACTACAAAATCTGCGGTCTAAAATAATGAATGTGGTGCTACACACCGAAGGAATGACAGAAGTCCCGTAGGATAGCCGATTCTAGCAACGCTCCATGTTATCAACCGCGATAAGACGAAAGATAGCAGGCGCGCATTCACGAGTAATCAGCACATCGTTGGAACATGCAACAGTAGAATCTCTGTTTTCACAGTTCTGCAGTGATGGGCACAGTAGAACTCACAGAACGCGACTGGAAACAGAATCACGAGCGAACAACGTGAAATGTAACGCTGTGTATTGGCTGGCGACCTGACCGAAATTCAAAAACCAATTACCCACACAAAGGACGATTAGCAGCCAACCGTCCTACGGTCGGTTTAAGATTAAACACTAATCTGACGTCCAGCAGCATGCTTATAACACCCAAAACACTACGATATTTGTATGCTAACACCAATGATCTGCTTAGTAACGGCCAAAACCAGAGAACTCATGTACAACCAACAGCGAGATCTCATGATGAGTTGGGAGATCTATAGTATTTCTCGATTGATTGCAGCCGTAATGCAATCTGTTTAATATTTTGCTCATCAGCTTTCGTCCTTAATACAGAAAATTTAATCAAATACCTATCTAAATTTAACCCAGATCGCACTGAGGGGTCAGCCGTGGACCTCCCATGAGAGACTACGTACGTGGGCGTATGTGTGGAATGTGTGAGCGGTGCAAAATGTTCGGAGTCATTACACCCAATGGCCTGAGCGTGACAACATGAGAGCCAACCGGAGGACATTACGTGCGCTTGGCAAGCGGGGGCATAATTTTAGTTCCGAAACGTCACGGTGATTTCACGCGTCTGAAGTATAAGTGAAAACGTTCATATGGTTGTGATGGCCCGTCTCTAGTCAGCGTAGTTGTCACTTACGCTTTCCCCCAGTTTGGTTGCACGGGAACCACGCGCAGCGGGCAAGGCGAAAAGAAAATCTTCCTCATAGTTCACCTACCAAGTTTGTCTTTAATTAGATTTATATGATTTTTTTAACATTTAGATCACATTACTCCCGACGGGAAGGAGAGGAACATACACCCGTCATCCCTCTGATGTAAAGGCTGTTACCCTGAAAATATGAAGAGGGCAACGACTGGAAGTGCATTGCTTCTTTGTTACATTTAACTGTGAAGACATGTAGGAGCTGGATTAGAACATTAAAATTCAATGAGTCGACAAGAGACCGTAGGGTGTAGCGTCGAAGTGTCTGTCAGGTAGTCCCGGGGCTTGCTCGGTGGAATGGGTGGAATCGAAGCACGCGGTCACCTTGGAAACTTCTCGGTTATGACTGAAGATGGAGTTCGTGGTGGACATGAGCGTCAGCACAATCGCTCGCTATCTAGACGGTCTTTTCATGACAATAAAGAAATTGCATGCAATACCGGAATCAATGTATACGATGGATAGCAAAAGGCTAAGTAAGGCGTATGTGTTGAATTTGATGAACTTGGGGCAGATGGACGGCGAGCGGTATGGATAGATGAGACGAAATTTAATCTGTTCTGCGCTCGCACAAGCGGACGTTTAGCACGTGGCACCCATGCGCACTGCAAGGTGCTGAACACTTGGGGATAAAATATGCACTTGTTCAGCGCGATGAATGAGAATGGATTGCTCGGATATTCTGTCGTACGAGGCAGTTATAATAAAGAAAGATGTGCGCGGTGGTTGCGGCTACTGCTTGATACCAGTGGCATCCATTTTGCCGAAACCTGTCTCCTTATTTGTGATAGCGCACCCTGTCACATCGATCTAAAGCGTATTTTCCAAAAGGAACCTTACAGCTCCGGAACACTGCTACGACTGACACCATACTCTCCGCAAATGAACCCGCTCGAATACATTTAGAGCATTAGTAGGGCTTATGTTAAACAAACCATGAGGCAGCGATATTTCAGGAAGCTACAAGATGACCCGGATGGCGTACTGAGCAAGACTGAATGGAGGATGCAGTTCTTGGAGTAGGTTGTGGCAGAAGTACGTGCCTGCGTGACGTTGCACCACTGTTGACAAATGGTGTAGCGTGTGCGAAATAACTATACACGTATTTTGCACCTACTCGGTCTGTAACCCGTTTAACACCACTGAATTATTTCTTGTTAACGTTCACTGATATCATTATTTAAAAGCAATGTATTGCCACCCCGAGTAGGGTACACCGTGGCTTTCAGTTGGAATTGTCTCTGGCTCTGCGAAGGTTCACTCGGGGATAGCAATAGGTAATGTAAACTACGATTACTGTGAGTTCTCGCTGCAGTGATAGACCACATGTTGTTAACCGGTCGTTATGTAGTACATTGAGAGCTACCGATATTAGGAAGACATATCACACGCCGTTCTAACTAACTAAGGCAAAAGTGTACACGTTGCTGGGCGCATATCATAGATACTGGTTACCAGTGGCGTCGGTGATTTGCTGTATGATCCATGTATACGACCCGGCCGAGATTCCATCCATCAAAGTGGGCTACGGTCAAGGTTCATGTGATGCTGGTCGGCACTCCGCCTAGAGGAATGTGGCCACCAGCCTCACCAAACGCAGGACGACCATGGCGACAAAATCGGTTTGTTTACATAACCTGTGTTTCACCTTCTCTGTTGGCTGATTAAGCCAAGAGATTCAGTTTTCTCACATGGGCATTCAAGCGTGTGTCGGGAGATCGAACTGGCAGGTAGCGTTTGACCATTCGCGACCAGGTTTCGAGGAAGATGCTCTGAAATCCTTGTGGACAGTGTTCGCTCAGACCAACGTACTCTCTACCACAAGTACAGCGAAACAAGTAAACGATTGAGGAGGTAACTATAGAGTTTGGCCTGCCCAGGTTGAATTTAAATAGCAACTTGTTACCTTGGTGCACAAGCACAAGTGCAGAGGCGTAACAACACATTTGCATGGATTGACGGTGACCGTATCGGAATCTCCTGTCATATTGGTCGCCCTTGAATGGTAGCATTATAAACACATTTTTCTTAGGAACATCAGGCACCCGTTCGTTCTTAGTACTCGAGTTCCCCTTTGAGTGCTGCGCTGTGAACTTCTCTGGATCTCCATTTTCATGTAATGTTGAGGATACTCGTTGCAGCTACAGAACTTCCGCCTTCTAGAGCTTGAGTAAAGAAAATGATCTTTCAAGATCTGCCATCTGGTGTGAGTAGATAGTTTAGAAGGAAGAATAACTGCATATCCAAAAGCTGTAAGCTTTTGTGTGTCTGAGTTTGTGACTAGTGTTGGTTGGGGAGGAGATGTAGAACTGCAGGCGCACATCGGTTGGTCGGTGGAATGCTCTGTGGTAGTTACAACTCCGCTGACCAGAGACGGGCCATCACAACCGTATGAACGTTTTCACTTATAAGTCAGACGCGTGAAATCACCGTGACGTTTCGCAACTAAAATTATGCCCCCGCTTGCCAAGCGCACGTAATGTCCTCCGGTTGGCTCTCATGTTGTCACGCTCAGGCCATTGGGTGTAATGGCTCCGAACATTTTGCACCGCTCACACATTCCACACATACGCCCACGTACGTAGTCTCTCATGGGTGGTCCACGGCTGACCCCTCAGTGCGATCTGGGTTAAATTTAGATAGGTATTTGATTAAATTTTCTGTATTAAGGACGAAAGCTGATGAGCAAAATATTAAACAGATTGTATTACGGCTGAAATCAATCGAGAAATCGTGTGCCTTGAAGCATCTGGTTCTGACGTTAATTTAGGAAATATTATAAAAGTCCTAACACATATTAAGATTGCTAAAGTGTGCCTGAGCTAGCAACTGAACTTTCGTGCGCTGGCGCCGGCGTACTGACTAATGTTTGCCATCGCATTGCACCCGACCTCCTGGCTGTAAACTATGTCCATATCTGACCATCAGGTCACCATGCTAGCCATGGTACATTACTCCTGCAGCCGGTGACTTTGACCGGCTTTGTGAGCATTACCATGCATGTGACCGTTCCGACTACGTGCCACTGGCCGACGCTACTGTGTATTACTAATAATGTGTGTGTGTGTGAACTGGGTACTTACTTGATGTCTTCTGCTTGTATTATTCCATCTGTATCCCTCAATAACTGCTCTTGCCTACAGTTGTTCGTTTCTCCCACGTACGGATGTTCTTTAGTTTTGCACAGTTAGTCTGACACACTAAGAATACTACACCACCTTTAGTGGACTGGTTTGGGCAATTAAGTCAAAGAGCTTTTGTTGCTTGGAAAAGCAAGTAAACTTCTAGCCACCATGGGAAACGCAAATGTGTCAATAAGCATCAGACATCGTAAGTTCATGGATGGATTTTCTAACTTATTTCTAAACCGTTTGAATTGGTAATAACATACTGCTCATTCTTCTTGCTTGATTGGTCGTTCTTCTCAGATCTCATACAAACTCAACTATTAATCTAATTTTCGTATTGCAGAATGTATGAATTGCTCGTGATTAATTAACAGCTCTCTACAAATTTATATAAAAATCGTAACCACAGAACGCACGAAGCGATTGTAAAGATTTGTCGCGCCTGCAGTTTTCTCGAAACATGTTGCCAACAAACTACAAAACTATATAGGAACTACAGAAAAAGAATGACTTTACTCTACTAATGTTCTAATCCAGAATTTTAACGGCATTGTTACATGATTATCAAAAGGTTACACTCAGAGGAAGTAATGGATTTGAAGAGCACAACGTAGTTGGCTGCATCACAAAATCTATGAATAGCATGCAGAACAAGAAATCAAGTAATATTGATGTGGTATCCTTACGGCCAATGTACTGAGCAAGTCCTATTCGTTGTCTGCATCTTCTGGCTTGTGGCAGTAACCCGCTAACCCACCTAACGAGAACCTAACTTGGAATACTGGATTGACACATTGCACAACATGCTGGTTAGAATACAGTTTTGCCTTCCGTTTGTCTGACGGGCCAGCTAAGCAGCGTGAGCTCCGCAATTGCTAAACTGTGACAATTGACTCGCTAATAAATTCGGATATAACCGTCATAACTGATCGCGCAATCACATAGATCTTAAATAACTATTTCATATTTACCAATAATGTTAGAGCAAAAGCGGATCTTGTGTCGGAGATGACTGACAAAGGTAATAGTGCACTAGGAATTATTAAATTTAAGCAGCGGTATATGCCGCTAAAACAGGTTACTTCGGTCATCATCCCCACCGCGCCTTGAAAACAATCTGTCAAATTTAGCCGAATAGAGGTCCAGACACCCCTTCAGCTCCTTAACTTCGATACATTTTCGGTGATCAATGGTGTGCATCGCTTACACCGGGAACAAATGACAAACAAACCACGCCATCAACTTGGTTCTATGTGAGGTAGAAAAGTCCTGCCCAATTTACCACACACTCATTTTCACGGAATCATGGAGCAGTTAGTTAAATATTGCGTAATAAAATACCTGGGTTCCATGAGCATTATCAGGGAGCTTTGGCAAATAATCTGAAAATCTGTAAATGCATTAGTTGCCGTTGGTTTCCAGTTAAGTAATAATTTTCAATTAATCAAGCGAAATAGCGGTTTATACGTACAGAAGAGTTCGACGTTACTCTGCTTTTGTGGATAAACTGGCCTGCATACAACAAAACCGTGATCACCTCAGCCTCGTATGACTTATTGGTGCATATGCAACGGTAGTACGTTACAGTGAACATGAAGTCATGGATTCGTTCACTCGTCAGTGGATTACTAGTTAAAACTGCCCTAGGAGTGACTGTATGCAAAGTTCCGGTAATCTACATATAGGTTTGCATGAAAACCGGGTTAAATTTGCCTCCAACTAATGTTCACTAATGAATGCCCTTATTTGTAATCGAAGCCATCCGCAATTTGTCAGGTAAGCATTTCGCTGCAGGGGATTGATTGTTAGTATATCTGGTAATAATTTTACTAAGGTTTAGCAATGCTGATATCCACGTTGAATCATCCAAACTCGCCATTTCTTGTACAATCCGTGCTGGTCAGTAGTTCGCTGGAACATTCAAGCCTATTAAAGCCATTAGCTCCACAGTCCTGCACAGTGACAGACAAAATGTCACTCGCGACACTTAACGGGACAGAGAAAAGCACGAGTGAACACTGAGAGATAGAACGCTCTGTGCTATCATGCAGGCTGATCGAAACTCAACAAAAAACGATCCACCAAAATCACATTAGCGGCCAACCAACCAATGGTCGATTTAAAAACAAACGTTTATCTGACGTCCAATAACACACTTCTGACATCAAAGACACTGTCATATACGGAAGTCCAACCTACATATTTCAATCGTCCCTCGATACTGAAGACGAAATGGGAGGCTAGAGTGAAGAAGGAACGACAATAGATATCTAGACTGTACTCAGCGCCTACAGAAGCCCTGAGGCCTTGCAATCTGTTGACGTACAGATGGATTGATATGTGCTGTAATAGGCTTAGAGAATTTCGCGTGAGAAAATGTTCGTGATCGCTGCAACGGCTGCTGTTCTGCTTCAGGGACTGGTGTTATGTGCAGGCAGATCCGCTACATAGGTAACATACGTTCAGTCACAAGTTCGGAATGCGTCCGTGTCCGGGGTGATGATAGAACGAGGGGCTGAAAGGAAAAAGCGATACTTTGCACACGGTTGGGCCACCACCTAGTGGGAGTCACAGCTGGATGCGGTGGGGCTTGTGTTACACTTCATGACGAGCTGCACGGCACTTTTACAGCTGCTGATGTAGGGCTGATGGTGTGGTGAATGGAGGGGTGGCTTGAAAATACACCCAAGTGATGGCTGCTCTTTGACACTGCAGACGAAATCGTAAGGCACATAGAAGAGGAAACAACAATCAAAATCAAAGCTACGTCCGATGATCTGCACGTTATAAAAACTGGCGACGGAATCAACGAGGGCTAAAATTGCAATGTCACTGCAGGAACTCCGCATAATTCTTCAGCAACATCAATAACAATTCGAAGCCGCTTAACTCCGTAGTTTGGATGGGCTGACACCTAACCTGTATCTAACTTTTAAGAAAAATGCACCGCAAGAAAAACAGACCAAGGTGGACTCAATTGTTTTCAGAATCCAGGTTTTTCATCATGATCTTTCATCTGCTGTCAAATACGAAGCCTGGTTCAAACGTTATGAGGACATATTCCGTGTTGAATTCAGTAATATAGGTGATGGATGGCGATCTCGAAAACTGCTGAAGAAGCCCGGAGCCACGGAACATGATCGATTTGTCAACTACCTTTATGCTGGAACACCAACATTACGTATGATTCGTAGGCACAGTTCAGTGAGTAACGCAGATTTATGGCAAATGTTCCTTGCTATTTAGCACACATTATCGTTAAGGGAAACTGATCAATAACTTCATGGATGACCACATAATCTATGCCGGTTTAGACAATTGCGAATGCGAAAGTTTCCAAGTTGCATCCATGACAGAGTCTCAGTTAAATGCATGATTTGTGTTTTAGATTCATGCTGGAACAAGACACTGACATCAAAGTGAAGAAAATGGCAGCGGAATTCAACTTCTCATTAAGCCGAAGCATGAGTCAAGTATGGTGGAGCAAGGACAGAGTAACATGGCAGATGTGAAATCAGTCAGATCATGTCAGCATGAGTGCAAGAAACCACCTACAACTTGTTGGAACTACAAGGCATGGAAGTATGCAACACAATGCAATTTTCGCCAAAAGCAGCGGGGCCTTTAAATCGACCGTTGCCTTTTTCTCCGAACACCATATTTTACATAGTTTACTGCAGATATCCCAGTATTAAAGGATTAAGCTTGCAGATATGTTATTCAGTCAAATTTCAAGTTCACTGTGATACTCTACTACATCAATCTTTAAATATAAAAACGGGATATCGCGCATGATCACCTATCTCCTGTCTTTGGACAACATATCTCGCTTCATTGAAATGAATTCTGAAGAAAATGTTTAATGAAAGCCATTCCGTTTTGAGTGGATACAAATCCCGAAGATTTAGTCCCGTTTTTCGGAATCGTTACTTGATCGATCTATGACAGTGCGTCCTTCTCATTTTTGTACCCATGTGTAAACTTAGCGTTTCTAATGGTAACCACTTTGACAAATTTATGGTAGCTAATGTACATTGTTGAAAATGCACACATTTGGGTACATAAAGCTTACACTGACTTGATTGACATCGGTGTAAGCAATGCCAGCGTAACGGTTAAAAAGGTGGTTTTGCAAGCTAAATAACAGGACCAGAAATGAAAACTGGAACCATAGGGTTTTAAAGCCGTTAACAAAGAGTTTAACCCTCAGCATTGTTGCTTCCTACCAAGTCCACGCGATGTCACGTAGACCCTATCTTGTTGTGAATGTAAGCGGCTATTCGGCAACACTTCAAGTACTACTGTATCCAATATCACAATCATTATACCGTTGTGCGAAGCGTTGCCCGTCGTGACGGGCTGGCTTAGGGGTAGCGGTCACAACTAACATCCCAATGGTCCCGGATTCGGTGCATGCTAACTCTATCTGATGAGACGTAATGACATTGAAACGCGTCATAGTAGTGCAGTGTTTTCGGGCTGGCAACCCACAATTTCTATTTGCCTCAGCTACGGTCCCCGTGATCGAAAGGCCAAGGTTCACTTCAATGGGAATCGCGGTCAACATTGAGGTTGCGCGTCGCAATCCATCCACACAACGTGTACTTCAAAAAGGACCCTGAACATTGCACAGTCTATTTGGGAAGTCATCGTAATTACTGCAGTCGTGCAACCTCAACAAATTGCCTTCAGCGCATTGCAATAACGCTGGGATTGATTGGTTAGATAGACTGTTTGATACCCTACAACGATCGTACATCTGAGTCCATTGTTACCTCACTAATTAGCACGGACCAAACAGCATCGGTATTGGCTGGTTAGATAAATTTAACTTTCGGAGTATCCCTTTGGATAGTGTGTGTAAATTGACACAAGATATCAATGCTACTCCGGGGAGCGTTGATCCAGTAATGGGTCCCGATCGCATCGACTATCGTCTGAGCCAGGATAGTTTATAAATGGTTGACACATGTTTACTCTACGCTGAAGCTGTGGATGTCCCCACATCGCCACCACAGCCAATTGACGTCCAATTCCGCAGAGACAATAACTCGAATCAAAATACTGAGAAACGGTTACGTCGACTGGCCCAATATCAACGACGAAAGCACGCAACAGTATAAACAGTGTGAACAATGAGCGATGGCGTAGAGAGCATCTAACTGTACACACCCAACATCATGGCCTGAAAAAACAAATCCCTGGTCCTGCGTGTATATACCTAGATTTCGCAGGGCCTGTTGAGGAATCATCATATTGTGGTCGATGCTCAATCAAAGTGACCAGAAGTCATCACAATGTTTAACAATACCACAACAGCCACTATCCAACAGTTGTCCAGGTGTCCATTTGTTTCGGGATGCCAGGAACGTTTGCATCATTGAAGCAACTGTTTCCCGACGATAGTTACAGTAAAATGTTACCAATGACGCACCGCATGAGTTAATTCCCAACACATTTCTACGCAGATTTTCAAGTGCGTACCACAGAACACATGAAAATTCATAGCATAATGAAGAGTTATTGTAGCTGCGATAGAAAAATTACCAATCAACGTACACACATGTACACTCGCACACACATCCTCGTCAATTAATCATCTGCCCCCTAGATCACTTTTAGGGTAGAGCCAGCCTGATGAACGCGTCTTCCGGGTGAAACTGTTTGCTCGCGACCGTCTCAGCGTATCGCAACACAAGTGTTGTTGAATGCATACGTCACACTGAATATACGCGCGATGTGAACACAGGGTTTGTCTGTCAACAGACGGGGGGATAGAGGATGCAGGCATGTTGTACTTTTGACTACTTGCGTTCTTGTCTGCGCAGCTTGGGTGTTGGACGGGGGTAGGTTCGATACTGGATTGCTGACCGACGCTAGATACGCTCCAATGATCACATCTGCAGCTGGCGCTCAGTCGAACGCCTTATTAATACTTAGAATGGGTAGTATCTTAACCTCCATAATTTTTTGCCCACATGCTACAAACAAGATTAGTGCAGACCCCGTTAGACAGAGCACGGAAAATCTGCACGCTTTACACGCTAGATGAAGGGGTGAGATTCCTCACCAAGAACCAAGAAGAAAACGGGTATTCAAATTCTTTCATCGCTCACTTCAGTAAGAATAGAAAGAGAAGGTGCATACCGTGTCAAAGCTTAAGGTTACATCGAAGCCACTTTGAACTAAGGAAAATAACGTAAGCCCAGTATTTCAACGGCTTTTGGAGTCTGCAGTTTCACGTAAATAACCTGTGGCGCAGCCGTTACTGTTATTCACAAAAACGCACATTCCCACACCTTCGGTTAAACCGCAGCTTCCACAGTCCGGAAATGCACACATATTTTACAATTTTACATCTAATTGCAAGGCCACCGACATAGGGATGACAGAGCGCCAGTTGCGCATGCCAATCGTTGAGCATATCCCATCGTAGGTCAGCAATCAAGTTTAGAACCTACCCCCCGTCCAAAATCCAAGCTGCGTAGACAAGAAATGCAAGTAGTCGAACGTACAAGATGCCTGCATCCTCAATCCCCCATCTGCTGTCAGACAAAACCTGTGTTGATACGGCGTGTATATTCTGTGTGAAATACGTATTAAACAACACTCATGTGTTGCGATACGATGAGAAATTCGCGGTCAAACATCCTGGTCCAAGTTTGTGCGTGATGATGAACGCCTTCGCCACGCTGACTCTAACTTGTTAGTGATCTAGTGGGTAGATGATGTATTGACAAGGACGTGCGTGCGAGTATATATATGTGTACGTTGAATGAACAGTGAACAATGATTTATAACGGGTAAAAAAGCAGGTGCTTGACATATCCCGTAGGGTGTTTAGAGTGAAAAAATATAGATCAAAGGATAATGGTGTCGTCAGTCCGGGCGATTACAGATTCAATTGCACTGCCGTATAAAGGGAGTTTGAAATGAGAATGTACGCACACAAAGCAATAAAGGGAGTGGTTATTGATCATGTAATAAGCGGGGAAAATATAAAAAATAGCAAGGACAATGCTTACACGTGTGCAGCTGTCTCGGGTCGACGAGATACTGAAATCCAGTTTCTATAGTAGTAGCGTTTACCAAATTTCGTGCAAGCGGTTTGGAGTGACTCATTCTCGAATAGGGTTATGGCACTATCCACTGTCTGTTGTGCATTAGTGCCAGCATCTGGTGGTCATGGGCTATAGCACGTAGTGTAAATGTGACAGAATATCGTCAAGGCGTTTTTTGAGAAGGGATAGGGTGGGTGCATTAATTACATGTTCCGGGAGCGCGTTCCACTCGAAGGGAGAAATAGTTTCGCCGACATTCCAGGCGGCTGTACTGCGTGACCAACTTAGACTGGTGACCTCTTAGCGGGGTGTTTTGACTGAGTATTAGAAGGGAATGGCATGGGTGGTTTGGGTTTCTTAGGATTAGGTACACCATTATGAGATCGCCCCTTAGACGCCGATAACGTCCACTGTATATTTTGGGAGTCTTCAGCCTGAGTGGGTAAAGGAGGCTGGTCAAACCCCTGACGCTCTTCGGTACCCTACGTTGTGCAGTATCGAGTGCGGTGAGATGGTACTTGCGCCAGGGTTGCCACGCTTGAATACCGTATTCCGCGTGCAGCCTCACGTACGCACTAAGCATTTTTGGAAAGTCTGAAAGGTCAAACTTCCCTAAAGTTCTGCGAAGAAGGCCGAGGTAATGGTTCGCTTTCTTAGCTGCCTTTTCAGTCTGCCTCGAACAACCGAGGTCATCTTGAACTATCACGCCGAGATCGCACTCGTGAGAAGCCCGCTGTAGAATTTGTTGTCCTAGGCGGTAATTGTGCATACTCTTGTGCCGTATGCTGAGAACTTTGCACTTGGTGACGTTGAAATGCAGCATGTTCTCGATGGACCATGTGTACGCTTTGTCCAGGTCCTCCTGTAACACTGTGTGATCCTCCAATGCAGCTGTATTACGCCATACCTTTAGATCATCAGCAAATAGCAAACAGTTAGAAGATAGCACGCTCGCGAGATCATTTATGAAGACCAGGAACAGGCGGGGTCCAAGTACCGAGCCGTGAGGTACGCCGCACTGAACTTCGATGGATTCTGATAGGTTGCTTCTAACCCTCACATTCAGATGACGTTGCACGAGAAATCCTCCTATCCAGCCCACAACAGGTTCGCCGATACCATATTTCTGGAGTTTGTGAAGGAGAATGCGATGGTCTATACGGTCGAATGCCTTTGAGAAATCTAAGTAGGCCACGTCGACTGCTACACCAGCCTTCACAGAATCCGTCCATCTTGCACGGGCAATCAACAGATTAGTGGTATAGAAGCGATTTTGGCGAAATCCGTGCTGCTCCGGAACGAGAATTTCGTTGTTCTCCAGGTACCCCATCAAAGCCTCAGCTACCATGGACTCCATAATCTTGATCACATGAAGTAGTGTTATCGGGCGATAATTTGCTGGTTCAGTACGACTGCCACTTTTGTAGATTGGCGTGGTGATTCCGTGCTTCCACATCGTGGGGAAGTGCATTTCGTTCAGACATCGTTGAAAGAAAATTGCTATTAGCACCGCCAAACTCATGGCAGCAACTTTCAACGCCTTCGGGCGAATACCGCCCGCACCTGGGGAGCTGAACTCGCGCAGAGACATCAGCCTCTTCAGTACATCTGCGGAGGTGAACGAAATGTGATTAAGCCCTGATGGCGGCGCTATCTGCTTAGGCAGGATGCATGATGGTTGCACGCTTTGAAAGGTACGGCCGAATTTTGTCCAAGAACGTTGGCCGCCTCTTTTGCGGTTTGGGCTAACCCACATGCTGTGTGCAGAGTAGGAATACCGCACTTAACACGGCGCAAATTGTTTACATGTCTGTATAGCAGTTTGGGATTGGAGTAAAACTTCTCCACTAAACATAGTGGATGAGTTTGACACAGTGGTTTCTTTGTCTTGTGTACACACGCCAGGTTTGTCGTTCGGGGAGGCTATGTAAGTGTGCCATGCCAAGTCCCTTAATGCTATGCACTTACGTATTCTGCTCCTTCCGAAAGACATCATCCTTTTAGGCCGGTAGAGTTTGGTTTCGGATGTCCTTGCCACGAGCTTGGTAAATATGTTGGCGAATACTCCGCAGGCTACCTCAGGGGTTAATTCAGCTAAGACCTATCAGCGGGTTGCATCAATGGGGTCGGACAGGTCGTCATAGTTGGTTACGACATGATATTCCTCGGCAAGCTCTTTAGGATAATTCGTGTAGCACATGTAATGAAACACTAGCGCCGCATTATCACTGCAGCCCAAAGGAGTATCGGTTATCACTTGCTCGACCATCACTTCTTCATTGGTGAATATTCGGTCCAATATGGATGGTCTGTCAGTTCCCCTGAACCTGGTGCCATCGCAGCTGCAATAACTCTTCATGGTGTTATGAATGTACACGTGTTCTGTGGTACGCACTTGAAAAGTTGCATAGAAGTTGTCCGGACTCGCTACACTTTCA
>OX104066.1:10494680-10512334 GCA_944474145.2 Dicrocoelium dendriticum
TTATAACCGTTTCCGGTTCGATTCATTAACTTACAATAGTACCTCACCATGTCCTGATTGATCGATTTCAAGCAAATGTGTACTGCGCCACGTAGGCAGTCCGGGTTTTGGAATTCGGGGAGTCAGTTTGAGCTCTCCATCCTGTGTCCCTCAGGAACAGACGTTCAGGTGTTTTTCTCTCCTCAAGTAACTTGCTTATCCTCTGATGATGGAGGAATTTCTCTTCCAGCACATTCAATAATAGTGTGCTAATTATCCTGTAAAATTTTCCCGGGCGCTACCTTGGGAGTATACAGTTAAGAAGGTCCAGGATGCTTACTAAAAAGGCGCGGAGAATTTCCTTGTATGCCTGACATCCCTTTCGGGATATTCGACCCAGCATACGTAGTCAAATAGTATGGTGGTCGCTGAGACCAATGGTGTGCTTGCAGCTATTCCGTAGATCAGCAGTTCTTTGTTTATGAGCACAAGATCAAGCATCCATGGCCTGTTATGGGTTCAAGATCTGGTGAAAGAGTAGCGGAGTTATGTCCCTTGCAAACAGCCTCTGAACTGCATGCTATCTATTGCCGATGTCAACATGTTGTGCAACGTAAAGTGGCCTGCGATGACAATATGACGGTATGACTTGTCTAAAGCAAACTGTAGAACGCCGTTCAGTTTGGAATCCAATGCAAACGTAGAGTTTGGTGGACGCTAAATTACGGCTACAAGCCAAGTGTCCTTGTTCCGTAAGCAGAGTTGCACCAAAACGAATCTGGAGCACAGATTTATGGGTGCTAATTGCACATAGAAGATTAGCCTTGCATTAAAGAACTACACCACCAATCCTTCCAATTCTATCGCTCCGAAGTAGCAGCATTCCAGGCAAATTGATTTTTGGAATCAGCTACCCCATCTTTAACCAACTCTAGGTAAACATATTGAGATCTCCCGGCCGTGACACCTGGTGCTCTCTAAGTTCGGCCCACTTAATAGCAAAGGCTTGCGTTTTAGTATTAAAATAGGATAGTGTCTGTGGCAACATAGACTGCTCTCATGACTTTATGGGACTTGTGGTACTGATACAGCGGAATCCCAAGTTAAGACAATGCACTGCAAGTTATTTTGCTCTTAGTGTTAGGCTATTTGGTTCCATGACCCTGACTCACCGGTGATTGGTTGGTTTGTGCCACTCTCAGATTGGATGTGATCACTATGTGGATCGGTGGACGGATGCACCATGGAAGTTGAAATTGCCTACACGAAACCTCCCAATTCTTTTATCACGTCTTCCTAAGACCTCCGATCTTTGGGTCCACGTTAATCGATCCTGCGGTCATCGATCCCGTGCTGGCTGTCTGCGAAATATATGCTAATCTGAAATATCTTCACCCACATGAGAGACATTCCGAATCTCCATCTGTTGGTTTCGGCAGCGAAAACTCTGCAAGTAGTACCTGAAAATCTAGCTAAGGATTACGTTCTATCAGGTGCTGTTCGCTATCCAAACGTAGTCGCCGCTGCTTAGTACGGCAGTGTCACACTTCAACTGGTACCTCAGTTATGTAGGTTAGGTTATTGAGTTTACTGGTAATTGTACACGGGGCCTACATATTTTGTTCTGCCGACAATCTATGGGCCCCACCAGGTCAATGACTTTAACATTTCTCGCGGCCCCGTCCTGCTGAAGTTGATAAAACTCTGTACAGTTCTGGGGAGAAATCACTTTTCGCTCAGACCTGATCGTTTCCCAAACCTACCTGATTTGAGAGTCTAGCTGCATCTGTGATGGTAATTGTCTAGTACACGCTGGATGTGACGTGGTGCGATACACCATGAGAAATGTATGTATCTTATCGTATGTTGATCCGCCCCACCGCGCTATGATCAGTAATCGTTTAAACACATAAATTATCTCTGTGAGTTTAGCACAAAACATAACATCCGACTGTAGATCTTGCGGAAATGTTGCAGTACATACTTCTTTCGTGCACGAACGACATAAGATTTATTCCCAAAGTAAAACGTGTAGACAGATAGACGGTGTTCCAATGGATAGCCCACGCGAACTTTTGTCATTGGATGTGTTCATGTGCATGATCGAAGAGACGGCGGACCATATGATAAATTCGGCGACTCCCTACACGGCTTAAGTGAATGATATACTGCTACTCATGGATTCTGAGGAGGACATTGTGCATGCGACCAAAACTGTACCCCGGACTCATTAGAAGAAGAAGAAAAAGATTTCCTGTTCTGGACACTACAATCAAACGGGTGTCCGGTGAAGTTTACAAAACACCTTCGTGACATACTCAAGCGAGGTCTTGTTCCATTAGCTCAAAAACAGCAGATATTTATCTAGCTGTCATTCATAGGTGATCATATTATGAAAATCAGGCGAAGCGCATTAGGGCTACAGGGAATGAGCTCACAATGCGGCTGAACTACGGATGCTCACATCGACAAGACCACTGCTTATGTGTTCTTTTAAGACACCGATGACAAGAGAGTGAATGTCCCATTGCTACTATAGGTAGAGCTGTTGCTGCAGGCACAGCTATATCAGGCGTACTAACCGGTTTAGGTGCCAAGATCAATGAGCACATTCCCAAGTGTTTATGCATCTGCATGTATTTGGTGAAGGTAGATTTGGGTGAATTGAAAAATTGAGCTGCCTCGGGAATCACATGACCCTTTTTGAGCACGGCCACCGAGTTAACCCTGAGAAATCACTCACCGACCTGATACGCAACCTATCAGAATCCAACGAAGTTCAGTTTAGCGTAGCTCAGGGCTTGGTACCTGGACCCCGCCTGTTCCTGGTCTTCATAAATGATCTCGCGAGTGTGGCGTCTTCCAACTGTTTGCTATTTGCTGATGATCTAAAGGTATGGTGTACTATAGCTCCGTGTAGGACCACACAGGGTTACAGAAGGAACTGGACAAAGTGTAGACATGGTCCATCGAGAACAAGCTGCATTCCAACGTCACCAAGGGAAAAGTTCTTAGCATAGAGGACATGTGAATGCACAAGTACTGCCTAGTACCACAAATTCTACAGCGGGTTTCTCACGAGTGCGATCTCGGAGTGATAGTTCAAGATGACCTCGGTTGTTCCAGGCAGTATGAAAAGGCATCTAAGAAAGCGAACCAGTACCTCGACCTTCTTCGCAGAGCTTTCGGGAAGTTTGACCCTTCAGACTTTCCAAAACGCTTAGTGCGTAGGTGAGGCCGCACGCGGAATACGCTATACAAGCGTGGCAATCCTGGCTCAAGCACCATCTCACCACGCTCGATACGGCACAACGGAGGGCAACTAACAGCGTCAGAGGTTTGACCAGCCTCCCCTACCCTCAAAATATACAATGGATGTTATCGGAGTCTAAGGGGCGATCTCATAATGGTGTACCAGATCCTGAGAAACCCTAACCACCCATGTCATTCCCTTTTAATACTCAGTCAAAACACCCCGCTAAGAGGTCACCAGTTTTAGTCAGTCACGCAGTACAGCCGCCTGGAATGTCAGCGAAACTATTTCTCCCTTCGAGTGGCACAGCCTTGGAACGCCCTCCCGGAACATGTAATTGATGCACCCACGCTATCTCTTTTCAAAAAAGGCCTTGATGATATTCTGTCACATTTACACCAGATGCTGGCACTGACGCACAACAAACAGTGGATAGTGCCATAACCCTATTCGAGAATGAGTCAATCCAAACCCCTTGCACGAAATTTGGTAAACACTACTACTATAGAAAATGGATTTCAGTATCCCGTCGACCAGAGACAGCTGCACGCGCGTAAGCGTTGTCCTTGCTATATTTTTTTTATTATTTTCTCACTTAACACATGATCAATAACCACTCCCTTTATTGCTTTTTGTGCGTACATTCTCATTTCAAACTCCCTTTATACGGCAGTGCAATTGAATCTGTAATCGCCCGAACTGACGGCACCATTATTCCTTGATCTATATTTTTTCACTCTAAACACCCTACGGAACATGTCAAGCACCTGCGTTTTTACCCCTTTATAAATCGTTGTTCATTGTTTAATCAACGTACACATATATACACTCGCACGCACATCCTTGTCAATACATCATCTACCCACTAGATCACTAACAGGTTAGAGGCATCATGCCGAACGCGTTCATCATCCCCCATGAAACTGGACCAGAAAGTTTGACCGCAAACCTCATTGTATCGCAACACATGCGTGTTGTTTAATGCATATTTCACACAGAATATACGCGCGGTGTCAATACAGGTTTTATCTGAGAGCAGATGGGGGATTGAGGATGCAGACGTCTTGTACGTTCGACTACTGGTGTTTCTTGGCTGCGCAGCTTGGATGTTGAACGTGGGGTAAGTTCTAAACTTGATTGCTGACCCACGATGGGATATGCTCAGCGATTGGCACGCGCAACTGGCGCTCTGTCATCCATGTGGCGGTGGCCTTGCAATTAAATGTAAAATTGTAAAATAAGTGTGAATTTCTGGACTGTGCAAGCTGCGGTTTAACCGAAGGTGTGGGAATGCGCTTCGTTGTGAATAACAGTAACGGTTGCATCACAGGTTATTTACGTGAAACTGCAGATTCCAAACGCCGTCGAAATACTGGGCTTACATTATTTTCCTTAGTTCACAGTAGCTTCGGTGTAACGTTAAGCTTTGACACGGTATGCACCTTCTCTTTCTCTTCTTACTGAAGTGAGCGATGAAAGAATTTAAATACCCGTTTTCTTCTAGGTTCTTGGTGAGGAATCTCACCCCTTCATCTAGCGTGTAAAGCGTGCAGATTTTCCGTGCTCTGTCTAACGGGGTCTGCACCAATCTTGTTTGTAGCGTTTGGGCACAAAATTATGGAGGTTAAGATACTACCCATTCTAAGTATTAATAAGGCGTTCGACTGAGCGCCAGCCGCAGATGTGCATCTTGGAGCGTATCTAGAGTCGGTCAACAATCCAGTATCGAACCTACCCCGCCCAACACCCAAGCTGCGCAGACAAGAACGCAAGTAGTCAAAAGTACAACATGCCGGCATCCTCTATCCCCCCCGTCTGCTGACAGACAAACCCTGTGTAGACACCTTGAGTTTATTCTGTGACGTATGCATTAAACACTCATGTGTGGCGATATGCTGAGACGGTCGCGATCAGACAGCTTCACCCGGAAGACGTGTTCGTCAGGCTGGCTCTACCCTAATAGTGATCTTTTGGGCAGATGATTAATTGACAACGATGTGTGTGCGAGTGTATATGTTTGTACCTTGATTGGTAATTTTTCTATCGCAGCGTTAATAACTTTTCATGATGCTATGAATTTTCATGTGTTCTGTGGTGCGCACTTAAAAATCTGCATATAAATGTGTTCGGAATTAACGGTTGCGGTGCATCATTGGTATCGTTTTACCGTAACTATCGTCGAGAAACAGTTGCTTCAATGATGCAAACGTCTCTGGCAAGCAGAAACAAATGAACACCTGGACAGCTGTTGCATAGGGGCTGTTGTGGTTGTGTTAAACATTGTGATGACTTCTGTTCACTTTGAGGGAGCATCGACCACAATATGATGATTCCTCAACAGGCCCTGCGAAATCTAGATATATACACGCAAGACCAGGGATTTTTTTTCAGGCCATGATGTTCGGTGTGTACGGTTAATTGCTCCATCGCACACTGTTTACACTCTTTATACTGTTGCGTGATTTCGCCGTCGATGTTGGGCCATTTGACGTACCCGCTTGCCAGTACTTCGAGTTATGGCCTCTGCGGAGTTGGACGCCAATTGGCTGTAGTGGCGATGTGGGGATATCCACAGCTTCAGCGTAGAGTAACCATGTGTCAACCATTTATAAACTATCCTGGCGCAGACGATAGTCGATGCGATCAGGACCCATTACTGGATCAACGCTCACCGGAGAAGCTTTGATATATTGTGTCAATTTACACACACTTTCCAAAGGGATATTCCGAAGGTTAAACTTATCTAACCAGCCAATACCGATGCTGTTTGGTCCGTGTTAATTAGTGAGGTAACAATGGACTCAGATGTACCATCATTGTAGGGTAACAAACAGTCTAACCAACAAATCAATCCCAGCGTTATTACTAATGCGCTGGAGGCAATTTGTTGAGTGCGGACGACTGGAGGATTTACAAAGGCTTCCAAATTAGACTGTGAAATGTTGAGGGTCATTTTGAAGTACATGTTGTGTGGATGAAGTGCGACGGGCAATCTCAATGTTGACCGCGATTCCCATTGAAGTGAACCTTGGCATTTCGATCATGGGGACCGTAACTGAGGCAATTATAAATTGGGGGTTGCCAGCCCGAAAACACTGCACTATTATAACGCGTTTCGATGTTATTACATCTCATGTTAGTTGTGACCGCTACCCCTAATCCAACCCGTCACGACGGGCAACGCTTGGTACAACGGTGGAATGATTGTGATGTTGCATCCATTAGTACTTGAAGTGTTGCCGAATAGCCAATTACATAAATAACAATATAGGGTCCTCGCGATATCGCTTGTACTTGGTGAGAAGCAACAATGCAAAGGGCTACACGCTTTGTTAACGGCTTTGAAAATCTACGGTTCAAGTTTCATTTCTGGTTCTGTTATATAGCTTACAAAAGCCACCTTTTTAACCCTAAAGCTGGCATGGATCACACCAAGGACAAACAAGTCAGTATAAGCTTTATGAACCCAAATGTGTGCATTTTCAACACTGTACATTAGCTACCGTAAATTTACTAAAGGGGTTACCATTAGAAACGCTAAGTTTACAAATGGGTATAAAAATGAGAAGGAAGCACTGTCATAGATCGATCGAGTAACGATTTCGAAAAACGGAACTAAGTCTTCGGGATTTGTATCCACTCAAAAAGGAATGGCTTTCATCAAAATTTTCTTCAGAATTCATTTCAAGTCAAGCGATATATGTTGTCCAAGGACAAGAGATA
Source organism: Dicrocoelium dendriticum (assembly GCA_944474145.2). Taxonomy (NCBI): domain Eukaryota; kingdom Metazoa; phylum Platyhelminthes; class Trematoda; order Plagiorchiida; family Dicrocoeliidae; genus Dicrocoelium; species Dicrocoelium dendriticum. The sequence continues at coordinate 10,501,636 of OX104066.1, forward strand.
GTTGGTCATGCGCGATATCCGGTTTTAATATACAAAGATTGATGTAGTAGAGGGTCAATGTGAACTTGCAATTTGATTGAATAACATATCTGCAAACTTAATCCTTCAATACTGGGATATATGCAGTAAACAATGTAAAATATGGTGTTCGGAGCAAAAGGCAACGATCAATTTAAAGGCCCCGCTGCTTTTGGCGATAATTGCATTGTGTTGCATACTTCCATGCTTTGCAATTCCAACAAGTTGTAGGTGGTTTCTTGCATTCATGCTGACGTGATCTGACTGATTTCACATTTACCGTGTTACTCTGTCACTGCTCACCCATACTTGACTCATGCCTCGGCTTAATGAGACGTTGATTTCCGCTGCCATTTTCTTCACTTTGATGTCAGTGTCTTGTTCCAGCATGAATCTAAAACATAAATCATGCATTTAACTGAGACTCTGTCATGGATGCAACTTGGAAACCTTCGCATTCGCGATTGCCTAAACCGGCATAGATTATGTGGTCATCCATGAAGTTATTGATCAGTTTCACACAACGATAGTGTGTGCTGAAAACTAGGGAACATTTGCCATAAATCTGCGTTACTCACTGAACTGTGCCTACGAATCATACGTAATGTGGGTGTTCCAGCATACAGGTAGTTGACAAATCGATCATGTTCCGTGGCTCCGAGCTTCTTCAGCAGTTTTTGCGATTGCCGTCCATCATCTTTATTACTGAATTCAACACGGAATATGTCCTCATAACGTTTGAACCAGGCTTCGTATGTGATAGCAGATGAAAGATCATGATGAAAAACCTGGATTCTGAAAACAATCGAGTCCACATTGGTTTGTTCTTCTTGCGGTGCATTTTTCTTGAAAGTTAGATACAGGTTAAGTGTCAGACTATCCAAAGGATGGAGTAAAGAGGATTCGAATTGTTATTGATATTGCTGAAGAATTATGCGGAGTTCCTGCAATGACATTGCCATTTTGGCCCTCGTTGATTCCGTCGCCAGTTTTTATATCGTGCAGATCATCGGCCGTAGGTTTGATTTTGATTGTCGTTTCCTCTTCCATGTGCCTTATCACTACGTCTGCAGTATCAAAGAGCAGCCATCACTTGAGTGCATTTTCACGCCACCCCTCCATTCACCACACCATTGGCACTCCAACAGCAGCTGTAAAATTGCCGTCCAGCTCGTCATGAAGTGTAACACAAGCCCAACCGCATCCCGCTGTGACTCCTACTAGGTGGTTGCCCAACCGTGTACAAAGTATCACTTTTTCCTTTCATCCACTCTTTCTATCGTGACCCCGGACACGGACGCCTTCCGAACTTGTGATTGAACGCATGTTACCTATTTAGCAGATCTGCCTGCACATAACACCAGTCCCTGAAGCAGAACAGCAGCCGTTGCAGCGATCACGAATATTCACTCACGCGAAATTGTCCAAGCCTATCACAGCACATATCAATCCATCTGTACGTCAACAGATTGCTAGGGCTCAGGGCTTCTGTAGGCGCTGAGTACAGTCTAGATATCTATTGTCGTTCCTTCATCACTATAGCCTCCCATTTCGTCTTCAGTATCCAGGGACGATTGAAACATGTAGGTTGGACTTCCGTATATGACAGTGTCTTTGATGTCAGAAGTGTGTTAGTGGACGTGAGATAAACGTTGTTTTTAAGTCGATCATTTGTTGCTTGGCCATTAATGTGATTTTGGTGGATCGTTTTCTGTTGAGTTTCGATCAGCCTGCATGATAGCACAGAGCGTTCTATCTCTCATTGTTCACTCGTGTTTTTCTCTGTCCAGTCAAGTGTCGCGAGTGACATTTTGTCTATCACTATGCAGGATCCTGGAGCTAATGGCTTTAATAGGCTTGAATGTTCCAGCGAACTACTGACCAGCACGGATTGTATAAGAAATGGCGAATTTGGACGCTTCAACGTGGATATCAGCATTGCTAAACTTTAGTAAAATTATTACCAGATATACTAACAATCAATCCCCTGCAGCGAAATGCTTACCTGACAAATTGCGGTTGGCTTCGATTACAACTAAGCGCATTCATTAATGAACATTAGTTTGAGGCAAATTTAACCCGGTTTTCATGCCAACTTATATGTAGATTACCGGAACTTTGCATACAGTCACTCCTAGGGCAGTTTTAACTAGTAATCCACTGACGAGTGAACGAATCCATGACTTCATGTTCACTGTAACGTACTACCGTTGCATATTCACCAATAAGTCATACGAGGCTGAGGTGATCACGGTTTTGTTGTCTGCAGGCCAGTTTATCCAAAATAACAGGGTAACATCGAATTCCACTGTTGGTATAAACCGCTATCTCGGTTGATTAATGAAAAATTATTACTTAACTGGAAACCACTGGCAACTAATGCATTTACAGCTTTTCGGATTATTTGCTAAAGTTCCCTGATAATGCTCACGGAACCCAGGTATTTTACAACGCATTAGTTAACTAACTGCTCCATGACTCCGTGAAACTTTATGTGTGGTAAATTGGGCAGGACTTCTCTACCCTACATAGAACCAATTTGATGGCGTGGTTTGTTTGTCATTTGTTTCCGGTGTGAGCCATACACACCACTGATCACCAAAAATGTATCTAAGTTAAGGAGCTGCAGGTGGATTTCTGGAATTCGATTCAGCTAAAATGACAGATTGTTGTCAAGACGCGGTGAGGATGATGACTGAAGTAATTTGTTTTAGCAGCATATGCCGCTGCTTAAATGTAATAATTCCTAATGCACTATTGCCTAGTCGGATACCGTGCAAATGCCCTCACGTGTGTTTTGTGCCAAGTTAAACACCACATTTCATGTGTTGGATTATCAGTTGAGCATTTTCATCGTCTTCGCGAGATCCAACACGATTTCATCCAAACTGTATGTGAAAATTGCCGAAATAAGATACATCCAGAAAGAGTAAAGCCGACGTGTAGGCCTCAGCGTTTTGTTGCGAACAGCTCCCTGTGTTTGGCCCAACAACCTAGCGCGAAGAGCCTTCAGGTTTCGACTCAGTCGTCCTCCTCTACCCGTGCAAACTCACCGACACGAAGTCCAACCGTTGTGAGAAGCCCAGTTGCACCTGGCCTAAATTGTTTACCTTTGTTGTGTCCACCGGACACTGATGTCCCAGCAGGTGAAAGTCTGAGTGCTGAAGACCAGTGGAAAGAACAGAGGACGAAATTACGAAGGAACCTTGGGTGTTTACTTTCTGTAAATCAACAGTTAGCCAAACCACGTGAGGCTGGTAGTATACTTCGCCCTGCAAGGCCAACCTCGTCCTACCAGAGGCGTTATAATCTCGTGATCTTTCACGCACCGGAGTCCAGTGATCCATCACCTCAAGTGCGCTACGATCACGATGTCGAGTTTTACAGGGTTTATTTGATAGACTCCTCGATGCTGGTGAGGACTCGGTAAAAGTGAGACAGATTACTCGTCTTGGAAAGCAAGGTGATCAACATAATCGGCCTATGAGAATCACTTTTGTGGACGAAGCCACTCCAAGACTGATCATGTCTCGCCTAAGTAGGCTGAAAGGTTTGAAGATCCATGTTCGTCCCGACCTGGACCCAGTAGACAGGGAGCGGCTCAAGTCTGCCATCATTGAGTTGAAAAGACGCACTGGTGAGGGAGAAACAAATCTTCGTATCGTAAATTTTCGGGTGAACAATGAACAATGAACAATGAATTTATACGGGTTAAGAAGCTTTGATTTACAAGCCCCGTTGGATAGTTGGTGGGGAAATCAACATAATAATTATGATGAAAAGGATAGTAAAATAGTTAACACTTTAAATACGAAAATAAGGACTTATCGTTTGCTTCGCCGCAGTCCTGCGATCCCCTTAGATTCACAACACCCACAGTTAACAACAAATAATTCCAGGGTAAACTCCAGGTGTAGGATGGAGACATAGTGTTAAGTAACGAAGTGTAAGTGGATGAGTGCATCGTCCAACCGTCTTTTAAATATTGTTAGTGTCGGTGCAGAGCCGACCGATTCTGGGAGAGCATTCCACGGGTGACAGACACGGATGGAAAAAACATTTCTGCGGCACTCCAGACGACTGTATTGTTCTGCGAGTTTTAATGAGTAGCCCCTCAGGTTTGTATTGCTGCTGAGTTGCAGTAAAGGGCGGCACACATGATGTGGGTCTCGCAGAATCAAGTATGTCATAATCAGGTCGCCTCATAGCCTGCGATAGCTTCCACTGAACAATCCCAGTCGTCGCAGCCTCTCCTGGTAGGATAGATTGCGTATTCCAGTTACGTTCTTAGATGCCCGGCGTTGAGGCTGCTCCAGTGCATTAAGGTCGTGTTTCAGCCATGGATGCCAGGCTTGAATTGCGTATTCGACATGGGGGCGAACATACGCACTGAGCATTTGTCGAAATATGGAGCTGTTTATTCGTCCAAACGCCCGCCTCAACAGCCCAACGTGTTGATTCCCGGTCTTGGAGGCCTTTTCCGATTGCCTGGAGCAACCCAAGTCATCTTGAACCAGGACACCCAAGTCACGTTCGAGAGTTGATTGTTGCAGTACATCCGTTCCCAGTCGGTATGAGTAGCTGCCCTGATGTCGGATGGAAAGCACCTTGCATTTACTGACGTTGAAATGCAATAAGTTTTGCATCGACCATTGATACACTGTATCTAAGTCACTTTGGAGCACATGTTGGTCGGCGTTCTCCTGGATCCTGCGCCAGATCTTGATATCGTCGGCGAACATTAGGAAGTTTGAAGCGATTCCCTGTTCAAGGTCATTAATAAACACCAGAAACAAACGTGGACCTAGAACCGAGCCTTGCGGCACACCACACTCGACTTGTATGGGGTCCGATAAAGAGCTCCGAACTCTGACCACTAATTGCCTTTGAAATAGAAAGTTAGCGATCCAGCTTAAAAGAGGGTCTCCGATCCCGTAATACTGCAGCTTGGATAGTAGTATCCGATGGTCTAGACGATCGAAAGCCTTGGAAAAATCCAGGTATATCACATCAACACCTTCTCCAGCGTCGGCTGCCTCGGTCCAACTACTGCGTGCAATGAGTAAATTTGTTGTACATGACCGCTGTCGACGGAAACCGTGCTGTTCAGGAGTGATGAGGTTGCAGTTCTCCAGATAGCACACCAGTGCATCGGCAATTATGGATTCCATGACCTTGGAGAGTATAGGAAGAAGGGTTACTGGGCGGTAGTTGGAGGGATCAGATCTGCTTCCACCTTTGTGAATCGGGCTTATTATTCCAAGCTTCCACATGGCGGGAACTTGGTTCTGGTCTAAGCAGTGCTGGAAAAACTGAGCTAAATGTCCTGCCAGTTGGTTTGCTGCTACTCCCAATGCCTCAGAACGAATGGCGTCGACACCCGGCGAGCTGTGTTTGCGTAGAGAGGTCAGCTTTTGCAATACAGCCTCTGCGGTAAAATTGATGTGGGTTAGTCCTGGTGAGCAGAAGACAAAGCTTGGGAGATCGCTTGGTGGCAAGACCCTTTGAAACGTGGGGGCGTATTGCATCTGCAGCGCGTTTGCAGCTTCCATAGACGTTCTTGTTGGGCCATCAGCCGTCTTGAGTGGAGGAAATCCTTGACTCACCTTTCGTAGGCTATTAACGTGCTTGTACAGCAGTTTGTGGTTAGCACTGAAGGTTTTTGCGATGTTCTGCTGATAGGCGGCTTTGTCTTCTCTTAACAGTTGAGTGCAGTGGTTACGTTGGGCTACGTAGTTGTCCCACGTTTCTGGTGCTGGAGCTTCTCTGTACACTCGCCATGCTGCATTGCGTACTGTCATCCATTTTCGGGTTCTGCTCCTAACGAAAGAAACGGATTTGCACTTATTGTAAGCTTTTATCTCTGAAGCCTGTGCAATCAGCTGACTGAATGTGTTGACGAACTCGAGCCAGGCGAGTTCTGGGGGTTCTTCTTCGAGGAAAGACCATGTTGTGGCGCTGACTAGCTGGGCGAGTCGGTCGTACCTTGTCATGGTTCGCACAGTATCATCCTTCTCATTCAGATATTCTGCATAGCAGACGAAGTTGAAACTGATGACTGCGTGATCACTGCGACCCAACGGGCAGTCTAAAACCAACGCATCAATCATATGCTCTTCGTTGGTAAGCACAAGATCCAGCACAGATGGCCTGTTACCAGTTCTGAACCGAGTGGGCAAAGTGATGTGGTTGTAAAGAGGAGCAGTAGTTACTAGATCTTGTAAATCGGTTTTGAATTGTTCGCCGGTTGTGGCAGGGGCTTCTAAACAATGTACGTTGAAATCACCCATGATAAGAATGTGAGTGTACTTTGGTTGTAAACTGCACCTTAAAGCAGCCATTAGGTGGTAGTCGGTTTCGGGTGTTGAGTTAGGGGCGCGGTACACCAAGATAATAAGGCAAGCATCCCTACCTTTTAACTGCAACCGGCACCAAAGAGAGTCGGGGAACTGCGAATCTGAATCCACGGCTTCGCACTGTAAGTCGTTTCGGTAGTACAGGATTACCCCTCCTCCTTTTGTGAGCCTATCGTTCCGGATCAGCGACATGCCGGGTAGCGACACTTCAGCGTCCGTCATTCCCGTGTGCAACCATGTCTCGGTGATACCAATGACATCATACGAGCCGGAAGCTTGGCGATCTTTCAGTTCAGCCAGTTTGTTAGAAAGTCCCTGAGCATTTGTATACAAGCAGGCCAGTTTCTCGGTCTCTAGGAGCCCGCAGAGAGGTGAAGCTGTCAAGTGTGGGAGAATGCCGACCGATGGGAGGTCGGCAGTTATTCGTTTTTTTGATGGGTCAATGATACCTCGTTTGCAACTTGATTCGGCCAAGGTGCGTCCCAGCCTTCGTTTAAACCTACTTCAGAGTCAATCAAAGCAGCAGTCAAGTTACACTTCTGTACATCCGTCGGTATGCTTGCTGCTTCAGTTGCTTTAATACTTGAGCTGTGCGAATTGTTTGCGACCTTTAACCGAATTTCGGAAGGAAGATGTTTCCGATTTCTTCGCCATCGATCCAAAACATCCTTTGCTTGTTGCTCTGACTGAACCACAAGTTTTAGGATTCTAGGGCCGCATCCTCTATAATTCGATGAGAGAGGTATCCTAGTGAGTGATAGTGCCACAACATCATCCAAAGAAAGTGTTTCACGAATGAACCGCCACTGTTCTAACTCGTGCTTTCCGGTATCTTGAACATGGTTAGAAGGATGTTCTGGCACTCCATGTATGAAGACTGTGTTTAGGCGGTCTTGCTTACTGTGCCCCTCTTCGGTGTTTCTTTTTGATTGTCGCGCGCTCCAAGGGACATCAGGATAGATACGTATCGCACAGGATTCGTGTTTTAGCGCGCTTGCGGAGAGCAAAACATTTTCCACGTCGGTTGAGGATTCTAGGGTTACTCGAATAAGTCTGGGTTCACCATAGTGTGGCGAGTTCGGATGACGAGTAATTCGTAACAAGTTTACGGGCTTGGCTTTGATACTCATCTGCATACACAATGAGTTCCATTGGCCTTGGTCGTCTGATAACTTGTCCCGCAATGTGATGGCGGTAGATTCAGGAACATTTGAGCATACAACAGTCCGGGCACTGTTGTTGGATGAAAAGATTGTCCTGTTCTCCGAGCTGGGCGTTTCGGTTGCAGACGTTTCGTTACCAAACTAGGTAACATCTTCAGTGCAGCTATTTGATGCTGATTCGCGCAGTCTCGCAAACCAATGCCAGATCTGAATGGCTATTGATTGTTGCCTGCTTCGAATGTCAGCGTTCGATCGCTTCACGTGTCCGTCATGTGGGCACCTCTTCTCCTTGTCGATCTGGTGCCTAACGCTGGCTTAACCTGCAGAGCTTCATAGACACCCTCCAGCTCCAGGTGTTTGTTGATTGAGTTCCGGCCAGAATGCCAGGCCTCGAGGAACTCACGCGCTCTGCGGTTTCTTGCTCTTCCAAGTATTGCAACGTTCTCCAGATCAAACTGGTGGTTCTCGGCATCCATGTGTACCGACATTAAGGATTTCTCATCGTGGCGGCGGATGGCCAGACTATGTTCGTGCAGTCTCGTGCCAAGTTTTCTTCCAGTCTGGCCTACATAGTACTTCTCACAGTTCTTGCAGGAAATTTTGTAAACCACACCCGATGTTTCTTTCTTAGACAGTCTGTCCTTTACCTTAAAAAGTTTATTCCGGATGGTTTCCGTTGCTTCGTGTGCAACAGTTATCCCGTGAGGCATTAGAAGCCTCGCTGCCATTTCAGAGATCCCATGGATGTAAGGTAGGATAATAGTTCTTCTTTCTGTTGCACATGTGGACGCGGGTGGTGACTGGCTCTTCGACATCAGGCAGCGTAGAATAAAGTTTCTAGGGTATGAATTTCGCTGAAACATGTTAAATAGGTGGTCCTCCTCCGCCTTCCTCAGTTGCGGCGTGCTACAATGTGTCTGGGCCCGTTTGAAAAGCGTCCTCATGCAACTTCGCTTGTATGTGGTCGGATGGTTACTGCGATAGTTTAAGATCTGATCGGTGTGGGTCGCTTTCCGATAAACTGTTGTTTCCAGTGACCCAGAAGCATGTCTTCTCACGAGCACGTCCAAGAATGGCAACTGATCATTGTTCTCTTCCTCTTTGGTGAAATGGATGCCGGAAAAAATATTGTTGATTAGTTGATGTGATTCTTGTAGTCTGGAGCGTTTGAGGATGACAAAAGTATCATCTACGTAACGTACCCAAAGTTTGGGCTCCACTATTGGCAATGCCTTCTCTTCCAAGCTTTGCATCACTGCCTCCGCTACCAGTCCAGAGATTGGCGATCCCATTGGTGTACCCGTTATCTGTTTGTACATTTGACCGTTGAAAGTGAAATGTGTGGTGAGACAGAAATCAAGCAACTCCATCATTTGTGTGGCTTCAATTCGGTTGCTGGTATTTACCGCTCCGTGTTGTTCAAGCAGAGTCCTCATTGTTTGCCTTGCCAGTGTCGTGTCAATTGATGTGAACAGAGCTGTAACGTCAAAAGAGACCATTATCTCGTCTCTTTCTATTGTTATTCCCTTAAGTTTTTCAAGAAATTGTTCTGCCGAATGGATTGAGTGCTCTGAGCCTGCGATTAGATGTTTCAACCGTTTCCAAAGTTCCTTAGACAGCTTGTAATTTGGTGCCCCGGGTAATGACACGATAGGGCGAAGCGGTACCCCATTTTTGTGTACTTTAGGTAGGCCGTAGAACCGTGGTAGAACTGAATCCTCGGGTTTCATCTTGCTGTGTTCTAACTTCGTGATCTGTCCCATTTGTTCCAATCTTTGAAGAGTTTTGTTGATCTTGCTTTCCAGACGTTTTGTAGGGTCTTCACTTATCGGCTGGTAGGTGTTCACATCTCCAAGCAGTTCTTGTGCTTTCTTCATGTAGTCAGTTTTGTCCATTATTACAGTAAGACGTCCCTTGTCGGCCGGTAGAATAACAATAGTCTTGTCTTTTCTGAGGTTTGTCAGTGCCTTTCGTTCGTTTACACTGAATATGTTGGTTTCCACTTTGTGACTCAGAGCGGGGATGATGCTGTGTCTAATTGCATGTTGGGCTTCAGTTGTGATGTTTGATGTGGTCAGCGTTGATTCAAGTGCGGCAAGGAAATCAATGGGATTGGAATCTTTGTAATTGACTTGCAAACCTCGCACAATAACTGCTCTTTCTGTATCTGATAGGGTTCGTTTGGATAGATTCTTAATCCATGCGTCTTCTTCGTTTGCTGGTTTTTGTTGCGAGATTCTGTCCAACTTCCTTTCTAGTTTCTGCTTTGTTTGGAATTTGGTCTTATGGGTACTAATGGCAATCGCTTTCTCAAGCTCTCTGGTTAACTGTTCCCCGAGGTTGGACAAACAAATGGCCTTTTCTTGGTCGATTACTCGTTGATACTTTTGCCATCGGTTGTGTGCATCCGTGATCAACAGACGCAGCATTCGTCGTCCATGTTGTTCTGTGATCTTCCAGGCCAACGGACTGTTGATGGGTGGACGATAGTGCATACTTGGTGGTAGGATATGTCTTCGCTTTTAATCGATCTACAATGTATGGTACTCATTTGTCTTGACTTGTTGATAAGTGATTGTTTGCTGTTTTTCTATCCATTTGCGTTAACGGTGTTTACAATGGAAGAGGACGCAACGGCGGCCTCTCGGTGGACCCTAGCAGCAATCTCTGCATATGTAACCGATGTTCTGGGAGGCTTAGTCTCGACAAGAGATATTTGAGCTACAGGTACCAAGGGTTGGTGTTTGGCTGCTCCATCCTTGTTAATACTAGATGTCAGGTCTAGTGGAATTTGCTTAACCAGACGTTTTGAATGGTGCCTGATTTTCTTTGCTGTGAGTACTTCTTGATTCACGTAGGTACAGTCTGTTTTCGCCCGGCGTTCTACCATAGTTGGAGAAGACAACGGAGATGGAGACATGGCTGATTGCGGTGCAGGCGAAGCGATTTGTTCAGCATTCCGTTGCGTAGCAGCCGCTACGCATCTGTGGTCCATACTCGCTCCCATTGAAGTAATCTCATTGTTTATCCTCTGCTCTGCTTCTGCGATTAACCGGTCGCATTTCTCAGCTAGGATAAGCAAGCACTTAACCAGGGGGATGGTGGAACACGCAGTACAGAACCAAAATGCATCTTGGGAGCTATTTCGCTGCCGTAACTGCA
>OX104066.1:10512832-10697910 GCA_944474145.2 Dicrocoelium dendriticum
TAACAGTATGTCTTCGCATATCATCAAGAGCGAAACGAATGCTCCCATATCTTACTAGAAATTAGCGCTCAAATGAACCAACCATGACGGCTTTTCTGCTAATGAAAGCAAGTAAACCATATTACAAAATAGCATGATTAAACAATATTTCAACGGGGTAATTTTAATGCAACCACCTCGCGTATTCTCGTCAGCCATTTACGTATAATTGTTAGAAGATTTGTGTTGCATACAGATACATTCAGACTGTAATGTCTTTGATTAATTTAAAACAGTCAAAGTTCATCTAATGATGGCTGGATTCCTTTTATTGAAAGGTGCCCTCCAACCTCTCCAAGTCAAGGCAAGACGAGAGACGAGCTCTGTCTGTTTATAGTAATTAAGCTTCCGTCTCCTAATTGCCGAAGCCTTCGCAACTGAAGGAACCGGGTGGCGTTGTTTCGGTTAATTATCCTAAATAATTCATGAGGGCTTTCAAGTAGGTGCCAAGCAAACAAAATTGTTGGTGGCTTTAGAGGATTTGCGGAATAAGCTCGGATATCCTTGTGGACAGATTCAGCACAGCTCCGGCGATGTCTTTGCTATCACACCTACAGTGAAAAGTAAATTATCAAGACGGTAACCTGGACTTCTGTCCTACATGTGTCCGATATGAACTACAACATCTTATTTTGGTGCAAAACCCCAAACTCAGGGGAGTAGGAATAACTTTTATGAATTAACGGAGACTGTATAAGAATCTCCTATTTTTTGATCGTTTCTGAATGTGTGATCGAGACATGATATGGATGCATTTATCCGTCTGACCAGGGTGTGCAACCTGCAAGTCGGAAAAGTATGCAACGTCAATTAGCCTACTGTGTAAGGTAGCAACACTATGCCAAGTAGTGAAAAGCAAGTATATGCGAATCCAAAAGTGCTTTAGTCAAAGGGTAAATGTCGGGCCACTGAATGTAACTGATTAGTAAACTTTGGTTTCCCATGCTCAAATGGCACCATCCGAAATGTGCAAACCATTGCCATCTACACGTGAGAGATCAAAACAGCTTCCAAGACGATACCTGGATTTGTACTGCGAGTTCGACCATCCCACTAGCCAAATGAATACTTCTCCTAGTCCATAATTGCGAGCAGTTAGGAGAAGAAGTTGTAGTGCAAACAAACGCTAAGATTATATCAATTCAAGCGAGTATGCACCAGGATGACACAGTGGCTTCATGGGGAAGCCTTATTGCAAAATTTGCTTCGCTCGAATCACGACTGACAAGCTCCACATTGAGGTTATCTTCTTCAGTTATAGATGAAAGCCAGGCGAAAACAGACCTCATATCTGATGGGCAAGCGGTACTCAGAACCTCGACAATCAGACACCACTCAAAACGTGTGATCAATCATATCCAGCCCGTCTTGAAAACATATGTCATTAACTGCGATTGGACAGCCTAACCCGATTTAACTGTAGCTACAACCCAAGGGTCCCTGGTCAAGTTCAAATCCTCTGAGACTTCAGTCAAATGAGCAGGACCCGCTCCAAGCGTCCCTCGTAATGCGACATTTAGTGTCTCCTATGTTGGCAACAACGCTAAGACCAATAGAGTCGCCTATATTACGCCTATAATTACGGTTCATCTGAGCTTCTGAAGAGCTCAGACTCACTATTTTTGCGTTTATATTTCCTTCATGTACTATAATATCGGAACTAGTAGCTCTGCGTAGTAGGGCGTTCAGTTCGTGCGAGAATGTGTCCTTGACAGCGTTAGAACTGCAGTAGGTGGGAGCATAAACGGAAGTCACAACCAAACAGTGTTTTGTAGTACTTCGTGAATGCGCCTAAGCTAATGTCGTCAAACCTGCTGCACATAAACGTCTGTTCACCCGAATCCAACCAATGATGGCTCAGCGTTGGCGCTTTAAATGATACCTACACCAGCTTGACCCGTGAGTGCTGCATCGGCGTCTCCGGATGCCTGCAAACAATAACGAGAGGATTAGCTGGGTGCAGTTAATTCAGTACTCTCGTTGGGGTCATTGATCCTAGTTTCGGACGCACGACACACATTAATACCCAGGGGGTCCAAGGTGCTCGCGAGTGCAGCATGTTGACCTGTTTGTCTTAGAGTGCGAACGTTGCATGTCGCCATGGAAACGGGACAGCGTGGCCTTATAATGGACTTTTGCCGATAGGCGTCCGCTAGTTTCTGTGGGAAAGTGGCTGCAGATGGTTCTAATCCAGTGGCACTTCGGTTGCTGTCAATTAAACTGGGAATTAGAGAATGAAGGTTAGTAATGGAGGTCAGGATGGGAGTAAGAGGAACAGGTGGAAAAGAAAGAAGGGAGGCGCGAGCAGTAGCATGTTTTCGCATATCCGCCCTGCTGTTTGCAGCAGATAATGCGACCCTTGATAATCTGCGCGACGGCCGATGCAGGATGAAGTTTATTTTTGAAGAAAATGTCATGGTTGTAGGTAGGTACCCAGAACTAGACAAGAGGACGATTAGGGTCCTCAACCAAAGCCTTTGGCTCAAAAGGCTGTCCGCAAGGCAGCGCGGAGTTGGCAATAATTTAGTTTTGTAGAAATGGACGCCATCACCTTTCAAAACCCCAACCTGGAGGACCAGGTGACTGAGTTTGTCTGATCTCTCACCATTGACCAACCTTGTAGGAGTAGCTCTCAAGGTGCCTGGAGGCATTACTCAGTGTAGCTCAATGAGTCAATAGGTTCGCAAACCGTCGCACCACTTTAAAGTCAAGTCTCGTTGCGACAGACACTTGGTTTAACTCCCTTTAAAACGGACAACTTATTAATAATTCTTAAGGCTAGTTTGGGTGTGTGGCAGGGGTGCTTAACTACTCGCTGCATACCCGCTTTGCGAGTTTGAGATCAAAATGGACAAATTCTGTCTTATGCGAACAAGCAAACAAACTGATTTACATAATACTGTATCATACTATACTCACGTACATCTACAGTTTTATTTGCATGAGACCTTGTGGTCACCAAATAATAACTATGATAAACTTGTGTGAATGAATATAAATTCCAGCGGTTCTATGTCTTACAACGTAGAGTTTTAGTAAAGCAGCGGAGAATATTTTGGTTGAACAACCTTGATAGCCCACTTCAGATGAACCTACTGTAAAATCTTCAAGCGAATCTTTAGTGTAGTCGAAGGAATCGCGTGGCCCGAAGTGTCTGCCGATCGAAGATGCTGGCGGATTGCGTAAACACCTATTCTGACTTCGGTCTGCTTGGTACAAATTCTCAAACTGAACCTAAATATAGACATCCTGTTTCATTCGGGATCTTAAAATCCTATTGCTTCTGCCTAGGTACCTAATTCCCCATTGAATTAGAAATTTTATCCGCAATGATGGATGCTACCAATGGGCTGAATTCCTTCACTGCAGGCAGCGATTGCTTATGTGTACGATCTATGTTGGCAGCTTCGACAGCACATAAATTGTTCCGTGTTTTGAATTTATCAAAAAAACCGAATGTATGTGTATCTCGTAAAGTACAGAAAATTTTGTAGGTGACCAAGTTGTTAATAATCTAGTCTCTGTAACTTATGAAATTATATGGATTTAATGCTTAAAACGATGCTATAAATGATAGCTAAAACGATTGAAACCAGTGGCAGCTATTGGGAAGAGGACATTAGCTGTTTCGATTTGCCATGGTTGCTCGCAGCGGACAGCGGCACACAGTAACATCAAATACCTTTTTTATAGTGGTAGATGAGATTGCGGCCAGAGAGACAACATGTGGCGTGTTCTTTTAATCGGCCGTTGCTTTTAAATAGACATCACTGTTACATTATATGTTGTAAAAATTCCACTTTTGCCAATTTAAGCTCTCATATATTTTGTTAGCTGGACGTCCATGGTCACCGAGCCCAAACTACTGCATCCACCTTGTAAATACAAACGCTGAGAATTCGCGCGCGCTCCCCGATCTATGAAGTTTGAACACAAAACTTCACGTCAACTGCTAAAAGATTTGTATTGATGATTTATTGAAACTTTGCCATTTGAATGCGCGCAAACCCTGAAGTTTCAGTGCAACATTTTGGGATCGCTGCTTGATCATCTTATGACTTCTCTCATCTCATTATTTAACCATTTGTAAACTTTAGCAGTTTTGATGCTGTCCATTCAGAAAACTTACAGTCGCTAGTGTAAAATGCCAACAATGCATTCATTTGGGTACATAACGCTTACGCTGATTTGAATTGACCTGACAAATAACAAGATTTTGTAAAATCATATTGGTTACAGGATTGAGAGTTCAGCTTCTCCTGTCATTACGCTGTTGAAACTGCGAAATGACAAAGTAATAATAGTAATAATAACAATAATGTGTCAGCTGTACGCCGTAAAGGCGCTTCGCTGCCGCACGACCACCACCAGTCGCGCGCTGGCTGAGTATATCGCGAGGACGCCCACCCTACGCGGATTCGAACCGGTGACCTTATGGTTGCAAAGCAAACGTGCAGACCACTCGGCCACCGGCCTATATCGTGTCCTCTCATTCAGCCGCTTACAGACAAATCGTGGAAAGAGCAAAGAAATGCAGTTGAAAAAGGGGGTCAAAAGGAAAATCAATAAAACACTGAGCAAACCAAGGTCATTGACTGCGTCTTACCAGGGCAAGTCAAGAATGGCCGCAAAGTCTACCTTTTTGCAAAGGTTTGGTTTCATTCGTCGGATGGCCGAGGCTTCAGCGAAACGAAGCAAGCTCGCATTGTTTTGTCTGCTGATAACCTTGAATGCGTCACCCAATCTGCTCTGTTGCAAACACCGCTAACGCGAATGAACAGACAAACAGTAGACAAGCATTATTTGGCATAAAGACAGAACCAACGATCACCCAACATTGCAGGTCAACAAGTGGCTCTAAAAGTAACATATAGACTCTCGTTTGCTCAAATGTCCCTAAGTCTACCGCCATCACATTGCTGGTTATGTTTTCTGATGACTAAAACCAGTAAAAATTAATGTGCTTTTTGATAAAGGTAAAAGTTAAACCCACAAACCTAATTCGGGTTATTATTCATGTGAACTCTGAATACTATGACGAACCCAGACCTGGTAAAGTGGCACTAGAATCTACTACTGATGTAGCAAATTACTTACTGTCCCTACAAATGCAATAAGACACGTATCCTGTGGGATACTCATCTATTCATAGGTCCCTTGGACTACGCGGCATATCGGACTAAAATATTGCAACATGACACAGCAAGCTGGATTGTCCAGGCTGAACGTTTAATTGGGATGCGCCGAAGCATCCTTCGAAAGATAACAATGAGGCGGGTAACCATGATTTGTGAAGTGGCAGTTTAATGGTGAAACACTTTCCTTGGACAACATTATGTCACAATCGCTTCAAAGGCAATCTTGCATCAAATTATAAAGGATGTCAATCAAGAATACTAAAAGCAAGTGGTTCAATCAGGTCAGACATCCATAAAATTGTTAGAATATTAGTCAAGAGATCAAAAAAGTGTCATGTCCGGATAAGAAATGAAAAGTACCTTGGCCAAATTAAGCTGCGGACAATGTATAATCACACCAGCAAAAACGAGTAAAGGCCGACATCGCATCGTTCGCCGCTCTACAACACTTGATTCCTTTAACTCCCTTTGGGCTACTAGAGACGGGAAAATTATCCCGCCTTTATCCCACATCTCAGGACGTTTTCATGCAACCGGACGAACTGGATTACTACAAAATTTCAAAGCCATCCGATATCATCGGCTTCCTTGAGACAGGAGTGCACACTGAAATGGAAGACGCTAAATTCTCGCTTCTTAGCGTGTCACTCATCAGAGATGACGAGCTTACGAATGGAGGATGGATACCAGTTTATTACTAAAGCAACCTACATAGCCAGTCAGTAGAGGATTCAGGTTCACAGTTCACCTAAACATTTGGTGTTGCCTGCAATTACATAGCAGAGACCCCTGCCTTATAGCTTTAGTGAACCACACCCAAACTTTACTCCTGAAAATGAATACCACCTTACGACAACATCCTCATGTTGTCTTTAATGTGAAAGCACACCTGCATGATTAGCATGGGCCATTTCAACGCATATTGTTTGGAAACCGCAGCTACAACCGTAGAAGTATTCAATACTGATTTCCAAGGGATCATAACCATTGCTAAACTTCTCATTTACGTTATTTTGCCCCATCCTTGCAGAACAGGCAAAATACCATCTTTGCTGGATCTTGTGTTCACTAACGAGGAAAATTTGCTTAATACGCTGGTTGTAGACTGTTCATTGGAATTTAGTGACCATGCAACCATTAGTTTCGATTAATTTTGCCATGCGGTATGTCGTCACCAGTAGCGTAACTTGGTGGGCAACATTACGCACTACGACCGCTTAGCACAGTTTGTCAATATCACAACCTGGGCGTTCGTCACCGAATGCCACCCGGAATCAGCTTGGCTCGACATCGTCAGCAAATGCGATATACTGGTTACGGATGCAAGAGTATTCATTTGGGCTAAAACCCTTCCTTCCGTAAGTAGCAGAACCCACAAATAGAGAACGCTGCGCGCAACGCAGCCTGGTGAGAGTACAGATCATTACCAGCTTCAGATAATCCTGACAAATGCGTAGACCAGCATAACAATTGCACACAACGGCCGAGAAGCGTCGTTATAATAGTGCTAAGATAGAAAGCTGGTTAGTGTTTCCAACTGCGCGATGTGATACCAATTATTAAACATGAATGTGTGTTGAAACATGAGATGAACAACAGATGTCATGTCGACTTTGATTTAGTAATAAATACGAAGCAAGCAACTGGTTATCAGGCAAAACGTTGCCAACTCCACAGACTTCAAGAAATTAGCCTAAATCGGCAACTGGATGTTTGCTTTTTCTACTGTAATATACTAATCAACGAACAATGAACAATGATTTATCACGGGATAAAAGCAAGTGCTTGACACTCCTCGTAGGATGGTTGCGGTGAATATGATGAAATCAAAATATATCTGGGTCATCTATCGAACGTCTGCCGAGATGGATAGTTTGATAATTAACATCAGTGTAAAATTAAAATAAATTATCGAGCGTGAACGTGCAGAAAGACACTGGGGTGCAGTCTTCGTTGAGGTAAGGAGTGAGAAAAGTAAAATATGGTCGCTCACTTGGGTCCATTTGATACATAAATCCTGTTAAGAAGCATGCTTGGCGTAATCCACAATAGAGAAGTTTAGGTAACAAAATGTTGGGGGCTAATTGCAACATCTAATCGTTTTTGAAAACTTTCAAGGCAGGAGCGGATACAACTGAGTCCGGGAGTGCGTTCCGGGTTGGCAAACCCGAAGGGAAAAGTAATTCTGTCGACACTCTAGACGGACATATTGTTCCTCCAAATTTAAGCAGTTACCCCTGAGCTGCGTGTTGTGGCTAAGTTTTAGCAAATGGCGGCATACGTGGTTGGGCTCACCCAGTATCTGATACGCTAATATGAGATTGCCACGTAGCCTTTGATAGCGTCCGCTGAAAATTCCCATCAACTTCAGCCTTCGTTGGTAAGAGTGATAGCGTAAGCCCTTTACATTCTTTGTTGCTCTTCGTTGTGGTGCCTCTATCGCTTCTAGGTCGCGCTTCAACCAAGGGCGCCAAGCTTGGATAGCGTATTTAACATGCGGGCGCACGTAGGAATTGTGAATCATTGGAAAGATTGATGGGACAAATCTTCCGAATGCCGTGCGCAGCATGCCGACGTGCTGGTTGCCTCTTTTCGCAGATACCTCAGCCTGTTTTGAACAGTTGAGGTCGCCCTGTACGATTACACCAAGGTCACATTCCTGGGAGCTATTCTGCAATCCGTTTGTCCCAAGTGAATAGGTGTAATTATGTCTATGGCGTAAGTGTAAAACGTGACTTTTGTCTACGTTGAACGGTAGAGCGTTTTGAACTGACCAGTTCGACACTGCGTCAAGATCGCACTGGAGCCGTTCATGGTCGTGCGGTCCTCTGATTCTTCGCCATATCTTGTAACCATTAGCGAAAAATAGGAAATCGGAAGCAAATGATCTTGCCAAGTCGTTAATGAACACCATGAATAGACGACGTCTAAGAACCTAGCCTTGTGGTACTCCAAACGCCACATCGATTGCAGCAGACGGTGATTCTCGGACTCTCACCACTAGTCGTCGTTCGTGTTGAAAATTGCTAATCCGACTCAGGAACCGGTCGCCAATGCCGTAGGTCCGGAGCTTCTGAAGGAGGATTCAATGATCTAAGCGACCAAACGCTTTTGAAAAGTCCATGTAGATGACATCGACTCCTATTTCATCATCAACAGCTTCAGTCCAGCTATTGCGTGCAATTAATACGTCAGTATTACACGAATGCTTTTGACGAAAGCCATGTTGCTCTGGACCTATTAAGTTGTAGCTTTCCAGATACTGCATCAGCGCATCTGCGATGATTGATTCCATCACGTTGGATAGTACGGGAAGTAGTGTTATTAGACGGTAGTTGGCAGGACCAGTGCGGCTGCCTCCTTTATGGATATAAGTGATGAACTCTCGCTTCCATACTTGAGGAATGGTGCTCTCTTCTAGATATCGCTGATAGAAAACAGCCAGTGGTTCTGCAAGATCACTAGCTACCGCCTGTAGAGCATTTGATCGGATGTTGTCAGCTCGGGGAGAACTGTGGATGCGCAAGGATAACAACTTCTTCAACACAGCTTCCGCAGTGGAGGTTATGTTATCTAAACCAGTTGGTGGAGTATTAGAAATGACGCGAATATTGGGGCTCGTTACCTGCTGGAAATTTTGGGAGTAATGATGACATAGAAGATCAGCTGCTTCCATTGCTGATGGCGTGCGCCCATCAGCCGTGACTAGTGCTGGAACCCCTCGCTTTACCTTTTCGAAGGCCGTTAACGTGCCTGTACAGGAGTGTGCGGTTCGTGCAGAATCGCTCCATTAACTTCTGCTGATGAGTGACTTTGTCTTCGCTAATCAGTTTCACACAGAAGTTACGATGTGTCACGTATGCAGTCCAGGTTTCCGCATTCGGGCAGTCCTGGTGATCTTGCCATGCCAAATCCCTCCGGGACATACATTTACATGTTCTGCTCCTAAGAAGTGACTTATGCTTGTTTTTCGGTTGGAAGGACTTCTGCTCTGATGCGTGCGCTACCAGTGTACTAAAAGTCCTTGTAAATGTTTCCCAGTCAACATCTGGGGGGCATTCGGTTAAGAAAGTCTAAGATGTATCCTTAACAAGCTCATACAACACATTGTAGTGTGTGACAATATGCACTATTTCCTCCTCCTTTTCAGGGTACTCCACATAGCATATATAGTCAAATAGTAGAGTAACATGATCACTACGACCCAGTGGTGTGCTTGTAACTATCCCGCCAACCATGAGTTCTTCGTTAGTGAACACAAGATCCAGTATCGACGGCTTGTTAGCATTTCGAAATCTGCAAGGTAGAGGTTATGTGGTTGTACAGAGGTTGGCTAGCAATAAGCTCTTGCAAGCAGGCTTTAAACTGCATGCCGTCAGTTGCCGGCGTTTCTATGTCATGCACGTTAAAGTCTCCCCCGATAAGAATGTGGGTGTAGGACTTGTTCAAAGCAAACTGATAAACGTGGTTCAGTTTGGAGTGCATTTCCGACGTAGAGTTTGGTGGGCGATAAATCACGGCTAATAGACATGTGTCCTTGTTTCGCAACCATAGGCGGCACCAAAGCGAATCGGGAGCTCGGATTTCCGGGTGGTCGATAACTTCACATTGGAGGTTTGTATTATAATAATCACACCGCTACTCTTTCCGGTTCTATCGGTCCGAAGCAGCGACATACCGGGTAAAGTGATCTCAGAATCGGTTATCTCAGGGTTTAACTATGTCTCTGTAATGTTGACGAGCTCCCGCGCTTGTGAGGCATGGAGTTCTCTAAGTTCGGCCAACTTGCTTAGAAGGCCTGGCGCGTTTGTGTACATTCAATATAGGGCCTTTGTTGTTAGGAGTTCATTGATGGATATCAAACTTTGTGTAGGTTTTTAAGCCGGCCGTTAGGTGGCCGGCAATTTATCGCTTTTTTGGTTTATGTATTTCAGTCGTGTTGCATGGCATTATTGAGCGTTCCTGAACAGACTTTTCAGTCGTGCTGTGCTCGGTCCTCCTGTGTGTCGTGGGTGCTGTAGTGTTGGTCTCTCTGCAGTACTGTGCTCATAAGGAATTTGTTGCGTTTGCAAGTTCCATTGAATTGCTTCCGACTTTTGGTCGTTCGCCTGCTGCCTTTAGCCGTATTTCTGTTGGCAACCTAGCTCGAAACTTTAACCAGCTATCCAACGGAACTTACACTATTCCCTCGGAGTGTAGTATTACTTTCATTAGCATTGGACTGCAGCCCTTGTCATTAGGTGATGACGGAACTTTTGTCAGGGATTTGGCAATAACATTGTCAACAGAGAGGGCTTCGCGGATGTAGCACCACTGATCTCGGTCATGTGTTTGCGCATCGTGATCAGAAGAATGCAGAAGCTCGGGAACACCATGAACAAATGCTGTATTCTTGCTATCCCTATTAGGAATGCCGCGTTGCTCAACAGCTTTTTTGGCCGATCTTTCTAAGGTAGACCAGCAAATATGCGCACTCCGCTCGGTGAGCTGCGAAGACAAACTGCTGAGAGCAAAACAGCCTCTGTCTTATCCGCTGAGTCTAGTGTTACTCAAAGAATTCGAGGTTCACCAGAATGCACTGAGGTTGGGTGACGCGCTACGCATTACCGCATTGCCGGCTCAACCGGAATGCCAATCTTCTCGCAGATGGAACTCCACTGGTTGCGATCGTCTTGCAACTTGCCTTTTATTGTGCCAGATTTGGATTCGGGAACATTGGTGCACACGAGAGTTAACGCAGCGTGGTTTTGTCTAGTGAGTGTTGGCTTTATACCTTTTGCCGGCAATTCGGGTTGTTTAAAGGGCACCACTGGAGTTGACAGTGAAAGCTGCTTTGCGCCACGCGTGCTCGGTATCGAAGACGGACCTATGTGTGTCCCTCCCGGTGTGTTTGTCGAGACAATCGATGCGTACGTTACCTGCTTGTTATCTGCACCGGATTTCCCTCGGCTCTGAGCTGTCGGTGTCATGGCTGAACCTCCAAGTGAAGCCTATATGGTTGGAGAAGTGGATGCAGGCATATTTGAGGATTGCCCGGTTATGGGAGTGAGGTGACCCAGTGGATTTAGAGTCATAGACGCTGCAGTGCGGTTGGAGCGTCTAGCTCTTTTCTTTGGTTTAGACTTAGAGCTTACTTTGGCCATATTTACCTCCGACTGAGCGATCTAAGTATTTACAAAATGCGCAATTAATTCAGTTACACCGTCGCACGTTTTCATGAGTAAAGATAAACAGTTTACCACTGGAATGACTTGACATGTTGGGCAAAACCAAATTGTGTCAGCCACTTTGTTTGTCTGTCAAACTTCTTGGATGCATTTGCCTACACATTGGGGACAGTACGATCTAATTCAACTAGAACAGGTAATACTGATCTTAAGCTTTTTACTGCAGTTGTCCGCGCAACACAGGCAACGTTGAACCATTGGAATGCTAGTCGTCCTCTTATTGTTTACAGCAAAGCCTATCTAAGCGCTCACCTTGTTGAATGTATTTTGCGCTAGGGGTGACGCACGACTAGGTCAGAACATGCACACGAATACATAGTTGTTCAACAGCACCAAGGTCAGGCGGTAGAGGAAGATGGAGGTCGTAACGCGCAGACTGTCGGATTCAGCGATCAATCGACTCGCAGTGGTACATACACATCCACACAAAGCGGCAGCGTGTGTTAATCGGCCTGCCTTAAGCGGCGATGCAGATGGAGCGCTGATAAGTGTCCCATGAGCTGCTCAGTTGATGAGCGGAGCAAAACGGCTGTAACTTTGTTATGCTTCAACTTGCAGGGATGATTGCCGCGTAGTTTGGGATTCCTCAACTTCTTATTCTGAATAAGACCAAAATCTTTTCCGAAAGACCGGTTTGATTTAGTTACACAAGTGGAATTCGGCAAAGAATATGTCGAAAACAGGGAACTGGAGCAAGAGTGTAATCCACACATGTTAGATCCAGGAGTTGGGAAGCACTGAGTAGAGCTCGTCGAATTGGTTCGAACGAGCGCACGCACAATATTGTGTGAGGAGAATTGGAGTGGTCACGGAGGGCAAAACGAGAGACGAGTTAAAGTGCGGCCCCAAGGTAGGGTGTCACAAGTGTACTTCAGTTAACTTCTCTGCCGTGGTTGTTTACCGTGGTCTGCAACGTCCAATATAGGAGTGTGGGTTGGACTAGCAGACGATTTCTACTGTGTTTGTGGCATACAGACCACTTGTTCGATCGTTTGAGTTCATTTACTTGGGCCGATATTCTTTCACCGCTGACTGAAGAAAATAAGTGTCTTGTGCATATGCACCACCTGATCTACCCACACTACTGCCTGTGTTGATGTCGGAATATAATTGCGTTACTGGAATTCTATGAACCCGAGTTGTCCGTATCTGACAGAACCCCGGTCCAACTGTGTGTTTTGTGCCTCATCAGCCATTGCGTTCTTACTTGGGTTGTTTGTCTAGTTGTATGCACCAGACGCGGTGTCGTAATTCGACCACCTGACTTCATTGACATAACTATCGATTGGCTTCACTGACCCTATTTACATTACCATCTAACCACCATCACTCGAGCTATAGTTAGCCTCCTTATTTGCTTAATATTTTTCATATAAGTAAATGCCTGACGAGAATTATTGAAAAGAGTAATCTCTTCGCAAGTCTACTTTTTATGTCTAAGTGGGCATAATATACGAGTAAAACTTACATTAATATAACTTCCTTCAGCGAACGCAGATTGAACGAACTATTACAAACATAGCTCAATAAAGCGACCTTGTTAAACCGCTAAACGTATATTTGGGTTTCTGTTAATTGTTTGTAAACGTGGTTGTGCCTTCCGTTCTCACGTGTGCCATTTATGTAACCGCCAATTTAGGATTAACTATGAAGACACGCTACCGAGTTGAAATTCATTAAGATCAAGATAAATTCATTATACTAGCGTAAACCTAAG
This sequence comes from Dicrocoelium dendriticum, assembly GCA_944474145.2. NCBI lineage: Eukaryota > Metazoa > Platyhelminthes > Trematoda > Plagiorchiida > Dicrocoeliidae > Dicrocoelium > Dicrocoelium dendriticum. The sequence continues at coordinate 10,525,954 of OX104066.1, forward strand.
GCCATTCGCCTGGTTCACAGTCGGTTAGCTTTTGCAATATAACGCATAATACATTCCGTTCTCTTTCAGTGAGTTTCGCATTACTGTCAAGCACAAAGCTGCTGTAATCTTTAACATCAAGCCAATTGGCTTTTGTCGTGACGTACACACGTAAAAGCTGCGATATTCCGTTCCAGCAATACTTCGAACTTGTTCGTTACTGAACAACATCACCTAAGTATAATAGCGTGCATATATAAACACCTGCAGTAGCGGAAGGATGAATGTTGCTGTGCTTAGTGGTGCGTTCACAGGCGACTGACTATTGTGGGTGAACTACAATCGCCTTCGAATCAGTTGGTTGAAGTTGTCTCTTGAGTTCCCTAAGACAAATTGTGTTCGGCAAGTTTGTCCAATATATTCTTCATTCTTAAACTTTGTAATCAAAATGATCACAAATGACATTGTTATTTAAGGCTCTTCGGGAGTAGAATTTCTGCCAATTACCTACTGAAAATCCTTGAATATGCGGGCAACCTAGCTCAGCTTGTGTCTGATGACGTGCTTATACAAACACTGTAACGTCCATTTTGTCAACAGCCATCACCCTTCCCCTGGACCCACATTATTGCCCTAATTCCCCTTGAATTCACTCTGTTTGAACGTTCCACGTATACCGCCCTGCATGACCCTTAGTCGTTTGTTTTCCATGCCCACCTTACATTGGTGACACCACCTGTCTCGCTACTTTCTTTGATGCATGCTCCACTTTATCGATCACTGCTTCGCACTTGTTCCATTTGCGTGTTACTTTTGAGGTCAGGGTAGACCGTAGATTTTGTGGGGTGGACACACCACCCATCCGGCTGATATGTGCCCCTAACCTCAGGTCTTAATAATGTGTCCCCCATTGAACCTGCTTGATGTGATTGGACTAGTGGCTGTTGGTTTCTTGATTGGCTGACTGGTGCATGTCTCGCATGTCATGTAATCGCGCTGGGTCATTTTGCTGACTGGACGACCGTATTGATGTCATGTTCTTGTAACGGCCAACTGATTGTACTTGTCTTTGTTTGAGGACATTGTTGGTGTGTTGTCACTTTGATCTTTTACTCTTTGTATAATAGAACACCGTAGTTCAGCATCGACTGTGGCTTTTTTGTTTCTCCGGTGTCTACACACTAACTCCGATCCTTGTCGCTCATTGATCCCCTGTCGGAGGCCACGAATCGGTGCCCTACGCGTTGTCCAACTATCCTAAGCGATTTTTGAAGCTTACAAACACTACTTATTAGAATGACCCGTGGCGTTACATGACTCGGCACATGCCGCGCACATTGAAATGCGAGTTTTAGTTGCAAGATTGGACGGATACGCCAGCACCGTTTCTACATATCAGCAGACAGCCACTGCATGTGGTCGATCGGTCCCCCACCTTGCAACCATAGACAAGGAAACAGGGTCCACCACACTTTGAGGCCCTGCTCATATTTTGGATGCAAAAACTGACGTCACTGAACATATTCCACTACATGGTATTTTAGATTTTTCGAAATGTGCACATGGGATCTGATGATGGATCACCAGTTCAACTATTTTCCTTACTTTTCACTTCAAGCCTGGTTGTGTATGTCAACCAGAAGGCAAGAGACAACTCAAACTTATTGATCCGCTCTGGTTTTTCAAAACATGCAGGACAAGTCCAATTGTCAATTGTATACTAGTGCTTATGCAAATATATGAAAACTGTATGAAACAGTCCAGTAAATTGGGAAATTCAGGGCAATGCCAGTTGAATCTTACATAACTAATCTTGCTCTAATACATACCATCAGAGCTCTGTCCCTAAGTCGAAGGGTAAACCTAGTATTGCTGACCGCCCTGCGGCACCTGCGCCACCCACGCTCAGACGTATTGATGTTTTAAGTGGATAAGTCACCTTCGGCGGGCCTACTTCTTTCTAACACCTGGACGCTTCACCTAATGCATCTGGCACAATACCGCCAACCAAGAACTAGGTTGTATACGCAGCGATCGCCTCGATAAAACGCCTGAAGCAACACCCTTATATTCATATTCTGAACCAAGCACGATCGATGTAACTTACTTTAAGCGATATTAATGAATGCCTATTAAACAACCCATTGCCGCCTACAACAAAAACCGACATGCACTAGAGGGAAACACAGTGCACTAACTATTGCGTGCACTGAAGATCTTGCGTAAAATCCAACAAAAACATTAACAAGTTGTTAGATGATTACAACCAATGAAATTTCATCTGCATTATGAATGGTATTCGCAATCCTGAGATGCGTAGAACGTCATCCCACATTAGTACACAAAATGGGAACTTGATAACTTCGAGTAATCATTAACACAGAATAGGATATAGAGATCGTCTTACTCTTAACAGTATGTCTTCGCATATCATCAAGAGCGAAACGAATGCTCCCATATCTTACTAGAAATTAGCGCTCAAATGAACCAACCATGACGGCTTTTCTGCTAATGAAAGCAAGTAAACCATATTACAAAATAGCATGATTAAACAATATTTCAACGGGGTAATTTTAATGCAACCACCTCGCGTATTCTCGTCAGCCATTTACGTATAATTGTTAGAAGATTTGTGTTGCATACAGATACATTCAGACTGTAATGTCTTTGATTAATTTAAAACAGTCAAAGTTCATCTAATGATGGCTGGATTCCTTTTATTGAAAGGTGCCCTCCAACCTCTCCAAGTCAAGGCAAGACGAGAGACGAGCTCTGTCTGTTTATAGTAATTAAGCTTCCGTCTCCTAATTGCCGAAGCCTTCGCAACTGAAGGAATCGGGTAGCGTTGTTTCGGTTAATTATCCTAAATCATTCACGAGGGCTTTCAAGTATGTGCCAAGCAAACAAAATTGTAGGTGGCTTTAGAGGATTTGCGGAATATGTTCGCATATCCTTGTGGACAGTTTCATCACAGCTCCGGCGATGTCTTTGCTATCACACCTACAGTGAAAAGTAAATTATCAAGACGGTAACCTGGACTTCTGTCCTACATGTGTCCGATATGAACTACAACATCTTATTTTGGTGCAAAACCCCAAACTCAGGGGAGTAGGAATAACTTTTATGAATTAACGGAGACTGTATAGGAATCTCCTATTTTTTGATCGTTTCTGAATGTGTGATCGAGACGTCATATGGATGCATTTATCCGTCTGACCAGGGTGTTCAACCTGCAAGTCGGAAAAGTATGCAACGTCAATTAGCCTACTGTGTAAGGTACCAACACTATGCCAAGTAGTGAAAATCAAGTACAGGCGAATCCAAAAGAGCTTTAGTCAAAGGGTAAATGTCGGGCCACTGAATGTAACTGATTAGTAAACTTTGGTTTCCCATGCTCAAATGGCACCATCCGAAATGTGCAAACCATTGCCATCTACACGTGAGAGATCAAAACAGCTTCCAAGACGATACCTGGATTTGTACTGCGAGTTCGACCATCCCACTAGCCAAATGAATACTTCTCCTAGTCCATAATTGCGAGCAGTTAGGAGAAGAAGTTGTAGTGCAAACAAACGCTAAGATTATATCAATTCAAGCGAGTATGCACCAGGATGACACAGTGGCTTCATGGGGAAGCCTTATTGCAAAATTTGCTTCGCTCGAATCACGACTGACAAGCTCCACATTGAGGTTATCTTCTTCAGTTATAGATGAAAGCCAGGCGAAAACAGACCTCATATCTGATGGGCAAGCGGTACTCAGAACCTCGACAATCAGACACCACTCAAAACGTGTGATCAATCATATCCAGCCCGTCTTGAAAACATATGTCATTAACTGCGATTGGACAGCCTAACCCGATTTAACTGTAGCTACAACCCAAGGGTCCCTGGTCAAGTTCAAATCCTCTGAGACTTCAGTCAAATGAGCAGGACCCGCTCCAAGCGTCCCTCGTAATGCGACATTTAGTGTCTCCTATGTTGGCAACAACGCTAAGACCAATAGAGTCGCAAACAGTAGACCATCATCACTTAGCATAAAGTTAGGCCCAACGATCATTCGACCTTGCACTTCAATAAAAATAGGCTCCAATAAGAACTCCTTGATTGTCGTATGCACCAATGTCCCCGAATCTACAGTCATCACATTGTAGGGTAAGTTGTCTGACGACAAAGACCAGTGGAAATCACTGTGCCCTTTAACGAATGTAAATCCATACCCAAAATCCTAATAAGGTTTACTCCCCACCCGAACTCTTAACGCTATGGCAAACGCAGAATTATTAGGGTAACATTGTAATTGGCCATTGATGAAGAAAACGGTTTACTTTCTGCAAGTGCGCTACAACAAGAGCCTTGTATGGTACGCATCTATAATGAGGTCCCTTAAATCACGCGTAAATCGATAAGAAACGTCACAGATAAACAAAGCAAGCTGGATTTTCTAAACACCATGTTTATTTATGGTGTGTCAGAACTTGCTTCCCACTATAGTCATGAGGCCCGTAATCATGATTTGGAACAGTGGCGTTCCATACGTGAAACATTTGCCTTAGAAATGGTTAAGTCGCGGTGGCTTAAAATATTTACGACTGTTTGCAGGATTCAGCAAACGCAGAGCGAAATGTACTTCAGTGGTAAACGGAAATCTGCTGCAGTTCAACTCGGGTAAATGAAAGGTACTCTTCATACGGTACCAGCTTACTTATTCCTATAGGCTAGGAATGCAAGTACTGCAGCTATCACCCGTCGTGCTGGTTCAGGATAACTTGGATTGTTCCAAGCAATTTGCAAAGGCCTCGAAAACTGGTAACCAGCACGTCGGTTTGCTTCGATGGGCGTTCGGGCAACTGGACACCACTATTTGCAGACAGATGCTGAATGCGCATGTTCGTCCGCATGTCGAATACGCAATGCAAGCCGGGCAGCCATGGCTGAAGCACGACCTTACTGCATTGGAACAACCTCAACGTCGGGCTTCTAAATACATCATTGGAATGCATCCCTTCCATAACAGCGGAAGCTGCAACGTTTGGGAATATTCAGCAGGCTGGATTGCCGACTTTGAAACGACTTGCTCAATGCGTATTAGATTTTACACAATCTAAATTCCGTATTCCGCTTTTTACTGCAACAGCAGTAGCAGCCAACGTAGAGACCGCTACATGAAATTAGCGGAACAATACAGCCGCCCGACGTGCCGTAGAAACATATTTTCCATTTATGTGTGTCCAACATGGAGAGCTCTCCCCGAATCTGTTGTTTCGGCACCCACGCTAGCCATATTTAAAACTCAGTTGGATGACGCACTCCGTCGCTTACATTTTGCCACTTGAGGCTACTCTCCATGCTAATCCTTGGAAATGCCTTTGATTTACATTTTCATCTACTGAAGTTATGGAAACACTCGTAATGCAGGGCTACTTAATCAAAGCGTTACGCCAATTCGGCAGAGCCGAACGCTTGTGAAGAGCAAATTTAGTCGCGCCAGACGAATATGTTCGACCGATTGTCTAGCCGATGAACTAGAACTAAGTAGCGACAAGTGAATTGTTAATGGCTACCCTCAAAAATGTATCCGAAAGCACAGCGAAATCCATGGAATGAAAGTTGTCCAACCTAATTTACCTACGAAAGTTGTATTTCTAGAGCTGCCCACTAAGGGTGAAATTGATTCTTTTGGGGACCAGAAGACGTCTGATTTCCGCCACACAGAGCATTTTCTGTGCTGTCGAAATTGTAATCATCGACCGAACTCATAAGCTACCGTTGCCTCCACTAAAGGATACTTAGCCTATTGGGGCCAACTCCCACTGCGTACATCCATTCGTATGTAACTGTGAGGATAGTTACAAAAGCAGAACACATAGTAAACTGGGTTTCTGAATAAAGGGTACCCTACAAAAGTAGTTCAGTGCGGAATAATTCAGAAAGCAAGCTCAAAGCAGACTAAGTATGTGCACAGGCCGCCAGCATATTCGATCGGCAGACAATTATTGACATCGGGTCACCGCATTAAGGTCGACAAGACGTTTAGAATTCTACTTTGCAGTACCAATCCCCAGCTCCTCCGGTTTGCCAATGCTATTGCAATTAATCGGATTAAGCCACTGCTTTGTGTTCAAAAACAATTATCGGTCAGCCTCAGGCTGCCCTTGTTGTAAGAGAAAGACACCCACATTTTCTCTCGTTTGTTTTTATGTATGTCTGCACTCACAATCTGTTATATACACTTACCGGTTATCGTTTTCGGCACAGATGAGACGGTACGAAATGCATGCATTTGCCGAACTTCGTCTTTTAATTGTGCATTTTAAAACTATATGTTCATTATTTTGGCAGTAAAAATACTAGCAGCTTTCTTCATTAACGATTTTTACTAACCCATCAGACAACCCAACGGTGATTGTAAAGCAATGCTGTTTCACCCTTATAAATGCACTGTTCATTGTTTATAACGTTTGGAGAACCTCATTCTTCGACACGTCTTGCACCTGTTCTTTCCCAATATTTGCATTCACCTTTGAATGTCGTGCTATGAACTTCTCGAATATCCGTCTTCACGTACTGTCGAGGTAACCCCTTGCAACTAATATTTATTCATTACTTCTAAGCAGATCTGTCCAGCTATCATATACGTGGTAGGAAGTGAAGCTGGTGTGTAATTCCCAGGACAGTAAAGGTTATAAATAAATAAACAATGTAAATATATAAATATAAATATAAATAAATAAACGGTGCGAGACATGCCTTCAAAGGTACTATCATATTAATACAAACGCTTGACATTAGTACTAGTACAGAAACGCTACGATTTAACCAGTACATACTGGATCTATGCATGTGGTTTCATGTGTAAGTCATCGTGTCTTGTGAATTTGTTTTTATTACTGTGAATTTGTGAGTATGCTCGGTGAATGCGCCAAAATAGGAAAATATTATAAAAAATCTTTCAGGTGGTTGACTTCCGCGAACTGCGTAAGATCCTCCGGTATGGCAAGACAGTGACTATAATTAGAGGCGAGTCATATCTGTTGCGTCACAGTGTTTTTAAACAGACACTTAAGACATTTTATAGGGAGCGAGAGAGTGCCAAGCGAAAACCCACCACATCCTGGAACACTGCCACCGAACTATTAGCTTAATCAGGCTTAACCAGAACCACCTGGCTAGGACAACGTGGAGGTTGTTCAGTCGGCCAGTCATTGTTCGGCCAGCCAGCCAGTCAGATAGCAAGGTTGCCTGCCTGACTGGCACCCGATCAGTTAGCCAGCCAGCTGGTATTATCTATTACAGGTAGGTTTGTTGTCCTCAGAACCACATAGTTCGCCATTTGCACTTATTCTTAGGTTGATTTCCAAAAATGTGGAAGGCACCGGAATATTAGCTTTCAGCTGTAAATTCGTTCTCAGGGTAACAGATATTTAGAGCCATTAGTAAGTGATCTGCCTGCTCTACAGTGTCTACAGCAACGAAAGTGTCATTTGTGCAGCGATTATATGTAATGCGCGTTATTCTGTAATGAAATACCTTGGTGATTTTTTAAGTGGCACAAAAAGATATCAGCCAACACAGGCCGAGGTAGGCTGCTCATTTATTCACCACACGTCAGTCGATAGAGGGAGTCGTTAAACTTAAGCTGGAAATCCTTCGTGCACAAGCGCAATATTGACTTCAGATCCTGGACTGTAAAAATCTGACTTTACTGGCATGTATGTCTACCACGCACAGATTATCCTCTAAGGGGGCATCAGTGAATAATGAACGCACATCAAACTATAGCATGTGTTTCCTTTTTAGGTTCAACTCTTGCATTCTGTTACAATTTTGGACGTATCTTTTGAAACTATATCCGGCTAGTTCCTTGCGAATAGGTTCAATAAATTCGACTAACCATCGTGACAACTTTTGATAAGGCACGCCAACCATTGAAATGAGTGTACAGTGTCATTCTGGGTCTTCTGTTGGCAGTAGAACTAGGAAGTCGAGACCCGCGAGGGTAAAGCTGTGTCTTATTTCTAATGTCAAGCAGTTTACTTTTCGTCAAATTTTAACACCTATGGACTAGCGATTTATCGAGTTGTTCGATTTTATCACCAATTGCTGCATCGCGAAAGGAGCTGCTCGTGTCTGCTAGAACGGTATGCATTTCTCGAACATAATTATCTTCCTTCATTTTAATTGTGTTCCTTTATGCGACTTCAGTATCACCACTTTCTTAGTTCGTCATAATAACGTTTAACACTCCCAGTTGTGCGCTGCTAAAATTCTACACTATTTCGTCTCGGTGAAAAAATTGACTGACCAGTGCAGTTGCAGTATTCTTAAAACAACTGTTTGGGCCGTCAGTTGCAGATGTAAGAGTGGATAATTTTGCTGGTTTAGGTCTTCTATTTACTAATGACGGTACAACTTGAACGTCTCTGTATGCAAATTAACTATTTCACTAATTGTGTGTAAAAGCTGCGAAGTGTATCTAAAATATTTGTGTTAAGATGATCGTGTTTAAATGTTGTTCCTTCTTGCCATTTTGAGATGCGTGACCGGAAAGTCCTGCCTGAACACCATATTTATTCATTATGTTCTTTCTATCATGAGATGCAAACTCATGAACGAGAACAGTGCTGCGTCCGCGGAGAACTCACTCTGGTCGACTGTATCGCTAACTCGTTTAAGAGAATTTCTTCCTCGCTAAACTAGGAAAGCGGCGGTCAAAAAGTAATGAATATGATGCTACACACTGAAGGAATGACAGGAGCCCAATGAGATAATCGGTTCTAGCAACATTCCTTGTTATCAAGCGAGATACGACAAAAGATGGCAGGGGCACGTTGACGAGTAATCAGTAGTTCGCTGGAACCTGCAACAGTAGAAGCTTTGTTTTCACAGTTCTGCATAGTGGTGGGCACATTAGAACTGGCGTCACCAGACAGGAGACAGGATCACGAGCGAACATCGTGAAATGTAACGCTCTGTGCTGCCATGTGGCCTGACCGAAATTTTAAAACCAACTACCCACACAAGAGCCGATTAGCGGCAAACCGGTCTACGGTGGGTTTAATTATAAACAAGAATCTGAGGTCCACCAGCACACATCTGACACCCAAAACCCCATACTCTTTGTTCGCTAACGCCCATGACCTGTGTACTAACTTGGCCAAAATTTGAGAACGCCAGGTCACCCAACCGCGGTATCTCATAATGATAAGGGTGGTCTATTAAAGGCTTGATGGAGCTAATTATGGGTCAATCTACAAAAAATTACTAAAATCCGAACGCAGAAGCAGAACGACAACGTGTATGCCTAAGCTCGCCAATGAACTCCGGGACGTACGCACCGCTATGTGGACTCGTGTGTGCCGTCTACTTGCACAAGACCGTCTGGTTGTAAACTGTGTCCATGTCTGACATTTAGGTCGTCAGGCTAGGCTTGCTATGTTAATCTGCAGCCTTTCTGAGTAGTACCGAGTGCGTGACCGTCCCGAATACATGCCACTGACCGAGTCACCTGTGCTTTACAACTACTGTGTGCGTGAATTCGGCACTTACTTGATGTCTTCTCCTTGTATTCATGTTGCAGCTGTATCCCTCTATAACTGCCGTTGTACTGCGGTGGTTTCTTTCTCCTACTTACGGACATTCTTTACATTCCGGTGTTAATCCGATAAACTAAAAATACTTTATTACCCATCGTTGGCTGGTTTGGGCAATCAACTCAATGTGCCTTTGTAGCTTGTTAACGCAATTACACTCTTAGCCACTATGGGATACTCACATGTGTCTATAAGCATCAGGCAGCCTAACTTCCATAATTGTTAGTTTCCTGAATTATTCCTAAACCGTGTGAATTGTTACTTTAGGCTGCCCATCCTTGTTGCTTGCTTGGTCCTGCTTCTCAAACATCAGGCAGAATTCAAACCGCAAACCATTTTTCTTATTGCAGGATGTATGTATTGCATGTGGTTAATTTAAAGCCGTTTAAAAATTTAACTAGCATTTAGAACTGCGGAAGACACGAAACGATCGTAAATGTTTATCGCACATGCAGTTTTCTCGATGCATGTTGTCAACACGATACAAAATTCTTTTGAAATGGCAGTAAAAAAGAATGACTTAATTCCACTAATGTTCCAATCCAGTATTTTACCGCCATTGATTCGTGATCCTCAAAATATTATAAGCAGAGAAATAAATAGATTTAAGGAGCGCAAACGTGGTTGGTTGCATTACAAAATCATTGGATCAAAGCCAGAACAGGAAACCATGTGATATTGATATGGTATCCTCTTGACAAATGTATTGCGTCCTTCGTACTCGTTATCTGCATCTGCTGTCCGTAGCCCGCTCACCCACTCAACGATTGACGTAATTTGAAATCTGGATAGATACGTTGTACAACATGTTGGTTAGCATACAGTATTGAGTTACGTTTGTCTGACGTATCGTGTTATTCGATAACGGATACGAACCAGCCAATGAGCGTTAGTTTCGCAACTGCTAAACAGTGACAACTGACTCGATAATAAATTCGGGTATAACCGTCATAATAGATCGCGAAATCACTCGTTGGACGGTGAATAACTGTTTCAGGTTTACAGATAGTGTTGGAGCAGAATGGGAGCTTGTGATGGAGATGATTAACGAAGACAAATGTGCACTAAGAAGTATTAAATTTAAGCAGCGGTATATGCCGCTAAGAAAGGTCACTTCGGTCATAATCCCCACCGTGCCTTGACAGCAATCTGCCAACTTTAACCAAATAAGGGTCCAGATATCCCCCTGCAGCTCCTTAATATATGCACGTTTTCGCTGATCAATGTTGAACATCGCTTACACCGGATACGATTGACAAACAAACCACGCCATCAAACTGGCTCTAGGTGAGGTGGAAAAGTCCTGCCCAATTTACCACACATTCACTTTCACAGTACCATGGAGCAGTTGGTTAAATATTGCGTAATAAAATATCTGGGTTCCGTGAGCATTGTCAGGGAACTTTAACACAGCATTTGATAAATTGTAAGTGCATTAGTTGCCAGAGGTTTCCAGTTAAGTGCGAACTTTTAATTGAGCAAGCGAGATAGTAGTTTATACTTACAGCAGAACTCGATTTTACTCCGTGCTTGTGGATATCCTGGCCTACCTACAACAGAACCGTGATCACTACCTCGTATGACTTATTAGTGCATAGGCATTGGTAGTGCGTTACAGTGAACTTGATGTCATAGATTTGTTCACTCGTCAGTGGAATACTAGTTAAAATTGTTCTAGGAGTAGCTGAATGCAATGTTCCGGTAATCTATATATAGGTTTGCATGAAATCCGGGTTAAATTTGCCTCTAACTAATGTGTTCATTAATGAATACTCATATTTGTAGTCAAAACCATCCGCAATTTGTCCGGCAAGCATTTCGCTGCAGGGGATTTATTATTAATATATCTGGTAATAATTTTACTTATGTTTAGCAACACTGATATCTACGATGAAGCATCCAAGTTCGCCATTTCTTGTACAATCCGTGCTGGTCAGTAGTTCTCTATAATATTCAAGCCAATTAAAGCCTTTAGCTCCACAGTCTTGCACAGTGATAGACAAAATGTCACTGGCGACACTTGACGGGACAGAGAAAAACACGAGTGAACAATGAGAGATAGAACGCTCTGTGCTATCATGCAGCCTGATCGAAACTCAACAGGAAACGATCCACCAAAATCACATTAGCGGCCAACCAACCACTGGTCGATTTGAAAAAACGTTTATCTGACGTCCAATAACACACTTCTGACATCAAATACACTGTCGTATACGGAAGTCCAACCTACATGTTTCAATCGTCCCATGATACTGAAGACGACATGGGAGGCTACAGTGATGAAGGAACGACAATACATACCTAGACTGTACTCAGCGCCTACAGAAGCCCTGAGCCCTAACAATCTGTTGACTTACAGATTGATTGATATGTGCTATGATAGGCTTATACGATTTCGCGTGAGGGAATGTTCTTGATCGCTGCAACGCCTGCTGTTCTGCTTCAGAGACTGGTGTTCTGTACAGGCAGATACGCTACATTGGTAACGTGCGTTCAATCACAAGTTCGGAAGGCGTCTGTGTCCGGGGGTCATGATAGGAAGAGGGGATGAAAGGAAAAAGCGATACTTTGTACACGGTTGGGCAACCACCTAGTAGGAGTCACAGCTGGATGCGGTGGGGTTTGTGTTACACTTCATGACGAGCTGGACGGCAGTTTTACAGCTGCTGATGGAGGGCTGATGGTGTAGTGTATGGAGGGGTGGCGTGAAAATACACTCAAGTGATGGCTGCTCTTTGATACTGCAGACGAAATCGTAAGGCACATAGAAGAGGAAACGACAATCAAAAACAAACCTACGTCCGATGATCTGCACGTTATGAATACTGGCGACGGAATCAACGAGGGCAAAAATGGAAATGTCATTGCAGGAGCTCTGCATAATTCTTCAGCAACATCAATAATAATTCGAAGCCGCTTAACTCCGTCGTTTGGATGGGCTGACACGTAACCCGTATATATCTTTCAGGAAAAATGCACCACAAGAAGAACAAGCCAAGTTGGACTCCGATGTTTTCAGAATCCAGGTTTTTCATTATGATCTTTCATCTGCTGTCACATACGAAGCCTGGTTCAAACTTTATGAGGACATATTCCGTGTTGAATTCAGTAATAAAGGTGATGGATGCCAATCGCGAAACCTGCTGAAGAATCCCGCAGCCACGGAATATGATCGATTAGTCAACTAGCTTTATGATTCGTAGGCACAGTTCAGTGAGTAAGGAATATATATATATATATATATGTATATATATATTCACAGTCTGTTAACAGACATTGTGCCACCAGAATCACGGCAGAAGAAAAAGGTAAAGAAGCTGGGAACACTAATGGGAATAAAAAATGTGGGAAACGATTTTTTTGTGGTTTTACACACGCCATTTTGTATTTTTTTGTTTTGTGAGTATTTATGTGTATCAAAGGGATGGTGAAATGGCGGAACAACATTGCCGCCACTGATGTCTGTTGCGGGCCATGACGTCCAGTGTTTCCAACCACTGCAATTCAGCATCTCGTGGTCCCCAACCTGGAAGGCGGACTGGTCCGACTGCTGCCAGACTTGAGGCCGCCTTCTTCATTCTCCTTCTCCACGTCATCGGCTGTCCACCGCGGCACTTTTTCCAATCGCTCCCTGGGAGTGCAAATAGCGCTCGACTTGGAGGGCGATGGGCTGGCGTGCGCAGAACAGGCTCGAGCCAACGCATGCGATGTCGGAGAATAGCGTCTTGAAGACTGGCACTATTCGCCCCAAGCACGCGGTCTCTCTCCTCTGCGTTGCTTATGTGGTGTTGCCACCACACCCTAGCAATCCTTCGTAGACAGCGATTATCAAAGACTGATAGCCCTTTCATATCTTCCGAGCGAATAGGCCAAGTCTCACAGCCGTACAAGAGTACTGCACGGACGGAAGCATTGTACACCCTGCCTTTGAGCTTGAGACTAACATCACGACGACGCCATAGATGTCTCAGTTTGATGAATGCAAGGCGGGCCTTTGCAATCAGTTGTGAGACTTCATCTCCAACACCGCCACCAGCCATGATGCAACTCCCTAGGTAAGTAAAGAAAGGGACTTGCTCCAGAACATGTCCAGCAATGGTGAGCGCGGGTTCAGGCACCTGCCAATCCTGGAGCAGCGTTTTACATTTTCCCGGAGTGAAGCATAGGCCGTACTTAGACGCCTCCATCGCCAAGCGGTCCAGCGCGTTCTGGACGGATTGTGGCTCGTCCCCCAGCAAGGCGATATCATCGGCGTAGTCCAAGTCCGTGACTCTTTCTCCAGGGAGAAGCTCAACACCGCAGTCCTGGACACCTTCCAGTGCTCTTTGGAGAACATCTTCGATGGCGAAATTGAAGAGGAAAGGTGAAATAGGGCAACATTGGCGAACACCGCTAGTCACAGCGAATGAAGAGGAGTGCGTGCCGTAGGCCCTAACTTTGCCCGACGTGTGAGTGTAAAGTACTTTCAGAATGGTTACAAACTTGTCGGGCACACCCTTCATCAGTAAACAGTTCCACAACGCAGATCTATCTACTGAATCAAATGCCGCTCGGATATCCAAAAACACCACGATTGTTGGCCGCCGGTGGATGTGACGAAGTTCGAGAACTTGCCGAAGCGTGAAGATTTGGTCGATGCAGCCGCGGCATGGACGAAATCCGGCTTGTTCTTCTCGGGATAACTCCTCTCTAGTCGTTGAAAGCCTGCCAAGTAGGACCGACACGAAGATTTTGGATGCGACAGAGATTAGGGAGATTCCGCGGTGGTTGCAGCAATCGGCGCTGGAACCCTTCTTGTGAATCGGGACAATGACCGATTCTCCTCATGAACTCGGAACCTAATCCTCAGTCCAAACTTTCGTGAACAGCGATAGGATTTCGCTGATAAGTACACTCCCACCATCTTTGAATAGAGCTGGTGGTAGGTTGTCGGGACCCGAAGCTTTGTGGCGTTTCAAAGATTGGACTACATTTCGAATCTCTGCTTCATTTGGAGGGGCTGTGGAGACAGGCCAAGCATCATACATTGGGGGTGGAGGTGTCGCAGGGGACTGTGTTGGGTGGTTGAATTGAAGGGCGAAATGCTCTGACCAGCGACCCAATCGTCTGTGAAGTTTGGTGATCTTCGTGCCGTCTGCCTCGCAAATCGTCTGGCTGATAGGTGGAAATTGCAACCAGTGGCCCTGATGATGTGAAACAGACGGCGGAAGTTGCCAGCTGATGCAGCGGCTTCCATCTAACCAGCTTGTTCTGACCACCAAGATTCAGGATCAGAGCGAAGGCTTGCTTTCAGCTGTTGCGTAATAGACCGGCGGTGTACGTTGTAATCTGCGTCAGCAGGCACCGCCCGTCGACGATCCAGCAATGCTGATGATCTTCCCGAGATCCAGCATTTGGGAGTGGAGCGAGTGAGGCCACAGCTGGGCAAACCAGCCGACAATAAGGCTTGCTGGAGACTTGACCAGTGTTGATCAACATCCAGAGTGTGTGAGATAGAGGGAGCTTTTCGCGAAGCTTTTGTTGATAATCTCTCTTCACCATTGGGTCCTCCAACTTGTAGGCGTTCAGTCGGGTGTGTTTTACCTAGGCGAACCACCAAAACGCATGCAAACGTTCACACACACCAGTGCATGATCGGTGTCGACGCATGTTGACCAAAATGATCGGCAGTCGCGCACACTGCCGCGCCACCTGCGACTTATAGCTATGTGGTCAATCTGTGACCAGCGCTGGGTTGATGATGGGGGGCGCCAAGTGGCGTACTGGCGTCCAGGATGACGAAAGCTGGTGCTGGAGAGGAATGGTTGATGATCAGCACAAAGACTGAGCAGTCTCTCTCCATTGTCTGAGCGAACATCATCATATCCATACTGTCCTCCGAGGTGGCGCTCACATGGCAGCAGACGACCGACAACGTTGAAGTTACCTGCCAAAACAATGATGTCTGTTTTAGGAGCCCTTAGGAGCAGCTCATGAAGGTTCTGGTAGAACTGGTCTTTGACGATGTCTGAGCTACAGTCAGTGGGCGCGTAGGCAGAGATCACGAAGAGAGCACGCTTTTCGACTCGACGTCTGCTGACTTTACAAGAGCCATGGAGCCTCATCGCAAAAGGCGGCTATTGATCGGAATCCAATCAATCAAAGCAGTCTCGGCTCTAGCACTGAGGGTGATTCCAACACCAGCTTGCCCAGATGCGTCAGACTCGGCGTCACCAGAGAGGCGGAAAAGGAACCGGGTGCGTGGGTGGAGCGGTGACACCAGCTGGTAGACGGAGTTAGAGTCCTGAAGTCGTGTTTCAGTCAGGCATCAGATATCAATTCCAAGGGTCTCTAGCGTGCGTGCAACTCCAGCTTGCTGACCGATCTGCAGTAATGTGCGTACGTTAAAAGCTGCAAGTTTGAACTGAGTTCCGGGTTGCAGGAGCGAAGATGGGCGACTTTGGGACCGGCAACACTCTGTTGAGTACTGTGTGGCTGAGTTGGCAGATGTCACGGGAACAGGTTCATCAGTGTAGGTGGGATTGATCGTTGTAGAGGAATCAGGTAAAAATGGGTGTAGTGAGTAAGGAAGATTTATGGCAAAATGTTCTTTGCTATTTAGCACACACTATCGTTGTATGAAACTGATCCATAACTTCATGGATGACCACATAATCTACGCCGGTTTAGAAAATCGCGAATGCGAAAGTTTTCAAGTTGCATCCGTGACAGAGTCTCGGCTAAATGCTTGATTTGTGTTTTAGATTCATGCTGGATCAAGACACAGACATCAAAGTGAAGAAAATGGCAGCGGAATTCAACGTCTCATTAAGATGAAGCTTGACACAAGTATGGTGGAGCGGGGACAGAGTAACAAGGCAGATGTGAAATCAGTCAGATCACGTCAGCATGCATGCGAGAAACCACCTACAAATTTTGGAACTACAAAGCTTGGAAGTATGCAACACAATGCAATTTTTGCCAAAAGCAGTGGGGTCTTTAAATCGACCGTTGCCTTTTTCTCCGAACACCATATTTTACATTGTTTACTGCAGGTATTCCAGTTTTGAAGGATTAAGCTTGCAGATATGTTATTCAATCAAATTTCAAGTTAACTGTGACCATCCACTCTGCAAAGTCCAAAAGGAACTTTGATGTATCCCCAAACTGGATTGCTTACCTGAGGACACGGTATCACTTTTCCCTGATTATCTTGCACATTTACACTGCTTTTCTGTGTTTTACAAGCGGTTAACATATCGCATATCTATTTCTTACACTCCATCACTGACACATCCTTGAGGTTTCAAGGCCATTCTTATGATTATGTTACTGTGACACAGCCCGAATACTCGATCCGCCCCACGCTGGACAGTTTCTGCCCACTTGCATTACGATTGCGAAACCTATTCGTAAGTCATGTACTGTATTTATTATGCCTTATAGAACCACGGTTACAGGATAATAAGTTTTCTTCTTCTGCCCAGACCGTGCGTTAAGTCTAGGTTTATCTGTTCGTAGTTTTTAGTTTAGTTTTCGTACGACGTACTTAGTTTAGGCTTAGTGACGTTGGTACACACTCCATCAATCTTTGAATGTAAAAAGGGATATCGCGCATGATCACCTATCTCCTGTCTTTGGAAAACATATGTCACTTCACTTGAAATGTATTCTGAAGAAAATGTTTAATGAAAGCCATGCAGTTTTGAGCGGACACAAATCCCGAAGATTTAGTTCCGTTTTTTGAATTCGTTACTCGATTGATCTGTGACAGTGCATCCTCCTAATTTTTATACCTATTTGTAAACTTAGCTTTCCTAATGGTAACCTCTTTGGCAAATTTACGCTAGCAAATGTACAGTGTTGAAACTGTGCACGTTTGGTTACGGAATGCTTATACTGACTTGATTGACAGCGGTGTAAGTAATGCCAGCTTTACAGTTAAAATGGTGGCTTTTGTAAGCTATATAACAGAACCAGAAATGAAAGCTCGAACCGTAGGGTTTCAAAGCCGTTAATAAAGAGTGTAGCCCTCAGCATTGTTGCTTCCTACCAAGTACACGAGACATCGCGTAGACCCTATCTTGCTGTGAATGTAAGCGGCTATTCGGCTACACTACAAGTACTACTGGATCCAATATCACAATCATTATACCGTTGTGCCAAGCGTTGCCTGACGTGACCCAGTTGCTTAGGGGTGGCGGTCACAACTAACATCCCAATGTTCCCGGGTTCGGGGCATGCTAACTTTATCTGATGGGATGTAATGACATCGAAACGCGTCATAGTAGTGCAGTGTTTTCGGGCTGGCAACACCCAATGGCTATCTGCCTCAGTCACGATCCCCACGATCGAAAGACCAAGGTTCCCTTCAATGGGAATCGCGGTCAAGTTGAGATTGCGCGTCGCAATCCATCCACACAAGGTGTACTTCAAAATAACGCTCAACATTTCACAGGTTATTTGGGAAGCCATCGTAACTCCTCCAGTCGTGCACGCTCAACAAATTGCCTCCAGCGCATTAGAAATAACGGTGGGATTGATTAGCTATATAGACTGTTTGGTACCCTTTAATGATCGTACATCTGAGTCCATTGTTACCTCACTAATTAGCACGTACTAAACAGCATCGGTATTGGCTGGTTAGATAAGTTTAACCTTCGGGGTAACCCTTTGGAAAGTGTGTGTAAATTGACACATGATATCAAAGCTTCTCCGGTGAGCGTTGATCCAGTAATGGGTCCTGATCGCATCAAATATCGTCTGCGCCATGATGGTTTATAAATGGTTGACACATGTTTACTCTACGCTGAAGCTGTGGATGTCCCCAAATTGCCACCACAGCCAATTGGCGTCCAACTCCGCAGAGGCCATAACTCGAATCAAAATACTGGCAAGCGGTTACGTCAACTGGCCCAACATCGATGATGAAATCGCGCAACAGTATAAACACCGTGAACAATGTGCGATGGCGTAGAGAGCATCTAACTGTACACACCCAACATCATGGCCTGAAAAAACAAATCCCTGGTCCTACGTGTATATATCTAGATTTTGCATGGGCTGTTGAGGAATCATCATATTGTGGTCGATGCTCACTCAAAGTGACCAGAAGTCATCACAATGTTTAACACAAACATAACAGCCACTATGCAACAGCTGTCCAGGTGTTCATTTGTTTCGGTATTCCAGAGACGTTTGCATCACTGAAGCAAGTGTTTCCCGACGATAGTTACAATAAAACGATACCAATGTTGCACCGCACAAGTTAATTCCGAACACCTTTCTATGCAGATTTTTAAGTGCGTACCACAGAACACGTGAAAAAGCATAGCATCATGAAGAGTTATTAAAGCTGCGATAGAAAATTTAACAATCAACGTACACACATAAAAACTCACACACACATCCTTGTGAATTAATCATCTGCCCACTAGGTCATTATTAGAGTAGCGCCAGCCTGACGAACGCGTCTTCCGGGTGAAACTGTTTGATCGCGACCGTCTCAGCGTATCGCAACACAAGAATGTTGTTTAATGCATACGTCACACTGAATATACGCGCGGTGTGAACACAGGGTTTGTCTGTCAGCAGACGGGAGGATAGACGATGCAGGCGTGCTGTTCTTTTGACTACTTGTGTTCTTGTCTGCTCAGCTTGGGTGTTGGACGGGGGTAGGTTCGATACTGGTTTGCTGGCCGACGCTAGATACCATCCAAAATTCAAATCTGCAGCTGGCGCTCAGTTTAACACCTTATTAATACTTAGAAAGGGTAGTATCTTAATTTCCATAATTTTGTGCCCAAACGCTGCAAACAAGATTGGTGCAGACCCCGTTAGATAGAGCACGGAAAATCTACACGTTTGACACGCTAGATGAAGGAGTGAGATTCCTCACCAAGAACATAGAAGAAAACGAGTACTTAAATTCTTTCATCGCTCACTTCAGTAAGAAGAGAAGGAGAAAGTGCATACCGCGTCAAAGCTTGACGTTACACTGAAGCTATTCTGAACTAAGTAAAATGATGTAAGCCCAGTATTTCAACGGCGTTTGGAATCTGCGTTTTCATGTAAATAACCTGTGGCGCAACCGTTAATTTGGTACACCAAAACGCGCATTCCTACACCTTCGGTTAAACCGCAGTTTCCACTGTCCGTAATTCACACATATTTTACAATTTTACATCTAATTGCAAGGCCACCGACATAGGGATAACAGAGCACCAGTTGCGCGTGCCAATCGCTGAGCATATCACATCGTGCGTCAGCAATCAAGTTTTGAACCTACCCCCGTCCAACCTCTAAGCCGCGCAGCCAAGAAACGCAAGTAGTCGAACGTACAAGACGCCTGCATCCTCAACCCCCATCTGCTGTCAGACAAAACCTGTGTTGACACCTCGCGTACATTCTGTGTGAAATATGCATTAACCAACACTCATGTATTTCAATACGATGAGAAGTTTGCGGTCAAAACTCATGTCCAAGTTCGTGGGTGAGGATGAAAGCCTTCGCCGAGCTGACTCTAACCTGTTAGTGATCTAGTGGGTAGATGATGTATTGACAAGGATGTGCGTGCGAGTGTATATATATATATATATTTATACGTTGACTGAACAATGAACAATGATTTATAAAGGGGGTAAAATGCAAGTGCTTGACATGTCCCGTAGGGTGTTTAGGGTGAAAAAAGATAGATCAAGGGATAATGGTGTCGTCAGTTCTGGCGATTACAGGTGCAATTGCACTGCCGTATAACGGGAGTTTGAACTGAGAATGTACGCAATCAAAGCAATAAGGGGAAGGGTTATAGATCATGTAATGAGTGAGAAAATAATAAAAACATAACAAGGACGACGCTTACCCTTGTGCAACCATCTTAGGCCGGGAGCATACAGAAATCCAGTTTCTACAGTAGTAGCGCTTATCAACTTTCGTGCAGGGTGTTTAGGTTGACTCATTCTCGAGTATCGTTATGGCACTCTCCAGTGTCTGGTGTGCATTAGTGCCAGCATCTGGCGGTCATAGGCTATAGCACGCGGTGTAAATGTGACAGAGTATCAATAATGCGTTTTTTGAAAAGAGATAGGGTGGGTGCATTAATTACATGTTCCGGGAGGGCGTTCCAAGTCTGTGACACTCGAAGGGAGAAATAGTCCCGCCGACATTCCAGGCGGCTGTACGGCGTGAGTAAGTTAAACTGTTGACCTCTTAGCGGGGTGTTTTGACTAAATATTAAAAGGGAATGACATAGGTGGTTTGGATTTTTCAGGATCAGATACACCATTATGAGGTCGCTCCTTAAACGCCGATAACGTCCACTGTATATTTTGAGAGTCTTCAGCCTGAGTGGATAGGGGAGGCTGGTCAAATCTCTGACCCTCTTCTGTATCCTACGTTGTGCAGTATCGAGCACGGTGAGATGGTGCTTGAGCCAGGGTTGCCACACTTGAATAGCCTATTCCGCGTGCAGCCTTAAGTATGCAATAAGCATTTTTGGAAAGACTGAAGGATCAAACTTCCAGAAAGCTCTGCGAAGAAGGCCGAGGTACTGGTTCGCTTTCTTACCTGCCTTTTCAGTCTGCCTCAAACAACCGAGGTCGTCTTGAACTGTCACGCCGAGATCGCACCCGTGAGAAGCCCGCTGCAGAATTTGTGGTCCCAGGCGGTACCTATGCATGCTCTTTTGCCGTATGCTGAGAACATTGCACTTAGTGACGTTGAAATGCAGCATGTTCTCATTGGAGGAGGTGTACGCTTTGTTTAGGTCCACCTGTAACACTGAGTGATCCTCCACTGCAGTTATAGTACACCATACACTTAGATCATCAGCAAATATCAAACTGTTAGAAGATATCACGCTCGCGAGGTCATTTATGAAAATCAAGAACAGGCGGGGTCCAAGTACCGAGCATTTAGGTACGCCGCACTTAACTTCGATGGATTCCAACCGGTTGCTTCTAACCCTCACATTCAGGTGACGTTGCAAGAAAGAGTTTCCAATGTAGTCCAGAACAGGATCGCCGATTTCATAATTCTGGAGTTTGTGGATGAGAATGCGATGTTTAGACGGTAGAGTGTCTTTGAGCAATCCAACTAGGCCGCGTCGACTCCTTCACCAGCGTTCACAGATGCCGTCTAGCTTGCACGAGAAATCAACAGATTAGTTGTACAAGAGCGACTTTTGCGAAATCCGTGCGGCTCCGGAACGAGAATTTTGTTCTTCTCCAGGTATCTCATCAAAGCCTCAGCTATTGTGGACTCCACAAACTTGGAGATCACAAGAAACAATATTGTGGCGCGATAATTTGCTAGTTCAACACGACTGCCAATTTTGTAGATTGGTATGATGATTCCGTGCTTCCACATAGTGGAGACGTGCATCTCGTTCAGATGTCGTTAAAAGAAAATTGCTAGTAGTGCCGCCAAACTCATGGCAGCAACTTTCAACGCCTTTGGGCGAATGCCATCCGTACCTGGAGAGCTGAACACGCGCAGAGACATCAGCCACTTCAGTACAGCTGCGAAGGTGAACCATATGTGATTAAGCCCTGATGGCGGCGCTAGCTGCTTAGGCAGGATGTATGATGATTGCACACTTTGGTAGGTACGGCAGAATTGTTGTCCAAGAACGATGGCCGCCTCTTCTGCGGTTTGAGCTAACCCACATGCTGTGTGCAGAGTATGATTACCGCTCTTAGAACGGCGCAAATTCTTTACATATCTGTACAGCAGTTTGGGATTGGAGCAAAACTTCTCCACTAGACCTAGTTGATTATTCAGTTTATCCTCTCGGATGAGTTTGACACAGTGGTTTTTTGGTACTTTGTAGAAACCCCAGGTATGGTCGTTCGGGGAGGCCATGTAGGTGTGCCATGCCAAGTCCCTTAATGCTTTGCATTTACGTGTCCTGTTCCTTACGAAAGATTTCATCCTTTTAGGCCGGCAGAGTTTGATTTCTGATGTCCTTGCCACAAGCTTGGTAATTAAGTTGACGAATCCTCTGCAGGCCACTAGGGGTCAACTCCGCTAAGAACCACCAACATGTTGCATCAGTGAGGTCGGACAGGTCGTCATAGTTGGTTACGACATGATATTCCTTGGAATGCTCTTTAGGATAATCCGCGTAGCACATGTAATGAAACACTAGCGTTGCATGATCACTTCGGCCCAAATGAGTATCGGTTATCACTCGCTCAACCATCAGTAATTCTTTGGTGAATATTCGGTCCAATATGAATGGTCTGTCAGTGCAACTGAACCTAGTGTCATCGCAGTTGCAATAACTCTTCATGGTGTTTGTGAATGTACACGTGTTCCGTGGTACGCGATTGAAAAGTTGCATGGAAAGTTGTCTGGAATTAAGTCGCGCGGGGCATTGTTGTTAACACTTTTAATGAACATTATTATCACACGATGGAGAAGAATTTACCACGGGAAAGTTGCAACCTTTCTCACCTCAATGGTTTTAAGCATATACTACCGCCAATCTAACACTGCGGTGGAATGGTGATGCTGAGAGTGTTGTTGCTAAAAAGCAGTGGCTCAAACAGCTAGCTTATGGGCATCTGCCTCTAGCGTCCATGGTTTCTGTCCCCACCAGGGGACCGAGAAATTGGGCACCACGGACGAGCCACAATAGGGCGAAACGCGTCGGGTGCTTGTGCGGACTAGGCTGTTATGTAGCTTGTGGATTCTCAGGTTGAATACCTTACAGAAAACAGAAAGTTCCAAAGGCTTAGATTTGGAGATGACTCAGCCATTTCTTGTCATGAAGCATGCAGAAGTCATAGCTTTACAAAAACGCGGTCAAATGAGATCAATGATTAGCAAAGCGTTGGCCAGTCGTCACGCTTCTTACTCTCACGGTAGATTAAAATTTACAGTCAGCTGTCTCTACACAGCCGCTCTCGATCGATGGCGATGATTTCAATTAGCTTGAGTATGTAAGTTCACTTATTGCGCATCAGGTCGGTGAATGATTTCTCAGGGTTAACTATGTGGCCATGCTCAGAAAGGGTCTTGTGATTGCCGAGGCAGCTAAATTTTTCAATTCACCCTATTCTGCCTCCGCCAAACCCATGTAGATGCAAAACACTTGGGAATGTGCTCATTGATCTTGGCACCTAAACGACTTAGTGCGCATGATATAGCTGTATCTGCAGCTACAGCTGTACCTGTATTATCAATGGGACATGCACCCTTTTGTCATCGGTGTCTTAAAAGAACACAAAAGCAGTGGTGTTGTTGATATGAGCGAACGTAGTTCAGCCGCATTGTAAGCCATTTTCACTGCAGCCCTAATGCGCTTCGTCTGCTTTTCATAATATGATCACCTTTGAATGGCAGCTAGATAAATATATGCTGCTTTTGAGCTGATGGAACAAGACCTCGCTTGAGTATGTCAGGAGTGTGTTTTGGAAACTGCCTCGGACACCCTTTTGATTGTAGTGTCCCAGGCAGGAAATCTTTTTCTCCTTCTAATGTGTCCAAGTTAAAGTTTTGGTCGCACGCACAATGTCCTGCTCGGAATCCATGAGCAGCAGCATATCATTCATTTAAGGCTTGTATGGAGTCGCCGAATTTATGATATCTTGCGCCGTCTCTTCGATCATGCCCATGAACACATCCGATGACAAAAGCTGGCGTGGACTGCCCATTGCAACACCGTCTACCTGTCTATGCGTTTTACTTTGGACATAAAATCTTATGTCGTTGGTGCACAAAAGAAGTATGTACTGCAACATTTCCGCGGAATCTACAGTCGGATGTTATGTTTTGTGCTATACTCACGGAGATAATTTATGTGTTTAAACGATTACTGATCATATCGCGGTGAGACGGACCAACGTACCACAAGATACATACATTTCTCATGGTGTGTCGCTCCACCCCACATCCAGCGTGTACTAGACAGTTACCATCACAGATGCAGCTAGGCCCTCAAATCAGGTAGGTTTGGGAAACGATCAGGTCTGAGCGAAAAGCGATGGCTCACCAGAGCTGTACAGACTTTTCGCAACCTCAGTAGATCGGGGCCGTGAGAAAAGTTAAAGTCATTGACCAGTGGGGACCCACAGATTGTCGACAGAACAAAAATATTTAGGCTCCGTGTATAATTACCAGTCAACTTAATAACCTAACCGACATAACTGAGGTACCAGGTGAAGTATGGCACCGTCATACTAAGCAGCGGCGACTACGCTCGGATAGCAACAGCACCTGATAGAACGTAGTCCTTAGCCAGATTTTCAGGTATTTCTTGAAGAGTTTTCGCGGCCAAAACCAACAGATGAAGTTTCGGAATTAGGCACATGTAGGCGAAGAGGTTATTTCAGATTAGCATATATTTAGTAGACAACCAGCACGGGATCGCCGAGCGCGGGATCGACTAACATGGACCCAGAATTCTGAGGCACTAGGAAGACGTACTAAGAGAATTGGAAGGTTTCGTGTAGGCAACATACATGGTGCATCTGTCCACCGAGAGTGGCACAAACCATCCAATCACCGGTGAGTCAGGGCAACGCAATCAAATAACCTAACACTGAGAACAAAATAATTTGCAGTGCATTGTCTTAACTTGCGATTCCGCTGTATCAATATTGCAAGTCCCATAAAGTCATGAGAGCAGTCTAGGTTACAACAGACACAACCCTTCTTTTATTCTAAAACACAAGCCTTTTCTATTAAGTGGGCCGAATTTAGAGAGCACCAGATATCATGGTCTGCAGATTTCATTATGATTACCAAGACTTGGTTAAACACAGAGGTAGCTGATTCCAAAATCAATTTACCCGGAGTGCAACTGGTTGGGAGCAATACGACCTGAAGGATTGGTGGTGGAATTCCGTAATGCAAGCCTAAGCTTCAATGTGAAATTATCACTCATAATTATGGGCCCCACATTCGCTTTGGTGCAAATATGCTTGCGGAACAAAGACATTTGTCTTGTAGCCCTAATATCTTCCGTCAACCAAACTTTACGTTTGCATGTGATGCCAAACTGAACGGGTTATGCAGTTTGCATTGGACAAGTCATACACTCATATGCTCATCGCAGGCGACTTTACGTTGCAGGACATGTAGACATCGGCAATAGATAGCATGCAATTCAAAGCCTGTTTGTAATTGATAATACTTTGCTACTGTTTCACCAGATTTCGAACCCCTAACCGGCCATGGATGCTTGATTTTGTGCTCATAAACAAGGAACTGCTGGTCTACGGAATGGTTGCAGCACACCAGTAAGTCTCGGCGACCACCATAATATTTGACTACGTATGTTGGATTGAATATCCTAAAAGGAATGTCAAGCATACAAGGAAATTATCCGCGCCTTTTTAGTTATTATCCTGGACCTTCTCAACTGTATACTCCCAAGGTAGCGCCCGCGAAAATTTTACAGCACAATTAGCACACTAGTAGTGAATGTGCTGGAAAAGAAATTCCTCCATCATCAGAAGATAAGCAAGTTAGTTGAGAAGAGAAGAACACCTAAACGTGTGTTCCTTAGGTACAAAGCATAGATAGCTCAAACGGACTCCTCGAATTCCAATACCCGGACTGTCTACGTCGCGCTGTATACATTTGCTTGAAATTGATCCACCAGGAAATGGTGATATACAATCGTGAGTTAATGAATCGAACCGGAACGCTTATACAAGCATGTTAATGGTCTCAGCTAGGTGCAGCGCGGAATTCCAGCACTTGTCACTATGGACGGGTGCACGCGATCAGTAACAAAAGGGGCTCATGCCATGCGGTTCCGTAAATCACATACGTTCCAGATTGTAAGAGGTCCAATTAATCACCTTGTTTCTAATTTCTTACTGTTAGATTAATCCAAAATCATTTCCATTGCAGTAGCTGTGTTAAATAGTTGTCGCCGCTGCGCGTTCACAGTGCCCTGTTGTCGATAAGATTAGACCGAAGGCTTTACAGTCAGCAGCCGGTGAGCTGGCTGAACCACTGGCCATTTTCTATCAGGGCATTCCGGATGACAATTTAATTCTAGACGCATGGAATCGAGGGATCTTCACTCGTATTCATAAGGGAGGTAGTCGCAATGACCCAACCAATGAGCGTACAATAACACTGCTTCCTTTGATAGCTATACCTATGGAAACAACCATCGCAGATGCACCGATGCGTTGGCTGGAAAACAACAGTATTATATCACTGGATCAATACGACTTTTGATCAAACC
Source organism: Dicrocoelium dendriticum (assembly GCA_944474145.2). Classification (NCBI taxonomy): domain Eukaryota; kingdom Metazoa; phylum Platyhelminthes; class Trematoda; order Plagiorchiida; family Dicrocoeliidae; genus Dicrocoelium; species Dicrocoelium dendriticum. The sequence goes on from OX104066.1 coordinate 10,552,710, forward strand.
GCTCATGTCATACGAACCTGCTATCTGCACGCCACAGCTGAACTGATGCAGTTAGTTTTGGGCATAAGTCGGTGGAATTTACTCGGAGTTCTCAAAAGCGCTTGATTGCATTAACCAAGGATGTTTTCACCATAAGCTTCATATCTATGACAATTGTGGCCGACTCCTGCATTAGATAAGCAATTTTTTTACGAACGTTGGTTGGAGGTGAGAGTACGAGAATCCCTCTTTGATGCAATTGAAGTGGCGTGCAGTGTAACCAAAGTCGTGGTGCTTATGTCTCGTCTATTCTTAGTATACCATACACAGTGTAGCATTGGCGACTACTCACGATTTCCATACCGTCGCTTATGATATCAATATATGGCGATTGATTAGGAACCTGGACGACCAAGAACAGTTTCAGTGTGACCACAAGACGATTTCGAGCTGGTCACTTCAGAATACCAAAGCACTCAATGTAGTAAAATCTGGCGCTGTTCATTTTCAACTTAGGCATGACTAAGTGTACCGGCTTGGGTCACACAGGTTACAAGCCAATTCTTAAGAACGTGACCCTGATGTGCGCATTCAAGTTGACTGTTATTATTGAAAACAGTCAGAGACGGCTGCAAAATTGGCTACCAACACGTCGGCCTACTGCGCAGTGCACTCGAGATTTATGACCCATGAATATCCCCATGGAGCACAAATGCTACTTGGTCCTTCGGGTTTAATACGCCATTGAAGATTGACAACCATGGTTGAAGCGCGACTTGGAGTTTCTGTAGTCACCACAGCGAAGGGCTACAAAGAATGTCAAGTGTCCACTAAATCTGTTCTACCGAAAAGACAAAATTCACTGCAAGTTTGCAATGGACGCTCTAGAATCTTGTGCAGCGATCTCAAATTACTGTAAGGAATATCGTGTGATCCTTATCACATATTACATTACTTGCTGAAACTAAGCTATAACAAAACTTTCTGCGCTAAAATTGTTGAAACAGACTGAACAATGCAGCTCTCTGTAAACCCTATGGAATTAATTTTTTCTTCGGGTTTGCCAAACCTGGAACTCTCTTTTAAACTCAAACGTTTCCTCGCCCAACCTGGGTACATTAACAAGCCGCCTATTTGTTACCCTTGGACCCTAGCAATTTGCTGCCTTAAAATATATTAATCAGTATTTGAAAGTAATTAATATTTGAAGTATCCTTATTATGCATTTAGGCCCGATGCGAATTCCACGTGAGGCTAAGGAAGCGATACATAAGCGAGCATTAACTGCCTCCGCTTTGTTTTGTTTATTGCATACCATTCTCAATTACAATACCATTATCCAACAACGCATCCACTCGATAGAAACACAAATAGATCACTCACGCAACTTTTCCTATTAGTGTATTACCCCTACTATCCTGTGGTATTTGTCAAGCGACTGCTATTTTAACTGTGATACATTAATCTTCCTTGTTCTGTCATTGCTGAGTTTCGCGCCGCAAAACGAATGATAAATTGCAGTGAATTAGTGCGCAATAGGTGTGTCAGACCGAGCACAAATAAACGCTAGGTATTGCCATTAAAACCACATAAATGTGATTGGAAAATGTCATGCTTATTCTTTGGCGATTTGAACGGCGTCTTATCAAATCTCAAATGCGTTGAACCAGGTTGAAGTCAAATTTAGCAGAACCAGTGATACACGGACATTGGTTTAATCTGCTTAAAAGCAGTGATTTCCTCGGCGCAAGTAGCTTATTAACTAGAAGACATTGTGTTCTCTCGTCAAATAGCAAGTTATTCGATATGACCTTTATATGAACACCTAGAGCCAGTTCAGTTACCTTGCAAACGAATGATTGTTGAATCTGTTGGAATCTACAGAATTCAATGGTCATAGCAGCTATGTCGATTATTTGAGTAAACGAAATATTCGGGTCACTGTTATAACTTTTCCGGAGAAGTTTGCCATCAATTTGAACAGCCAAATTATCGACAGATACCGAATTTATAGCCATTTATTTTAATGTAAATCACCAAATTACACATGTAGTTGCCAGAAACATGCGAAATGGTTTCATTCAACATAGCCATCGAAGTATTGTACGTGTTGAAACGGTGTTTCGGTATCGAGTGGTGCTGCATCACAGGGCTTGCTTAAACTAGGGACTGTTAGCATCGGAAGATTCACACGCGATGGTTTTTGAGAATGTTGAAGCAGCACGTAAATTTTACATCCATTCAGGTCAACATAGATTTCGATGATTGTCTAAAGTAAGAGGGTGTGCATTCCCATGTATTTTTGTCACTTGTACTTACGCACCAATCAACCCACCTAATGAGGTCGTAGCCGAAATTTGAAGGAATGCGCATCGTTCTTTCTGTGAGATATAAGAGCTCCTAACCTGTCTCCGACAGATTTGCAGACCATCTCTTTGGAATAATGAACAGGCTACAGTGGATTGCTACTTACATCTTACTTTGGTGCTCATATACAGTGCATACAAGAAGCAAAATGCCCGGTCCCTTCCACTCTGGGTACCATCACGAACCTTATAGTGAACAGAATATGTTTCGTCAAAAAAGTTTGTTGTCGGAACAAAAAGAGAGGATTTTGAGTCAAAACCCAGTGACAAGAAATACTTTTCCCAATACGACAAATCCAAAGGTAGGCTAACCGGATGAATTTATGCGGCAAACACGGTCATTTATTTTACAATTTTCGGGATGTAAATGCAATGATCTATGACATGCACTCAACTTTTCAGCTGGAAATGCCGTTTACACTAATGCTACATACATTAAAACTTGCACAGAACGATAGCAACCCTAATGCGCCTAATAAATGTCACCTCTATTACTAAATGACAATGCTGTTAAACTGCTGAGACGCCTCAATAGCTTAGCAAAACTAATTGTGTATATTGGTGATCAAACAGTATGCTTGAGGAATACCGCCTGCTGACATCTTGGTTCGACTTTTCGCACGCTATTGTCGGCCCACTGTGCTAAGTTAAAGTTTCCCTGGTGTATGCAGTTTCTGCAAGTGGTATTTACAGAAGTTGCGACATAATTGCTGCAAAAAATACAGCAGATAAATATCTCAATCCAAAATGTGCAGATGCAGCACTGTAGCAGAGTGACACGAATGGTTATTAAATGCCTTGTGGGCTAGCAACATCAAAGTATAATCTTTTATCCAGTAGCTTATTTTGTTACAACTGCTTATTGTAGGGCGCTTTCATTTAACCCACGAATTAAATAGTATTTGTTGTCCGTCGCACGGCAATTTCCACCTCAGGCTGGGTAATGGAGCATAAGAATGCGAATATTTTATCTATGATATGTTTCTGTTAGCAATACACCCACTGCAACTATCCTTCCTTTACGTTCATTCCCATTGGGTTCTCCGTAAACAGATACAGCCAACTCCATTCAAACATATGGAAGAATATCAACAGATATCTTCAGAGGCTTTCATTGTTAACTTGGATCGTTACAGCAACTGGTCGAATTGGTCCAAGTGTAATCGACACAATTGTGTTCAAACGCGCTATCGAGAGTGCGTCGACGACTCTTGGATGAAAATTAATCGCAATAAATACGGGAAAACAAACTGTACGACTAGGGTGTATATGGAAATGCGCACGTGCAGAAATATTGCTCAATGTAGCCCACCTGGTAAGTGAACAACTAATATGAACCCCACACAATAAATCCATTTAAAATCGGACGTAACTGTAAATGAAATGCTGCATGCCATTTTAAAATGTCAACTTATATCTAAATGTGTTGCTATGGTGTGTAAATGACAGTGTGGTTCAATTGCCTTGTCGCATCCAAATAATGTGCGCTAACCAAACTAATTTTACGTGAGATGCAATTACGTACTCACTTTTGCAATCAGTATCCAAAAATGTATATCTACATGCCATACCATAGGGAATATGTGAAACCTGTGGTAAACGAGTGTCCACGGTTTATCTACTGTTCCAGGATTACTGCATCTGAGGCGGTAAAATTTCGCTCGTTTTACTAACAAAAGTAAATGAAGGGGAACCAAGCACATATGTGCAAACTCAACTGGCAACCAAATCACTAAATGGTACTGGGCAAATATATGAAATATAAGGTTTTATGTTTGCTAAAGATGCATCATTTAATCCTGTCTTTTTCGTTGCAAGATGGATAGAAATGTCAGATCAAGTTGACCACCTTTCCTTTGCCACCCGATTCCTTTTAGCGATAAACTTTGTAAAGCAGCCCCCTAACAGAATTGCACTTCCTCTTAGATGTTAACAAAAACATAGCTTGTGATTCCCTTAACGGTTCGTGCATACGAAGCTATTTGACAAGAGCCGCATTGCAAAAGTCTAGTCTTCCTAAAAGGACGTTATAAGCGTGATGGGCTGTCAACTGAGCAAGTGAGGTCAAGCATAAGAGTCATGTTATTTCACAGCACCAAGCGCGAATGCAATACAACTTCTGACTCAGTAAATGTTTCGATAGATTCCCAGAGCAAATACAATCTTAACAGAGCCCTTTCCCTACCTAGAGCCCCAGACTGGCAACTAAATATTCCTACTTATTTTTTATTCAGCAATGCTGGCAAATTGTGGCGTTCGACCGGAGGATATGGGAGCTGCAGCAAATGGACTGATTCGTTCAAGCACTAAGCCAATCCTATGGCCGTGGGCTGTGAGTTTATTCATTATGGTTATAGACTATGCTTGTACCTTGTCACATCCATTTAAAACACTTCATACATGATTGTGCCAGTGGGGGTTAACCTGACCACGGAACTCGGAGCACAAACAGAAACAGGCAAAAGTGCACACGTTAGCAAACAGCAACATATTTGTTGAACACAAATAAAGTGAATGAAAAGCTAAGTTGGACCAAATAATAATCGCTTTATTAGTGCACTGCAGCCTTCAAAGCTGAGCCCCAATCAAATGAAACCGTGCAACATTGGTTGGATATGGAAAAAAGTATCAAGGTTTGACAGGTTCGGTTGGGAGGTCTGTGTGAATTACGTAGCTTCGACTAAAATTTACAATATATGAAACCACAAATCTGTGGACTCACCATAATATCCAGGTTGACATATATGTTCACGTTTATCCAGATTTCTTGGAGTTGATGAACCCAAGGTAGGATATTGTTTCCACGCCACTCGATGACCAGCGTTCAAATCAAGAGACGTGGATGAATAATGAACAAAAAGCTTTCAAGTGTGAGAATCATGTGCTTGACAAGTCCCCTTGGATGATAGGAGTGAAAAGTGAAATTTAAAAGATAGGCGAATAAGTAAATCGTCCTTTTAATCGTCTACCGGTTTAAATGCATTGCTACTTATCTATTGGGCATCGTAGAGAAAATTTTTAAAATGGGTAGCGTAGGCGCAGGTATGACAAATGTCGGATGAACATTCCATGTTTGAGAAATTCGATAAGATAAATAGTTCCGGCGGCAGCCCAGCCGACAGTACACTAAACTTTTCTTGACTATTCTTCTGGAGTTATTTACAATCTTGTTGCCAACAAAAAAGAGCCGTTTTACTTTCAGAGTACGGAGTGGAGGGTTTCGGTTTGGCTCTCTCCCATCCCTGCATTCCACCACCGACGGTGCCGCCTTTTTTAGACTCATCAGGTAGAGATAGCCGAGCTGGGAGTGGAACTCGACGCATAGTGCTTGGCGGCTATCACCATGATCACAAGGCCATTGAACTCTGCGAGCAGTGTTTGACACAGTGGAGTGATTGATTCGCTGTTTAAATTACCCGCCATACGGGCTAGGTCAGATGATGAATAAGCACTGCAGTCAGGATGAGATTTGGTTTGTTAAATGCGCCATGGAAAACCCAGAATCCGAAGTGTCATTTTATCATGAAGATGGTTATGCGTGATTAATTTAGGTTAGTTTTGGGGTTCTGCTTTGGTATTAACACACTTATTTCCCCATTCTATTAAGATAGTACACTTATCAGCAGAAGCACTTCTAACGCGGAATAGATTGACTTTGAAAAATGGCTTAGCACACTAGATTGTTTCGGTGTCTATCTGGAATAATGACAAGAAGGAGGCATCGGTGTGACATTCACCGGTCGACCTTAAACACAGCAACCAAACAGCAGGCTCCTGCCACCAGCGAACCTGATGACTTCTACATTGTTGCGATAACTCAAATCATCCACATTTGACAACATGGGCAGCAATATAATTGGTTTAATTGGTTTTAAAACATAAGATCTAATTCCTTTTAAGGTACATAACAGCTGCAGTGAGTATTGGAAACTAATATCGCGACGACGCGCCATTGTCCGAATTCTCAGGCCCCGCCAATGCAGGTGCATAATATCGGTTTTGTGTTGTTCTCGAAAATAATTCGTTTACAAATTTTTTAAGCAATTTCTATTAGCTTATCAGGTCCTCGGGAAATTTTCTTTTCAACCTTTCTTGTTTCCAGGTGTCTGTTGGTCGAGGATTTAAGAGCCGGACGCAGCTGTGGTGCAATGGGGTTGCCCGCGAAAGTTCCTCGATCTAGCAGCTGAAGCTGTAGTCCCAAAGCAGTTGTTGAAGTCTATTTTATGCGCAGTGGAAGACATAATTTGCGATATGCCAATAATTCCATGGTTCTCATCAGTCGCTTACACAATTAACATGGAATTCATAGACCGTTCCATCCAGGGGAAAATTAGCACACCAATCAAAATGTCGAAATCAAAACAGCGGTAAACTAATTCATTGTCTCAGCGCACACTTCATCACAAGTCAGTTTGAGGTGGGCAGTACCTCCACTTTTCTACATTTGCCCCGGTTGCATACAAACGTGGCCTAGTGAAAACGCTGTTCTACAGAGCCAGACAGATATACCACCCCGAATTGTTGCAAACTGAAGAAGAATGTGTGTTCAAAACATTGGTGTCAAATGCGTATGCTAGAAAGTTCCTTCCGATCCACAGCAGGCCTCCCAAGAAGAAAATACCGGTGTTAACAGTAGAGAAAAATGAATGCTTATTTGTTATTGCCGTTCAAAAAGACCATATATCAAATGATATCGGACTTAAAATCCGGTCCGCACTTACGCGCGTCTATGCGACCACCCAGTTGCAACTCACACATACAACACGTAGCCGTGTTCTTCATGACCGTCAGAGCAACTCATCAGTCAGCTCGTCCTCTCCCGTCGTTTATCATTTCACCTGCGGTTGAGGTGACATTTACATAGGTAGGACTGACCGTTAGTTAGCTCAGAGGGTACATAAACATGTGCCGAGGTGGTTGGAACAACTGATGGCGCTACAAAACGGAGTGGATCCCAGGATGAACCGGAGCCCTGCATCATCTATCCCCAAACTTCTCTTGGCAACTCGAGATCAGTTGAACCCGGAGACTGCATTCAAGATGGTATTACGCAACAAACCGTCCGATAGTGTTGGCGATTAGTGGGGCTTTGCTAATTAGGGCTTACTAACCTGCGTTATGTGCTCTGAATTTATTGAGGCAATCGATTATGTTACTGTGGTTTTGATTATGAAATTTTGATTAATGTTTAAATTTTTGCCTGTATATAACTGTCCATGAATTCCGCTTGTATTGTGTTTGCGCTTGAGGAGAACAATCGAAATGTAGACATAAGGCAAATTATGTTTTCCCACTGCTCTGACGAAATGGCTGAAGGGGACCAACTGTTTTGCCTTTCTGAATTCTGTTGTGTATGGCAGGTAAGGCTTGCATCTCTGTGGTGATTTAAGGGAGTTCAAGCTAGGATACACAAATTGCGTGTGTTTTGGTGCGCGTCGGATATGCGAGCGTAGCTTTTGCAGTAATTGTCAATAGAACAGACACGCATATGTATTTTAACAATTGGAAGTGATAATGTCCAACACCCAGCTATGGTACGGGCTCACAAAATCATGCTGCTACCGTCACACATCATGCTACTTTTGGTGAACTTTGTGAAGTTAATGAACTAAATATCACCAGCGTACTGATATCAAGGTCATAAAATTCCCTAGACATCAAGGCAAAAAGACAAAGGATGGCTTTTGTGGGTCTTCAGGCTCGACAGCTAGTTAAAGATGACTATGTCTTGTCCCAGTTGTAGTGTGGGCGTTGAGTTTCCCGGTTGTCCAAGCAGAGGAGGAGTGTTGACATAGGGGACCCCACCCGGTGCCTTTTCTCTAAAGACCTGATCCGCAAGACAGCGAGGTGATTCATGAAGCCAGTTGACAGTCAAATGCATCATTCGCCTACTTTGTGTACAGAAGCAGTCCACAGAGAAGCCAGTTTCAAGAGAGGTTGTTCATTCGACCTCCGTTAGATACTCGCCTCCAGTTACAGGGGTGAGTAGTCAGTGACCCTGTAGTCGGGACTTTCCATCCCTTCAGCTGAATCACACTTCCTTATTTTGTTATTGTTACTCATGTGTTGTGGCAAGCTGCCAAATATTTATTGGGCAGATGTCATATATATATGTATATATATATATATATTTATACTTATTTGTATTTATCAAGCGCATGGTGCCGTAGGACATGCGGTCGCGAGTGCCTTAGTCAGACAGGCATAGTGAGCCATGAGCGAGGCCACTCGGGACTACTACCGAAGCGACGACGGGTCCTGCAGAGAACGTAGGCTGAAGCGACGCAGCGTTTGTAAGTACGCTGCATTCGATTTTCTAACCGCGTGACTGTATGCTAAGTCTCTTTCTTTCAGGTGGTGGGTTTTCAATTTTGCCTAAATGTCTTTCTTTCTGATATAAATGTCCAGCGTTACTATATTAAAATTAACTTGCACACCTCGCTTAAGCCAACTGCATTCGATTTCCATAACATTTGTGTGTTCAAGGCATTTCCGCAAAGTATACTTTCTGACCTAGTGAACTTATTTAGGGTCCGTTTGTAAAGAACTTATTTCATATGCACATTAACTTAAGGTTATTATCACCGTTTCCTTAAGCATTAATCGAGTTTTCCTCTTTTCTTTCTCTCTCTCTCTCTGTCAAGTGATTGGCTATTGTTTGAAGTCACCGGTAAGGCTGCGCTTGATGTGGATGTTGACAAGGTACCTACCTGTCTATTACCCGCTACCTCGTCCATCTGGCTCCAGGAGACAGTTGTTCGTTGCTGCAGGGGACGGGGTGCATGCTCATTGTGGCCGTGTTAGACTCGAAGAGTGGTTCCATGCACTCAGGGTGAAGCGGACCGCGGTCCAGCCACCGCCTCGTGTGCGCTTGATTCCCAAATACAGTGTGCTTGTGATTGGCTGTGAAGGAGTGTGGGCCGGCTCCCTTGATGAAACGTGGTTCCCATCCGCATACCTCCCGGTCTTATTCCTTCGGGTTTCCACTGGATATGGGGTGTGTGGTTGGAGCTGTGGGTGGTGCAGCGCAAGCCATCCATGGTCCCTCTGTAGGCGCAGGCGTCCTGTGGCATGCCACAATGACAGGCAAATCAGAAACCGGATACCGCCAAAAATGTATATGTATGTATAGATATACATAAATATACATATATATATATATACATATGTATATATAAAGGTGGCCGTCTTAATAATTAGCTGCAGGGTGCTGGGAAACATGCTGGGGGTTCTGCTTGCATGCTAACATTTTAAGAAGGGATAAACACAAAGCCATACAGATCTAGTGGAAGACATGCTGAAGAGTTATCCGCAATTGGACATAACACGGAGAAAAGGTACTGTTTTTTAGTTTGACCTTGATTTCCACTTCAAACTTGCTTTATGGCTAAGGAAGAACATAACGAAAGTTTAGGCAAAGGAATATCTATGATAGAACACCGTTACTATGGAAATTTGCCTTTTACCTTGTTGGCTGAATGCTATTGGACAGTCGCCAGAAATGCTCTTACAAACAGGCAAGGAAACCGTTGAAGTACCCTAGGACCTAATTTTTGTTTAAATGTATTAACCTTGCTATATAAAATCATTGTTAGTTGTTTAGCAACGTAAATGGTTACTGTGGAGTACAAAGAACCTAGACCCAATCTTTAAATTTGACCAATATTTGTGTTCAACACACAGGTACTAGAAGGTTTGGCTAGTTTTATTTTAGTGATGTGACTTGTAAATATTTTGTCCGGTACAATCACCGTTAATTGGCTTTATACTGTACTGCGCCATAGTGATCTTAAGCTAGTTTTCCATCCATTTACAGGTTCGTTTGTCGATACCATCGATAGAAGTAAGCGAAGAAATTTTGTGCGGTGGAACGTTAATTGGTCCTCAGTGGATTGTCACCGCTGCGCATTGCGTCACCGGATGGGTGGATAAGAACTCCCTTATGGAAACGAAAGAGGACGCCGAATTTGAGAATGACCCTATATCTGCATATGCGGGTGACCTTGACATCCAAACGGGAGAAGAGTATTTTCAAGTATACGTGATACAAAGTGTAATCTTGCACCCGGCTTTTCAACCGGGTAGAGAGAACAACGGTGCCGACATCGCGTTGCTATATATGAAAGAGCCAGTTGCAGATTGTAAGTCTCAGCATGACTTGAATGCATAGTGAGATGAGGTTAATTGACAAAATTAGCGCGAGCGACTTCTTTGCACGATGTGTAATTCAAAAGACACGGTAGCCGAGTGTTCAAGTTATTTTGGTACACATAAATATTTGCTTTTGTGTCGGTTCTGATGCTTCCTAAAAGGTGTTTACCCGGAAGCTACCTTTTTGGTCGCTTATCACTTGAAGTTACAATGATTGGAGTGCTTCACGGTGACATAAATCAGTTGCAAAACCTGTGGTCAATATAAGTCAGGTAATGCTAAGTACGCTTTGTGTATAGAACCACTGGCAATTCATTTCCATGATCGGCTCGATTGACCGCAAGTACAGCATCATGGCAGCAGAAATATTTTAGGCAGTATATACTGTTCGCGTGTCAGTTTTATTTAAAGTATACATAGGCATAATGAAGATAAGTTATTGCTTTTATTGCTTAGTTATTATCGAAATTCAGCTTGTTGTGCTCTGAATCGACAGCAAACCTGTTACTATTTCTCCCACTGTAGGTGTCAGATTTCGGTTTATCGAATTAATAGATGATGGAGATACATTATTAAATGCAAGTCATGCATACTGCGGTAACTGTGCTGTTATCAGCACAAGCCATACTTGGACTGCATTATGAAAAATTTAGCGAAATGAGCGCTTTCTGCGTATATGCCAATAATCAAACAGCTAAGATTTTAAAGTTAGATTAATGCCTTCCGTCTTACATGCTTGCGCTAAGTGGGTGGGGGGCTGTACTATTTTCTTGAAGACACAAGTATATTGAAATACTATGGTTAGCAGCGCTTTTATTTATTTCATTTATGGTTATTTCTATGTGTTCGATCTGTTAAACGACATTTCCCCTATCACATACGTGCAAATTTTATTGACGGCGCAGATTTACTGTGATGATTATTGAATAATTTATTGGGCTTGGTTCAGATGCCTGTAGATTCGCTCATTGCAGAGAATCTTTAAATGGGAAAGCTGTGGACAGTGGGTACTGAGGTTTATACCTCAAACATATTTGTCTACATTGATTAACCATCAAATATCGTCTTGATTTTTGTTTGAATCGGGCTTCGAACCATAGCTTTGATATTTGCAAAGACCTAAGTTAAATCTGAACTGAGATGTGTGTAACTTTTTGCGTTTGCACAATTTGCCGAGACTGACTGCAGCTAACCGGTGATATCTACATGTTAATAAATCGAGCGCTGTCAGCCATCCGAGTACGGGTCATAATTTGTTAATTCTCATTCCTAAATGGAATGTGATACGGTTCCCGTGCGAAAGTGCTTGATTCAACGTTGATTAATGTATGGCATTAGCAGTGATGCATCACCAACACGCCGGTACGCAGTACCGCCACTTTGCTGCCACAAAGCAACAAACAGTCGCGCGTACACTAAGGCTATTGGGTTGGTCGCCTGGTACGCACGCACGCTTGAACTGGCGTCATCGGAATGCTTGGAATCCATTAACGCTACCGATCGGTAATCGCTGCATGAAGACATTAAAATCCAATCAGCATTTTTCTGTTTTCTCATGCACGTTGGTGCACATATTGCCTACTACTACAGCACAAGTCAAATCCACAAACACGTAGGTTCCTTATTTGGTTTATAATGAGTGGTTAGGAGTTTTGTAGAAATCAGATAACCCATCATGGTCACTATCAGTCCGCAGGCTTTGGCAAGTCTGGAAATGCACCAGACATCGTGGTTTCAATCTTTTGGGTCTCTTCAGTTGTTTGCCCTCCAACCATCATTTACATGGTACTGCCCCCATGAAGTAGGGATGTCAGCAATTAGTGCCCCTTCGCCATGGGTGACAGCCGCGGACCTAAATGATTGAGAGTGAAGTATAATATAGCCCGGTTCATTGTTCACGGCCATGGCGGTTATGAACTGTGCAGGGGACAGCAGCTAGTCCCACAAGCTAGGATCTTTAGCATGATGCCTTCGCACGTCACAAGGACTTAGCTTCTAAACGGACAGATATATATCTTACTAATGTGTTGTGGGGATGTAAGTATAATTCTGCTAATTCATCGTGATCACCTGCTGTGTTTAACACCATGGCTTCCGGTTGTCAGTAGTAAGTGCCACTTCGCCATGGGTAACAGAAGCGGACCTGCGAGAACCTACCTGTGATTCGTTAGCAGGGAGAGACTTCTAATTGGTAGTTAAGCGTGGTTTGCCTAGTTTATTTGGATTACTGCATGTTAGTGGATGTTTGTTTGCTTAAACTGAAATGGCAGCATTTCGATCTATCGCAGATCCGGAGATTAATTATGCCTGCCTGCCAAATGAGCACCATCTTTTGGAAACCGGTGCTGCATGTCAAGCTATTGGATGGGACACAGGTCACGTTAAGAATGTACAGAGCTTATTAAGCCGCGCAGGACACCCAAGCACTACACATCATATACGTCGGACGAACGACGATGAATGGAATCCGGACAAATTGCGCCAGGTCAACTTGACTGTCTTGATGCCCCAGGAATGCAAGAAACATTACAAGGATCTCCGCGAACAGATGATTGTTTGCGCAGTCTCAAAGGGAATGGTAAGCAAATGGTGAAAGTTTAGGTTGGCGTGCAAATATTTTCCCAAACTAAACGAAAGTATGTATTAAGCAAATCATCCGGGTGTTGCTTGGTATGTTATTCCATTGTACTTGACAAATATTTGTTATTCTGCTGTCATTTTAACGGAGATATTGCGGAAATGAAGACACCAAATTTATAATGATGTTTTATCGTTAACTGTTCAACTCTAGCTGCAAACGTACGCAAACTGAACTGAGAGAAATGTTCCACAGTTTAAGAACAACATTGCGAGACAGGTGGCTAGCAAAGCGAACAGGATTGTGAGAAAATATGATGCTCCTAATAAATGCAACAACTAAAGTAGACCCCTTTTAGCTTTAAAGTTCGAGAAGCGCAATATTGTGTCGCACACACTGCTGAAGCTTTCTGTAAACGTTAGCTATTCGAGCCTTGGAGTAACTAAGACTATCTGTCAATGCGCAACGTGATGTGTTGCGAGCATAATCAGTAAAATCAGATAGCCAAGTGGTAAAGCGCACTGAATATCTGTAGATGTGCAATCGGAAATGGTGTTTTTTGGAGGATATTCCGTAGCTTTCTTATTTCATGTTGTAATGTTAAATAGTTAAGAAGGCTAATTTTTGTCTGGAAAACACCCTATAACATTGACACATTTTTCATTTAGGACTCAGTTCTTGAAATTCACTGATATAGTTAAGGGGAAAATATAGGACATAAGTGGCTAGCTCCAAATTCCTTATATGCATTATTGATGCTGCAAACTAATTGCGGAAGCTATTTTCACAAAGGCTCTTGTACGTTCGAGCTTTGTTTCTTCTTGTAGGACATCACTGCTATCCCGAAAGCGAGCTCGAGAACTAACCTGACTTCAATTTGTTCTAATTTGCAGTACTTCGGTGCTCAATTATATCTGCGTACTTTTAGGCATTTAAGGGCATTATCATTACTGGACATATTAGAATTTTGGTTTGTAGCCATTCAATAGTAAAATAAGGTAATCTCGCGATTCATGGGTCGACTATGAGAGAATTGTTTGCACTAGACCGACAATGGCCAAACGATTTCGGACATGTTGCATATGCATAGACATAATAAACCTCACGTAAATAATTACTGTCTACCTTGTAATACATTTTGCCTATCGCAGGAATCGTGCCCCAGTGACAGCGGCGGTGGCTTATACTGTCAGTTGCCAAAAAAGAACGGATGGTTTATTGCTGGTGTTGCAAGTTTTGGAGATAGTCATGCCTGTGGATATTTTCCGGGAGTTTACACCTCAGTCGTTGCCCATCAAGACTGGATTTGGCAGGAAATCTCAAAAAGGAAACGGAACAAGCCTTTGAAACAAAGACAGTTTACGGAACATTTTAAAATTGTTAAGTGCGGAAGCGGGTGATGTGCGCAGAAACTTGAAGACATCTACCCTTTTGTTAATTTTCTTACCTCTTAATACTGAAAACAAAAGTTCTGGCGAAGTTTAAACGATTACACAAGCGGATACAAAGTCTGGGATGATGGCACTTGTCAATTTACTTATTCGTTAGTTAAATGAAATGAGTTCATTATCAATAAATAGCTTTGTTATATTTTAATTAAGAGCACGCTTTAATGATTTGCTTATTTATTATTTCTTGTGTTTGACTGAGAGAAACGAGGTTTCCTAGATGCGGTGTGGTCATAATCAGCTAGATGTTCGACAAAATTTGCTGAAGATTTTGAATCTTATTCATTTTCCATGGCGTGACATAACTACAGTGAACGTTTTGCGGCACCCATTTCTCAGATGCGTCAGGTCGTCTAAAATTGCACTACGATATGAGGACGATTCTACGACGGAAATTTGGTCGTGACTTACGTCCAGGACTCATTTGGTGAAGTCAGGTTTGCACTAAAACTGCTGGATGCATGAGTACTGCGTGTACCTGTAACTGCAAAGTCAGGGCTACATAAGGTTTTGCAGACCAATTTCGTTCGCACATCGCAGAATACAATAATAAGCACACAACAGATTTTAATTTGGAAAATCAAAACAACAACTTGTTTTATGAACCCATGAAGTGTGAATATTTATCCACAATACATGCACCAAAACTCATAGAAAAGTGAAGAAAGATATAGCAAGGAAACCATGGTATATTACGGGAAAAATAACGGTCGCTTAGCAAATCCGTATGATGGTCAAAAGGGCAGCACTATTGGTAAATAGAAAAAGCTGATAAAATGAAAAGCGCCTTTGTGGACTGGACACATTTTTAACACAGTAACACGCAGAAAGTGCCAACCTCAGTTGTGTAGATTATTTCTGGTTTTGCAACTTTGGCGTATTATATCGTTTGTCGATACATACAGGCTATATCTAGTAGGGTAGGGGGCTTGGTCAAATATGGTTTTTTAAACTAAGATAAAATGGCGGCGAACGTAATTTGGGAGGGCTTTCCAATGCTGACGCATGGGAAGAGAATGGAAGCTCCATCGACATTCCACCCGAGTATAGTGCGTGGTTAAATTGAACTGGTAGACTCTTAGATTCATGGTGTGTCAGCATATAGAAAACGGGATAACATCGATTCAGTTTGAAACTCACTTCTTGATTGACTTGTTCCTGAGCCCTGATAAAACGTGACGAACAGTGAACAACTGACAAACCGTAAACCCATGTGCGAACATGAGTGGTTTGCAAATTTGTCTTGTTAAAGAAGTCAGGATATATTACGGAAATAAATTATGGAGGTGTTACTGGCACCAGTGAATGATTTGGACGCCACTTTTCTCAGGAATGAACGTGATTTAGCACGATGTCCTAAGTGAACCCCAACATTTAAATTCCGTTTCAATGAACAAGAAGCTTCATTGACCTGTAGATCATATTGGAGTATCCATTAACACGTTTGCTATGTCGCAGGTGAGCAAAATGACCAGTGCAGTAATATATAAGCAGAGATAAACTGTAAAATCAACTAACGGAGCCCAGAGGAAGACCTCAGTCCGGTGAGTTATAGCCTTCGTCTCTTGACTTAGTGAATTTGCCGCTCATGTGATGTGACTATACGAGATCACGACTTAATGTAACTCCTATACCTTCAACTGCAGTAGTGGAGTTCAGACCGGAATATTCAATAGAAAGATAGAAAGTCAAAAATTCAAGACGGTGGTAGAAGGATGGGCAGGTGCAACAACGTCGACGCTGTGGTTTTATCAATCGTGTTAAGATAAATGTTGCTTTCGCTTGAAGAAACCAGCCGAATTCCAACGAAACAATATACCTGAAATTCAAGATCCAAGATTGATAAAATTTGAGTGATTATCGCCATTCTACTGCAATCTTCAAGGGTACTTAAGCAATCACAAACCCGTGTTCTGAAATAACGCTTAAGATCTCATTCTCACTGCTAAGTTATGCCTGTACCCAGAACTTGCTGATTCTATGGTAACGCACAGGCGTCATTACAAATCCCTAAAGACCGTCCTGGCGGGGAAGCAAATACATTGCGTAATGACGCAGTGACCTAAAATGTGTGACAGTTTGGGATCCGAACTATTTGATCCAGAACCGTACCTAAGAATGACCAATTGTGCCTCATGACTGCTATTCACCCTTTTAAGCGTACACTTCAGAAAGTAATTCTAGCTCAATATTCCTCTTGTGTGAAGAGACGCTGCGCGTACCAGCCTGTCTTCATACAGTGTGACTTTAATGTAAACGTGATGGAGTTACTGGCATAACTTACTAAACAACTCATTGCAGGATTGTATGAATCTATGGAAGCTTATCTTGTAAAACCATATCACATAACCCACTAAACTCTATGCCTACTGGACCTTGTGCTGATTATGGACTGATGGATAGAAAAAGCAAGAAGTAGCTGTGTAGCTGCATTTATAATCCCTCAGGTATACGGACGAGCTGCGTCGCCGATCATTTCCGATATTTCATACCGATAAATTGATAGTAAAATTTTCAACTTCTGACCTTGAATTTAATTCGACTATCTGCGGTGGCACGTCGGTCCATTTGTTGACCACTCTCTGTTCGAAGCAGCTTTGTTGAGCGCCCCTTTTCAAATCTGGTACTATAACCTTGTACCGGTGTCCTCTTGTGCTACTTGGTGCGCGTATATTGGAGCAGCGGCTTCAACACAAGGTAGTCACCAAGATGTAATAGCCGATGCGTCATGATGAAGTCGACGTACAGTTTACCCTGACAGACTTACAGCTTCCGTGGCCAGCTAGAACGAACGATGCTGTGGTCGATTGCCACAGACCAGGCTCGGTACCATGCAATCAATCTGTCAGGTCGAAGATCAACTTTTAGCCTCACTCACTGAACGGTTAATTAACTATGAAATTTGAGCTAATGGGCCGATTTCATTTCCTTATTTTACCTTTAAATATGATTGTAATGGTCTGAAGTGAATCACCGAAAACAATCGTTCACCTATGGTCTCGTGTTCTTTTGACTCTGAATGGGAATTTTCAAGTTGCTTAAACTATCCAAGCCTCCTTCATTGGTGAATGAGCTCAAGCAGTTCCTGAGGTTTTCCACAAATCTTGCTGAAACCAAAATCAGTGTTCAATTATTCGATGAGTGTGTTGAGCGTAAAGAGTATCTCGCTAGATTTTGGAAGCAGCTAGGTGGTAACCGGATTTATCCTAATCGCAAGGCGCTTAGACGACATGTGGTTAACCAATGTGACGCGGTGCAGTCTAAGATGACGGAATTCGAAAGGAATTTAGCGCAGCGCCACATGGCAATGTTGGATTTAGTTGCCGAAGAAAAGCGGATGTTCTTGAGTTATGTCCAGTCTGTTACCAGTAATAGTGTACATTGGAGCCGTTCGGCTTTGGAAAAAGCGCTGAGCCAGATAAAACCGCAAGGTGTGTTTCCGAACAAGCACAAAAGTACGTACACAACTTTCTAGCATGAAAATGGGTACAAATTTACTTGGATTTCTGTCTTTTTTAAACGTTTTGCACCTATACATAGAGAGAACCAAGTTCATTAGGAGTTGCATTTTAAAACCTATATGACCAAACGAATGGGTTAAAGCCTACGTCTAATATGGATCTCGAACTCTTTAAGTGCTACTGGGTACATTATTGCTACCAATATCGTAAAAATCGTGTCCATAATCGTGGTCAATTAACAAGAAAGTATCTAGACGGGCTGAAGAAGCTTAAACGAAATGAGGAGGTCATTTTATGCAAACTGGACGAGGGTGCCGGGATTGTGTTATTAGACAGAAAAGACTATACTGACAAACACACAACCATTCTGAGCGATAAGACCAAGTTTTCCTGCGACACGAGGGAGGCAAACCAAAAAGAACAGATTGAAAGACAGATAACTAAAAGCCTCCAACAGTTTTGGACCAAGGGGTACATAACCAATTCCTTAGATGACAGTCTTAGACCTAAATGCACAAACGTTCTGAGACGTTACGGCTTTCCAAAAATCCATAAGGCCGACATCCCGCTTCGTCCTATTCTGTCCATGTTTAACTCCCCTACCAAGCAGTTGCCCAGTGGCTTGTAGGAATTCCCGAGCCTCTGAGACAACAGCTTTTGACTTACAGCCTGCATGACAGTTTTTAGTTTGTCGAGATCATCAAGGAGGCTAAAATTAATGAGAAGGTAATGCTCTCCTTTGAGGTTGTCTCACTTTTCTCTAACGTCCCGCTGACCGAAACCATCGATTACATTTACAAGCAGATAAGTAAGTTAGAAATTAAGATTTGTATTCCTGTGCTTGGGTTGAAAGACTTATTGCTGTGGTGTACATGGATTGTGCAATTTCTATTCAATGATAACTTTTACCGGCAAAAGGATGGTGTAGCCATGGGATTTCCCTCGGTCCGTTGTTCGCAGATATATTCATGGCAAATTGAAGCGAACAAAACTGCAAGCGGAAATAGTCTTTTGACTACTACCACCGTTATATGGATGATATATTTCTATTGGTGAAAAAATGCATATTTCTGGATGAGGTTCTCCATCGGTTCAACCGGGCTCACGCAGCATTGCTATTTACCTACGAGGCAGAAGCTTGCAATCGGCTTCCGTATCTACATGTCTTGTTAGCTAGGAGGTCAGATGGCTCCATCCAGTGAAAGTATACAGAAAAAATACATAGATTGGTCAGTACTCAAATTTTCACAGTTTCATCCCGCTGAGATATAAGCGAAACATAATCCACTGCCTTACCACAAGAGCACACCGAATTTGCTCACAGGAGACCCTGGTGGAAGAATTGGATTTTATAAAGTATACACTGCGCGAGCATGGCTACACAGATAGATTTGTTTCAAAGAATTTTGAAGAAAAGCTCAAGCCGGTACCAGTCTTAACCGCAACGAAAAAGGAGTTCATTTTAAGATTACCTTTTAAAAGGGGATGTCGCTGCCAAGCGTCTAACCAAAAGTCTTTCAGTGGCAGTCAAGTGCGCAATCCCAGCAGCCAGGTTAAAATGTACAGTCTCTAATGAACCACTTGTTTGTTGATGCACTAATGATATGCTGTCATTGCTGACCTCATTGGTCGAACAGCACGGCACTTGTTTAAACGCGTGAAGAAGCTCTGCAGACTTTGGTTGCGTCAAGGAGTAATTGGAGCCATTATCAGCGCCGTTACTGCCCATATTGTAGACACGGTGCAACAAGTTGATCTAAAGCGTGCCTTCAGAATAATTTACATGGTCCCCCGCTATAAATCAAGAAGTTTATATCTCCGTGCGCATGCAAAAACTGGATCGATTTGCATTCGGTTATTTTAACCTTCATTATGCTCGCAAAGAAGATGATCCATGCTTTATAGCTTCTCTGGCTAGCTAGAACGAACGATGCTGAGGTCGACTGCCACAGACCAAGCTTGGTACCATGCAATCGACCTGTCAGGTCGAAGGACAACTTTTAGCCTCACTCACTAAACCGTTAATTAACTATGTACTTTGAGTCAATGAATCGTTTTCAGTAGCTTATTTTGCCCTTAAATATGATTGTAATGGTCTGAAGAGAATCATTGAAAACAATTGTTTACCTGTGTCCTCGTGTTCTTTCAACCTTCTATTGACGATAAGACAGGGTATAAGGCGCAGCCAGTTGCACCGGCTTTTGTACGGCACACCGCGTAAAGTAACGGTCACAGGCTGTGCTCGATCAATCATTTGTACATGGTGCCATGTGATAGGAAAGTGTACGGGTGAACCCCACTCTAGTATTAAACATATAATTGAGACTAAGTGTCGAGTGGCAATGTGTTCGGACCAATCACTGAAACTGCAATTGAGCGCCCAGAATATACAAAGCCATTTTGGGAGAAGCAAATTTTGTGACATCCGCTGACTTAAGATTGCTCCGCGAGATGACACCGAGATCCTTCAAGAAGGTCCTGCGATATAACGGTTGACGGGCCGCAGTGCGGTTTGTAGAGTTTTTACCTTTACTCAACCTCATGAACAGCGACTTCACCGGGGTTAGTTGAAAGTTGACTTCCGCAGACTAAATGAAGAGACGGTCAATTTCCTGCCGAAGTAACTCACAGTCATTGGGTGCACTGATTATTCTCCACTCGTAAAACGCATCTGCAAACAACGCACAAACTGGACGGGAAATCGGAGGCAGAACGTTTATATGTGTCAGGTCACGGGTCGAGTGACACCAGTCGGTCATTTGGCTGTCGACCTGTACTATCAATTTTGCAGCAACTAAGAAATTCTTGATATAATTTTGCACCGAGTCACCTACTCCCCATTTGCACAGAATGTAGAGAAGTGCCTCATGATTCACCTTATGGAATGCTTTACTGATGCACTGATGTAGACCAGCTTCGCTTGTAAAGCTTTTGCATACATTCGTACCTCGTCACCAGCAGATTGGTGATGCGTGAGCAACCTCAAAAAAAGCCTTGCCCTGCGAGCTTTAACAGCATCTGCGACTCGAGAAAGTGTGGAAGACGTATATTTGCGATCTACAAATGTGTTCTACCCAAACAGTGGTCAAACAAATAGTCAGGTAATTATCTACTTTGCTCTGATCACCGCTATTCGGTATCGGTTTTACGACGGAGCATTTCCAGTCGCTATTTAATAAACCTGTGGATAGCGGAATGTTGAACAGCCAAGTCACCAAAAGCGAGAGCTAACCGATAATGTCCTGGGGGCTGAAAGTTGGATGCTATCAAACCAGGCTGGCTTGGTTCAGTCAAGAGTGACCAGCATCTTACGTAAGTCTTCAATGCTACAATGCAATTTAATA
Organism: Dicrocoelium dendriticum; assembly: GCA_944474145.2. Lineage (NCBI taxonomy): Eukaryota > Metazoa > Platyhelminthes > Trematoda > Plagiorchiida > Dicrocoeliidae > Dicrocoelium > Dicrocoelium dendriticum. Next base: position 10,574,037 of record OX104066.1, read on the forward strand.
GTTTCGGCTGGGATGGTAACCGTCTAAATAGGTAGAGACTCCTGTTTATTTGCAAATACGGAGGCGAAGTGTGCTGTCAATAGGAAATCGCGATTCGTACTCGAGGTTAGGGACTGTCCATTTGATCTCACAAAGGCGGGCACATTGCCTATAGACCTCAAGTGTCGCTTCATGTGTGCTGTGATTATCTTGAGAGCTATATTGCCGCGACCGCTGGCTGCTGTTCGAAGTTTCGAAGCATTTTTGTTTTCGCCTTCCTGCAGAGCTTTCACTCTCACATGTACGCTTCATAGCCTTCGTCAGAGTCAGCCCAAACGAATATATCGTATTGTCTGTTTTGTCACCCAGACAGATTGTTAGACTACTTTCTTAATCAGTGTGACCCAACTGTTCCGAATTCCTGATGGTTGGGGCTCACGTCGATTTCACAGCCACTTAAATAATAGTCCAACAGTATTTAACAGATGAATACTTTGGTAAATACTTGCTTATATGTCTGGCGGCTAGAGTGAAGCCAGCCTTCCAGTAGTTGTTACCTGCATCCAGCGGAGCAGTGTACGTCTGCGATAGCTCCAAGCTCGCTATGAGTGGTCAATTGATCTTAAAGGATGCAGAATCTAAATGTCGTGAACATGTTGCTCAAATCTGTTGCAGAACAACTTGAGGGCGCGGTTATAGGCGTCGGCTGGTTCATATAATACTGTGTGGCTCAAGTTTCAACTATCACGTTTGCATACTTCCTCTATAGCTTATGATGACCGAGGAGAAGTTCCATCGCAGGCCAGTGTATTCGAGTTAAGTTGAAATTGCACATGAGCACTAACTGCCCAAGGCTCATGTGCGAGAAGCCGTCGAAGCAGGGGCTTAGTGGATTGTGATATACTGTACACATTAGCCGCTCGTTGTGTGTGAGATGAATAGGTGAACATAAATGCTCATAATGACCATGGGCGTTGTGGTAAGTGCCCACGAGTCTCCCACACAAAGAAGACTTTCCGTATAGGACCACGCAGCCGCGGTCGTTTGATGTTCCATTACACCTGAAGCACGAGTATCCACTGATTTCTACTTTCTGGGCAGTTACATCGTAATTTAATAAAGTTTCAGAAGTGGCTAATACGTCCGCAAGCCGAGAAGTGACAAAGTAACACAGTTCGTCACATTTGTTTAGCAGGCTAAGAGCGTTATCAAACACAAAACACGGGACAATATGGAAACATTTGGGCGCATTTGAAAAGTCAGCAATCTGTTGATCAGCCTCAGAGGAAGAACCCAAATACATACCCGCAAATTTACTATGCAGCAACTCTTTAGTTTACTGCCATTGCGCCGTTTAATTCCTTCAGTAAGATCTTACTTTTCTCTCTGTCCGTCGGATTCAGATCCACCTAGATCTTAAAAACCTTTCAGTCTACTGGGCCAGTTTAATGCCAAAATTTCGGCTCGCCTCCTCCACACTCACACAGGTAGAAATTTAGCTCCGATTCTCTTGCCGAGAAAATATTCAGCCAACCGCCAACTACGTCGAGCAGTCTATAATTTAACCGGTGTACACACGATATCGTTTTCGTATCTTACCTGATGACTCGAATATAAAGATGCTGGTAAGGGAAATGTCATTAGGCTGCGGTGCATTAGTCACTGGACATCAGTAACGGTTTCTTTGCCCTTTGCGTATTACCTTTTTATTATCACAGCTTATCGCACACTGAAGATATAGTGTCCGTCTAATAAGTCGCAAGGAACGACGATGACCTTCTAGTAGTCCTAGGGGTTTTCTCTGGAGACAAACTACACTAGGTTGCTGTTCATGTACCCGCGGTGTGAAATAAATAGTGAGGTGCGTTTTACAGTGTTTTTATCTATTGATCTATTTGCCGGAATCTGCGGCTCTATTTCGTGCAATGTTTGCTGGGCGCTATTCACAACCAGTTTTCCAAATGATGTACCAAATATTCGAATGACTCGAAATAGGTCCACAAATAGACTAGTGCACGAAGTGTAGAACGTTCCATTGCTCAAACTGCACGTACCTGCGTTTGCACAATGACCGACGATTTTAGAGAGGCCACCGAATGATGCCTGCTTTGCCCTTTTCAATATAATGCAATCGACACGGCTGGACCAGCTAACTATGGAATTCAGCTGATTCATCATTGCTACGCTCAATCAGCAGGCTTATGGTAGCCTGGAAAAGTACCAGACTCCGATGTTTTGACTTTTGAGTCCCATCAGGGTTGTGCATCTAAGCATACTCTTACAGCGATCCAGCCCCATAACTTCTGGATGCCAGCACCTGGTGCCACTTTGTCATGGGTGGCCGCCCAAGATCTGCGTGAATGACTGTTGAGCATGACATAGCCCGGTTCATGGGGCTAGCCGCTGTCCTGCGCACAGTTCGTAGCTGGCATGGCAGTGGAAGATGAGCCGGACTAAATCATAGTCAACTGTCATTCATGTGTGTTCTCCGTGGTTACCCATGGCGAAGGGGCATTAGCTGCTGGCATCCAGAGACCACGGAGAGGGAATAAGGCAGGGGTCCGCTAGGAGGCATACCACTGACGCGACCAAGAAAATGAAAACGCGGTCATCTGCTGCCTCTCCTGACTAGCCTAAGCCTGCTAATACAGATTAGCCATGACGAATTAGCGGATATTTAACAAACTTCTTACTATTCATCAGTAGTATATAAAATATAGCTTTTCTGGAAATAAACGCAACTATCTTTTGCATTTAAACTGAATTCATTCAGAATCACTAATGCCATTGAGTTGCATTGAAGCCAGAGATAATAACGACTTAAACAGTGCGACGGACAAGGTATGCTCGCCTGAGGACGACACTAGCAAACTGCGATCGGGCAGCTCTATCTGAACGAAGAAAACTTTGGTGTTTACAAAGTGTTAAAGAATGTGTAACCGTTATATTAAACTACCAGTGCTATGCGGCATCTCCATATGCATAGAGAGATTCGGCTCAGTTACTTTACAACATTAACCTTAACTTAACATTGCTTCTTCTACGAGCTGGTACAAATCACATAAGGTTAAAATACGAAGGTAAATGCAGGGTGATTAGTTTAGATGTAGGTCAATTTTTAGACAGCAGATAGTTAGTCGCTGTCTTGCACACACCCACCCTTCGATAAATGTTACGTAATCAATTTGACGATGTCCGTGTCAGAGTGACGGTTAGGTTGACTGCTGTTCGGCCACGGCAGACTTAGCGGTTGAACAAACTATTTTGCGAGCATAGCGGAGGCTGATATATTCGGATCGCAATAGGTTTGCTGTGGCAAGTATTCGTAGACGCAGCCCTTTCGACTTGTTCAAGGGGATCTGAGAAATCAAAGTAAATGCGTTCTGCAAATTAACCCGATGACCTGAATAGTATAGGTTGGAGGGAATACCGCTGGCAATAACTCCAGTGTCTTATTACATACAGGGACAAGCGGTTTCGCGTTAAATATACTCCGCAGTTCCGCAGCTGGAAAAGCCTTTCTTACTGATTGCATCAGTAATTTTGTTTTAAGCTCCGCAATGGTGTCACCTGGGAAACAAAATTGCATTAACCAAAAAATAATGTAACTCAAAGGACTAACTCACCGATACGCAACACACATGGACAAACTGACAGAGCTATACCACAGGTACAATGAAGCCTTACGAGCAATAAATCAATCAAGCAGTCCATTCGGGGTTCGCTTGTGTGTGATGGGTCTGCTTTAACCCAAAGTTGGGGAAAACTCAAAACACGTACACAGAGAACTAATGGCATGCTTAAATAGTCAAAACGTTCGTAAAACTCCGCATTGCTTACATACCAATCCTGGCGATTTTCGACGAAATCCATTTGTTTGATGCCTGAAATATTGGTGTGTGTCATCCTATCTATAAGCCGAAACGGGTATAGAAGACTTATTACATACGTCTCTATAATATTGTCTGCAGCAGGGCTTCCTAAATTTGCTGAAGCAAAAAGCCCTCGCTTGCTTTCGGACCTGTGAGAAGTGGAAAGTTTCTGGTTTGGGTAGCTACCCACTCTTCTTAGACGACACAGCTTTAACTGCTTTAATTACTGGCGGAACAGTTCGCATCAGACTGCTGCGAATACACGTATGATCTGGACGGTTACTAACAAACGAATACTAAATCAAATTTCGTACCGGGCGTAAAAACCAGGCGGCATATTTTCTCTCTCTACTGCCGCTCGACGTAACGGAAAATAATGAGAACATCAATGACCGTTTACTGGGGGCTCCCTAGAATTGGGAGGAAGTCCCATATTTGACCAAGAGAGAACTTCAGAATTCGACGATATGTGATGTTATACTCTGCACTGTCTAAAGATTTTGCTTAAAATTTGGCCGTATATTAAAAAAATAGTTGGCGGTCTTCATCCGTACTATGTGTTGCGTCACAAGCTATCATTTTTAGCTGGGTGTTTACTGCATTGCTGTAGATTAGATACCTACGAGAGTTCAGTACAAAGTTGACGCTAATTTTCCCTAAAGGCCACCCTGGTACTGTTTGTCAAAAATGTAAACTGGACTCATGTTTCTGGTGGCCCACACTGACAGGGGAACTCGAGGAACTGGTACATGACTGCTTTTGGTGCCAAAAAGCAGACAAGAGCTCAAGATTGGATTGTAATCTTATACGGCCCATCAATATCCTATGCGACCATTAACAAAGCAAGCTATTGATAACAGGGTCCCGTTAAGTTTAGCTCCAGCGCATCGAAGAATGGTTTGCGCGCGACTTGTTTTTGTGGCTATTGTACGGCAGTTTATTATAATGCCTAAAAATGACGACTGAAACTAATATCAGATGACAGGAGTGTATGTTTCTTCGTTTCACATTATTGGAGGACATATTGACGGACAATGGTCCGCATTTCGCAAGTCAAGTGTTCCATTCCGTTTTGCAACTTCACGCTATCTGACACAAACTTACTACTCCGCATAATCCAACGGCGGACCGCATGGCCAAGCGTTTTAACCAGGCATTAAAAGAGCGCATCCAGAATATTCCTCTCACGTGAACAGCACTGGAAGTTGAAAGAATACAGGCCCATTGTATCTACAAAACCACACACCACCGAACAACGTGCGAGAAACCGACGGAACATATGCTTGGCGTCATCTATTACAAATTTACACTTCGCACGTCCTAATGCTGTAATTAACAAAACCGGAAGTTAGCATTTCAAGGAAGCTATAAAGCCGCTTGTTGGAAGTCAGCCATTCCGTTTCCACTAGAATCATTCGAGAGTATCAAGAGAGGCAAGGAGTCAAAATTCAGACCCAGCTTATCGAAATCTATAAGAATAACCCGCGTCCTGGAACCGGGTATTTATCGTTTGAAAGATGGTCGCAAGGTCAACGGGAGTAGGTTATGGTAAGTAGCTAGCGATCGGATCAGGTCCCACCACCTTGCCATGGACCGACAAGGAAATGCACGGCGCTACCAGGGGAAGACCGGAAAACAAGGCCAGAGGATCGATATGGACATGAAACTCCGCATGACTAGACGGGAGAGTATGTGTATTTCCCTCACATAGTCTGTCATGTGCTAGGTGTAAGCGTCGCTGACACACACACATACACTTGTAGACAACCGGCCATCCTTCCAGGGTTCAACTGTTCGCCGAGTTTCGCAATTTGTACACAAACGTTTCATCACCGCACTAGGTGATTTCCTCAGTGCACCTCTGGAAGTATGCATGCAGTCGAACTCCTCCCAGCGGCGAGCAGTTCGGAGCGATTGGCGCAAATAATTGTTTAAGATAACTTGATGTATTAGTCGCTCGGGTTGTTCGTTTATACGTTAAACTGTTCGTCGAGCTTCACAATCGGGACGAAAACATTTCAACACCACACGAGGTGATTTCCTCAGTGCGCTGCTGACTACTTAATCGACGACCAATTCAGCGGATTATGTTTGACCCAGCAGCGCACTGAGGAAGTCAGCCCTTGTGGTGATGAAATGTTTGCGTACCACTTGCGAAGCTCGGTGATTATTTGAAGCCAGGAATCATCATCCCTGGCTACCAGAGCATCAAATCATTTAAACACGCTCGTCCTATTATTTTGCGATTGAACCCGGTTTATTGCCCACCCAGTTTATAATATTACGCGTTTTATTAAACGCTCAACACAATTTTGACGTTAACATTTTATTAGACACATGGCGAAACTCAGCTAACAGCTTGCTCTTCGTTTTTAATATTTACATTCTATAGGTAGAATATTTGATTTAGGAAAACGGATTTTTGCCACACTAACTTGCTTCGAACAAAACATATGAATTCCTGTTGTACACAACTATAACCATGTATAAAACGTAAACAGCAAATCTGCGTTCTATGCTTTACCATTCTTTTGTTTGCTAATTAAGTAGATAATACATTTTATTTCCACTACAAACATTACTGAATAAACATATTTTCCCCGGAATTGCGGACCATGTCTGCGAAGTCATGAGCATGCTAATATAAACAGGTATGGTAGGTAAATGTATAAAATATAGCTAGTCAAGCAGTAACCTACTAGGTTTGTGTATCTGTAAATATGTAAGTGTATATGTTAGTGGGTGTGGTGAGTGAAATAGCGAAGCGTGAGCTTGTTTGCTGTGTTCCCCATCATATGATGGTATTAAAGCTACTCTTCGAGCTGGAAGACTTCCGTGAATTGGATCTCCTCTGAAAGAGGAAGAGCAGTGAGATTATTCAGTGGCGAGTCACATTCGCCACGTCGCAGTGTTGTTTAACGAAGCTGCGTGGCTCTTTGTGGGTAGGACGGTTGTCAGGCGAAAACACATCACGTCCTGGAACACTGCCGCCCAACCATTCGCTGGAGCAGGAGTAACCTGAACCGCGCAGCTGGCACCACATAGATCTTATTCGACTAGCCAGCCACAGGTTACGCGGCTCACCTGTCAGCAAAAGACATATGGATAATCCTACTGATGCAAGTCACAAAGATAATTTTGTGAGCTAATTTTGAGGAAATCAAACCCACTACATTTGTTCGTAAGGGTAATTTATAGCAATTTATCTGGTTCAGACATTGACTTGAGATCCACTAGCGCATGTCACTTTTGCTTGTAATAATAAGAATAGCTTAATGTAATCAATTGCAGTGGATAATTCAGTACAGCTATGTGGTTTACAAAAAGACTTGTCATTCAAAGCAATTACTATGCGTACACATGTTTTAGTCGATAATAATTAAGACTATTCACCTGTTTAGAGTAACCCATAAATTCAAGGTTTGTGCCCTCCTACGATGGCGCAAAATCAAACAAGTCGGAAGCATGCTAAATATTCGTTCTCTTTTATTTTAGGTGACTTGTTTCCACTGACAGTTTAGCAGGCCGTATATAACCGTTTGCTGGCCGTTTAATAGGCGAGTTTACTAAGCAAGGTCTTTGCCGCTATCGGCAAGTATAATGCAGTTGTAAATTTTTGATAATAATACGCAAACCAAACTATTATTTACAAACCCCAATAACCTTCCCGCATTGGTTGGCCAAACTATACATACGAAAATGAAATGCCCTCTATATACGGAATATTATTGTCTGTCAACAACAGTACAACATTTATATGTAACAATATTAGTTGAAAATGTCTGCTTAGCAACTTACTTTTCACCACTTCCACTACTCTACTGTTGTAACAGGGCAAGCAACTGTTTTACAGCATTGTTAAAATTGTCTTTGAAGTACATTTTCTCAGTTAGTTGCTGTGAAACTTCATAAGTATCAATAAAGATGCAAAATCTGTTAACTACCCGATGGTATAATACCACATTTTGACCACTTGTGATAGGTCCTAGCAAATACGTGTTGGGAACCGATGGCTGTGCGTTCGCAACAAAATAATTGGCAACATCGAACTTTCAGCACACTTAGGAGAGATGCGCACAAGAGTGACATGAAAACAAGGACTACACAGGGTGAGTCAGCTTAATAGGTCAGCGATTAGTAACTGCCAACATTGAAATTACATCCACTGCAATGTGTCATGTTAAGTTTAAATAGTTAGTTACAGAAATAGTGGTATATGAGCTAAAAACTGCTGCTTTACAGGATAGATAATACTGAAAATGTATGAAGAATATCGAAATGTTTCGAAGTAGTTCGTAAACTATCAGTATTCGAGGCAATCCAGTCCAGCTTTTTGCAGCTTCAAATATTGAGTATTCCGCTGTCACACATACACACTATAGAGACGCCTTGTAATTTTGAACATATTAATACGATGTGTATAAAATAAGTGGTCTTTGAAATACGTCAAAAAAGATAATATCACTGATGTAGTCTACTCACCAGTTATTGATCGACTAAATTTTGATCGGGAGCATTGGATCTGAGGGGGAAATTTGAATTCAGTTATTCCTCATCAGACCTGTACAATCACATATGGAATGCAGCAGTGTTGGTAAAGTGATCAGATTAATTTAAACGAAAGAAATCACCTGCTAGCCAGGTTTCTGAACCGACGAGAAATCTACGCTAGGGCAACTTTCTTTTCGCTCCAGCGCAACAATCTTTAGCGTCTTTCTCATTTGTTGGTCAAGGCAGGACAGGAGTTTGGGTTGTTTTCTTTTGAGAACACAAAGATGCTCGATAAAACCAAATACCAATTGCCTAACTGTTGTAAGCATACGGAGTCGCAAGCGTATCGATCACAAAGTGGGTGATGCTCATTGATGCGTTTTGAAAGCTACTGTGCTTTTCCAACGACTTACGTTGTGTCACAGGTGAACTTGAATTTATAAAAGACCACTGAAACAGTCAACCTTGGCAGCGGGTCCTTGTTTTGCGGATAGATAAGCGTTTTGCGGAGAACGTGTCTTTGAAGGTTGCCGTTGGAAAAGTCGAATTAACTGCAGACGACAGACTTCTATCCAACCTGTTGACATCTATAATTTGTACGTCTACCTGATAGAGGATTTCGATATTAATTGTTGCACAACGCCTTATGGCTAAATGGAGTACGATCACTGGGAATATTGAACAAGACATTATTCAAGTTTACATATTGTAGGATAAAAACAGTGAAGAATTCAAGTCAGGAGAATGCAAAAGAATCTGTATGTGCGCCGAAAGACACCTTTAGGGCAGTTAACAATATCGACCAAGGAATGGTAAGAATAATATCATTAGGAAATAAATCTACCTAAGATTTATCTGCTCATATGGGCGCATTTTCCGCATTTTCACTGTGATTCTGCGGAACCTATACAAAAAGCATGAAGAAGATATAACAACTGACGGCAAAAACAAAAATTGCATTCTCCATCAAGCATACGATGACGATAGCGGCGTTTCATTCCTGTTATTTCGCAACGAGTTTACTTATTAAGGCAACACAGATAAAAGCACAAGTTTGTGTAGTCTGTGAGATACTCGCTTTGAGTTGACAAGTCTTGATTGGTGAAATCAAAATACCAGGTGAAAAACATGTTGATTTTATTTTTGTGTTGATGTTATGTGCAGATCTGTTCTGTCGTTTAAAAGTTAGAAATTGTCTTTTTCCATCGCAAAATAGTTGTCTTTACTCTATACCTTGGAATATAGCTTTTTTATGTACTGGTCAGCATGATCATAGAATGCACAATTTGGTGTAGAAGATTATTGGGGTTGGTTAATAAAAAATAAATCTACATACGTACAAAGTATAATGGGGCAATTCACCAAATTGGATAAACATATTTTGTTACTGAAACGCGTCGATCCCACTGAAATCGCCTGCGGGCACACAGATGTCGCATACTAATTTTAATTCAACTCCAAATCAAGTTGTTCTGAAAAGCTTTGCAGTTCGAACAAAGCCGTGTCTGGGGCTACAAACATGTGCACCATTACGAGATTTTGGAAACAGTTCGGCAACTTTGGTTTACACTTCAATAGGTGACTGCTTACTGAGGTTGCTGAATACTCTGCGAATTTAAAACAATCTTTTAAATGTAACTGACGACACTATCTCCACGACGGTGAATTCGCCTGGGAGGTCGAAGCTTAAGTGGTTGTAGCAATCGAGGTTAAGTACTTCATCATCAATCTTAGCATTCAACCAATTTTTCTATAACATCCTTACGCCTGCATTTATAGATTCCCTTCGTTAGAACATGTTTTCGAGATTATCCTTTAACCCGAGAATTGGCAGCACAATTCTGGGAAGGATCAACGGAATTTGGGCCTTGTTAACGGGACAGTGCTTGAGTCCCACCTGCTAACCAGAACAAGATTATTTTCCTCAGTCATTATAGGTACTTCTTTTATATCTCACGAACAAAAGACCAGCTGGTGAGCAACCGCTTTCAGTGATTCATCATCAGATCATCACAGTCATGGGGGCTAAAAATAAAAATAACAATCGAACCCTTTAGTTTAAAACGAATATTTCACTTGAGGGTCAATGTCATGGACGAGTAAACTAGTAGCTAGGTTTTAGTGCATTAGTTATTTGTTACACGTTAACCAACCACAGTCGACTTGGGCCTCTTCCATCTTCGCTGGCCTGGAAAGCTGGAGAGTCATGATTAGTTTTCTTCTGATACCATTAAGACGACTGGAACAATCGAATGCAAATTGCTTTAGCTGTCGCAATTGTACTAAGGCAGAAGAGTTTAGGTTCGCGCGGTGGAACCTTGAAAACTATTCGGAAGTCGCGTTCCAGATCAACCTCTTGGCCGGAGTCTACCATATGGTCCAGAATGGCGCTACTAATGGTCCCGGTGAATCATTGACGCAGCCAACAAAGGCAATGTTCCTTCACACGCTTGGATAAATGCCGTTCTGCTGCGCCACAGATGCATGCGTATTGAAGTGGTCAGCATCGGCAGCTTGTCCTCGTTTTCTGGATGAATGAAAGGTTGCGTTGAAAACAAGTAGTTTAGTGAGGCTACTGGAAAGGTCGAGTTTGTCGCAACCGATTGGCTTCCGGTTAGCCGCTCGATACTCGCGTTCCCTTTGCGTGGTAACCGAATAGGTGGCTCTATCTTTAGTGCTGTTCACACTGGCACTGGTTTCAATTGTTCTTGAAAGTTCTTTAAAATAAAGCTATTTGCATATCCGTTTTCACTTAGCCTGGGCTGTACGAAACACGACTCCGCGCCTATAGTGTTTTCTGTGGAGGTTTGATGGGTTGCCGAGGTAAGACCTTTAAGCAACTTGCTCTTGTATCTCATAGAATCGAAACTGAAGGTTAATGTACCGAGCTATCCATGTCGTCTTTCTGTAACCCCGCGGCTGGATGGATCCGTCTGGTCTTCTAGTTAAGCAGACATCGGTATACGGTAGCCTATTGTTAATTTCCTTCTCGTAAGTAAGATGCACCGCTGCGGGCACTCGGTTAAAGTTTAAAAGAAGTTCATCCAGGTTAAGCTGTTAATCCAATAAATAAATATATTGTCCATTTTTCGTTTATAACCGTCGAAAAGATTTTCGCCACCCGCATTCCGGTTTTCTCCAGCTTGGCCATAAATATATCCGCTAATAGCGGTCCAAGGGGGATCCCATGGCATCGCCGTCCGTCTGTCGGTGGTATTTGCCATTGGTCTCGTGCTTATACTTAAGTAAAAGCGATGTTCGCACAGTTTCTCAGGGGTAATTCAACCTTCAACGATTTACGACAGAATTAGTGACTATGGAAATAATTTACTTTAACCAAATGGTAAAATTATTCCCAACAAACAAAGTGTGCGCAGTGAGTATTGTATATTAATATTCCGATGGTCACAGCAGCAGCTGAATCTAAAGGCCGCGCTGTCATATGAAGAGATAAAGGTACACCGTGAATGTATCATTTGAATAAACGGGATGGCACCTAAAAGCAAAAATTAAACGTTTGGGGATAGAACTGCCCCAATTTGTATGCTGCTTACAGGTTAATGCGTCTCCAAGTTCCCAAAAAATTGCTTGAAAGTAAATTGTTTACTAGGAGCAGTATCTTGGGATTTTCCATCAAACACTGTAAATGACAGCAATTGTTGTCTTGAAATTAGTTTTATAAAAACGGTTAACTATACCTGAGGAAACCGTTATCGGCAGTAAATGCATTAAACACAATGTTACAGTGTCAAATTAAGTGCCGAATTAAAGACTCCTCCATCCCGATGATAATGTTATTTTCCGGCCTCGAACTGTCACAACAGTGATGTAATCTCGCTGACCTTCTTAATGCAAGTGCCAAAAAATGTACCGGAAAACATATAGTTGAACACGGTAACACCCATGCAAGGAAAATTTGTGGAATCAGACAGATGGGTACAGAGGAATTCCAAAGATGAGTTGTACTGGGCGAGAGTCTCCTGACTATAGCGTGTATTTCGTCTACGTGAAGGGACCACGTAAGACTATACTCAGTGTCAATCCCAGATAATCCACTAAAGTGGAAGAAGTCACAACTCCGCCATCGATACAAAGTTGTGCGCATCAAATATGGCGCTGTTTGCAGAGATTTCCCGTCAACAGTAAAAAAAATGTAACAGTGAGTTTTGAAAAATCTGGCGGTGTGCAGTGGGCTTAGAGTCAGGCTGTGCTTTTGTGCAGGTTTACAGACAAAAACCGAAGAAGGCGCTATCCGGACTCGGCAGAAAGTGAGGGTTGTTTGTCAAACACCTGCGACAATGTTTCCATCCAGTCCACAAAAGAAAAAGCTCAGGCCTTTAATGTTCTACAAACCTAGAGTACCTTTATTGCTGGATAGTGTCCAAGTTGCAATTTAGAAGTTAGAATTGTCACGCTGCTAGGTTAAGGATTCGTGAATATAAAAATAAACTTTATGATAGATTAACTTCATGAACTATACTGTAATAAGGCGTGGCCACACTCGGTAAAATAATTGTTCACTAGGAAGACAATAAAAGTTTGAACTCCAAAGCAGACTAGATCTCGCGGAAGCGGTACACCGTTAACACGTTTTGCTATTGTTTGGATCAAAAGCGCTTGTGATTGGAGAGTCCTCCTTAAATACATGTTTTGTGACTGGATTGCGAATCGCAATCACAACGTGGATCGCGATTCTCATTGAATTAAAGCTAAGTCATTCGATCACTGCTACCGTAGATGAAGCAGATATAAGTTGGATGTTTTCGCTTTAAAACACGCAAGTAATACTTTAAAATGATTACTCCATCGGTCATTAACCGTTGTGCCAACTGTTGTCCCTCGTGACTTGTTGGCTTAGGGGTAGCCTTCGATACTAACATCCCAATGATCCTGAGTTTGGTGTCTTCTATCTCTATTTGCTGTAGGCAAGTAAACGCGGAAGTGTTTGTCTCTTCTCTAAAGTTGGAATGATGCCATGTACAAGACAGTCTGTCGCGTCAAGGGTGGACCTTGAACTGCTACAAGATAACTGATGAAATTTGCCCAAATGCACCTGTTCATACCTCTCACCAAGAGTAATCCTTGTAAATGTCATCAAGGCATTCGAAGTGCAAGTACGTTGAGCGATATTTGCTTATTAGTTCCTGGCATAATGACACTGGTATAATCACTAAACCACATATCGGCTCCCCTGTGTTGTTTTGACCGGAGTGTGTACAATTCGACGAATGTTTGGACAAAGGAAGCAGCACACACTTTGGGGAAGAGAACATACAGTTTATCCTGACTCGGTTATTTATTTTCAGGATGATCATGGCCCTAGAAAATTATAAGCTTTCCACGAAACATGGGTTACTTGTGGGCAGTTTTAACAATAGAAACTGAACGTTAATTAAGGTTCCAGTCAAATTATTTAAGTTTTGGATCTTCCATATCAAAGATTAAATACGTGGTTTTGCTTGCGTCTTCAGCAAACAACTTTACTATTTTCAATATGTTTGGATAACTGATTTTTCCATTATGGCTTGAAATTCAATACACAGGATCGAGCATAACTCCTTGTTCTTGTCTGTAAACAGATGGTTAACTGCGGCAAGAATTTGCATTTAGCCATCTATTATTTCAGCCTACGCAGTCGTTTGAAGAATTATATCTGGAACCTGAATACAGGAAGAAAATTTGTTTAAAGGATTGCCAGATGTCGAAACAGAATGGCACCTAACTGGAAATACGTTGGTGTTGCTCATCCCAACACTGAAATTCCATAACTGCGGTTTCGTCCTGGTTTGGACTCATCAGACGGACTCTCCAAGTCCAACTTTGAATTCGTTTCCTCTGTACCAAGCGTTGTTCACGTATCTCAGTGGAATAGTGTTTATGGCGTCCGCTGTGAAGCAGTAGGCTCTGATTTTCACTCCAGCTCAGGCAATCTCCACCCGAGGAGTCCAAACCAGGATGAAATCACGCTGGTGTGGTGCCAGTGTTAGGATGCGCAACACCAAAATTTTTACATTTCACATTTGGTCATTGTGATTGGAATGAATGTGGTCCACGTCAAGTGAACCGAAGTCCCAATAGAGGTTGCTTGTAGCAACCCAACCACGCAGCGGATTATCCAAGTTCAAATTAGAATGAAACATAACTGCCTAACTAATTAAAATAGTTCGAAAATCCTACATTATAAAGAAACTACGAAAAAAGTAGGCGAAAAATTTCCGCAGTGTTTCCAAGCTAAAGGATATTATACCCTCTGCCTGAACCAAATTTTTCACGCGTAACATCTTTAAATTTGCTTCGATTTAGAAAGCAAGTAATACTTTATCGTGAAGTGATAATAACTGGCATGTGGTGCCGGCTTACAGAGAGAAACTGTTTTATATTTTTAACAAGTACTTTATCCAACTTTCTGCTAAGCAGATTGGAAACTGCACGATATTTTTATCTCAAAATTTCTAGTTAATCTGGAGTCACACATGTTAAGATCTTAAACAACCATGTTCGAAAAGAACTCCAGGTTTACAAGCACAGCATCTGCAACTGTGTCGTAGAGGGCCGGGACAGCGGGGAGAATATAAACATAACCTAATGAAACTGAGCCATAACCGTGCAAATATTCCGGTTTAAATTTTGTGCTTGAACAGCTGTTACGTCGCGAGTCGTAGCAAACATTGCTTTTCCTCGACTTACTACATGAGTATCTGTTAGAGATCACAATACTGCCACCACGGTAACTGTTGGTACGTAACGGTAAGGAAGATAAGAGTTAAATCATTCAACGTCTAAGACTTCATGTTCAAGTCGGCGTGAAGCTCGTTTCTTTTGCCGTATGATTCCTAATTATGAACACCCAAAACTAGTCAGACGCACTGTTAAGGCCCTACGATTTGCTTGGCAGCGAGCATATATGAACACTGAGTAAAATAATTATGTTTATACCCCCGAAGTACTATATGCTGCGCAGCCCTTCATCTGTCACGTATGTTTGTGTACGAACATTCCGTTCTTCCTATTTTGCTTTCATTGATTCATATATGCTGGTCCGGAAAAAGTAAAATTAGTATCTTTGATAGCGGACACCAGTTATGAATCAACAATAAGGAAAGAAAATATCATTATTTGTAGAAAATCTCATCATGTTGTTCAAACAACTGATTTAAGATTTTGAGTCGCAAAGCGTGTTTCTAAGTCCATTGGATAGCAAGGACAATACATGTGCAGATTTTAAGGCCCAGTCATAGAAAAGGCATTTTACTGTTTTGTATTTTTCATCAAGCCGATTGTCAAATAGTTTTTCGAAGTTCCTCATATCTGTTGTAATCAACAAAATGGTTGGTAGTGCGAAACTTTGTGAACATATTCTAAAGAAATAAAAGGACCTTCAGCCTAATCTCGGACGTTAGAGCAGTTGTTGCCTTATGCTACTAGACCAATTCTTTCCGGAACTCGTAATTTCCCATTGGTACTAAGGAAAAATTGTAATTAAGTCGGTGCGTGGGTTAACAGTAGTTTAGTCAGGGAGTCACTGGTCTTTACTGCCGTTATCGCTTAGTGGTTCGAAAGGTTACATTAAGTTTTTCAGGCTTGAAATAGTCTCGTCCACGCCTACCGATGGATATTAGCGTCAATAGCATTTGCCGTTTGTTAAACTATATACAACCTGTACAAAATAATTCAGTCAATCCCATTTCGTGATTCCCGAAATGAGACTGCACTAAAATTACAACTTGTGTACTTCGCAAAAGATGAGTGAACACAATAGAAATTTGGAAATTTATGTCTTGCTTGCATAAACATGCATGGTCCGATGCATGCACACTTGCATCCACAACGGACAGCAGCGTTGATTCGTATAGTTAACATATCTGCTTTTATATTGATTCTGCCGGTGCTTAATAGACTTGATAAGCAGCCTACATACTTTAAGCGAGATCGATAAATGTAATCCGCAACTGTAGCATATTTCATTTTTAAATATCTTGTATTTGTTTGCCGGAGTTCATGCCCCAAACTTTGCTCCATTTAAAAATACGTACTTAAGAAGCCACTGTACTTGTTGCTGATCCACTTGAAGGGGCAGCATGATCACTGTCTGCTCGTATCCCTGATGTCATATTACCGGCAGCATAGAGGACAAATATCAGGTCGAACCAACTAAGTGAATCCGATTGACATTCTCCAACGTCAAAAACAAAACATCTGATTTGCCCGGAGCCTTCAATTCAGTGGCAATTCAGCTTAAACCCATGACCTGGAGGAGCAGTAATTCTTCAAGTTGTACTGTTCGGCTCTGTCTAAACTTGCATTCGAGTTCATATACTCCTTATCAGAAAAGATACGTGAATATTTCTTTTTAGACTCAAGCGGTCTATAACGCTATAATTCTGCGGTTATAGCTTTTGTAGTAATAAAACATTCCCCACAGTACCAATTTGTTGCCATTTCCGCAAACATATTTCATAAAAGAGTAATTATAAGGCCTCTAATTTTTAGACCATATTGTACTACTACAAGCCTAGAGTAGTTAAAGAATTCTGTTCGTTATCACTGATGCCCGTTTGAACATGCTCAAATCTCTGTAACCTTATGTAACATGCAGTCTAGTCATTTTGTGTTTTGCTTTGTGGTTGCATAAAATCTCCAATGAAACCAGGCTTGATGAATATATATGGATGCAATTGCAAATTTACCCTGCCGTTGTGGATATACTGAATCATCATATACAAGAAAAATGTAAACGCAACCATTAATTCATCTCCCTTCTTATTTCCCTAAGGAAAAAGAAAACGTCACAGTTAAGGTTAGATGCCATCAGGAAAGATGAAAAATAATGTGTCATGGATAAAACTAAGGATGTCTAAAGGATATCTTAGGGTTGACGAAGTAATGATACAAATTATTCAATCCCTGGGACTGTGTCCAAAACCCAACTAACAAAATTAAGCGATATGTGCGTAGTCTCTTTAAGCGTCCATCACAATGAAGCTGGACCTTACCATGGTGCGATGGTTTGCGTGCTTCAGTGATCCATTTAGCTAATGCTGGGTGGTGCTTTTTTCTGCACGTTCAGAGACACTCATACCAGATTGGTCAATGGTTAGAGGCTAGACAACCTCAGCCTCCTGGTCCTCCAGGTTGGCTGTTGGAATAAGGGTGACACTTTACTCCTTAAAACACACTCATTCTAGCCCAACGCCTACGGTAAGGTTTGTAAATCATAGGTTTGATTGAAAACCCTAATCGTTCTTCTGTCGAGGCCAGGGAAACCTGACAGTATCCTGCCCAAGCCATACAATGAATCTTTCCTCAAACAATTTCATGATGCTCTGGCGACCGCAGAGGATACTCAACGGTGCCCTAGCTGTTGCATCGAGTAGGGTGTATTGGGGTTTGGATGCTACTGCTCAAGCCTTCCCGTCTTCTTATTCCCCTCACTCTTACCGTCCCCTTCCAACTTCACTTATATACTCCCAGTGTTTAACCCACCGATTTTTGGCCCTCCCACAAAATGATTTGCTAGTCATTTTTCTTCTATTTTCAACTCACATGCTAACGCGGACCGTAACATTTCTCCTGTCGACAAGCCCATGTCCAACCAAACAGCCCATTTCAGTTCACTGGCTTCCATTTGGAGCCCTCGATCCGCCTTCAGATTCGCATTCCTCAATGTACGCACATTACTGCAGACCGGTCAACAGGCAGCACTTGCCCGAACATTGGAGACCCTCTCGATCGATATCTGCTGCTTATCCGAGACCCGCCTGCAAGACTCGAACTCTGTGCTCACACTACGATCCCCTTCAGGTGACAGCATCAGCCCTTTCTCATTGCGCCTATCCAGTGATGCCGCAGCTTCGAGCACCGGCCAAGCTGGTGTTGATATTGCCCTGACTCCCCGGGCTGAATTTGCTCTGGTTGCTTGGATTCCAATCAGTAGCCGGTTGTGTGCGATCCGATTGACTGACTCGTTCTACTCTCAGAAGTCGCACCGGATTAACAGGTGTTTATTCGTTATCGCTGCCTATGCACCCACAAACTCTCGCGAGGATTCAGTAGAAGGATATTTCTATCGACAACAGAACGTACTCCTTCGCTTCGGAAGTAGCGCAGATACTGTTGTGCTGGATGGGGGGTCTGAAAGCTTAAGTTAGAATTTTATCCACCGATGAACTGCTTCTGGGCGGTCAGCACAGTGCAGGCCCCGTAATGATAACGGTGAGCGGTTACTTCATTTGTTTGAAGATGCCCACATATTTCTTGCGAGCACTAATTTCCGACACAGCACCCTCAGAAGGGTGATTTTGCGCCCACCAGCCTCGAAACAGCTATGGACGCAGATCGATCACATTGCGGTAAGTTACCGATGGAGATGCTGTGTCCAGAACTTTCACCCGATTCGGAGCACATATATAGACACCGATCATGCAATTGTATGTGCTGACATGCAGATGCGTTTTGGCGGACTCCCAAGGCGGCGCTGTGAGCGCATCGACACCAGCCAACTGATAAAGCCAGCATTTCTGAATGACTATCAAAGTACGCTGATATGCGAGTTGAGTAAGCGCTCACTGGATACAATTGAAACCTACTGGTCTCATATTCACCAGACCTTATAGCAGCAGGACTATCCTCATGTGAAAAGTTTAATCGCCAACGTAGACGCTGGGTCTCTTCGCAGTCTCTGGAACTTATGGATACTTGCCGGCATATTCCGGCTGGAAGCGAACACAATGAAATTCGCAAAAAGCCCTGTGATGGCCTGAAGAGATACCGCAAATCCTGGTGGTCTCACCGTTCATCAGAGACGGAAATAGCTGCTGCCCTTAGTAATCAGCGAAACTTATTCCGGCTGATAAGGGAAATGGACAGTATGAGACTTGGTGTTAGTGAAACAAAACGTGATGAGAGTGAACAGTCTAGCCAGAACTTATCCAACACTCTTGGGGCTTTGTGCTGAGCACCTTGAAAGCCAATTTAATTGGTCAGAATGTTCAGATTACTCAAAGGCTACTGATAGCCGCGCTCCATTGGTTGTCACTTCGGCTTCATCTTCTCGTTCAGTAGTCGAACTTGAGATGGCAATGTTGAGGTTAAAGGCAGCCGCGGGACCAGAGGATCTTTCTCCAGCCTTCTTCAAATTCGGGGGACCTGCTTTGCAGATGATTTATACGAATTGCTAGTTAAACTGTGGGGGCAGGAAACTGTCCAAACCAACAGGGGCTGCTCCGCCATAGACCTAATTTTTTAAGGAAGGCTGATGATCGGAGTGCGGCAACCATAGAGGAATCAGTCTGATCTCCATCGTCTCCAAATTGCTTGCCTCTGTCATCCTTCGAAGACTGACTGGCACTCTTGAAAGTCAGATTCGTGAATAGCAAGCCGGGTTCCGTCGATGTCGTGGCTGCATTGACCACATTTTCACTTTGCGTCTGTTGTCGGAGCACCGCCCACTGTTGTCGTGTTCCTCGATATCAAAGGTTCATTCGATTCTGTGGATAGACCTACACTTTGGAACTGTCTACTCATGAATGGTGTACCTGAGAAATATGTACATATTATTCGCGCACTACGCGCGCATAGAATGGGCAGAGTGAGGGTTTACGGCCAGCTGTCGTCGCCATTCAATATCTCTCGTGATGTAAGGCGTGAACGCCCACTGTCACCTTTCCTCTTCAACTTAGCTATTGACGAATTAATAGAAATCTTGTTCACAGGAAAAGATTTAGGTGTGAATTTGCTCCAAGGAGAACGACTTCTTGACTTGGGGTATGCTGATGATATTGCCCTAATCTTTGACAGCGCACAAACGTGCCAGGCGGCATTGGGCAGATTAGCACTGGCTGTCCGTCACTTCGGGCTTTGCTTCACACCCTCGAAGTGCAAAGTGTTCCTCTATGATTGACCTGAACCGCCCCGCGCGCTGAATCTTGGTGGGGATCAGCTAGAAGTCGTTTTAAAATTCTACTACCTGGGTAATTATATCAGCTCCCGTGGAATTGAAGATGAGATCGCGAACCGCATATTAAAAGCTCGACGCGCATTTTCTGACATTTGCCACTTATGGCGCAGGCGCGACATCACTCTCGCCCTGAAATGTAGAGTGTACAATGCAGCGGTACGTTCGATCCTACTGTACGGTTGTGAAACGGCCCCTTAGATCAGCGAAACTAAAGAGGCTAGTTAAGTTCGACAACCGGTGCCTTCACAATTTGGCACAAATCTGGTGGGAACACCGAGTAAACAACAAGCATGTTCGACGCCTTGTTTAGGGCAAGGAAAGGGAAATGAACTGCTCAGCACCGTTATTTCACCCAGCAGGCTCCGATGGCTCGGCCACTTGTTAGGTATACCAGCCCACCGACTTCGCGACCTGCGTTGCTCCCGCTCCGGAGGCGTGGATTGAAAAAGGGGTGAGGTGGCCAAGCGATGACTTTTCGAGAGGAATGAAGGTACTCAATTCGGAGCTGGCCTCAACTGGGGCATCTCGGCTCCCTGGTTGGGGTCCGAAAAACGATGAACAAGTTTGGTTGGATACACTTTCTGACATGGCTAGGTGCCGAGCTCATTGGCGTTCGTGATATGAGTTTATTGTTCCGCCCCATCCCTCTTAACCTCCCCCTCCAACCACAACCACAATGGCTAACTTTATATAATTTTGCATAATAATAATTTTATTGCTGCATAGTAGCCGTCTGGTAGCTTACCGGAACCATGTCCATCCGTTACGCATCACTCAGCTGGCTTTTACCCATTACATTCCCCTTTTTTCTTTCATGAATCGCGGCACAGTAGATGAGGTATTTCCCACCACTAGCTAACGTGTATAGAATAACGGTTTAAGCGTCGATCGAGTTAATTGCGTTGCTACATGACTATCAAATGTAAAAGTTGTGTAAGCATACACAGAAACATGGCAGCAGTGCTAGTTGACGTAACGCGGGCTCCCCAGCATCGCTGAACACGCTGCGAAGTCTGATTTATATTGGTTCGACGAAGACAACAACACACAAGTTAATATTCTAGTCAGCAAAGCACAAGCCTAACGTTACTGAATATTTGTGACACCTCACAACCGCAAGTACATAAAATTCAAGCAGACTGTGGAACGATGAAAAAATGCTATCGATCCAAGTGGGCGTCTGGTAGGGATAGGCACTTGCGATTTGTTTCCAGTGGGCCGAGAATTTGAAAAACCGCGGACTCAGTGGCAGCAAATGGCCATTTAATATTAATGCTATATGTCTTTTAACACCGCGGTGTCTTTTCTTTGTTTTGTTCAATAGCCCATCTGATAATTGCTGAGAAAGTTCTTAGAAATAGTTCTTGCAACCTCAAAAATGTTGTAGTCTTAGCTTTCAGTAGAAAAATGAAGAAGAAACCAAATTCAGGATAAAATGAAATTTCTAAAGTTAATGTCCAGATCTAGTTCACCTTGTTTGAAACAGTGTGTGGTGGGGTCGACAGTGCGAGCCAAAAAAATTATGATTGGGCTAAATTAGTGCTTTTGCGCTACCAATGATTTTGCATACGGTTGCTGTCCTTCGGGGTTCCAGTTTCTTCTTCATACCCAAATAAAGTCTACACACGTCTTGCATCCAGGTCTCACAGACGCTGTCTATCCCCATTTAGGAAACAAGTAGGTACTTAGGTCACTCTCAATGGAGAATGTTTCTTCTATCCCAAAAATATTATCAAATATTTGGCACACTTGTAACCAATTTTCAGCGGAGATATATTATTAACACATGTCTGCGAATTGCAAGAATTTTAGCCAGACGTTGCACCAGTTCGATTCTGGCCAGCTTTTGCTCCGCTTCGATCCACTATCAGATACCAAACGAGGGACCAGATCACTGGTCGCAGATTCGGATACTTTACGAGCAGGTTGCGAAGTGCTGGACGGTTCTTAATGCTAGCGATGGGAAAAATCGTTCACTGAGATCTGATCAGCTAGAATTATTCGTGGGTATGTTAGCTTCTTAGTTACAACTTGGACACTATCCAGCACAAGCGATACTCCAGAATTGTCTATCTGGAAAGGTCTGAGCTGGTTCTTTTGTGGATTGAATGGAAACGCTGTCGCAGATATTTGACAAACAACCCTCAATATAGAGTACCCAGTTCCCATCAATGCAGTTGTCCAAACGTGTTGCCAACGTCGTTGTCAAGTAAGCTGTCACCGGCAATCATGAATATGGGCCTTTCTAAAGTTGATGGCTCAAAAATAATAAGTTCAAGCGCCTCAAAGTCACCTCTGATTTTCAGCTTTAATAGGATATATATAGTCTGGACTCCTGAACGTGCCTTCTGTCCGAAATGCAATAAAATGGAAGAGCTACAACTCAAAAGCTAGCATATGAGAGTCAGGTTCTTATCACACTGAAATACGACTCTGCGATAATCCAGAACTTTATTTCCTTCGTAGCATCCAAGTCGTTATCTTCCTGCTGAGAATTAAAAAGACAAAACAATCGTTAGCAGGATAATCAAAGTGCCGATATTAGGAGTGAACTAATTATTTGTCTACAAGTGGTCCAGAACATATCGAGTTAAGAACCATAGAAGCAATTAATCAATATTATTACTTTTGCATAGAAAGAGACGGTCAATTTTACCATGGCTTGGCTGCCGTGGTCTTTAACTCAGACTGCTTCCTTGGATTGCGCTTAGGCCAGACAATCGTGTAGGTACCTAACAAAGGCAAAAATCCCTAAACGCGATGATGAACTGTTATAACAGTGGTCAACAATGTTACTTTGGCTTAGAAGAAGTGCCGTTCATATTACCAAACGGTACTATTACTGCAAACTCGATTGCAGCGTATTCTTTAACAGTCGTATTATACATCTGGTATAATTCTAGGGCAGCAATGAGTTTATATATAATGATATCAGCCGTCGTTAAGCTCCTGGGTAGTTGTTTGGCAGACATATTCATCCACCTTTCCACTTGAGCTTGAGTTACTAGTTGGAAACGGATTGAATGATGGAGGACTCCAACTTCTCTAAAGCGCGTTTAGCTTCTACAACTGCAAAACCTACAATTCCTCTCCCTTCTAGTCTGTCAGACTTAGAACACTCTCTCAACGTACGTTGTCTTGGCTCAAAATAACAATCGTTCAAAAACGACTTAACAAAGAGATTTGAGTATTCGAACATGGATACCGTCCCAGCGATTAAGATGACGAGTGCTCAATTCAGAGTCAACGAGGTCACAATTAATATTGCATGTCGCAGTTCGCGACACACGGCGGGCGCTTCAAATTCTGACGACCAGGCTTGCCAAAACATTGTTCCACTCAGATTCCATTATTTAACTTGTATCGTCAGGAGACTAAGGAAAACAGCCAAACAGTGTGTTTTCCAAATGTCAACCAGGTATCATTTCGCACAATATCTCGTGAACATCTTGGCTGTTTTGCAATCTTTCTACTGCAACCCGTAAGCTGAGTAAACCACAACAATGTTTATTTTGACCTCCTGTTTTTTTTAAACTTTTCATCCCTTGAGACTTGTTGGGTCTAACTCTGCCGTTCCATCGAGAAAGGTCACTCTATAATCTGCTACATTCTTGGCGTTGGCACAAATGCCTGCCACATCTGCTTCCATAAGTGAGCCAACCCATTGGCTTTCGTATGGACTTCCCCCAGTGACATTTCGACCGTCATGCTGTCTTTTGGGACATTCATATCTATCAGTACTAAGACTCCTTTATCGCAAATGTTGAAAAAATGCAGCTCCTTCAAGTGCTTCTAACAATGCACGCCTTCCAGTTCCAGTATTATGCTCTTCACCATAGACGTCTTTTGACGGACCAGGTGGACATACGTGCATAGATTAACCCCTGATCGAATGTTTCAGTTCTGGTTGCGTTGCACGTGAGCACACACGTGTGTCACGGGTAATCATTGCTATATTTGCAGCATAAGAGAGGACAAGATAGGATCTCGAGACGAAGCAAAATTTCACCTAACGAAAGTCCCATTATGTGTACTAGTAATCGATAAGGAGCCGCGAAACCTCTGTCTGATAATATGATCCTGCCACTGTACTGAAGAAAGACTAGGGCAAGCGCAAAACAACCAGCAAATGTTTATTCATTGGACATGTTTAGATGCTGTTATGAGCTCTCCCAGAAATTCGAGGAACAGGGTAACCAATGTTTTCATAGGCACTGCTTGAAGTCCCCTACCATTTTACACACTAATAATGCAGATTGAACCTTGTTCCAACTAGGTACAAACAGTTATGTAAAGAATGTAGCTCTTTTATCGTGTCTATATATTTGCTGTTTCGGTTTTAAAACTGAAGGTCTCATTTGTATTTCTCTCTATGTATACACGCCATCATCATCATCATCATCATCATACACGTTAGCTAGAGGTGGGGAACACCTCAGCCAATGTGCCGCAATATATAGAATAAAGGAGAAAAAAAGGAATGCAACTGGTGCAAACCGGCTGAGCTACTGGTAAGGGATGGGCATCGTTCCGGTAAGCTACCAGCCGGCTGCTGTGCACCAAAAAAGTTACTATGCAAAATTATATAAGGCTAACTAATGAGATCGTGGTTGGAGGGGGAAGCTAAGAGGGATGGGCTGGGACTAACGTCAGCAAACGATGAATCGAATGCGGGTTCAAGTAATGCTCAGACCACTAATGACTTGGCGTTCCATCGTAAACACAACGGGACTAATTCATAGACCATTCCCACGCCTAAACAGAGGTATACTTAGTTTTGAAGCATAGTTCACACACACTTCTCTGGAAACAATCAGCAAGCGTTCGGTACTGTCCATCGAGGACAATAATCAAGGGAACCGGTGCCTTACGCAGAGCACACAACACGATGCATGTACCTAGTCTGCGGGTCTTCTCCTGCAGTTGGCAAAGAGGTTATGTGCTTACTACGACTTAGAAGGTTTTAGCCACACAGTACGTTTCAGTATTACGAATTCCTTCATTTAAATACTTGCCATGTTTTGAAGTGGTCTCTTCGATGTCCCAGACTAATGGTATAGGTATTTAAACACTTGATTTTATCTAGACACCCAGAATGAAGGTAACTTGACAAGATCATTTGACCTGCGGAGCGTAAGACAGTCCTCTGACCACCTGCGGAATCGTCACCTTAGCATTCAGCTCGTAATCATATTTCACGGTTTTCATTCTCGTGACGAATCTATGCAACATATCTGAATCGTTCGCTCTGAGTGACCGTACATTGAATAATACCGAATAATACCGTATATTGAATAATACTTGGCTATTAAGTACGGGTGGCCGAAACTAGACACAAGCGTTTCCATCGTATGCATCTTACTGATTACTGGTTGGAGGTAACAAGTACAGGAAGCGCTTTGTAGCTGCATTTAATATTATTCAGATAAAAAGACCCGTTAGATTAGAATGAGCTCGATATATTTCATATCGGCAAAGTGTTTGTCCAGGAATTTCTTAAATTCTGACACCGACATTGCCTCAACTAAGCGCAGCAGCAGTTTGTTCCATATATCCAACACTCCGCGTTCGAAACAGTGTTAGTGCACGACCCGCTTCAAACCCGGTACGACAAGCTTGTACCAGTGTCCTCGTGTAAAAGAGTACGGAAGGCCGTGCACCCAGGATTCGAACCCCCTGGCAATCAGGCACGCAACCATTAGGCTAATTTCGTCGCGGTTAATGGCTAGTCGCATCGACTGGAAACTTCCGGTTTATTTTACCTCATCAAGGCGACCAGTATTATGAGCCGCATGTGAACTATTTTTATAAGTCATTGATTGCTCCTTATTCTGTCTTATCCTTTAGGACTCGCACTCACGCTCAGCAAGCAAACGTGAGAACAGCATGTTTCAAATAAACTGGGCTGTAGGAGCAGGTGGGCTTCATGTAGCTTTCTTTAAATTCGGAGAAATGCTCCGGTTAATTAATTGCACAACTTAGTAGCGAAGCAGACGAGTAAGAGCATTTGCAAGGCGATTGAAGCCGGCACACTATAGTCACTATATTCAAGAATGGCTCAAATTAAGCATGCGGTAAACATGGTGGAATCCGTCTCAAAGCAAGTGCCACTAAGTTAATTGACTCTATATTTCTCCCCGACGGTCCGGAAATCGTGAAGCCTAGATGCACAAGGGTTTCGTCCTGGTTGGGACTCATCAGTTCGAGATAGCCTGAGTTGGGCTGGAACTCAGAGCCTAGTGGCTCATGGTTGACACCATGAGCACTATGCCACTGAGATCCACGAGCAACGATTGGTCCAGCGGAAACGAATGCATAGTTGGGCTTGGAGAATCCGCTGGTGGTTGGGTTGCTACAAGCAACCTCTATTGAGGCCTCGGTTCACTTGAGGTGGACCTCGGTCATTCCGATCTAAAAGACCGTAAGTAAAATAGAAACATTATAGTGTTGCTCATCCCAACACTGGCACCCGAAGACCGCGGTTTCGTCCTGGTTGGGACTCATCAGTTCGAGATAGCCTGAGTTGGGCTGGAACTCAGAGCCTAGTGGCTCATGGTTGACACCATGAGCACTATGCCACTGAGATCCACGAGCAACGATTGGTCCAGCGGAAACGAATGCATAGTTGGGCTTGGAGAATCCGCTGGTGGTTGGGTTGCTACAAGCAACCTCTATTGAGGCCTCGGTTCACTTGAGGTGGACCTCGGTCATTCCGATCTAAAAGACCGTAAGTAAAATAGAAACATTATAGTGTTGCTCATCCCAACACTGGCACCCGAAGACCGCGGTTTCGTCCTGGTTGGGACTCATCAGTTCGAGATAGCCTGAGTTGGGCTGGAACTCAGAGCCTAGTGGCTCATGGTTGACACCATGAGCACTATGCCACTGAGATCCACGAGCAACGATTGGTCCAGCGGAAACGAATGCATAGTTGGGCTTGGAGAATCCGCTGGTGGTTGGGTTGCTACAAGCAACCTCTATTGAGGCCTCGGTTCACTTGAGGTGGACCTCGGTCATTCCGATCTAAAAGACCATAAGTAAAATAGAAACATTATAGTGTTGCTCATCCCAACACTGGCACCCGAAGACCGCGGTTTCGTCCTGGTTGGGACTCATCAGTTCGAGATAGCCTGAGTTGGGCTGGAACTCAGAGCCTAGTGGCTCATGGTTGACACCATGAGCACTATGCCACTGAGATCCACGAGCAACGATTGGTCCAGCGGAAACGAATGCATAGTTGGGCTTGGAGAATCCGCTGGTGGTTGGGTTGCTACAAGCAACCTCTATTGAGGCCTCGGTTCACTTGAGGTGGACCTCGGTCATTCCGATCTAAAAGACCGTAAGTAAAATAGAAACATTATAGTGTTGCTCATCCCAACACTGGCACCCGAAGACCGCGGTTTCGTCCTGGTTGGGACTCATCAGTTCGAGATAGCCTGAGTTGGGCTGGAACTCAGAGCCTAGTGGCTCATGGTTGACACCATGAGCACTATGCCACTGAGATCCACGAGCAACGATTGGTCCAGCGGAAACGAATGCATAGTTGGGCTTGGAGAATCCGCTGGTGGTTGGGTTGCTACAAGCAACCTCTATTGAGGCCTCGGTTCACTTGAGGTGGACCTCGGTCATTCCGATCTAAAAGACCGTAAGTAAAATAGAAACATTATAGTGTTGCTCATCCCAACGCTGGCACCCGAAGACCGCGGTTTCGTCCTGGTTGGGACTCATCAGTTCGAGATAGCCTGAGTTGGGCTGGAACTCAGAGCCTAGTGGCTCATGGTTGACACCATGAGCACTATGCCACTGAGATCCACGAGCAACGATTGGTCCAGCGGAAACGAATGCATAGTTGGGCTTGGAGAATCCGCTGGTGGTTAGGTTGCTACAAGCAACCTCTATTGAGGCCTCGGTTCACTTGAGGTGGACCTCGGTCATTCCGATCTAAAAGACCGTAAGTAAAATAGAAACATTATAGTGTTGCTCATCCCAACACTGGCACCCGAAGACCGCGGTTTCGTCCTGGTTGGGACTCATCAGTTCGAGATAGCCTGAGTTGGGCTGGAACTCAGAGCCTAGTGGCTCATGGTTGACACCATGAGCACTATGCCACTGAGATCCACGAGCAACGATTGGTCCAGCGGAAACGAATGCATAGTTGGGCTTGGAGAATCCGCTGGTGGTTGGGTTGCTACAAGCAACCTCTATTGAGGCCTCGGTTCACTTGAGGTGGACCTCGGTCATTCCGATCTAAAAGACCGTAAGTAAAATAGAAACATTATAGTGTTGCTCATCCCAACACTGGCACCCGAAGACCGCGGTTTCGTCCTGGTTGGGACTCATCAGTTCGAGATAGCCTGAGTTGGGCTGGAACTCAGAGCCTAGTGGCTCATGTTTGACACCATGAGCACTATGCCACTGAGATCCACGAGCAACGATTGGTCCAGCGGAAACGAATGCATAGTTGGGCTTGGAGAATCCGCTGGTGGTTGGGTTGCTACAAGCAACCTCTATTGAGGCCTCGGTTCACTTGAGGTGGACCTCGGTCATTCCGATCTAAAAGACCGTAAGTAAAATAGAAACATTATAGTGTTGCTCATCCCAACACTGGCACCCGAAGACCGCGGTTTCGTCCTGGTTGGGACTCATCAGTTCGAGATAGCCTGAGTTGGGCTGGAACTCAGAGCCTAGTGGCTCATGGTTGACACCATGAGCACTATGCCACTGAGATCCACGAGCAACGATTGGTCCAGCGGAAACGAATGCATAGTTGGGCTTGGAGAATCCGCTGGTGGTTGGGTTGCTACAAGCAACCTCTATTGAGGCCTCGGTTCACTTGAGGTGGACCTCGGTCATTCCGATCTAAAAGACCGTAAGTAAAATAGAAACATTATAGTGTTGCTCATCCCAACACTGGCACCCGAAGACCGCGGTTTCGTCCTGGTTGGGACTCATCAGTTCGAGATAGCCTGAGTTGGGCTGGAACTCAGAGCCTAGTGGCTCATGGTTGACACCATGAGCACTATGCCACTGAGATCCACGAGCAACGATTGGTCCAGCGGAAACGAATGCATAGTTGGGCTTGGAGAATCCGCTGGTGGTTGGGTTGCTACAAGCAACCTCTATTGAGGCCTCGGTTCACTTGAGGTGGACCTCGGTCATTCCGATCTAAAAGACCGTAAGTAAAATAGAAACATTATAGTGTTGCTCATCCCAACACTGGCACCCGAAGACCGCGGTTTCGTCCTGGTTGGGACTCATCAGTTCGAGATAGCCTGAGTTGGGCTGGAACTCAGAGCCTAGTGGCTCATGGTTGACACCATGAGCACTATGCCACTGAGATCCACGAGCAACGATTGGTCCAGCAGAAACGAATGCATAGTTGGGCTTGGAGAATCCGCTGGTGGTTGGGTTGCTACAAGCAACCTCTATTGAGGCCTCGGTTCACTTGAGGTGGACCTCGGTCATTCCGATCTAAAAGACCGTAAGTAAAATAGAAACATTATAGTGTTGCTCATCCCAACACTGGCACCCGAAGACCGCGGTTTCGTCCTGGTTGGGACTCATCAGTTCGAGATAGCCTGAGTTGGGCTGGAACTCAGAGCCTAGTGGCTCATGGTTGACACCATGAGCACTATGCCACTGAGATCCACGAGCAACGATTGGTCCAGCGGAAACGAATGCATAGTTGGGCTTGGAGAATCCGCTGGTGGTTGGGTTGCTACAAGCAACCTCTATTGAGGCCTCGGTTCACTTGAGGTGGACCTCGGTCATTCCGATCTAAAAGACCGTAAGTAAAATAGAAACATTATAGTGTTGCTCATCCCAACACTGGCACCCGAAGACCGCGGTTTCGTCCTGGTTGGGACTCATCAGTTCGAGATAGCCTGAGTTGGGCTGGAACTCAGAGCCTAGTGGCTCATGCTTGACACCATGAGCACTATGCCACTGAGATCCACGAGCAACGATTGGTCCAGCGGAAACGAATGCATAGTTGGGCTTGGAGAATCCGCTGGTGGTTGGGTTGCTACAAGCAACCTCTATTGAGGCCTCGGTTCACTTGAGGTGGACCTCGGTCATTCCGATCTAAAAGACCGTAAGTAAAATAGAAACATTATAGTGTTGCTCATCCCAACACTGGCACCCGAAGACCGCGGTTTCGTCCTGGTTGGGACTCATCAGTTCGAGATAGCCTGAGTTGGGCTGGAACTCAGAGCCTAGTGGCTCATGCTTGACACCATGAGCACTATGCCACTGAGATCCACGAGCAACGATTGGTCCAGCGGAAACGAATGCATAGTTGGGCTTGGAGAATCCGCTGGTGGTTGGGTTGCTACAAGCAACCTCTATTGAGGCCTCGGTTCACTTGAGGTGGACCTCGGTCATTCCGATCTAAAAGACCGTAAGTAAAATAGAAACATTATAGTGTTGCTCATCCCAACACTGGCACCCGAAGACCGCGGTTTCGTCCTGGTTGGGACTCATCAGTTCGAGATAGCCTGAGTTGGGCTGGAACTCAGAGCCTAGTGGCTCATGGTTGACACCATGAGCACTATGCCACTGAGATCCACGAGCAACGATTGGTCCAGCGGAAACGAATGCATAGTTGGGCTTGGAGAATCCGCTGGTGGTTGGGTTGCTACAAGCAACCTCTATTGAGGCCTCGGTTCACTTGAGGTGGACCTCGGTCATTCCGATCTAAAAGACCGTAAGTAAAATAGAAACATTATAGTGTTGCTCATCCCAACACTGGCACCCGAAGACCGCGGTTTCGTCCTGGTTGGGACTCATCAGTTCGAGATAGCCTGAGTTGGGCTGGAACTCAGAGCCTAGTGGCTCATGGTTGACACCATGAGCACTATGCCACTGAGATCCACGAGCAACGATTGGTCCAGCGGAAACGAATGCATAGTTGGGCTTGGAGAATCCGCTGGTGGTTGGGTTGCTACAAGCAACCTCTATTGAGGCCTCGGTTCACTTGAGGTGGACCTCGGTCATTCCGATCTAAAAGACCGTAAGTAAAATAGAAACATTATAGTGTTGCTCATCCCAACACTGGCACCCGAAGACCGCGGTTTCGTCCTGGTTGGGACTCATCAGTTCGAGATAGCCTGAGTTGGGCTGGAACTCAGAGCCTAGTGGCTCATGGTTGACACCATGAGCACTATGCCACTGAGATCCACGAGCAACGATTGGTCCAGCGGAAACGAATGCATAGTTGGGCTTGGAGAATCCGCTGGTGGTTGGGTTGCTACAAGCAACCTCTATTGAGGCCTCGGTTCACTTGAGGTGGACCTCGGTCATTCCGATCTAAAAGACCGTAAGTAAAATAGAAAAATTATAGTGTTGCTCATCCCAACACTGGCACCCGAAGACCGCGGTTTCGTCCTGGTTGGGACTCATCAGTTCGAGATAGCCTGAGTTGGGCTGGAACTCAGAGCCTAGTGGCTCATGGTTGACACCATGAGCACTATGCCACTGAGATCCACGAGCAACGATTGGTCCAGCGGAAACGAATGCATAGTTGGGCTTGGAGAATCCGCTGGTGGTTGGGTTGCTACAAGCAACCTCTATTGAGGCCTCGGTTCACTTGAGGTGGACCTCGGTCATTCCGATCTAAAAGACCGTAAGTAAAATAGAAACATTATAGTGTTGCTCATCCCAACACTGGCACCCGAAGACCGCGGTTTCGTCCTGGTTGGGACTCATCAGTTCGAGATAGCCTGAGTTGGGCTGGAACTCAGAGCCTAGTGGCTCATGGTTGACACCATGAGCACTATGCCACTGAGATCCACGAGCAACGATTGGTCCAGCGGAAACGAATGCATAGTTGGGCTTGGAGAATCCGCTGGTGGTTGGGTTGCTACAAGCAACCTCTATTGAGGCCTCGGTTCACTTGAGGTGGACCTCGGTCATTCCGATCTAAAAGACCGTAAGTAAAATAGAAACATTATAGTGTTGCTCATCCCAACACTGGCACCCGAAGACCGCGGTTTCGTCCTGGTTGGGACTCATCAGTTCGAGATAGCCTGAGTTGGGCTGGAACTCAGAGCCTAGTGGCTCATGGTTGACACCATGAGCACTATGCCACTGAGATCCACGAGCAACGATTGGTCCAGCGGAAACGAATGCATAGTTGGGCTTGGAGAATCCGCTGGTGGTTGGGTTGCTACAAGCAACCTCTATTGAGGCCTCGGTTCACTTGAGGTGGACCTCGGTCATTCCGATCTAAAAGACCGTAAGTAAAATAGAAACATTATAGTGTTGCTCATCCCAACACTGGCACCCGAAGACCGCGGTTTCGTCCTGGTTGGGACTCATCAGTTCGAGATAGCCTGAGTTGGGCTGGAACTCAGAGCCTAGTGGCTCATGGTTGACACCATGAGCACTATGCCACTGAGATCCACGAGCAACGATTGGTCCAGCGGAAACGAATGCATAGTTGGGCTTGGAGAATCCGCTGGTGGTTGGGTTGCTACAAGCAACCTCTATTGAGGCCTCGGTTCACTTGAGGTGGACCTCGGTCATTCCGATCTAAAAGACCGTAAGTAAAATAGAAACATTATAGTGTTGCTCATCCCAACACTGGCACCCGAAGACCGCGGTTTCGTCCTGGTTGGGACTCATCAGTTCGAGATAGCCTGAGTTGGGCTGGAACTCAGAGCCTAGTGGCTCATTGTTGACACCATGAGCACTATGCCACTGAGATCCACGAGCAACGATTGGTCCAGCGGAAACGAATGCATAGTTGGGCTTGGAGAATCCGCTGGTGGTTGGGTTGCTACAAGCAACCTCTATTGAGGCCTCGGTTCACTTGAGGTGGACCTCGGTCATTCCGATCTAAAAGACCGTAAGTAAAATAGAAACATTATAGTGTTGCTCATCCCAACACTGGCACCCGAAGACCGCGGTTTCGTCCTGGTTGGGACTCATCAGTTCGAGATAGCCTGAGTTGGGCTGGAACTCAGAGCCTAGTGGCTCATGGTTGACACCATGAGCACTATGCCACTGAGATCCACGAGCAACGATTGGTCCAGCGGAAACGAATGCATAGTTGGGCTTGGAGAATCCGCTGGTGGTTGGGTTGCTACAAGCAACCTCTATTGAGGCCTCGGTTCACTTGAGGTGGACCTCGGTCATTCCGATCTAAAAGACCGTAAGTAAAATAGAAACATTATAGTGTTGCTCATCCCAACACTGGCACCCGAAGACCGCGGTTTCGTCCTGGTTGGGACTCATCAGTTCGAGATAGCCTGAGTTGGGCTGGAACTCAGAGCCTAGTGGCTCATGGTTGACACCATGAGCACTATGCCACTGAGATCCACGAGCAACGATTGGTCCAGCGGAAACGAATGCATAGTTGGGCTTGGAGAATCCGCTGGTGGTTGGGTTGCTACAAGCAACCTCTATTGAGGCCTCGGTTCACTTGAGGTGGACCTCGGTCATTCCGATCTAAAAGACCGTAAGTAAAATAGAAACATTATAGTGTTGCTCATCCCAACACTGGCACCCGAAGACCGCGGTTTCGTCCTGGTTGGGACTCATCAGTTCGAGATAGCCTGAGTTGGGCTGGAACTCAGAGCCTAGTGGCTCATGGTTGACACCATGAGCACTATGCCACTGAGATCCACGAGCAACGATTGGTCCAGCGGAAACGAATGCATAGTTGGGCTTGGAGAATCCGCTGGTGGTTGGGTTGCTACAAGCAACCTCTATTGAGGCCTCGGTTCACTTGAGGTGGACCTCGGTCATTCCGATCTAAAAGACCGTAAGTAAAATAGAAACATTATAGTGTTGCTCATCCCAACACTGGCACCCGAAGACCGCGGTTTCGTCCTGGTTGGGACTCATCAGTTCGAGATAGCCTGAGTTGGGCTGGAACTCAGAGCCTAGTGGCTCATGGTTGACACCATGAGCACTATGCCACTGAGATCCACGAGCAACGATTGGTCCAGCGGAAACGAATGCATAGTTGGGCTTGGAGAATCCGCTGGTGGTTGGGTTGCTACAAGCAACCTCTATTGAGGCCTCGGTTCACTTGAGGTGGACCTCGGTCATTCCGATCTAAAAGACCGTAAGTAAAATAGAAACATTATAGTGTTGCTCATCCCAACACTGGCACCCGAAGACCGCGGTTTCGTCCTGGTTGGGACTCATCAGTTCGAGATAGCCTGAGTTGGGCTGGAACTCAGAGCCTAGTGGCTCATGGTTGACACCATGAGCACTATGCCACTGAGATCCACGAGCAACGATTGGTCCAGCGGAAACGAATGCATAGTTGGGCTTGGAGAATCCGCTGGTGGTTGGGTTGCTACAAGCAACCTCTATTGAGGCCTCGGTTCACTTGAGGTGGACCTCGGTCATTCCGATCTAAAAGACCGTAAGTAAAATAGAAACATTATAGTGTTGCTCATCCCAACACTGGCACCCGAAGACCGCGGTTTCGTCCTGGTTGGGACTCATCAGTTCGAGATAGCCTGAGTTGGGCTGGAACTCAGAGCCTAGTGGCTCATGGTTGACACCATAAGCACTATGCCACTGAGATCCACGAGCAACGATTGGTCCAGCGGAAACGAATGCATAGTTGGGCTTGGAGAATCCGCTGGTGGTTGGGTTGCTACAAGCAACCTCTATTGAGGCCTCGGTTCACTTGAGGTGGACCTCGGTCATTCCGATCTAAAAGACCGTAAGTAAAATAGAAACATTATAGTGTTGCTCATCCCAACACTGGCACCCGAAGACCGCGGTTTCGTCCT
Organism: Dicrocoelium dendriticum; assembly: GCA_944474145.2. Lineage (NCBI taxonomy): Eukaryota > Metazoa > Platyhelminthes > Trematoda > Plagiorchiida > Dicrocoeliidae > Dicrocoelium > Dicrocoelium dendriticum. Next base: position 10,609,088 of record OX104066.1, read on the forward strand.
GGTTGGGACTCATCAGTTCGAGATAGCCTGAGTTGGGCTGGAACTCAGAGCCTAGTGGCTCATGGTTGACACCATGAGCACTATGCCACTGAGATCCACGAGCAACGATTGGTCCAGCGGAAACGAATGCATAGTTGGGCTTGGAGAATCCGCTGGTGGTTGGGTTGCTACAAGCAACCTCTATTGAGGCCTCGGTTCACTTGAGGTGGACCTCGGTCATTCCGATCTAAAAGACCGTAAGTAAAATAGAAACATTATAGTGTTGCTCATCCCAACACTGGCACCCGAAGACCGCGGTTTCGTCCTGGTTGGGACTCATCAGTTCGAGATAGCCTGAGTTGGGCTGGAACTCAGAGCCTAGTGGCTCATGGTTGACACCATGAGCACTATGCCACTGAGATCCACGAGCAACGATTGGTCCAGCAGAAACGAATGCATTGTTGGGCTTGGAGAATCCGCTGGTGGTTGGGTTGCTACAAGCAACCTCTATTGAGGCCTCGGTTCACTTGAGGTGGACCTCGGTCATTCCGATCTAAAAGACCGTAAGTAAAATAGAAACATTATAGTGTTGCTCATCCCAACACTGGCACCCGAAGACCGCGGTTTCGTCCTGGTTGGGACTCATCAGTTCGAGATAGCCTAGTTGGGCTGGAACTCAGACCTAGTGGCTTGTTGACACCATAACTATGCCACTAATCCAAGCAACGATTGGTCCAGCGGAAACGAATGCATAGTTGGGCTTGGAGAATCCGCTGGTGGTTGGGTTGCTACAAGCAACCTCTATTGAGGCCTCGGTTCACTTGAGGTGGACCTCGGTCATTCCGATCTAAAAGACCGTAAGTAAAATAGAAACATTATAGTGTTGCTCATCCCAACACTGGCACCCGAAGACCGCGGTTTCGTCCTGGTTGGGACTCATCAGTTCGAGATAGCCTGAGTTGGGCTGGAACTCAGAGCCTAGTGGCTCATGGTTGACACCATGAGCACTATGCCACTGAGATCCACGAGCAACGATTGGTCCAGCGGAAACGAATGCATAGTTGGGCTTGGAGAATCTAGGCTGCAGTGAGTACGTCTAAAATTACGTCATAATTTAGAATATTTTCATGCATATGTGTGATCCAACTTTCCCGTTTTTACCGACCTCTATGGTAGTTTCCAGTTAATTGTTTGATGGCTTTTTGCTTGTCTTCGAAAGAAAGATTTGCCGAGAAATATGTGGACATTATCTGAGCAGTATAGACAGACGTTGCATGGTCCTTACTGCCGTGCTAGGCTCGAATGTTGGTTCAATGCACTCAGTGTGGAGCGGACCACGGTCCAGCCACCGCCTTGTGTGCGCTTGATTCCCAACTACAGCGTGCTTGTGTTTGCCTGTGAAGGAGTGTGGGCCGGCTTCGTTGATGAAACGTGGCTCCCATCCGCATGCTTCCCGGCCTTCTGGTTTACACTGGATATGGGGTGTGTGGATGGAGCTGTTGGTGGTGCAGCGCAAGCCATCCATGGTCGCTCTGTAGGCACATGCGTCCTGTGGCTGGCCAGAGTGACAGGCAAATCCGAAACCGGATGCCGCTAACCATAGACCCATAGTTTTGCCAGAGTTAATGATTAGCCTAACTTTATCTTCTCTATAATATCTAGCGGCGTGGCATATACTTGCTTGCTGTCCCCTTCCCTATTTTGCTTATCCATTAAAGAATTCCTAAAAATGGTGCTAAATGAACGCGACCTACAACGTGTGAAACTGCTTTCTGGGAAATGACGTTTGGACTTGGAGTATACTGACGACCTTGTTTTAATACGTGGTAGCTCACAAACGGGCCAAGCTGCAGTGGACAGACTAGGCGTTATTGTCAATCGTTTTTGGCTATTTTTTGCACCTTGGAAATGCAAAGTCCATCTCCAAGCCAAAAAGGGTTCTAACCAGCACGGACCAATGTTGATGAGCAGCTAGAAGTCGCCCAGTAAGTCAAATGCCTGGGCAATCATAGTAGCGCCTGTGGGATCGTAGCTGTGGTCACGGATCTTGTAGCAAAAGCTGGAGGTGGCTTTGCCTATCTCCGTTATTTTTGGCACCTGTCAAAACACAACGTTTCACCCAGAAGAGCAGAATTTACCACGCTGATGTGCGTTCAAGGTTTCAATACGGCGGTGCAAGCTGGCACATCAAGTCGACAGACATATAGACACTAGTCACGTTCGATAGGCATAGCCAAGCGACTAAGACAAGCGAGTGAATAGCTCAACGCCGTCATATAACACACCAGGCTCAGCTGGCTACGCTAGGTATTACGCATGCCTGAAGGAAGTTTACAGGTAAACGTCGGACAAACCTTGAACTTATGACAGACTTTTCTCTTCCATCGGTTTCATCAGTGTGGTCGGCCAAAGTTGTCCTATTTCACTTTTGATTTCATATTTGTCACTTCATTTGCAAGCCAAAAGCCATTGGCATGTTACTAAAACTGCGGTCGTTTGCTCTTCTCAGGTTATAGGTTACGTACTTGGACTACGACGATAATTTCACTGTGATTGGGAACGAACCACAAACAGTACACAACGCTTTGAACAGCTTCGTGTTGGAGGTAATTAAGCATAGTAGGTATTTCACCCCAGTGTTGGCGGATGCCTGTGCCAGCTCCCACCAATGCTGTTGAAGTTCTGGACCAATATCTTCGCTTTATTTTGGTGAAGAGTTACATCACGATTACTGGCGGTTTTGGATAATAGGACTTACAACGGACCACAAAGTCGCCTTAAATACAACCGGCTGCATCACTGCGAAAACCTACCTTGCGGCCGCACTTTAACTCGGCTCTCGCTTTGTCCCTGTGGCCACTCTGATTCTCCTCACACAATATTGTGCTTGCGCTCGTTCGAACCAGTTCGACGAGCTCTACTCAGTGCTTCCCAACCCTTGGATCTAACATGTGGGGATTATACTCTTGGCTGTTGAACTGTTCGATGAGCTTGGCAATTTTGTTGCAAATGTTTCGTCACCAATCGAGGTGACATCCTCAGTGCGTGGTGGAGTGGCGTGCAATAGCGTAGAGGAGCCTCGGTGAGAGTGCGCTGAGCGTGGTGTGCGTGCGTTTTTATACCGTCGTGGTTGGCCGTGGATCCGAGAAATCCTATTGGTTGGGACTTCGATCCGTGTTCAACTTGCTTAATGGGCAGGTGACCTTCACCTTACCTCCTTTGTCCGCTTGCTCAGGCGAGCGAGTATGCCTCCAGTTCGGGTTGTCTAGTCACACGTTCCACCGGATTCAATCGATCGAATTGTCAGTCCTTCGTCAGGAGCGTGGCGTATACTGCGTCCAATTCGCTGTGTCGATTGATCGAATGCGTTGTGGAGTACCAGGCTTCCAAAAATTCCCTCTCGTGTTTTGTACTTCCATGTGCTAGGATCTTTACACTCTCCAGATCGGAATGGTGACCTTCTTGATCTTCATGCGCAGAAACTAATGAGTGTGGATCGTGCCTTCTGACGGCCGACTTGTGTTCCGTGATTCGTGTACAAAGTTTTCTTCCAGTTTGTCCGACGTAGATTTTATCGCAGTCACTGCATTTTAGCTGGTAGATGACATTGCATTGGTCGGCTTCATAGACTTTTCCTTTGGGTCTTGAGATCAATTTCCTTGCTCCAATTTTCTTGCTCCAATTCCCAGTTTTAGGCATATTCGTTGCCGAATCCCACTTGTGCAACTACATCAAACCGCATTTTCGGAAAAGTTTTTGGTCTCATTCGGAAAAACAAGCTCAGGCCTCCCAAACTACGCTGCAACCATCCCTGCATGTTGAACATAACAAAGTTACAGCCATTTCGCTCCGCTCATCAACTGAGCAGCTTTAGGGACGCTTATCAGCGCTCCACTAGCATCGTCGCTTAAGGCAAGCCGATTAACACACGATGCCGCTTTGTGTGGGTGTGTTCAACTGCGAGTCGATTGATGGCTGAACCCTACAGTCTGCGAGTTACGACCTCCGTCTGCCTCGACCGCCTGAGCTTGGTGCGGTTGAACAACTCCCAATTCGTGTGCGTTTTCTGACCTATTCGTGCGTCACCCCTAGCGCAAATAACACTCATCAAGGTGAGCGCTTAGATAGGCTTTGCTGTAAACAATAAGAGGACGACTAGCATTCCAATGGTTCAACATCGCCTATGTTGCACAGACAATTGCAGTAAAGTCATTAATATCAATGTAACTTGTTCTGACTGCGTTAGGTTGTACTGTCCGCAAAGGGTAGACAAAACCGTCCAAGAAGTGAGACAGACAAACCAAGTTGCTGACACAATTTGGTTTTGCCCAACATGTCATGTCATTCCAGTTGTCAACAGTTTATCTTTGCTCATGAAAAAATGTGATAGGATGACTGAAATAATCGCGCATTTTGTAAATACCAAGATAGATCCAACGGAGGTAAAAACGGCCACGATGATATCTCACCCAGCCAAAGTAATCTCTGAATCTATGCCGAAGAATAGAGCTAGACGCTCCAACCGCACTGTAGTGTCTCTGACTCTAAATCCACTGGATCATCTCACTTCCATAAGTGGACAAACCTCAAACATGCCTGCTTCCACTTCGCTAAGCATAGACGCTTCAATTGGAGATTCAGCCATGACACCGGCAGCTCAGAGCCGAAGGAAATTAGGCGAGGATAACAAGCAGGTAACGTACGCATCGACTGTCTCGACAAACACACCGGGAGCGACACACATAGGTCCATCTTCAGTACCGAGCACGCGTGGAGCAAAGCATCTTTCACCGTCAAATCCAGTGGTGCCTTCTAAACAATCCGAATTGCCGGCAAAAGTATAAAGCCAACACTCGCTAGACAAAACCACGCTGCGTTAACCCACGTGTACACCAATGTTTCCGAATCCAAAGCTGGCACAATGAAAGGCAAGTTGCAAGACGTTCGCAATCAGTGGAGTACCATCTGCGAGGCGATTAATATTCGGGTTGAGCCTGCAACGCTGAAACGTGTAGCGCGTCACCAGACCTCAGTGCACTCTGGTGAACCTCGAATTCTTCGAGTAACACTAGACTCAGCAGATGAGATAGAGGCTGTCCTGGTCTCAGCACTTCGACTTCGCAACTCACCTAGTGGAGTGCGCATATTACCTGATCTACCTTGGAAAGATGGCCCAAAAGAAGAAGTTGCGCAACACGGCATTCCTAATAGGGATAGCGAGAAAGCAATATTTATTCATGGTGTTCCCGAGCTTCTGCATTCTTCTGATCACGGTGCGCGATCACATGACCGAGATCATTGTGCTACATCCGCGAAGCCCTCTCTGTTGACAATGTTATTTCCAAATCACTGACAAAAGTTCTGTTATCAATTAACTGCAAGAGCTGCGGTCCAAGACTAATGAAAGTAATAATACACTGCGAGGGAATGACGCAAGTTCTGTTGGATAGCTGGTTAAAGTTTCGAGCAAGCTTGCCAGGAGAGATCCGGCTAAAGGCAGCAGGCGAACGACCAAAGGTTGGAAGCAATTAGATGGAACTTGCAAACGTTACACATTTTCTATTTGCACAGCCATGCGTAGAGACCGACACAATAGCACCCACGGCATAAAACAGGACAGAGCACAGCAGGAGTGAAACGACTCTTCAGGAACGCTCAACAATGCCATGCAACATGACTGAAACACATAAACCAAAGAATGATTAATGGCCAGATACCTAAAGCCGGTATAAAAAGTAACACAAAGTTGCCATCTATCAATAAACCCCTAACAATGAAAGCCGTATCTTGCATGTACACAAACGCCCAAGGCCTTCTAAGCAAGTTGACCGAACCCAGGAAATTCCATGCCTCACAACCGCGGGACATGATCATGGCTACAGAGGCATGGCTAAAATCTGAGATAACCGATTCTGAGATCAAATTACCCGGTATGTCGCTGCTTCGGACCGATAGAACCGGAAGGGTTGACGGTATGATATTTTACTATAATACAAACCTCCGATGTGAAGTTATCGATCACCCGGAAATCCGAGCACCCGATTCGCTGTGGTGCCGCCTTTGGTTGCGAAACAAGGACGCATGTCTACTATCAGTGATTTATCACCCACCAAACTCAATTTCGGAAATGGACTCCAAACTGCACCACGTTTTTCAGTTTGCTTTGAACAAGTCCTACACCCACATTCTTATCGCGGGAGACTTTAACGTGCACGACATAGAAACGCCGGCAACCGGGGGTATGCAGGTTAAAGCCTGTTTGCAAGAGCTTATTGCTAGCCACCCTCTTTACAACCACGCAACCACTCCCACCAGATTTCAAACTTCTAACAAGCCGTCGATACTGGGTCTTGTGCTAACTAACGAAGAACTCATGGTTGATGGGATAGTTACAAGCACACCACTGGGTCGTAGTGATCATGTCACTCTACTCTTTGATTATATATGCTATGCCGAATACCCTGAAAAGGAGGAGGATAAAGTGCGTACTGTCACGCACTACAATGTGTTGTCCAAGCTTGTTAAGGATACATCTTAGTCTTTCTTAACTGAATGCCCCCCAGATGTTGCCTGGGAAACATTTACAAGAACGTTTAGCACACTGGTTATGCATGCAACGGAATAGGAGTCCTTCCATCCCCAAAACAAGCGTACGTCATTTGTAAGTAGCAGCACACTTAAATGATTGTCCCGGAGGGATTTGGCATAACGAGATCACCCGGATTGCTCGAATGCCGAAACCTGGACTGCATACGTGACACATCGTAACTTCTGTGTGACACTGATTTTCAGAGACAAGGTCACTCATGAGCAGAAGTTAATGAAGCGATTCTGCAATAACCGCAAACTCCTGTACAGGCACGTTAACGGCCTTCGAAAGTGAAGCGGGGGGTTCCAGCGTTAGTCACGGTTGATCGGTGCAAGCGGTCAGCATTGGAAGTAGCTGATCTACTACGGCTTCATTAATCCCAAACTTTCCAGCAGGTAACAAGCCCTAATATTCAAAGCAGGACTTGAGCCAAAATATTCTCCTCATTTCTAACATTCCACCGTCTGGTTTAGAAAACATTACCTTCACTGTGGAAGCTGTGTTGAAGATTTTATCCTTGCGTATCCACAGTTCTCCCGGATCTGACAACATCCGACCAAAGGCTCTGCATGCGGTAGCTGGTGACCTATCAGAACCATTGGCTGTTTTCCATCAGTGATGTTTAAAAGAGAACGGTATTCCATCAGTACGGAAGCGAGGGGTCCTCACTCCTATCCAGAAAGGAGGTAGCCGCACTGATCCTGCCAACCACCGTCCCATAACACTACTTCCCGAACTATCCAAAGTGATGGAATCAATCATCGAAGATGCGGTGATGCAGTTTCTGGAAAGCCACAAATTATTAGCCCCAGAGCGACAAGGCTTTCGTCAAAAACTTTCCTGTAATTCTAACCTATTAATTGCACGTAATAGCTGGACTGAAGCTGTTAATGATGGAGTAGGAGTCGAGGTCATCTAGCTGGACTTTACAAATGCGTTTGATCGCTTAGACCATCTCATTCTCCTTCAGAAGCTTCAGAATTATGGCATTGGCGACCCAATCTTGAGTTGGATTGACAGTTTTCTACAAGAACGACAGCTAGTGGTGAGAGTCCGAGAATCATTTCTGATGCAATCGATGAAGCATGTTGAGTACCACAAGGCTCGGTTCTTGGACTTTGTCTATTCTTGGTGTTCATTAACGATTTGGCGAGATCAATTACTTCCGATTTCCTTTTTTCGCTAATGGTATCAAGATATGGCGAAAGATCAGAAGACAGGACCAGCAGAAACTGCTCCAGTGCGATCTTAACAGTGTCGAACTGGTCAATTCAAAACGCCCTATCATTCAACGTAGACAAATGGCGCATTTTACCATTACGACATAGACATAACTACACCTATACGCTTTGGACAAACGGAATGCAGACCAGCTCTTAGGAACGTGACCTTGGTGTGATCGTACAGAGCGTACACAGCGTTTAAAGCAGGTTGAGGTAGCTGCAAAAAGGGGCAACCAGTCGGTCGGCATGCTGCGAAGGGCATTAGGAAGATTTGGCCCATCAATCTTCCCAATGATGCACAATCCCTACCTGTGTCCGCATGTTGAATACGCTATCCAAGCTTTGCAACCTTGGTTGAAATACGACCTAGAAGAGTTATAGGCTCCACAACGAAGAGCAACAATGTAAAGGAGCTGCGCCATCACTCTTACCACCGAATGCTGAGGTTGCTGGGAATTTTCAGCGGACGCTATCGAAGGCTGCGCGCAGGTCTCATATTAGCGTATCAGATACTGAGTGACCCCAAACACGCATGCCTCCATGTGCTGAAAGGTAGACGCAACACACAGCTCAGGGGTAACTGTCTAAAATTGAAGGAACAATATAGCCGACTAGAGCGTAGACGGAATTACTTTTCCCTTCTGGTTTGCCAATCCTGGAACGCGCTCCCAGACTCAGTTGTATCCTCTCCTACCTTGGACGTTATCAAAAAATGATTAGATGTTGCTTTCAGCTCCCAGCAATTTGTTACCTAAACTCGTATATTGTGGATTACGCCAAGCATGCTTTTCAACAGGTTTTATGTATCAAATGGACCCAAGTGAGCGACCATATGTTACTTTCCTTAAGCTTTATACCAAGGAGTGCAGGTTTCTCGTTTCTATTTTTACCTTAAGTCGTTACCGCGGACTCGGTAAAGGCTGAAGGATAGTACCATTTGAGCGATCGCATTCTACACAGCGGAAGTACAAATACTGTAATGCTGACTATGATCTGGACCTTCAAATTGGAAACATGCCTAACGAAAAATTTGATATGTGCTACCAACACGGCGCACACTCTCATAAAGATAAGCGTGAGCGGTTGTTACTTCCACGAGAAGAGGCATGTCTGTCTCTCTCTAGGACTAACATCAGAAAACACAGCCGGTACAGAGTGCCATGGCGAGCATCCACCTCGGACTAGCCAGGGACGCAAATCGATCCTTTTGTGAGTAGTAAATATTAACGATGTTGTGTCTAGAACTATCGTTCGTTTGGAAGCAAATGCATGAACTCCGACCAAGCAATTGTAATGTAAATAAAAATGTTGATTCCCGAGTGTACGAGACATGCCCATTTCGGCATGATCAACTTTTGACAAAGTTTCATATAATACTGACTTCATTATTCAAAGATAAGGCAGTGATAAAAATTGTGTTTTGAACATCCTTTGTTGATCTTTTCCAATTCATAAACGGTCACATATTGATTAAAGGCCTTCTTACGAGGATCTCCTTGGAAGGACTGATGCAAATTTTCCTTTCCTTGATTGGAGTATATGGAGCTATTATGTGGTAATAAGAAAAACATTAAAACGATATATACCTCTAGGTTATAGCATCTATCCTTTAACTATTCTTTCTTTAACTAGATACCTAAATACCATTAATGACGGTTGGTGGTAAGCATTCAATTCCAGTTCATTTGTAGTACGCATGAGCCGAGACAGATGAAATGGGTGATTTAGTTGTTTTGTTTGAAGCGGACATGTTTGGCATCGGTCAAATTATTCAGGATTTTTAGTTTCACTGTGCAGTAAGCGTAAGTGAGTAAGAGGTAAACTAGAAGAAAAAGTTGGGAAATAGGAGTGACCATGTTGGAAGCAGACTCTGTTAGCTTCACCTTGCTACCGAACATGTTTACATAACGGCAAATATGGAAGCGCATCTGCGCATGCCAGAATGGTAAAAGTGAATGGTGATGGACAAATAAAGTCAGGGTTTTCTTCTGCTTGTGCTCTTTTTGGAATGGTTGTATATCAATCGTGGTAATGTAAGCGGAACTTAAAGGGTGGGGACAAAATTGGTTAGTTTATTCACAGTTGGTTGTTCTTATTAAAACTACACATAGTGCTGTGTCTGGGAATTATGCTTCCCAAGTTAAAAATTGAAAGAAGGTCGGGCAAAGGAGAATGAAATATGTCTGTCAATATTTCCTCTGTATTCATTGCACCTCTTCAGTAAATCTTGATGGAGTAGCCACTACTTTGACTATTTTGAATCAGCGCATCGTAGAATGGGCTCACACCTCAAGTAACATTTGCTTCAACAGGATTTATCTGAAACGTTGTTTTACGTATTGCACTGTCACACAGCTTGAAAAAGCTGGTGTTTTACACCAGTTACGATTCATATGTTGTAGCCACAAAGGCCTCGGATATTTGAAGTACCATGTTCTGGATTTGCCTCCGCATTACTGTCTTATACGTGCTTTTTCTGTGTAGTATGCACCAAGATTATTCTTTTTGTGTGTTTTTCCATCTATACTAATTTGGGGAATGTTATCTGGCTACTTTTGGTGATTCCAGTGATTGGCCTAGTTGCTGTTTAAGCCCGTCTTCTTGAATTCCTTCGTGGTCTTGTCAGCTTGTGTAACTGCATACCCCTGGGACCGATGTTCAGCTAAATCAACTTCATCAATCGCTTACTTGATCCTTTCAAAACTTCAGTGTTTGCTTGACCAGTGCATACTGTCACGGAAGTCGGGAAAATCATCAGTCATCCCACTGGCTCAGGTAACGACAGCAGGCTGAACGGCAAACATCGTGTAAGTACACATCCAAAAGAGCTCCAAGTTAAGTGTGTTTGCGGGTCAGGCAAATAGAAATGAGTAGTCAAACTAGGCGTGGATTATTTGCCTTGTTCAAAGTGGTACCATCTTTAGTGTACTAGCGTATTCCTACAGCAGGTGCGAAAGAAGGATATTTCGCAAGATGTCCTTTAATTTTGTACTAACTGTTTGAGCATCCCAGTTGTCAAGTGGAAGCCTGTCCTAGTCTAGAAATGTAACCGGTTGCTTGTAGAAGCCGAGAGCGAATGAGCACTAAGATCATCTCATTGGAAGACAGTCTGAACAGGTTAAACCTATGGACATTTTACCAAAGAAATGGTGCACAAGTTTTTGCTTCTGAACCACGAGCAGCCAGGTCCCGGTCGTTGTTGTCTTCCTCATCTTTGGCAGAATATCAGGCGAAACATGACAGTAACTCCAATCGGTAAACATTGCTGGTGACAACTAAAGTCAAGGACCAACCGAAACGTGCGAGTAATCAAATCAAACCAGTATTGATGAGATCTGTATGTTAAAAGGACAAAGCAGCGGAATAGTAACCTTCATCGTGGGTAGCTCAGGGGACTATTGTCGAGCCGAAATTTCTAGAACATCAGTCACATATGTCACGATTGTTACAGAGTTCACTCGAGGGGCCACACTTTGAATCGCTTCTGTTACTAACATCGCTTAGTTGAATAGAAAGACAAACAATAGGCAAACATCATTTGGTAGAAATTCAGGACAAACTATCTCCTAACTTTACCGTTCAAAAAAAAGGGATTTTACAATAGTGCCTTGATTGTTTTGTGCTTGGACGCACCGGTATCAGCAGACATCACATTATAAGGTAAATTGGCTTACGAGATAATCCAGTAATTGTCACTGTGCTCTCTGATGGAAGTAACAGCTTAAACCAAAAACGTAGTACGAATTACTCGGCACCCGAACTGGTAACACTATGACGAGCCCAGACTTATTAGAGTACCACTAGAATCTTCAACTGATGTGGAAAACGTTCTACTCTCCGGAAAAGGATTGCACAGTGAATCGTGTAGGATATGTATCTACTAGGATGTTCCGTGGAACATGCAAAATTTGGATAGAAACTCTGAAGAAGGCTGCAGCAAGGCTGATATCTTAAACACTATTTTCTTCCATGGAGTTCCAGTGCCGCCTTCACAGGGTAGACAATATACTGGAAAGAACGATTTAGAAAAATGGCGAATTATCCGCGGAAAACATCCCTTGGATAAGGCCGTGGCGCGATAGTCTAAAAGATTACCTGTAGCCAAATTATTAAAAATGCAGCCCAAAAATCCTAAAACTTGTGGTTCAATCTCAGCATATAGGACGGAGTTGTTACATAGTTGGTGTGAAAATCGAACAAACTTTTCATTGGAAGTTTGGTTGAGGACAGAAGATGCTTCGCAACGTCCAGTTACGGAACCATCTGAAAAAACAGGCGTTCCGGCAATGATTGCCCCTGTATCCGATTCTGAAGGAAACCTAGATGAAGGTTAGGATGCACCTTGGTCAAAGCAAGGTACGGAAATAGTATCAGGATCTCGGCAAGAAAAGGAATATCGGCTGACTTCACATCCGTCGGCATTCCCACACACAGGACATCCTTGATCCCCAGTGGTCCAATGGAAACCGAAAAACTAGCCTACTTTTACAAGAATACTCAGGGCACTTCAGTATGCTGGCCAACCAAAAGAATTCGCAAAGTTTCCCAGAAATATGAAACCATCGGCATCACGGAGATGTGGTTACACACTGAAAGACTGAACGATAAAATTGCGCTACTGGAATGTCATTCATACGGAACGACAGACGGACAAAAGGAGGAGACGAAATTCCGTATTACCGAACCGACTTAAAATACAAGGTCATGAGGGAATCACATTCGTTGACGCCTAATTCGCCTTAGTGCCGGCATACAGTTAATAGGCAGATATACTTGCCTTATAGCCTAGGTGTAGCGACCCCCACCACTACATCTGTAACGGACAAGCAAATTAAGACTGCCATCATGCGAACATTAAAAATAGATGCACTCACATCTTGACCATGGGCGAGTTTAATGGGTATTGCTTAGAAATCCTTGTCAAGAGCGGGGTACAGTTTAAAGCTGATCTGCTGGATCTTTTAACCAGTGTTCCACTTTAAAATCATGCCACTTCGACCACTCGGTTCAGATCAGATAACAAGCCAACTATACATGATCTAGTGCTTACGAATGAAGCACATACCATTTTTGCCAAAGTTGTAGACTGCCAGTTGGGTTAGAGTGATCATGCAGTTATTAGTTTCAAGTTATTCTATTATGCTGAATACCGTGATGCGGACCATTTGATAACGTGAACCATCATATGTTACACTCGATTATCTCTCCGCGGCATTGATACAATCTGGTCATTTCTCACCTAAGACCCCCGGATGTCGCCTGACTCGAGTTCGTAAACAAATTCAATCAGCTGGTTATGGATGCTTTAGAGACAAATGATTGCAACCGGTTTGAAATAATTACTTACTTAAGGAGCAGAGCTCGAACATTGCTGGCAGTACGCAACGCAGCATGGCGAACAGATAGATTATCCTCAACACAAGAAAGGTGGGATAATTACGTAGCCTAACGAAACCAGTGCACTCAAATGCACAATGAGGACAATGCCCCGCATCAGCAAAATATAGAAAACCTTTAGTGCCAATCGCAAATAGCTGTATAAGTACGTCAATGATCAACGGATGGTAAGGCAAGGAGTTCTGCCACCCGCGATGACTAATAGCCCGACACGAACAGCTACGAAATCAACAAACGCGCAGCGGATGCAGTATGCTCCCACTTTCCTGAGGGTATTACCATCAGGAAATCCTCCATATTTATCTCCCCGCCGCTGTGAGTCACTCACATATCATTTACCACCAAACCTGTCTTGATGTCTGGCTGTGCTTACGGACGCCGCGGATTTTCGCTTTACGGTGTTGGATCCTATTTTTGCTTTTGGCGTTCTGTGTTATAAGTGTTTCCATTGTAAAATTTCGGCACCAATACTTTGCTTTTGGTGTATTTCGCCATCTGCGCGAACTTAGTGGATGTTCTCCGGGCACTGTCGGAGGTCTCACTGATTGGCCCAACTTCCGTTTGCGTCCGCCATCTTGAATTTTTTCTATAGCAATCCAAACGGTGTCTGCCAGAAAACCTGATTGACCGACAGCGTTTAGATTCAGCATACCAGTGTAGACGTTGCAACGAACGACTTTCGCAGATCTGACAGTTAAGATGGAAAGCACTGCTTGCCCATTGTAAGCTAAGCCTAGGACTTAGGAAATGAACGTTACTTATGGCGAAGACAGCTGCGCTAAACTTGTGCCATTCTGAATGGAATGCAGAAAATGCCCAAAATACTTCCATTCTCGATGTGCTCTTCTAATCCCAGCCAGATAAAAAGCTTACTAGTACGACTGATTCACTCTGGTTCTACACTAAGTACACGTCTGTTCTACTCGTTAGATATATGAATGTGTTGGTGCATAATGCGATATGCTGAAAAACTTTGTAGAGCAGGCAGCAGCCGTGTAACTGTCCCTTATGAACCAGACAAATAAGTGCCTCGAACTCTATGTTCAACGACAGGCTCCAATTCAGAACAGTGCAAGAGCAACGATCCTGCTTTATCCATCCCGACACTCGCGGCTGTTCATAAAGATGCCTTTGCCACACATTCTTCAACAGAACCACCTGTCACACGCAACACTGGTATGGGCCCGACAACATAAGCGTCCGTTTTTGCTAAACCTATGATTAGGGCACCTCCCATCGTAATCCCGCCAGCTGCAAAACGAATTAACACTACCAACAACACCACGAGACTCACGACCACATCAGCTGTCCAACCGGAAAACGCAGCTACTGATCCCTCCAAAAGAAAAAATAATGTAGCACTGCCATAATTCACTGACTGTTTTATACAATACTATGACTGAATCCGGAGGGAACTCCATAAAATATGATATACTAGATGACAGGAAACAGTGTGACTCTCTATGTCAGATAATAGGGGTTCAAGCGAAGCCAGTCAACATGCCGCGCCACGTCCGTCACGCAAACGACGGTCTACCGCGATTACTCCAAATGACAATTCAGTCAGTTGATAATGCAGAGGCAGTTTTGTTATCAGCCACTCGCCTGCGTATCACCAAATGCACTGTTCTAATTTGTTCCGATGTTCCTTGGAGCGAACACCATAAACGCAAACAAAATCCGGATGACTTCCATAAACAACAAGACGCAACTCTATCCTTGTTCACGGTGTGTCCGAGCTCCAGACATTAAGCGAGCTAGAGGCCAAACAGGGATGAATGGGGTTTTATCCGTGAAGTGCTCTCAATCGAAAATGTTATCCCTAATTCGACATCAATATTCCCGCTATCGGCTTACTAACAAAGTGTGAGGATCACGATTGATGATAGTATCATTCCACTCCGAACTGATGGCAGAACAGGTGATCAAAATTTGGCGTAAAATACCACCATTCGAAAAACGTATGAAGGCGATAGACACCAGGCCACAGATAGAAAATGTAACGCTGAGCATGCAATAAAACAAACCAATTCAGTCAGTCCGTAGGGCTGAAAGGCTGCAAGGCTTGTTTGGATTGCAAGACGCCTGGTAAGACGATTGTCACTGGCAAGGTTGGAGCACACGTACGATAACGGTTTGGAACGCTGGTCAATCTAACGGATTTGCGTTGACATGATGTCGTTAGCTTGACCCGGCGTACGCGCTGATGAGACGGAAAATTGACCGCGCGTGAGAAACCCTATTCGCACGCATTCGGGTAGGCACTTAGTCCCTGTGACGGATGAGGCTGCGCACCCGAGGGTGGTTATGGTCGACACGCGCTAATGGCTTAGAAGCGAACGTTGCCTAGCTGTTGAAGCACGCAGAATCACGTGACCCGACCGAATCCCAACTAACGGCGAAGATAAAGTAAGATAATTAGTCCTCTGAAGGCTTTTTTACGCTCAACAAAGGAAGAGCCATAGCCAAAACTATGGGTTATTACGCTAGTAAACTTGCTACCGCAACGGGGTTGCAGTTTGTAAAAGAAAATTGTCAACGTGTGCGCAGTTGTGCCGCGTCTCGGAGCGGAAGAAAGCTGCTACTTTGTGGGGCGGAATTAGACTCCGGTTCCCCCAGGCATTACGCTGGAGTTTGTGGCGCGTTTTTGCGGGGATATCTGACGGGCCCGTAACAATGGCGAAACACACCGTCCTCTGAAGGACAAGATGATCACCGTCTTGCTGGTGCTGATAGCACTATACAAAAAGCTGTACTAGCTCTAGGGTTTGCGTCATCGATTATACAAAAGGACTAGAGGCAGGCGACCACCAAAATGGTCTGTATAGACACTCACCGGAAGACAGCATTTACGAAGAAGCTTCTAACCATCGATGCTCACACCTGCTTGTATACCAATGCACAAGATCTTCTCAGCAAGCTAACAGAATTTCGTATTCGTCATGTTTTCATGCCTTGGGACCTAGTTCTGGTCACCGAAACATGCCTGAACACGGAGATCACGAATGCTTAGACCGCACTACTCGGTGTGACTTCCATATGAAACGATCGACCTAGCAGATATGGGGATGTGCTCCTGTATTATCAACCTGAGCTGCATTTTGATATATTTGAGGTCCCAGAAACGAAAGTCGTCGATTCTCTTTGGTGCTGCAAACACCTAAGACATGGTAACGTGTGTCGACTACCAACGGTTTACCGCCCTCCAATGTCCATCTTGGAAATGGATCTGTGTCTAGCATCTGCGATGAAGCAAGTCCTGGCACTACAAAACATCCGTGTCTTTCTAGTAGGGAAATTCAGCCTGTATAGATCAATGATCAATTCAAGGTTGAATTGCAAGAGGTTATTGCTGATGTACCACTGTACAACCATATCACCTCTTCCACGCGATTCCAAACGGGTGACGCGCACTCTCTTTTAGATCTTTGTTTAGCAACGAGAAACTATTGGTGGACACCTTGACGATAGATGCACCAACAGGCCGTAGCGATCACGCGACGTTGCTCTTTCGTTACATCAGGGAGAACAACGTGAACACCTATGTCGTTCACGACATTTGGCTCAACCACGTTCAAGAAACCGACTGTTCTTTCCTGACCGAGGAGCCGCCCGAGGTCGCTTGGATTGTGTTTGTCACAAAATTTACCGACCTAGTTGTAAATGCATCTAAAAGCAAGTTCCTTTTTCCGAAGCGTCGGAATTTTTACTTGAGTATTTGTACTAGAATATCCATATTCTTACTAATTTCAACCTGGTGTGATTACAAAGTCTGACCAAGTAACCTGATCTGGGGTTCTTACACAATTCAACAAAAGCACTGCGTCAATTTGATCTACAAAGTCGAACTGCAGCACCGAGAGAACTTAGCGACGAAATTCAGTACAAATTTCAAGCTGCTGTATAAGCAAATCAACAACCTCCACAGTGTGCAGCTTTGGATCCTAGTTTTACCTGCAACAGATGGTCTGTCGCGACGGCTGCCTCGGTCCAACTACTGCTTGCAATTAATAAATTCGTTGTACATGACCGCTGTCGACGGAAACCGTGCTGTTCAGGAGTGATGAGGTTGCAGTTTTCCAGATAGCACACCAGTGCATCGGCAACTATGGATTCCATGATTTTGGAGAGCATAGGAAGAAGGGTTACTGGGCGGTAGTTGGAGGGATCAGACCTGCTTCCACCTTTGTGAATCGGGCTTTATTATTCCAAGCTTCCACATGGCGGGAACTTGATTCTAGTCTAAGCAGTGCTGGAAAACTGAGCTAAATGTCCTGCCAGTTGGTTTGCTGCTGCTCCCAATGCCTCAGGACGAATGGCGTTGACACCCAGGGAGCTGTGTTTGCGTAGAGAAGTCAGCATTTGCAATACAGCCTTTGCGGTAAAATTGAGGTGGGTTAGTCCTGGTGACCAGAATACAAAGCTTGGTAGATCGCTTGGTGGTAAGACCCTTTGAAACGTGGGGGCGTATTGCATCTGCAGCGCGTTTGCAGCTTCCATAGACGTTCTTGTTGGGCCATCAGCCGTCTTGAGTGGAGGAAATCCTTGCCTCACTTTTCGTAGGCTATTAACGTGCTTGTACAGCAGCTTGTGGTTAGCACTGAAGGTTTTTGCGATGTTCTGCTGATAGGCGGCTTTGTCTTACCTTAACAGTTGAGTGCAGTGGTTACGTTGGGCTACGTAGTTGTCCCACGTTTCTGGTGCTGGAGCTTCTCTGTACACTCGCCATGCTGCGTTGCGTACTGTCATCCATTTTCGGGTTCTGCTCCTAACGAAAGAAATGGATTTGCACTTATTGCAAGCTTTTATCTCTGAAGCCTGTGTAAACAGCTGACTGAATGTGTTGATGAACTCGAGCCAGGCGACTTCCGGGGGTTCTTCTTCGAGGAAAGACCATGTTGTGGCGCTGACTAGCTGGGCGAGTCGGTCGTAGCTTGTGATGGTTCGCACAGTATAATCGTTATCATTCAGATATTCTGCATAGCAGACGAAGTTGAAACCGATCACTGCGTGATCACTGCGACCCAGCGGGCAGTCTAAAACCAACGCATCAATCATATGCTCCTCGTCGGTAAGCACAAGATCCAGCACAGATAGCCTGTTACCAGTTCTGAACCGAGTGGGCAAAGTGATGTGGTTGTAAAGAGGAGCAGTAGTTACTAGATCTTGTAAATCGGTTTTGAATTGTTCTCCGGTCGTGGCAGGGGCTTCTAAACAATGTACGTTGAAATCACCCATGATAAGAATGTGAGTATACTTTTGTTGTAAACTGCACCTTAAAGCAGCCATTAGGTGGTAGTCGGTTTCGGGTGTTGAGTTAGGGGCGCGGTACACCAAGATAATAAGGCAAGCGTCCCTGCCTTTTAACTGCAAACGGCACCAAAGAGAGTCGAGGTCGTCGATAAGCTCGAAAGAATCTTTAAGGCTGTATAGATTGGCCTACTGTCGCAGCGGAGAAAGCAATTTCACCAGCCAGCGAGCCAGTTTATGTTGAGGCCCGTTTACCATTGATAGAATCGGTCTGAGTGGCACCCCACTCTTATGTACTTTCGGTAGCCCGTATAGCTGAGGAGTAGTGGAGCCGGTCGACTTTAAACTGTCTTACGTATCACTGTCGATCACACGATGCAGATGAAGCACATCTATGTGACGAGTTATGCGCGACTATGACACAGTCACATCCTCTGCCCTCTCAAGTCGTTTGAATTTTCTTGTGTCCTCGAGTATGACTGTCATCTCTAGGTATTCATTCTTATTCTTGAGTACTACACCAGAACCTTTATCTGCCTTTGTTAGCATCACATCCTCGGCACGTAGTTCGCGTAGCGCCTGTAAATGCCGTTTTGTAAGTGCATACTTTTCTTTTACTGGCACATGTTTAACCTCATAAGCAATATTTGTCAGCTTGTTTCTAAACCATATGAGCTTATCAGTACTGGATGGTTGTAGATCTTTCACCTGATCAGAGAAGGTTTCCAACTGTGATTCAATAAAAAGCTCATTTAACCGTCTAGGAGGAACCTTGTAGTCTAGGCCAAATACTTCCAAATGTAAGGCATTAGGCTTCAAATCCGACATATTCAGAACATACCCAGGTCACGAGTAACTGTCACCTCCTCTTTGTTGTTCATCAGTGACTTTTCTAGATGAGCCAACGCAATCCGTTTTGTGCGATCAACGGTGGTTTTACAAAACCAAGAGAATGCAATACTACAAGAGAGGGACAAGTTTTCTATGACGGGCAATAGGCGTGTGTGTGTCTCGAGTAAATCCACAACTCTGGTTTGTGCCGTCTCAAGAGGAGCGGATGCTACCCGTCTAAGATTAGCTGCAGAGGGCCTCAATTTGTTTCTACGTAACATTTTCACAATCCATCGAGAATAACTACGCTGGCGGATACATTCGGAGAGGAAGGATATTTCCACACGCTTCCAAGTAATCTTATATCGCAGGTTGACCATGCGGCGAAGTAGCTTGATTGTTTCAGAGGGAATGACAAAGGGAACTGCAGCTGATTACCAACACGCTCATCGAAAACGGCTACCCCCGAAGGTTCATCGAGAAGCATAGTCAAGTACGACCAAGGGACCTAGTTCACACGGTATCTAAGAAGCCTGTAATCATTGAACTGCCATTCAAAGGTGACGTCTCCTCGTTGAGGACCACAAGACGTCTGATCGGTGCCATGCAGACAACTTACTATGCCGCAAAGGTCTTTGTCATTAACAAAACTCACAAACTGCCACTTCCTTCTGTAAAGGAGGCTCAGTCTATCGGGGCCAAATCGCATTGCATTTACCAATTCATTTGTGACTGCGACGCCAGTTACATAGGCATGACCGATGGAACATTGAGTTCCCGAATGAAAGAGCATATACCTAAGTGGGTTCAACGTTCGACCGCGCAGGAAACTGGCCAGAGTCAAGCTGCTTGTCTGCGTAAGCCACCAGCCTCTTCGATCGGCCGACACCTATTGACCACAAGTCACCGAGTCGAGGTCAATTCGGCGTTCACAATCCTATTACAACACACCAATTCTCGCCTCCTCCGTTTCGCAGAGGCGATTGCAATTAACCGGATAACCGTGCTTTGTGTTCAGAAACAATTATCGGTCAGCATTAGACTGCCCTGGGGATAGGGTGATAACCCTGTCTCACTTATCATGTGTGTCTGTTTGTATGTATATTTGGTCGCACCCTTCACTGAATAAATATTATTGCGAGTTATTGTTAAAGGCACTGATGAGACAATACGAAATGCGTGCATTTGCCAGCCTTCGTCTTCTTACTGCGCTTTTCAAATTACTAAAGGAAACTAACTGTTTCAGACTTCCACATTCGTCACTCCTTTAATTTTTCTGTTACCTTCAACCTTACTACAGGACTTGTCTAGCACACGCTTTACCCGTGATAAATCATTGTTCATTCTTCATTGACCTACCGGATGCTCCCAAAAATCTTTGGCGATCGGCATTTCACTGATTGGCACAGCATAACACAGCAAACGCACATCTCCCGAATCACTGTTGGGACCAGATAACCTTACTCCTCTCTCAACAAACTACCAGCTTTCCTGAACCTGCCTACTAATTTGCAGCAACCTTAAGCGCCATGTGCCTGTGACCTCTTACTCATTACCGACGCTGAATTCTCGAAACATTTTATGCCCCTAGTACGGATCGATTGAGCGGCAGCTCATGGGGGAACATGGATGCAGCGAAACTTTGGAAAACCCGGCAGTGCTGATTGTACACTCACCTGGTGCAGGCTGCCATTAAGAAGCAAGAAATTTGCCGTGTGACAGTTCGTTACCGTCCCAAAACATCCACCACACACATGGAATCCTGATTGACCTTAGCCTTCGTGAGAATAACAGGATGACCATACAGACATGTTCTCATCTCAGAAGAGAATAGTCTTCAAGATTTGAGGTTCCCACATCCTGCATATGAAAAAGGTGGCCAACCTGCAAGAGCTCATTACATGTATTCCGCCATCTGGCCATGTCACTTCGCTCAGGTCTCAGAACGGGATTTAGGGTGCTCGAACGTAAATTCTAATTTTGAGCCAATGATATATACCCCGTTTTGCTTAAGTGGGCACCTAACAATATTTTATGAATAATTGTTATTGATTAGACGGTAAATTCCAGTCTGAAGAGGTTCACAAAAGTAAGATGACGCCCCCGAACGACCGTTATTTGTATCCGCACTGGATTGGTAACAAGAGCATACAGGATGTCCTCTTGATGTATGACAGGTTAAACTTTGCATTCGCGTAAATGGAGCAGTCACTAGAACAGAAGAAATATCCACAAAATTTTAAGGAAGATCTTGGATTGTGCGTAAATAATAGCTCTATATCTTGGAAAATACGTGGTAATGATCGTAAAGTCAGCATTAACGAAAAGTTGGTAGACGACCGGTTGATATATTTATGGGGTGATACACAACGTTTTGCTTTGGAAACAGAATCTTCAAAAGCATAACGTTGTGTATCACCACAAATATATTGACCGGTCTTCTACCAAGTTTCCTGAAATAATAGCTCTAATTTGACCTTATGGTAAGATGCGAATGCAGTCTTTCGAAGATATCGGCTAACTTTTTAAGTATTCAATCGGAGAACTTGACAGAATGCAATCAACCGGAGTTATGAAACTGACAACTTTTCTTTTCGAACATCTGCTATCACGATGGAAAGAATCCAAATGGAAAGATTCGTCTCTGCGCAGATTATTCTATCGGCCTGATTGCTGTGTTCAAGGACCACAATTACCGTCCACCTCTGCAGAAGAACCATATCCCGCACTTCAACGGTGATAAATGCTTTGGCAAACAAAGTTTGTTTGATGAGTATAAACAGGTCATAATGTCGGATGATTCCTGGGTGTTACTAACGTAAAAAACCATTAAGGACGCAAGCGAATGTGTGGTTGGCAGAGTAACGGTATAGGAGGTTTTGTTGGAGAATAGAAATCAGGTGGTCGTCCATGAGGTCTATTTGTTTACTTTCTCTAGAACGGAGAAAATTTGACGGCTACCAGATCCAGAAAACCTGGAGGCGATAAAAGTTATACAGGCAATTAAGGAGGTAGCCAAATTAAGAACTCTTCTTGGCAAAATGCACCACCGTATACCTAACTACTGTGCATGTATGCCTACATGAACGACTGACCCGAGCGCTGATAAAAGATATTCTGCGGATCTGAACTAAGGCGTGACACGAAGCTTAGGAGAAGATCAATTGTTATCAATTTCAAAATGCATAGAAACGCACTACAATCCTAAGCAAGCAATCTTTTCGACATCGGATGTATTTAGCTCCGTACCTGTTGCAGTTATCCCAGACATTCCTTCGGATGGCTCTGAGGGGTCGGTAGCCCACACCGCTCGTTCGCCGACAGCAGCAGAACGAATTTATGTACAGCATGTGAAGAAGGCCTTAGCTGCTGTGCATGGATTAATGCTTTTCCACTTAATATGCAAAAATGGCCGTCACTTTTAACTCGACACTGGATCGCATACCAGTTTGGAGTCAGGAAAGGAAAATTTGTGTATACGGACAATCCACTACAATGATTGGCCACAGCAATGCTCAAATATCTTCTCAAAAGCAAGAAGCAGTAGACCAACGGCATTTTACCGACTGACACGCCCTCATATATATTACATGAACAACATCAGCCGAAAGACAAATACAGTAAGTTGACTGTGATTATGCAAATGTCGAACACTTCAATATTGGTTTCCATCAACCTCTCAGGAGAGTTTTCATTCGGTTTCCTAGTTTGAAGCACACAAATGCCAGAACACGCACTCTAGTTTCAAGTCTAGTCAAGTCAATATAAACTTTATCTACCCAAAAGGGTGTATTTTAAGCATTTTTCATTATCAACTATAAATTTAAAACAGGGATACCAGTAAAATGCAAAGTTTATAAATGAATATAAAAATGATGATGCACTGTCAGAGATCAAACAAGCGAAGACCTAAAAAAGTTGTACTAACTCCTCGGGATTTGTAACATTTTATAACGGAAAAGGTTACGTAAACATGTTTCTTCAGAATTCGTTTCTGCTGACGTAGTATTTTGTGTCCAGCAACAACATATCGGGGATTGTATGCGATATATTGTGTGCAAATTCAGTGTTAGTTAGAGTAAAAGTCGCAGTGACCTTGAAAGTTGATTTAACAAATACGTGTCGGTGTAATGTTGCAATACTGAGATATATACAGTAGGTTGTGTAAAAATGATGTTCGGTAAAAGAGGCAACGGCCGATTTAAAGGCCCATTAATGAATTTTCACGTCTTCAACTCTGGTAAACTGGGCACGCAGCACGATTTGTAGACAATTTCAAGTGATTCTGCAGTAATATCTGCTAACATACAGGAGGCGGCATGTTCCACAAACGCTGAAAAGAAATTCGCCAGTAGATTGGCTCTTTCTTGTAAATAGTTGAATTAAGTATGAACTGCTAAAATAACTTGGCAAACACAAGTCAGAGAGAATCATGATAGTGTAAGATAATTATCAACGAAGAACCACGTGCCATGGTATTTCGATGATTGACAGAGGGTGCCTTATAATATCTTTCGAAACAGCAAAGTCGAGTGGTACACTGCACTAACTGCAAATGTGGTTGCCATGTTTGCAACGAAGAAAACGTAGATAATGCAAAGTGGACATGCCAGGCACACCAGTTAAGATAAACATTACGCCAAGTACAAAGCCTAGCCTCGATGATTTTCATATGGATATGCTTGCAGATAATTTTAACTTAACGGCGCATGCTGCAGAATACCATACTTAATAGGATAAAATAATGGGACTTGAATTTACTTGAGTTTCATACATTTGTGTCAGTTAGGATTAAGAATTACCTAGGCTTCGGTCTATTGGGCCGAGCCGAAAGAATATGCTCAAAGGAGGTTATTTTCGAAAAGTTACAGAGCATACGCTAGACACTGAAGGAAATCATCCACCCAGAATGGTTTATTAATGCCAAAATTAGCAAATGAGGAAGATCGCTGTAGTACTAACGACGGATTGTGTATATATTTCCCATCAGCTACCGAACAGGTGGAAATAGTGGCAGTGAATCTATCCCACCGTCTTTTGCATACACTCAGGAGTGCCTTCTTAAAGGCAAAGAGGCAAATCAAGTTTACCAGCGGTCTAAATGTGAAAGTAAACCTCAAACAATATCTGCCTTAGCACACCAAATCAATGTATGTTTACTCGTTCAACGGATTCCGTGGATAAGAGTAATATTCGTGTTCGACTAGGCAATATTCCAAAGAGTAAAGTAATACTATCCGGCCTGGCTCGGAATCAGACGCAATAAGGTCACAAACTCTGATGTGGACGCGTTTATTTCGGACACGGTTCACGTGAACATGTTGGCTGATTCGTTCAGAATAGTCTATCAAGCCATAGAAAATCGAGCAACTTGCTTCCTTAAGCC
Source organism: Dicrocoelium dendriticum (assembly GCA_944474145.2). NCBI lineage: Eukaryota > Metazoa > Platyhelminthes > Trematoda > Plagiorchiida > Dicrocoeliidae > Dicrocoelium > Dicrocoelium dendriticum. Next base: position 10,633,743 of record OX104066.1, read on the forward strand.
GATATTAGGCCCCTCAGGAGCTTTCGCATTTCGGCCGTATGAAGCGTCTTTGTGCACGAACGAAAGTTTCACTCAGGTGTTCAGTCCACCCATGCCTAGACGGATCCTAGCTGGTCTATGTGAGCGTGTGGAGAACAAATCGAGGGCCTGACTGATAGTGTTTTTCATGGTGTGCTAGAACCAAGTGGCTGGTTGACGACTAGTTTGGCGCATCTACAAATTTTGCTTTTCATCGAACACAACATTTTCCGACTGAGGTATCCATTCTGAGTCATTCGCGAGCTCATTTCTCTAGCGATGGCTAGATTTGCGGTCTTCACCTCTTCGCTGAAAACAAACGTAAAGAACACAGGTCAGTCGTGGGCTCTAGACTTAAGATGAAGCAGCTATCACAAGAGTGCATGTATTAGGGCTAATTGATGCGTTTTCAATTGTAGATATGATTGACCGATCAACATTGAATAACCAGAGATTGCCTATTAACATACTAATAAACGAGACTATGATTAGTCAAACCTTATTGGAAAATAAAGCGATCCTATCCAAACCAACGTCAATTATGTGGATTTGCGATGAAGCAAATGTGTTTTGCAATATGTTCTGGTTAACATGTCGTTGTCTTCGGCTTTCCTGGTTGCACTGGAAATTTACGCACGGCGTAATTGCAAGAACGGAATCGCAAGTAGGATGCAGAAAAGAAGCTGATAACTGTTGGGTGCTGCAGGCATAAAAATATTACACTTTACTACAAAAGTCCAATTTATATATTGCAGGTATCGAACTCGGCATAGTTGGGATGTAGTTTGAGAACACCACTCCTTTAGTGAATATGCAATTACGAGTAATTTTTTTCTCACAGTTGATGACGACCTGGTGGGTTATCTAGCAGCACGCAGTGTGTAAATACACGCTGAAAGACAATACCAATGCAGACCACTTTTCACATTGTATCGAATCATTGTCAATTCAATCTGATGAAGCGAAATGCTTTAGCGCGGGCAACACCCCATAATTATCCGCCTAATTAGTTACCGTCCCAGCGATCGAATCGACCAAGTGCCACTTCTAGGTGCATCGCAGTTCCTATTGAGATTGTTCGTCGCAATTCTTGCGCGAAACGAGTGCTTCAAAATGACATATCAACCAGACATAATAGCAATTCATCATTGAACCACATAGCGCCATCCGCTATGCACGAATGCAGAATAGTCAAAGGGATAACAGGGAGAGCCATCCGTGGGAGGTCACTAAACAGCATCAGACGTATTGTTATGCATGAGTGTCATCGGAATACACTTTAAATTGCATGAACCCCATTGGTCACTTTTGCTCTAGCACAAGCGTTGTTCGGTTTGCAAATTAGGAACTGACAAAATAAACCTGCCAAAAGTTCGCCGCACATCATCGCGGGGGTTAAATGTAATGGAATAATTTACGCATTTATACTAGTGGAATGAAAATAAAGCGATTCAAACAGTGACATAAAAACGTGCACGTGACTGCCTACAACCATCGTTGGCAAGGCGGAAACTGTGGGTACCACGTCAACTATATGTCCTGGTGTTTACCATTAGTTTGCCACTTCTCCAATGACAAAACCTCATGAGATCTCGTCATGAACACAGAAAATTGAAGAAAGCTGTCACCCAGGATAAAATCTCACAGGAGGCTAATGATGAGCACACTGTTGTCTGTTCCTAGAGTGAGAAAATTAAAGACCGATGCTATTCATGATGTGTGGTTTCTGGCTGACTGAATCCAAGTGTCATAAATCCCGTTCTGAAACACAGTCACCCCGATGGGGTCTGGGAAGAGTCACGCAGCCCAACGGACGCATAAATTTATAAACCGACTAGTGACATGCGGTCGGGATCTCTTTACTTGGTGTGGGTGATTATCGTGTTTTATTTGAAGTAGTATTCTGTGGCCAGTTGGAGAATGAACAACGAACTATTCCACCTTGAATCATATTCTTGTCGGCCACTTTGTATTCTTTGTCATAGTTATCCTTTTCGCTATGCCGAGTGGGTTAGTTTTGGAGTACTTGTTAAGCGTAAAATCGTTGTTCCGTGTTTTTTTGATGTTTGCCGGGGAATTACACGGAAATTTAAGATGAGGAAGTCACCTTCCCCGCTATCGGTACGCCGCGGATTTCAGTTTTTCTCGGTCCGACGGATCCATATTTTGACAAATATGGATCTTCAATCTGTTTAACCTACCGACGCGGGATGGCTTTAGAATCGCGTTATCTGACAGCTGACTCTAGAGGCCGAATCAACTTCTCCTTGCTTTCCCGAAGACGAAGGATTTGTCTCAATCACAACCGCTGTTTACCGACGTTGAGGAGCCTGTCAAACAGGCTCTGTGGAATAAAACGGATTACCTGTAGCTCTGGTTGTCTGTTTAGTTTTAGGTTTGTGCTCCGAGCCAAACTATTTCGTTGCAGTCGTTTCCTCCGCAATAAAGTTAACTTCGTTAGTGCGTGCTAAGCAAAAATTGCATGATGTGGGTGTGATCTATAACTTGGACACTTTGAATCCTGTCTCGTGACCATAGCTAGTTTGCAGTTTGATCGCCGCCTCTGTTAAAATCATGAGTCTAAAACAGTTTTATACAATATTTGGAAAGCATAATGCCGGATAGCATGCAGGAGCTTAATTTGGTCAACAGCTAAACCGATGCACGAAATATGGGTTTAACACGCAAAATGTGAATGGAAATGCGTTTGCGCTATGACGTAAAACTATAGACCAGATATCACAACGAGTCTGCTAAGCTATTTCCATAAAGATACCAATCTATACGGCTGTGAAGCCTACGGCACTGGACTCTCATGCTGTGATCTCAAGACCGTAGACAACACGAACAGACTGTACGCAAACGGAATACGTCTGCTTTGAGCACTAACCTACAACATCCGCACTTAGGCTGAAGAGATTCCCACCCATCTGTTCTCTTCCATGATAAGACCGGTGCATGAGTACGGCTCATCAATATATTGTCCGATCAAGATAGGTGCGGTACAGAGACTATAACGTGTCTCGCATGTAGCTACCCGGCTCATACCCATTTTACGGGGGATATCGTTCGAGGACCAATGTAGACTAGAGCTTCATACCCTGCCATTTCGTCGGCTTAGAGTTGACCACATAATGACGTACCAGATATTGCGCTTAGGCCACTTCCCTATTGTCGTGTTGAAATATTTTGCTGTGTTTTTGCCCTTGATTCGCTTATCCTACTCACACTTCCATTTAGCACTCAATGGCCTATCAAGTGATCTTGTATTTGATTGGTTACAATGCGAACCTCCATCGATTTAATTGTACTGCGCGTGTGTAAGGACAGTTTCCTAAATGATTACGCTCCGGTGCTGTTTTGGTCTGCTGTTTTGTCGGGATACAACAAATCGGCGTCCCAAGCAGGGTGCTTTAACCAACTTGCAGATACCTTGTCGAGACTCTACTGTCGAAGTTAGGGGAAACCCAGGACTTAAGGGAGGTAGAAGAAAGATATCGCAGCTCTTAGACGGAACACGTACAACAACATTTGACCTGATATGAGAGCACGCTGACAAAAGATTTGTCTTAGCGAAACTTCGGGAGTACATTTTCACTTCATGCCCAGTCGTACCAAGATCTAACCTGAGTTACTTCTATATTTACTCTGCGCAACGAGCTTTCTACTTGGAGCAACTGCATTATTAGCGGCGAGAAATTTGTGGTCCCTTCAACCCTTATTTCTCCATACAAACGTTCTGGCGCTGCTCTGGTCTGCTGCTTTTTCGGAATATAACACCTATGTTGAGGCCCCTGCTACACTTTCCCCTACCAAGCAGCACACGCGGATACCAGTATGAATTAGTGGTACCGGATTTCAAGCGTATCGCTCAATTTTAATGTTTTGAGCTTCGAGTGGTGAAATTTTGAATAAGTCAACGAAAACAGTAGTCCAGACAAAGTCTGTGTCAGAATTTCAGATGTTCCTTAATGCTGCTTTGAGAATAATATGTATAGAGAGCTTATCATACCCGGAAAAGTGTGGTGAATTTTCAATAAGCTGTCACGACACAGGAATCAGCGATACGATTCTGCGCATATGCCTGCTCCACCCTTGGTGAAGCAACACATTTATATCCTCTTGCTCTCTAATTTCTGTATTCAGTTTGCTTAACGCCTAAGATCCATTATTTGGCTATGGGGACAAGGCTTCATGTAATCAAATTCTGTCTCATCCAAATTACGGTGCTGAGATCTAGTACGCGCTCTTAAATGTTTTCATATATGCTTTGCTTTAAACCTTATGTCACCTTATCATTATTGAATTAACATGTGCAAAATAATTGTGTAACAAACAGAATTGTCACTTAACAGTCAGAAAATACGGATTGCCCCTGATTAGATCTGACAAGTATGAGTGGCACTAGACCATGATATACAATGTTAGGAGCAACACGAATCTGATTTAAATATGTGTAAAGGAAAACATATAGGTTAAAACTTGAATGCCATTACTTAAAAGTGCTTGTGACGCGGCTGATGTTGCGGATGTTGCGAAGGTACTTCGCTTGAAGTTGTCTTAGTGGCTAAAAGCACAACGGAATTTTCTCCTAATCACCTCCAAGTAAATGGAATCGTCATATCCAGTAACAAATTTATACCCGCGGCGGGAGAGAGCGCGTTTCATTCTCTGCAAGGAAAGACTACCACGGGAATTGACACGATTTGTCAAAGTGGATTAGAATCCTTTCTTGTTCATATCATGGTGTATCTTTTGCTGTATTTGCTGGTTACTTATTGCCATACGCTCATAACCAAGTGGAAAACCGATCTCTTCACTCAGATATACAAGTAGGTAAGTACTCGGATCCTGTGACTAGCAAAGTGATACTCAAATTGGTTGGTCTCTTCCAACCGACAAACTTTCCAAATTATCTGAATGGAAAATATAAGCTGCACAGGAAATAATACAGCGACCACATGGTTTACATCAAGTGCTCAGCACATAAACCATCCGGAACCAAAGTCAGTTTCATAGGAAAGCAACCGGTCGACGATATCTAATGTAAATTTCATGGAATAACTTACGTGGTGTAAAAATTTGCTAACTCGATTGGATACACATAGCACAAACTCAGAACAATACTGAGAACTGAGACATCTTCGTTTTCTGTTACATGTAACAATGAATCAGTCGCACATGTTATCGTCTGCTGGTTTTCGGATACAGTCTTCTTCCATCCGATTCTTTTTGGCTATTCCATGGACTGAGGGTAAAACGTCGATGCACATTTTAAATGGCTAACGAAAGGAATACGTTGTTACAAACAGCATTTTTCCTGGTGTCGCTATGCTGCAGGACAATATGAGCGCGAACCGACCACTAACGACCCGGAGCGACAAAATCACCTCACTGTAGATGTTGAAACACAAACACTCTCAATGGTTGCGGTTGAACTGCTCGCTGCGCTTGGTAATTTGGTTGCAATGCTTTCGTTGCCGATCAAGGTGACATCATCAGTCCGTACTTGAGTGGCGTGCAGTTGCCTAGAATAGCCTAGAGGAGCCTCGGTGAGAGTGCACTCTCACCGCAAGCCACTCAACTACGTACTGATGATGTAACTTCGATGGATGAGGAAACGTTTGAAACCAAATTGTCAAACTCTGCGAACAGTTCAGCCGCCATCCGAACAACCTGAGCTACCACTCTTCAATTCTATATATTCAACGGTATTGCATCAGCAAGTTAAGAATAATAATAACGATAATAGTAATAATGCGTACATTTATCTTGATGAGAGTAACAGTGTCAATAGGGGCACAGATCAATTTGTACAGAAGAATCCATGCTCTTGCATGGGTGACATGCATAGGCGGAGTATTGGGATATGCGTTTCATGTATTAACATCCTGGTGGATAGTTGAGGTCAAAGCCTAACTATGAAAACATTAGTGTTTATATGTTTTTGGGCCTTTGTTGTAGTAACTCATCGAGGGAGTTTTCCCATATGAATATAAAGCTTAAGTTAGTTAGATCAAGCAAATTGGCGAGTCTGCCACTAAAGATTATATTTTGTCACATGACCTGATATTGGTAGTCTATTCCACGCATAGCTGTATCTGACCAGGAAGAAATTAGAGCGGACGTTCGTTCTAGCCTTCGGTATATTAAATGTAAAATTGGTTGCGAAGCGCTCGCGTTGAGTAATGTTGTATATTGAGTGTAGGCAGTTTGGAATAGATCGTTTTGTGTAACAATTTGAAAAGCAGTAACAAGTTGTGCTTCAGTCTTCATATCCAAAGTTGTTCGAGATGAAGCACACTGCAACGTTCTCGATAACTCACAGCAGTGTTTATCAATTGGATGTTTAGTAAATGTCCTCTGCAGGTTCTACACAGAAATTTTGTTACTCTATCCTATATTTCTTATACTATGCTGCAGTATTCGAGGATGGGGTGAGTGAGTAGCTTGAAGAGCTAAAATCTAGCACGAGTTGTGTGTATTTTCAAAGGAAGCAGCCAGAGTATTGGAAAGTTATTGAGTTAATCCACTCTGACGCGAATACGAATAATGGAGTAGCATTATGTGTACCACAGCAAACAGCTTACTGAGCTTCGGCTCAAAGCATTGTGCTCTAAGCAAACATTCCACATGAATAACTTTTCGAAACACGTCCCTAACGACCTTTAGGAGGAAATTACACGTTTAGCTGCTGAAAACTGAGATCGCAAGCCATACTGCCAATAATAAAGCAACCTAGTGGAGTGAGAGAACAAACCTATACATACAATGTGATTCCGTAACTTAATGATCAAGTTTGGAAATCAAGTCCTAGATACAATTGATGAACATCTTAGAAATTCAGCTTGTCATCTTCTTTCTAAACTTCTGAAAAATGTATTTGGACAAAGTTTCCATAAGCGCATGAAACCGCGGATGTGAACAAACTGCATGCTGAATTCTTTTCTTCACAACAGTGCATATTTGCTTTGCCCTACTTCATCGATGCAGGTGCGGTAGTCAACTTTGCCTGTTCTCGCGTTTGTTCCAAACCTCAAATGTTGAAGGCAAACAAGGCCAGAAGCCTTGATGATTTATCACCACTTGTCAAGAAACATCGTGCAGATTATCCTGCAGAACCTCTAACCGCAAATTTCCAGCGGTCTCTTAGAATGACACCATCCCTAACTTTTAGATAGCTGCAAGGATAAAACCTGTACACAAGAAGGACACCCAATATTATCGTATAAGACCATGAAAATCGGTAACGTTTTAGGTGTTCGGCAAAATAATTACCACAAAGATTTTCGCAGGTACCAATACCGGCGTTATATAGTTGGCATTATCCGGTTCTGGATTTGCCTGTCGATGTGGCCTCCATATGGCTGTCATTGGACGCCTGCCCCTACAGAGGGATCATAGGTGGCTTTCGCTGCAACATCCACTGCTCCACTCACAAACCCAATATCCAGTGCAAATCCGAAGGAATAAGACCGCGCAGTCTGTGGGTGGGAGTTAAGTTTAATCAGGGAAGTCGTCTCCCTCTCCATCAACGTGCACAGAAGAAGCAGCAGCATATATGTCTACCTGTGCAGGAAATTATGCCTACCGAACATATTCAAAACGGTGGCTGTGCCATAGTCCGCTCACACTGGATGGATCCACTCTTTGAGCCTAGCACGAAAAAGAGGACCGTGCAAACAATGACTCCAGCAATGACTTAGTCTCCTGGAGCCAGTAATCAAGCTGGAGGGTGTTAAACATTTAGGCACTTTGTCAACATTCACATCAAGCACAGCCACACCGGGAATAACAAACAACCAGGATAGCATTTGGGAGAAAGCAAACACGCAAAACTGACACAGGATATGCAGCAGGATAACAGGATTGCACAAACCAAATAAAGTGGAATGACTTTGCTCGACAGTCAAAAGATGTAGTTCGGTGTATGTTGGTTTAACCTAATAGGTGATGAAGCATCATGAATGCAACATCAACCTCAGCATGAGACACACAGGCGATACGTACACTTGGCATATGAACATGGCTGTCTACACTGGATGCTGTGTCATATATTGCGCATTTTGTAGCATTTGCACTGGGTGAAAATGTGGGATAGTACACTATTTTCTCGTCAATATCGATGCTTTCGGTAACATTTACGGATAAATTCTACTCAAATAGTTGTCTGCGAATGGGATTACAACAACAGTTTGCGGCGTAATTAAGGACTACTTCACCAACGGCATTTACTTTACGTAGATCAATTGAGCGAACACTTCTGCGTTTTTCTCTATTCATGGGGGATTATGGGGTACCCTACTCTTACTGGCTCTCTGACTGTTATAGTTTGAAAAGCTCCCCATAACATCTACCACTAATGAATGTAAGTATGCTGACCATGTCGTTTTGGAATGTGTTAATTAAAATGTTAGGACATCTACTAATTAAAATGGTTCAGATGAGTTTGTGCATTTCGCCATTAACCCTATTCCTGATTTTTCGACATTCGAAGCGTGAAGTAAGATGCGCTTATCTCCAATTCGGTAACTTACGAGTGGTTTCGGACGTCCTTTCCCCATTGGCATTAAGTGGCCAGTTCATACCCATATTGTCAACTATTTAATAGCTGGGGATATTTTATCCCAAAATTTACGGTAATCATTTCACGTTGATGAAACATTTTGTAATGTTAGACATTTGTCACTCTACGCTATTCGACTGAGAGTAATTTCGGTACCACATTATTTGATTCTTAGATTTGTGACTGCATGTGTACTGCAGCATGGCTTTTCTGTTCACCTGTACTCTTTTCTGGGTTATTAAAAGGACTACACATGGACTGTACAGCTCACAAAGATTATTTCTAGATAGAGCGAATGGTCTAGAGAGTATCTTTTAGCTTTAATTGTTAATGTACACCTGCATGTTGTTTCCAGTTTTTCCTTAACGTGTATTTACCACCCTCTTATTGCCTACATAGTGACCTATCAAAAACTATGCATTTAGTCCATCCGTTTCAAATTTAAAGGGTTATCTTCTCGCAATGTAGCTTAGCGTAGTTCTGTTTTACCATGCCTGTCCCAATTGCTTGCTGACCTAACCAGAACTATCAGTATGTTGCGAAATTATTTGTTCAAAGGAATAAGTGTAGACGTATTTTAGACGCATTAACAACTCACAGATTATGCCCATTTTAAAATAAATCTAGTAAGTGAAGAGGGCTGTTTTCAATAATTCTCTGCAAGTCGTGACAATTATGAGAATTAAACACGCAATGTAGTATGCTAATGCAAGCAAGACTGAGGACTGTTGCTCTTTGAACGAGACTGGTAGATTGGATCAATACTTAGGTCGATCCACTGGAGCTCGGCGACGCAGCCGACGTTGCTCTACCAGTATTTAATATCGAGGACAAATCGTAGGGCTAAGGGACCAAGAGAGCTTGCACGGGCGAATTCTTCTTGCATAAATCAGGCTGGATAAACATGATAGCGATCGTCACAGCCGCCTTTAATAGGCGCTTTCTGAGCGCTTTGGGATGACGTAGTGACCGGAATAGAAAGCGCTGGACGCGTCTGCTCTCTGGATTTCTGGTCCACTTATGAGTACATGCTCCATGATGGAGCTGTTGATGCTTCTAAGTATGCCTTCCGTTGCAATTCAGGACAGTGTACTCCTATGCGTTTTGACACAGCTTTCGTCATCTGCAGTGATAGATTATTGTATAAAATGAGCAGTGATTTTTAAGGGTCAAGACGCACTAATTTATGAGCCCCGTTGGGAAATGTGGCGGGTTATCTAAAAACATTAATAACAATTACAGCTGAGTTCTACTGTCAAAAGAAAGGACTTATCGTACACAATACTGTAGCCCTGCAATCTCAGTGTTCCCCTGGCTTCAATAGGCGAAGCAAATAAATCCAAGGTCTTTCCGGGGAGTAGTTGATGGAATAGTGTCAAGCAACGAAATGACGGTGGCGGAGTGCGTCCGTCAACCGAATTTTAATTATGGCTACCGTTGGAACAGAAACAACTGATTTGGGAGAGCATTATATGTTTGACACACACAAAATTAAAAGAACGTTCTAGGGCATGCCAAATGGCTGTACTCTTCTATTAATTTCAAGGAGCGATCCCTGAGTTTCGGGTTACTGCTGCGTGGCAGTAAAGAGTGGCACGAATGACTTGGATTGCGTATACTCAAATACGCAAAAAGCAAATGGCCTCGTAGCGGGCGATACCGCCCGCTGAATTCTTCCAAAGTTGTCAGCCTCTGCTCGTAAGGTAAGTGGCGCATTCCAATAATGCATCTAAAAGCGCGACCTTGAGGTTCGTCCAGTGCAATAACATTGTTCTTCAGCCATAGCTGACAAGGTTGAATTGCATATTCGACATGGGAGTGAACATACGCATTGAGCACCAGCCTGAAAATAGAGGTGTTTATTTGTCCGAACGCCCGCCGTAATAGTCCCACATGCTGTTTACTAGTTTTCATTGCGTGTTCTGATTGCTTGGAACAGTCCAAGTTATCCTAGGTCCCTTTCGACGGATAATGGTTGCAGTATTTCTGTTTCCACCCTGTATGAATAGGTGCTGTGGTGTCGTATGGAGAGTACCTTATATGTGCCCACATTGAACTGTGGCAGATTTTGTGTTGACCTCTGATATATAATGTCTGGGTAACGCTGAAGTGAACAGTGATCGGTATCCGCCTGAATCAGGCTCCAACTACTGATATCGCATGCAAACGAAGTGATTTTTCGTGTAAGATCGCTGACGAATCCAAATTAACCGTGGCCTTGGTACTGAGCCCTGGGGCACACTAGACTCGACTGATAGGGGGCCAGAGAAGGAACACCGGACTGCGACCATTAATTGTCGTGGCAAGCGAAAGTTAGCGCTCCAACTCAAGAGCGGGTCGGCGATTCTTTAATATTGGAGTTTGGAAAGGAGAATCCGATGATCTAAACCATGGAGTGCTTTGGGCAAATCCAAGTAGATCATATCAACGGCCTCTTCAGTGTCAACTGACTCTGTCCAAAGACTCCATGCGATTGCTAACTTTGTTGTACACGATCATTGTCGACGAAGGCCGTTTTGCTTGCGAGCAATAATGTTTCATTTTGCTAGCAAACACACCAACGCATCCGCAGCAATGCGTTCCGTGACCTTAGACAATAAAGGAAGAAGTGATACGGTGGTGGCTTGAGGGCTTAGTCCAGCTTCCATATTTGGAAATGGGATTTATTATTCTAATCATCCACCTTGCATGAATTTGGTTCTGGTCTAAGCAGTGTTGAAAGAAGTAGGCCAAATGTTTTGCCAGTTGACTTGTTGCTGCTCCTGTAGGCGAATAGTCTAGATTTCTGGGTAGCCGAGGTTACACAGAGACGTCAGCTTCTGCAATGGAGCTTCAGCAGTAAACGAGCCGTGTGTGAGTCCTGGAACCGGGAAAACAACATTTGTAAGATAGCCTAACTGTGGCATCCTCTGAAACCTGGGAGCATATTTCATCCGCAATGCGTTTGTTGCTTCCAAAACTGTTCTATTTGGACCATCGGTCGTCCGGAGCGGAGGAATTCCCTGCTTCACCTTACGACCACCAATAAAATACTTGAACAGCTGTTTCTGGCTAGCGCTGAAAGTTTTCACTCTTTTCTGTTGGTATGCGACCTTGTCTTCTCTGAGCAGTTGACTGTAGTGTTGACGACGGGCTACGTATTTGTCTGACCAAGCTAGGTTGCGTACAGTTGTTATTTTCGAGTTCTGCTCCTCACGAAAGAAACAATTTTAGGCCCTTGCAAACCATTGTCTCTGAAGCACGCGTAACCAGTTGCTTGAAGTTGCTGACAAGTTCGAGTCTAGCGACTTCCGGGTGGCTTTCAGGGTGGAACGACCAGGCTGTGGCACTGCCGGTCTAAGCAAAGCTGTCTTATCTATTAATGGTGCGCCACCTCAGTGTTATTTTGGTGCTATTTCACGTAGCAGATGAAACCAAAACTGATGATTGCAAATCACTGCATCCCATAGGACAATTCCACAATCAATATATCAAGCATCTGTTCGTTGTTGGTAAAACCAGAGCCAACAAATAAAGTCGATTACCTAGTCTACAACGAGTGGACGTAATGACGTGATCATCAAATGGAACATTGGGTACGAGCTCTTTCAGATCTGCTTTGAATGGTTATTTGATTGTAGCAGGGATTTTAATCAATGTACTTTGAAATCTTCCATGACAAGGATGTGAGTACGCTCAGTGGTTGTGGAGTTCTCCGAGCTGGGTAACTTGATTGCCAATGGTTCGCCACCTTTCGAAGTGGCATCTTCAGTGCGAGATTGCTAGCAGTTAAGTAGCAGTGGCTGATGGAAAGCAAACCCAATAATGGATCCATTATTAGGTTTGCCTAATACCAGCTACTGCTACTTAACTGCTATCAATTCCGCACTGAAGATACCACCTCGTATGGTGGCGAACCGTTTGCAACCAAGTTACCCAACTCGGAGAACTCCACAATAACTGATCAAGACTCCCAAGATAATAATATTCCAAATCATTTCGAATGTGAGTATGCTTTAGTTTTAGGTTGCATCTTAAAGCTATCTCAAACTGGCAGTTCATTACAATTGTAATGCTTGTGGGGCGGTATACCAAACCTATATGGCAGGTGCCTGCCATCTAGCGGCAGGCGGCATCAAAGAGAATGAGTGAATGGTAAATCTGACTCCTCCACGGCCAAGCAATTTAAGTCGCTGCAGTAGTAAAGAATTACCCCTACAAGATGCTGAAAATGAAAGTAACCGGATGCAAAAAACCTACTTTGTGACTTAACATAATTATACTTTATACAGATATATAAGCAAGCGGAAATGAGGAAATATTAAATCAGACACAAATCAGTTGGCCACTGCTCCTATCCAAACGAGGGTATTGGTTGAGCTTTCATTGGATAGCGCAACAGCGTCCTAAAAACACACTTCCCCTAAACATCTATTGAGAACTGGAATTCCAAGCTGCATTCAACGACCAGTTAATTGCCGATATGCTTGAGTAAATGGCAAGCTTTCTGGTGCTTAGTTTTATATGTTCGGGCAGCTGATTCATACGGGGAACAAACCAACATTAGTTTATGCAATGATTAGGAAAGAATATCTGGTAGTAGATCGGCCAAAGATGCAAGGGGATTTAAGGCCTAGTGATCACGTCTTTAATCTACATGACTACGTGTTAGGTTGTGTACCAAAAAATTCATTGATTTGTTTCATACAACCAGATGCTTACTATACCAAATGAAATGTTTGCAGAAGTGTATGGAATGTTGTGGATATTACTTCCATTGGCAATACCTGGATGGAGTTTGTTGGCAAGTACATTGAACTGATCCCACCCAGTGTACTGCGTATGATTCTTTCATTTGTATATCCTATGCCTTATTAACATGGCCAATTCGCTCGAAGTAATAGCCTTGATAACAAATATCGATTTTACGTTTACACGTATTTGTTTAAGTGTTGCGAGTGTCAGGTACCTGGATTAAAACATATGTTGTAGTTGTTTTGATGCGTCAATGAATGCAAGCGATGTATTCTCCAAATGTATGAGCCCACATGGGAGAATGCGGGAGTACCTTTAACGGCTGAAATACACCCATGTAGAAAACCTTTCGGTGGCGCTCTAAGCGATTGGAATTTGTAGCTAATTTTAAAAATTTGAAGTCGCAGTGAGTTACCGTAACAAGGGTATGCAGGAGCATTGAATATGTGATAAACCAATACAAGATCACCTTAAAGAAGAAGATAATGTTTGTTGAAATCTGTTGGAGGTTTTAGTCTTGACTGGTAAGTTAGATAAATCTGTCTCTAACATTTTTGTCACTCTCCATTTTGGTGGCTCAAGGGCCATGAGCTTATGACATTGCCACGGTTGCCACAAGTGAATAACGCGTTACGTATGCTGCCTGACTTAATTGTTTACTATTTACGAGACACATGTGGAATCAAGTCGGTCAAACAACCCCCGCCGTATGCCTGTCTGTTGGCTGGTTACTTTCAATTCCGTCCCAGCCTGCGTTGAGCATCCGAAACCGTCCGACACAAGAACACAATATATTTCAAGAGAAGTGTGCTACAATATTTATTCTCTTTGTTGGTTTTGTAGCTTTTCTGCTGCAACATGCTATTATTTTAAGTTTAATTCTATGAACTCAAGTATGATATGAGCGGACCACTTGTAAGACTTCTTGCAATCGCATTAGAGTGCTACGGTCATATACTCGCTTGATTAACTGACAAATATTGCAACGGTCCGCAAAGATTGAAAGTTTTGGTGTCAAACGTTTTTTGATGTCGCTTACAAACTTAGGAGCTGTCGTGTTTCAAATACCGAGCATTGGGTGCCACCACAGTGTACGTCACTCGGGTCGGACAAAGCACTACAGTCGCCGAGTAAAGAGTCAATTGATTAAGAATGCATATAGACAGCCCAGAAAATGGTCAACCATCCCACCGTTTTGAAGCTTGTGAAGATGCATGTGTTAAAAGTGTTAGGGATCGAGATATTCGGCGTCGATGTCTTACTCAGCATCGACGAAAAACATCCAGCTAGCACGGGCTAACGTTGCTTCATGGTACATGATAGGTATTTTGGTAATCCACACTGTTATTACACGCTAATATTTCAACTTGCTAATTATCCAATGAGTACTTCTGCGTAACAAAATTCCCTAAGTCTACCAAGCATAGCATGCATAGTATTAGGGCGATAGTTTGCGGGCATTGCACGATGGTCTTCCTTACAAATGGACATGCTAATTACACTACGTTGCATAAGCTGAACCTGCATGTCATTAAGACAACGCTGTAATACTGAGATAAACTTTAGACTAAGCTCCCTCCAGCTATCTTAAAGGAATTGGGTCATATGTTCTTAGGACCTGGTGCAATGTAGAGGTGCTGCGACATCCGTTGCTAAAGGACATCTGTGACACCCTCGTCCAAGTCCATAGGAGTCATCAGATGATGACTCGGACCAAGGCACTGACCAGAGGTTACGACAGCTTGTCTAAGATGGATGAGGGAATCACGCATCTTTGTAAACCATGTGAACATGGTTCGATAGCGCAAAGAGTACCTAGCCATATTTCCTTGATATCGTGGCCTCAAACAACAAAGCCCTGGTCCCACATGCACCTAGATTTTATTGGGCCTGTTGAGAATACATCATACCTTCTTGTGGTCGATGCTTCCTCCAAGTCGTCATAGCTCATCTCAACACTCGATACAACCGAAACAGTTACTATACGACAGCTGCTAGACGTGTTCATCCTTTTGGGTATGCCAGAGACGAGTAGAAAACATTAGGCCACCGAATAACACGGGGAAATCGCAAGCCTTTGTCACCTCAGTTTTAGCAAGCATGTGTGATTGCCACACCGCCATCCCTAGTCGAACGGTCATGTTGTGCGTTTTGTCAATACATTCAAACGAGCACTTAAAAATGTTACGTGGGACAGACCAAGAAAGACAGCTTGCTGATTATTTTCAAGGTGCATCTCATCAACCCACAGCCAGTATGGAATCCCCGACCACCGGATCGATTCACATGGACTCAAAGACCAGAAGCGTCAGGAAGAGACGACAAGAGAGGAGGTGTCGTATACGGAAATGCTTCGACACCAACGACTGATCACATCCCGTTAGACAGTGGCGCAGTCTGACCAATTATCGAACATTATAACCAAACACGGATCATACCCTAACCGGCATTGACTTGACTTGCTGTCCTGCTGTAGCAATACCAGCGGTTCTATGCTGTATTATTAAATCCACCTACTTATAGTAGTCTAGGTTATAACACTCACCACAATATCCAATTTAACACACGTGTTTATCCTTTTAACCCGCTTTCTGGTACGCTGCTTAGGAAAATGTTTGTTCGCTTCTTGTCGCTAATCGAAGATCATGATTCATGACCCGTAATGTACAAAGGGTTATGCACCGTGTATTCGGATATAAAAGTGGACAACGTGGGGTTTGACTAGCCGAACAACCTTGTAGTGGTGCCAGTTATTTGGTTCGGGTTAATCCCGTTCCAGCAAATGTTTCGGCTACAGTGTTTCAGATTTGGTGGGATTTCGTCTGGTAACAGTTCGCCCTGTAAGAAGCCACAAATGTCCGTTCAACAACACTAAGAAGTGGCGGACATGACTAGCCACTAAATAAAGTGACTGCCTCTTCCCTTTTCGGAGGACCATTCCCCCATCACGAGCGTCATCCAATTCGAAGGATTGCTTTGATCCCTTCCTTCGAGGGCGAATCCAGCAAACCAAAACCCGCGCACAGAGTCACGTTTAATTACTCACTCAACATGGCTACTTACACATACACGCTTAAACATACTTTCACATAACATGTGCACATAAACTCCTATGCTACTGCCCAATTTGTAATAATTTATGCACTTGCCGATCACACTGATCTGTATAACTACAGTCATGCCTTTGATGGCGTGACTCTCAATGAGGAGAATAAACTGGTTATTTATTTAAATGACAAAATGTGATAGAGTGTGGTGTGATTATTGTAACGGCACTCAAAACGAACAGGCATGATGCCGCGCGATCGATTGTCCACCGCTAACCCAACAGTAACGCCTGCATGCGTGAGCGAGAGCCACTTGGTAAGCGCGCATGACCAGCTAGCTCTATCGATGGGCACACTTCTGTCAGAAACAGCCAATCAAACAAGAGCACTTCAGAGTCGCAGAACGGAGCGTTGGTTAATCTAGAAATAATACGTTGCCTTCTAAGCCAACTAGCTTCGAATCGTAGCCCGGTCTTTGTTTTTCTTATTCTCGGAGGGTGTTACAAGATATGGTGTCAGAGGAAAAGCGGGAACGATGAAAAAGGAGAAACTTTGTTCTGGCTGGCTGCCATGTCCACTCCATTGCAGATGACAGAGGGTTCGCTTCCTGAAAACGAGCCCCTGTGGAAGGCCAACTGGATGAATTTCGCCAACCTGACGCAGTTTTACAATCAGTTGGTTGGTTACCAGTTAGCGATGTTTCGCCCTGCTGTTAGGGATAAAACAAGACGTGTACTGAAGACAATCAATTTCGGAAGTAGTTATCAGGAGCACACGTTGTGCTACGTGTTTCCGCTTTGATGCGTTATGTGAAGTCAAGGCTAATGAAACTTTCCAACGCTACTCATTTTTGGTCAAAACCGAGTCTCATATGGATCAGGCAACCACTACTTAACTGAGCTAAAACTACCAGTAAGCACACGCAAATTTTGCGAGAAAGTAGGCTATTCGCTGATGAGTGATAGAATTGTACTGGACATTTAGAATGAGCATACCGCACGAAAAATATTTTAACAGTAAGGCCTAACCCCTGACCAATGCATCGACATTTGTAACAGCGAAACCGTAACCGCGTTTCAATTTCGCCAGCCTCACGCAGTCAATGAGCTATGTACGATTTCCCAGCAGAAGTAGGCCATGTGGCAGTATGCACCGACATATTAACCAAGCTGCCAGTACTGTTGTCGCTTTTATGATACCCGAAAGGAAAGTTGCCCTGCCTGAGGAAAGACTTGTATAGAATGCTCGAAGAAGGATCACTTCGTGAGACATTGCCGATTAAAGGACATGGATTTAGTGGATTATGACGACGCGCCAGCTACCCCGGAACTTGGCGTCAGTAACGTGGAGCGTCAAAGATATGCTAAAAGCTTATTTGCACAAGTGAATGTTGAGATAAGTTCAGTTGGATATATGACAAAGTGGAAATTATTAAACCCGTGGTAGAATTTCACTAACGCTTTTGAGCTCTAATGGACTGAAACCTGATCCAGAAAAGATCAGAGTATAAGATAAACGCCACCTCTATTTATGTGAAAAGGTTCATTCGGAAAAACGGAATGTTCAACTAGTTAAGTCGTCGATTACCAAGCCTAACAGAAATAGTGATGCTTATACACAAGCTGGCGTAAAAGCGAGTAGACTAACACTGGGACATCGAAAAAGCGATAGCATACAATTGATTAAAATATCCGATTGGGGCTAGTCCGGTACTCGCTTACTTTGATCTGTCACAGCCACTTAAGATACAGTGCCATTGTAGTTAGCATGGAATGGGGCGATGTTACTGCAAAACAGATAATCTCTGCACTTTCCTAGTCGGTATCTGACACCGGCCGAGAATCCATACGCACAAATCGTGAAGGAGACGCTCGAAATCATGTATGCGATGGAACGCTACAACGAATAATGAGAGACAATGTAAATATAGATCACAAGCAATTGGCTTCAATCATCAAAGTATCGCTCCATGTTGTGCCTTGTAGTGTCCAGAGTATGCTCATCCGACTTCTCAAGTACAAGTTGGAGATCACCTCTCAGCCTGGAAAACAAATACACTTCGCAGACGTGTTGTCGAGAGCCCATCTTTCGAATGCAGGTGCAGTACAAGCGGACCTCGACACGCTTCATTCGACACAGCAACTTGCCGTCACCTGGGAACATTTATGACTACTGAGAAGCTGCATTGACAAAGATGTAGTTTGCATAAACTTAGGACAAACATTAGATGGCCAGTGGCTAATGTGAGTTTGCCATGGGAGCTAAGACCGTTTTATTCTTTTCGTGTTGAAGTCGTTGTAGGATATGTTTTGATATCTGGAGCAAATCGAGCGTTAATGACATAGGCAACGCAACGCACCATGCCGGAAATGGTTAATGGTGCACAATTTGCAGTGAATAATTGTGTCACACGAGCCAGCGTTTGAAGTTTTGGCATGAGATTTATAATTAAATTCAGGACAGGTGTCGAACTGCAAAATTTGTTGTGCATATGATGTTAAACAGTGAAAAAAACCAATGGCGCTACGAAAGGTTCCGGCTAGGACTTGGCAGAAAGTCACAGTTGACCTGTTCTTCCACGACTCAATGGATTATCTAAGCACAGTAGATTACTTTGGAGCATATTTGGAGATTGATGTAATGCATTCAGCTAGTGTTCATGCGGTGGTAAATAGGCTGCACGGACAATTTTTAAGACAAGGAATCTCTGAGGAATTAGTATCATACCACGAACCGCAGTTTATTGCAAACAAGTTCCGAGGTTTCAGAACGAAGTAGGAATTTGATCATCGCCTCTCCAGCCATTACCATCGTCAGTCGAATGGAAAGCCTGAAGCAGCGGTGATGCGAAGAAAATACTAACAAAAGCTAAAGAGCTGAAACTGGATGCATATATCATATTCCTGGAGGCAAGTAGCACCTTGTCACCAGAAATCAGGAGTGAATTCGTTTTAACGTTTATTTAGCCGCAGAACGTGGGTTTTGTTGTCCTTGGCCAAAATCCTGTTCCGACCGGAAGTAAAATATCAAGCCATGATACATAAACGTTTGAAAAAACGAATGCTTAAGTAGAAAGGGTATTCTGAAGTGGCTCTAAAGAGTTACAAACACTTCGGTTTGGCAAAGATGTATGAACAAAACTGGCACCTGGATGAGTAAAGTAGAATGGAAAGACTGAATCAGCGGTGAAGGATGCGAAGAAAATACTAACCAAAGCTAAAGCGCTGAAACTGGACGCATATATCATATTCCTGAAGCCAAGAAACACCTTGTCAACAGAAATCAGGAGTGAACTCTTTTTAAGGTTTATTTAGCTGCAGAAGAGGTGTTTTGTTGTCCTTGGCCAAAATCCTGTTCCGATCGGAGGCAAAATATCAGGCCATGATACACGACCGTTGGGAAAAACGACTGCTTATGTAGAAAGGGTATCATTAAGTGGCTCTAAAGAGTTACAAACTCTTTGGTTTGGCAAAGATGTATGAATAAAACTGGCACCTGGATGAGTAAACTTGTGTTGGAGAAGAGTGGAGGGAACAGGTCATGCACTGTATTTGGTCATTATCTGCAAGATGCAAAACATTTCCCTTGAAGGCACATGCGAGGTCATTACTAGAAAGCCAGAGATAAGCGTGTTCTGAATCATTGTCTTTGCCGAACAGTTCAGTATAATTTACGACAATAAGCCCTAAATCAATACATGCAGTCATGGATGAAGGAAGAATTTTTCTATTCTTCCATGGACAGAGTAGGCAATTTTGTAGGTTTGCTACATATAAAACAGAAAGTGGTGATCTGAGCAGCGAAGGTTTTAGCAAATTTTGGATAACTAACCTAGGTTCCAGTCACATTGTCTACTGCATTTCTCGAACCATCATACGCATCAGCAAAACGTTGTGTCAAATAGTTGTTGATTGAGAGTCCGTTTCTCCGGTTCCGGTATGGTAAATTTTGCTGACAACCTATTTGCTCCTCAGCATTAACTTGCTCAATCAACTATGAGAGTACTGAGAAATAGTAGGATGTAGTAGGATGCAGACTGCCACTAAGTATATAAACCGTAAAAATAATGGCCTCATTTCACACGTTGTGCAGCTTTGAATCAGAAAAAAGTAGATGTAACCATGAAAATGTTAGGAGGCATGCAGTATGGAAAGGGTGGCTAGCCGAACAGCCTCCTCATGGGGCCAACTGAGTGGTTCGAGTGTTACCCGTTCCACCAAATAGTTTGGCAGCAGTGTACCAGGACGTGGTGGGTTTTCGCCTTGCAAGCGTTCTCTCTATAAAAAGCCACATATGTCCGTTTAACTACACTGTGATGTGGCGAATGTGACTCTCCACAAACTAAAGTCACTGACTCGTGGACCTCTGAATAATTACATATAATCCACGCACAGAGGTCATCTATTCTACTATAGCCGACGTTGTCAGACAGTCACAAATACAACGGCACACTTATAAAATGTTACAAACCTACACCTGTGCATTGTTACACGCACATCCATGCACACACTATCTGTTATGACAACCATGTTCCATTACTGTGGCTTTTTGTTCACATTTGATATCGTAACATGCTCATGCCTGTAAAGGCGCGCCTCGCGTTGCCGAAAATAATAATTTTATTTTAATTTATTTTTTTAAATAGAAGTTTGATAATCGATAAATCAGTGTTGAGCGTAACTCAACCAATCAGGATATGCTTAGCGTAACGGATCACAAAACGCACCTGCCGTCGATCAAAGGTTCAAATACTCATGATTAAGTTATAATGGCATGATGGATGATCCATAGAGTTGTTTGATTATAGACAAAACAACTAAGTTTATACAACATACGTTGTGTAGGGTTGCAGCGTACACGGTTGCAGGTTGTCTAGGGTAACAAAGCACAAGACTGCTACCCTCGTCAGAAAGCATGTTTCTTGCGGGTTGGTACCCATCAACTGGCTTTGGTCTACGTCTGGACCTGCATGGTTCACAGTACGGTGGATCTGACCCTGCCGGAGTATCAGTGTATCTTGGCTCGGCTGCAAGGCAGGTCCAGTTACCCTGAAACGCCGACCGGCGTTAATTATCAACCCATTTTCCCATCTATATATGCCAGGCTCACATGCATGTGTGATTCTCAGAGGTGCAGACAGAGATGCAATTTTGGTCCACGGCCTCATCGGATACGGTATCGGTTGCACGGATACCTTAACAGGCGGAGCATTTTTATCCGCTACTCGGCAAGATTGACAGTTTCTCACAAATGCTTCAATGCTTGATACCATTCGTGGTCACCAAAATTAATGTCCGATTTTAATTTAATACACATACATGAGCATACGTAATTATCTTGTAAACCAGGGACGATGGAGCTACAAATACTCGTGCTCGCATTTGACAGCCACCTACGACCAAAGGTTTATCGCGAATTACATAGTACCAAACACTCACAGGAAAATTGGTTGTTTTTTGGCAATCCATTCTGAACGTAAGCCACGCATTGTTGCAGAGTTGCGTCTCTCACTTTCTCGATTTGCAGTAATTCATTGATTTTCAGGGCGGCGAAATCGGATCCAAGACTAGACACCAAAATGCTAAGCATGCTTACCTTTCATCCTACAGTTTCAAAGGTAATTGCGATAATCCATCCATGATCTGATTTTGTCATCCTGGCCTTTAAAATATTTGAAATTAGTAACTGATAATCCTGGTGCACCAACAATTGGTTATCATCGGACAGAACCCTTCAGATGCATTCTTGTGTGTAGTGGTGAGTGAGAAGGGGTCAGTTCGTGAAATCTAATAGTAGCCAAAGAGGAAAGATACCGTTTCTCGCAATCCCGCCTACAAATTAGAGCTTCCTTTTCCTCGACGGTGTACTGGATTTCAAAGTGTTATAAGTTCCGCGAAGCAGAGGCAATAACTTTCTCTCCACCGTTTTATAGATTTGAGAGAACTGCGTTGAGATATCAGTTGACACGACATGAGTACTCAAAAATGACAATCAATGCGGCGTACCAAATCTTGTCTTTTACCTATCTCAAAATCTGTTGGTTTGTTGCTTTCACAAGTAAATGCTGACCACATTTTTTCAGTATCCGTAGTGACCCTGCCATGGTTGAAAAATCCCGAAGGCATTGCAGCTGGTATGAGCAAGTAGCCAGAAAACCATTAGATCCTTTTAGTTACTTGGTATCTGCGCGTCAGCTATTGCACTGGTAGTTTCGTTACTGGAGCAAATGCCGCGGCGAAAATGACGTGGTCTGGAAGTTGAATTGCATAAGTATTAAGTAATCATGTTTCGTGTTCATGCGAAGATTTAGTTTACTGATTCTGTGAAAGAGTTTATGTACGTGCTCCTCATGCGCTTCTTGCTAGTGACCGAAGACACAAATCTCATCTAAGTAGGCAATCATTTCGTCAATACTTGCCAGAGCGTCAGTCTTGAATTTCTGCCATGCAGCAGGTGCTGAAACCAGAGCCATGGGTAATCTTTTGTATTAGGTGATTAAGAGTTTGGCGTTACCAGATAAAGGTATGTGGAAAAGTGCACTTCAAAAGCCAGTTATAAAAATAGTTTGCACCGGCACGTAGCACAAATCTCTGGGCTACCATCTTTCTACTCGTACCTTGAAAACCATTAAATATTCTGAAATTGCCGTCCTTTTTTAATACACTCTCCATAGCATGTACCAATTAGAGTAATCCATTCCCTCGCTTGGCTAATTCGTTAACATGTCCTGCAAGGTTCCTGAGACAGCTTGACGCTTTGCAAGCAGAATCAGTGAAACATGAATAATGGAAGCCTGTTTCGTATTGCTTTTCCTCCGACTGAAGGTTAAAAAGGAGTTGGATATCGCTGTTTTCAGTATGTTAACATACTGAAGGAAATGGTCATAAAATCAAAGGAAGGGGTTACTTTTAACGCAATTGTTGCGTTCCTTCAATGCAGAGTCAGCTTTTCATCTGATAAAACGTAAACCGCGACATCCGTAGATACTAAACTAATTGGGTTAGTCACCATGAATAAATGAAGAAAGGTTAAATTACTTCCACTCTTACTCCAGAATGCTTAAGCAGCTTAATGTAAAGGGTATGCAAAAAAAGTAAGGCTTGTAAAAAATGGAGAGCAAACTAGCAAAATGAAGCGGAATCCCATTCGAATCCTAGTGGAATAACACCTTTGTTAATAGGGCAGAAGACAGTTCAAATTGTTGCAAACGAAAGTTTCGGTTCAACTGCAGACGACGTCACATTTCCCCAAATCACTGACATCAGCATTGCCTGCGTAAACGTGTTGCTATTCTGTAATGGCTACCTCGTGCTCGGGAACGGAGTCCTGTTTAACGAGTGGGATGCATTGCGATCGACAACCTCGAGCAAAGTGTGCAATTTGTCCACAATTTGTCCATGTGCTACTGCGGGCCAGACAACAGAAAACGTTAGCGTTTTGGGAGGTACCACCACGGCGGTAGCAGGATGGTTTATGTTAGGTTCCATTGCGACTTTCTCAACACATTCATGTTTATGAACTGTACTGTTCACCTAGCCTGAATGACAAAGCCCAACCACACACGGTGGCATAAAACAAGTGATTCACGCCGGCGACAACGCAGCATTTGACCTCCAGCCGATGCACGCGACGCACCGGAGCACGTGACAACCAGAGCCAATTGGGAATGCCCATGAACCCGCATGCACTCTGCTACACCTGTCAATTCATTGCACATGGCACAACACAATTGCGCCATTTCTCGGCCTATTTGTCACTTTGGTCAACGAACTTAATCGTCTTTCGGACAACGAGGTTGCGCTAAGGGTAAACAAGTTCAGTCGTTACTCAATTACTTTGAGGCTTGCGTGTGCCGCTGACTTGCGCATATATGTAGGTGTCCGTGCATAGCCCCTTGCTTTCAGCGAATAGGCGCCGTGTGGATTGCTGGAACCAAGTGCGGCCAAAGTTCCACCCACACCAGAGGTGTTCAAAGCGTGGTATCGGTATGCAGTATGGAGTGGCTAACACTGAGGCCGAATATCAACAATGTTGGAGCAATAATAACGAACGAACTTAGAGGTTATGTTTTTATTAGGGGAAGTTCCAACAAGGAAAATTACGCTGGGTTTTGCGTGGAATGCTGGATAAATGAGTTTGCATTTTGTTGGCAGTTGTCTCCATATCTGTGACAACGCACCATGACGCACGGATCTGGAACGCATATTCCAAGGTGAACCCAAGCGTTCGAGCAGCCTCTTGCGTCTTACTGTGTATTCGCCGTGAGAAGCTATGACGCTGTGCACTGGTGTGCACTAACTTGCAACTCACTTATAGTTCGCTACCATGATTTTGTATGACGTGTACTGGTGTTGTCACTTCTATGCATCCCGAAACCATTATACCGGCATTCAAGGATAAGTGATGACGTTTAAGCTAAAGTGTGTCTTTGAGAAGTCGTGCATATAGCTTCAAGATTGGTCGTTACTAGACGACTATAGTGCATTCGGATAAATCGTAGCAGTCTACGCAGCAATGATTGCGTAGTGATTGTTTGTAGACCACGTTGTTGTGAGTATTTGACTGATTGACTGGTGACGTCATCTGTGCAGCCAATTTCAGCCGTCATGGAAAATCTTAATGCAGCGCTCACATTGAGCGCACGGACGTTTTTATATGTCAGCGTTCATTCAGGTTCACATGTAGCCAACAGGAAGTTTCACCGATTGGCCATCGCCTCCGTAGTGCCATAAGCAGAGTAGTTGACCGCCGGAATTCAACAAATGAATAGACTCATAAGCAACGTACACGCTTGGTTTGTTTCTGCGTAATAACATGCTTACATGCGTGACCGACCTCACGAACCGCACTGACCTCAACTAAAATGGCAACTGCAATGCTGCATGGCGTGGCGGATAACATACTAACAGGTCGCTATGGAAGTAAGCTTTGTCCATTCTGAACCAATATGGAATATGCACGCATAAGTCCCTTGTTCAAGGACTGAAGTAGTGCAGCTAAGCAGTGCATCAGACATGAAGTTAGCTTGCATGACCAAATATCTTACCAGTAGAAAGGGGCGGTGAGGAAGGATGATCCATTCCTTGAAGACGACTAGTTACGTACAACCTAGGCTCAAACACATCAGAGAGTTTCAATGTTTAAGAAAACCCGTTCAACGAGTACAGGAAGCTTACATAATTGCTGTGTAAGTTATCCCATTGTAATAGTCATTGTGTAGGAACTGAATCAATCCGCCCTATGCAAGCCACAAGTCAATAAATCCACCACCTACTGCAATTGCTTACTGTGCATGAAAGCAATCGCTAACACATGGCCCGTTTCGCATTTTGTCTAGTGCCTGTTCACACGGGTTACCATGGCTACCTTAACTTTACTTAAGGGTTATTCTAGCCAAAGTTTTATAAAGGAAATTTCAGGAACAAGTTCAATCTCCCTACCATCGTTGTCGCTACCTTTTACTGACCAAAAGCGTTGTGGACAACAGTTACCTTGGCTTACTTTAAAAGCTTTATCGCAACTGTAATGAATGCTGCTATTTTGGCCCCCAAAAGCTCTACACTCCTAGGAAGTTGTCATTCAAACACGTCGTTTGAAAGTAAATAGTATCCAAGAAGGTGAATGCACCCAGCTGTGCGGAGCAACTTGCCATCGACACAGTCTGCGTGGTTTTCGAGATGTCTGGTAAAATATAGGAGGTATAGACTGAGACGATCATGCTTAAAGTCACAAGTCTCCTTCCTCAGCGGTTGGCACAATACAAGCTGAGGGCGTTTACTAATCTATCTCCGCCGTAAAGATGGCATACTCTTAAAGTAATAGTATACTCGACACAATGTTCCAAAGTGTATTCCGATCGCAAAAGTCCGATCACCTTCAATGTCCCAGATATAAATCCATTGAAATCTGTGAGATGTATCCAAATGAAGTGTTGCATTCTAACAGGTTTTCGATGCAGCTTGACAATACACCACAATGGGTCTCAGAAGCAAGACTTTCATCTGCGTTTATTCCAACAGTCCCTATGCGTTGTGGCGTGGCAACAATTTTCGCCGCCCGAGGGAGTGGTAAAATTATTACTTTTACTGAAGGCAGCATAGGCGCATGAATGCCAAACAATCGTTAAGGTGCACACTAAACTTAGATGAAAACTAACATACGATTAGGATCTTGAGGTGAATGTGGTGGTAGTAACCACTATGAAAGAAATAGGAGTCTAACTGGGAAGAACGTTTGTAGGGGTGTGAAGCATGGCACAAATATATTGTTGGTCCTACAGAGTAACATTAAAATCTTCACTCCAAAACTTATCCGCATATTTTGTCCTTTATATTTAGTGTCGAACATTCGACGGTAATGAAAATACCACCGCGTGGCAGGTGCCATCCAGGGCGGACGGCCTTCTCGCCCACCATGCTGCACCTCCGCAAACACAACAACCAAATGTATTCAAAGTGGATAAGTCAACTCAACGGCTACAGAATGCCAAACCCGTTCTTACGCACAATCACACGTTGTGAGTCCAGAAACGACACCATAGCTCAATCAGCGATAGTCGCTCATGCAAACTCAGAGTGCACTGAAAATAGTACTGCTTACAGCAGAGCTACATCATCCGGTTTCCAATGATATACATGACGTTCCTGATGAAAAACGCATGATTGAAAGTGTGACAGTTTACCATGCAAAATTTTAGACCATTGTAATTGAGGACGTAAAGTAACCGCTGGTTTTCCCGCGAACAACACTGGAACTAAGTTTCGGCGGATCACTCGCTTTTTGTAAAATGCTTCAAGTCGAGAGAACCCATGGCTTCCGTATCCGGGCGTATTTTAGATTGTTGAAAATCCGCTGGGTTGAAATGCGGAACAGATAACTGGCAGGCGGCTGGACATTTTACTGCAGCTAAATAATAGGAGAGGGAGGTGGATGGAGATTGCATCTGATTTATATCTCGTGGTTAGCTGCATAGTGTAGTCACAGCCTGTGATGGAGGACGGAGCCTGAGATGTGTGACGAATGACGATAACACGCAGGAAATATGACTGTAACAGATGTCCGACCCTAACAACAACATTTACCTACGTGGAATTGGGATGGAGGGAAATAGCAAATTCCGCTTGCAAATGGCCAATGTCATATGAACGCACAGACTGGTTTGCGTCCTGCGATACCACGCTTCCCTGTGCAGGCGTTACAACCTGACGACTAAATATGATTCGTCAGAAAGTACATTTTAGTTGCCCCTTAAAACCACCATCGCACAGCAGCCCTGTAGTGTGTTCGAATACAGTCCGCAACTGACAAATACCCTCCCGTAAATATTTCCTTAGATAGCGTGATAAACGTTAGTTGCGCTTGTCCTACATGATGTGCGTTTCCGCGTTGCTCATCCTTGCACAATAACAAGCAACGTCCCGCCAGCTGCGTTGGTGTAAGGTGTTAAGCATTCCGACGAACAACCGAAAGCACTACCCAAATCCGTGCAGTCTAAATTAACGTGCCCGTATCAAAGTCGAAATCCACTGGCTCTCCAAACAAAAACAACGGTTGGCGGTAAACTATAATTGCTTGCGTCCCAGTAGTGTTAGAGTAGCAAATATTCCCCAAGGTTACGAATGAATGATATATAATGCTGAAACTAAAACCTGTATGCAACGCGATCACACGAAACTACCTACCGAAAAGCCACGATGTTCCCCATATAAGCGAACTGTCGACTTCTAGCAGAGTATAAATTGCGCTCTGAGCTATCACCATAATAATGTAACAACAATACTCATTCCAAAGGGGCAGTTTACTGCCAGCGGAATGCTTTATAGGTCGGCCAAATTAACAACGCATGCATTATTCTTACTGACGCTCTGAACCATTTGTCCATATTGTTGCCGCGACACCAAAGCCCGTGTTTCAGACATCGCGTGCTCGCGAAAGCAAATCCACCACTCGCTTTTACTCAGAAGGAATTCAGGGTCCCCATCGGAGCGTCCCGGAGTACCATCCTCTTATTGCTTGTTTTATATGAGCTTTTGTATTGCTCCAGATGACCTCGATAGGACTGAATGCGCAGATGTGATTAGATGTCTCAAAGAGCGACACTGTTCCTCCAGGAAAAAACTCATTAAGTGCTTATGGCAGGGCGCGTTGTTAAAAACCAAAGCACATCTTTCCACTAATCCTGCTCATTTGGTATCAAGCACTTGTTGCATCCATTGCGCGCACCACCGCTTGTTGTAACTTCCTCTTAGTACCAAACACGGTAGCAAGCCGTTGTTTGTCATGGCGCCAACAAGATTAACATTCGGTCTCTGGCTGTGCGCCGTTGTACACTGCGCTTGATTAGCACGTCGTGCGCAGTCACGAGTGCGGGTCTCATCAATCTACACCGTTTGGTCTCCTCTCAACTAGTAATCCATGAGCTGCAGAACGAACGATCTGGATTAATTTTTCTACTCTAGCTTGTTAATGGACTCCGGTATGGTGTGCAGTTTCTTCATTGTTATCAGTCTACCCTCCAAGTGGCGTGAGGTTGTGCTCGTATTTACTGCCATTTCCAACAAGGCCTGCAATCGAAATTTAAGGAGTTCATGGGTAACATTAGGCTCCGCAGAAACCCAGTGCTCTGCGATGAACGCCTCCTTGCTTCCCTGCCAGTTCCGTCGATTTATGCGCCCGCATCCAATTGCCACAAGATTTAAGGTTCAACTTCAGTGTGCAAACAATGTGCTACACATCGTCGCCTTCCTTGTACGCTTTCAGTATGATTTGCTTCAAATTCATTGAGCACTGAGCATACAACTCAACCATTGCGCTTAGGTAAACTGCAAGTTCAAAGTCACACGGCGAACTAAGTTGGCTGTGACTCCTTATATCAACATAATTGCCGTTCAAATCTCTACTTTCGTTCTAATTGGTGAGAATCGTTTCCGTGGACAGTGAAACACGGGCCTACATGTGCATCGACCGCCAACACAGTACCAGGTAGGAGATGAACGTCCCACCTGCAAACCTATGGATTAGTGCGTCTGTGGCCCTTTGCAGCTGAAGACGCCGAGCTATTCACCTACACCTACACACATGTGTAAGTGACTACACACTAGGCTCAAAGTAATTAAGTAACGACTCAGATTGTTGGAACTTCAGAGCAACTCCTTTGCCGTTCAAATTTATTCTATTGCTTACTAAGACAACAGGGCCGAGAAATGGTGTAGAGCAACCTGACAACGGACGCACAAGCTTCCTTTCACATGCTCAAGTTCCGATGTAGCAGATCCGTAATATCACGGCAACAGGAATTGTACTCACAGACATCTTGGAGGCTTGATCCCACGGCCGCACTGCACGAGTTATTTTACTAATGAAATAATGCAAGGTTCATCTGGCTACTGTCGCATTCTGGGGAAAACAGACGTCGCAGTAAATAGGTTCAATTCTGAGCCCCAAATGTGATTGAGAGCTTCGTATGCATCTGTGGCTGAAATATATCTCAGTAGGTTTAGGTCATCAAACTGCGGTTGTCCCTTATCCTCGAGCAAGTATCAAGGCAGCATTAACTAGTTCACCTCGCTGATTGGGTACTTTAGGTCAGTAATTCAATCCAAATAGTGTTGGAAGGAAATTTTTCGGCGAAGCTAGGCGTCTGACATACACCTCGTTCCACAGGCAGTCCAAAATGCAGGTGAAGTTGAATGACTCGTGGTGGGACCAGTGACGCTAGACGTTTCACAAGAAGAACAGAGGTAACAGAAGTACATTGTACTAGGCACGTAGCATCTAACGTTGCCCATAGAGAAAAGGCATGCAACTTTGAATTCTGCTAATCTATCAATAAAGGTTGAGCATAGTTCAACAAATCAGGATACGCCCAAGGAAACGAATCACAACATGCACCTGCCGTACAGCTAAGGTTAAAACAACATATGATTACATTACAACGGCATGACTGATGATCCATAGGCTTGCCCGATTATACAAGAAAACTTCTCGGAATTGTAGCTTACACGACTGTAGATTGCACGATGTTGTTCAGCTTGGTATTTGTGACTGATCAGCAACGGTAACAACGGTAAATCCTACAGACGATTTTTCTAATTTAGGCTATGACAGTTGTGGTTTTTTAGGCATTAGCAAGCAAAAGTATCCGATAGCCGCTCAGGCATATCTGTGAACAATTCACGATTAAACAGCTTGTACGTTGTAGGCTGCAGCGAAAACTGCTTTTCTTTGACATGTATTGTTAATAATTGATGTAAGTGATAATGTGACACCCACAATTCCTGTTGGTCTGCGTGAATCTAGATTTCATGTAACGTAGCGATACTACACTAAACATCTCTGACAATCCGTTACATATTTGAGATGTAACTTTCCAGCCGGAGATCGGATATTAGCACCGAGCAACTTGGAATGCACATACTCCGAAGAAACTTCACCGTAGTGGGGTGCTGTA
This sequence comes from Dicrocoelium dendriticum, assembly GCA_944474145.2. NCBI lineage: Eukaryota > Metazoa > Platyhelminthes > Trematoda > Plagiorchiida > Dicrocoeliidae > Dicrocoelium > Dicrocoelium dendriticum. The sequence goes on from OX104066.1 coordinate 10,664,557, forward strand.
GTTGACTCCGTGTTTTGTGTGAAATTCCTTCGCTTTTAATTGAGAAAAGTTGTGTTGTTACCTGTAGGCTGGACAGAAAAAGTGACCATACCTTAAGCTTTCAATCACGTAAATGTGTTTAAGGAACGAGTGAGGGACCTTTGATATTTCTATTTACAAATGCACTTTGATAGAATGACTTTAATCATGCGTATTAATTTATCCTCCGGGTAGTTGTATTACATGGTCAATATGAATGTCCCGCCAAAGTAGCAAATTCAAAAAACCACGGTTATCCTTTGCACATTAATACAGTCGAATTACTTGAGGCTAATTTTTTACGCTATCCGGAGCTCTCGGATATGAGACACTCTTTTATCCCGTATTCGCTGCGTATTACAGTCGATTTTATTGGGAGGGTGAATAAGACGAAGCAAACAGTGTGCCTAACAGCACAATTTGTAAAAGTAGCCTAGGAAAGCCTGCAAATTTGTTCACTGGAATTATTTGGTATGTCACGTTACAGCAGAACGTTTGCTTTCGTTTTCCTCTGCTGTGTGACATGTAATTCCTAAGTACTCGCTTCGGTCATTCACTGCAGTTGCTTAGTTATTGTTATTTACCAATTACAATTCCTCAATGTTCATAGAGAAGATATTTTTGACGCTTCCCGCTTTTTGTTTAATTTGTCTGGTCGTTTGCTAATCACGTGTGCACAGATGCACATGAAACTTGTCAGAGCACCAATGGCACACAACGAAAACAATGCTCTGAAACCACGAGCACGGACTACATGCGCTTATTCGTTTGAAAGTCAACGAGATCACCACGAACACATGTATAAGGACACAGGTATCAACCTAGTCTATGCGTTGAAAGTTTGTAAATTGCATTGCGCGACCACTAATGACTTCCAACATTATCATTCTGGTACGTCTGTAAAACCGCTTAATTACAGTTGGAATTTTATATTTAGTCTTACTCGCAGTCGACAAAGTTAAAGCTCTTTAGTAGTTTAGTAGTTTCTGGGTAAAAATAAGCCAGTTTCTGATACTGTACATTTGGTTTACTTCGGTACATTTGAATCATTATGATGCGGGTATCGAATCTTCTTGACCCTTGTTAGCAAGCCTCAAAAATGTTAATAATTCACAACGGTAAACGTATGAGGTCGTGTTCAAACGTAATATAAAAATGAAAGGAAATTATGGCAGTGTACTTATCGGGATGGAATGAATATTAACCGATAGGTTCAAGCGACCGATTGCAGGAGCGCCACTAGTACAACGACCGCGTCTTGTCTAACAGGCTCATTAACCACTGGTGTGCAAAATCTCGGGACCCACACTCACAAAGGCAGTAGGAATTAGCCCGATCAAGTATTAAATCAAATTCTTTATGACATCGTGCCACGTCAACGACTGGCCACCTCGGACTTTCTCCCAACGTGTTGCAGCGACAGCGACACTAATGGGGTTCAGATGGAAGACGGAGGACATGGCTTGACCAACTTTAAAGGTTGTGGTTATTCAACACTAAAAGGTTAGTTTGTTTGGAGCCTACTGGTGGACTATAGTATTGCATACCCGGTATTTCCAATAAATCTCAGCAACATTTCGTAAGCAACGGTGATAAGAAACGGCTAATCGATTAAAATATTCAGTATAAACTGTCCACATCTCTGGTCCAAAACGCGTCATGCAGTCATAAAAAACTTAACTTCCATTGACGAGCTGATATTTCAAAGTCATCATAGATGATTCAGCCTACGGAACTGTCTTCGGGGGCTGTTTATGCCGTTTCTTTTAGGTTGGCAAAATGCAAATATAACTGTAATATCAACGAATGTCTTAATCACTGATTCCTAATGCCGGATCAATCCGACAAACAAAAAATGGGCGTTACTTTTTGGGATACGCTTATGAGTTTAGCTTGATTCTGATGAATACAATTAGCGGTCAGCTAAATAGAAAGCGTCACATATCCAAGTATGAATATTTTAATACAAATTTCCAGAAACTGCAATATACGTAAAGCATGGTACAAATATTTGTTTTACTAAGCTATAAATGTAATCTTTCGTTCCACTTACTTTTGCTGAATGTAGATATCTTAATCTATTTTCCTTTGACCAAACTCGTGCATAATAATATCATTAGAAGAACAAGTATATTCCTACACATCCACATGCCTCCCGGTCTTATTCCTTCAAGTTTACATAGGATATGGTTTGTGTGGGTGGAACTGTGGGTGGTGCAGCGCAAACCACTCATGGTCCACTTTGTAGGCGCATGGGTCCTGTGGCTGTCCCCATGGAGGCCACAGTGATAGGCAAATCCGGATACCGAAGCCGCCATACCATATTCGTACAGAAACTCTGGCAGCTCCAAAAAACGATGATAGTGTGGGAAGGTGACGTGTACATTTTTCTTCCATATGTGAAAAATATTATTTACTTCAATCAGAAGAGAAAGAATTCGGGCCAAATCAAAGAGCTCATCCATTAAAACACGTGTGTCACAAAGAAATTAGCGATTGTCAGTTGGCGTTAAATACACTCACCAAACCAAAGTGAACAGTTAGTTGAAGCTATTAACGCTACTTCCAGTATTCTATAATTATAGGTTTATATGTGGAAACTTCAAGTTTTCACATATTTATTGGACAGCCCCATCAATAACAACGTCCAGGAATCTAGCGGGAAAAATCCATAGCATTCAAATCAATGGTTGGACTCAACTTGTCAGGGAACCCACCAGCAGCGCCACAACACTAGATCTGAAATTCACTTTGTCAATTTTTAAATTATAGACAACCCGCTAATGGGCTGCCATGATAATACTTTGCTCTGTAGCATGAATATAAAAATAGCTAGCAAATACAGAGTGTCTGGTAAGACTGATTGTCACATCCAACTTATACGTGGGCTAATTTTCGACCACTTTCTCAGTACGCGGAATTGACAGATGTCTTTCTTAACACATGATTCAACCATAGGTGCAGTTGAATTTATTATAATGTTACTGTTAAATGCCTATCGGAACAAGCATTGTGTATATAAACCAATACCTGTGGTAATCAGTACAAGTCAGGTATCAAAACTACTACTAAGTTGGTGAAACAAAGGTCACAATATCTTAAAAGTAATGATTTTGCCTAGTTAATAAAAATAGACAAGACCCTACTGTAGTTGGAATATTTATCACAGCAAGTAAAAATCGCCGAGGAACACAAAGCTCTAAAATTATTTATATGACACATATATTGGTACAGCTGCTTAAAAAAGGAATCCAAATCACAACCATGCAATTCAAAGCCTAATCCTAGATGATGGTACAACAACGGATAATAAAAACTTATTGTGTGAAGTAGTTAACACTTATTACTAAACGTACTTCAACTATAATATTAACATGTCCATTTTTCTACTGCAATGGAGGACATGCTGTACCCCTTCGAATATCCGCGTAAGGCTGAGGGTGGTAAAGAAGCATACATTTTCTTTAAAACCATTGTTTAAGCCAGGAGTAGATGGCATCCCCAAGCTGCTAACGAATTTGGAGGTGGAAACGTGACTTTATTGAGGGTAAACGTCTTTACACAATCTCTGATTAATGAATGCTTCCCTCCACAATGGAATATGTCAGGCATAGCACCAAAGCACAAGGTGGCCCGTGAAATGCCATGCCAAATTAGCACTTTACTACTCATACTGCGACCGCCTCTAATGCTCTGGATAGAATCGTCAATAATAGCCTAGTTCAATTTCTTAGATGACTAGACGTGATAAGCAGCATACAAGGTGGCTTTCTTACAAAGAGATCCAGCGTGATGAACTAACTACTATTCTTTAACTATATAACATTAGTAATCAACGTTGGCATGGCAGTCATTGTCATCCTACTAGACATGCGAAAGGCCTTTGATCGTGTACCACACAAGCTTTGCTATCCGTCCTGCAATGCTACGGAATCAGCAGCACATTTCTAGGCTGATTGAAATCATCCATAGAAGACAGCAAACATTGTTAAAACTGGCCAACACCAATTCTCTTCAAAAGAAGACAAAAGTAGTTTCGTCCAAGGAAGTGTGCTTAGATCACTTCAATTCTTACCCTATGTAAACATCATATGTGACTCTCCAAAATACGGTCAAGTTTGCATATGAGGTTAAATCATTTACTCATTCCCACCGAGTAATCTCGAACTGGGTCTTATGGATATGCTTGAGGATGCCTCTGCACCGAATTTTTTGGAGTAAGACTTGGTTCACGACATTTTCAGCTAAAAAGTCGCAGGTGCTTATGGATGGATGCAGCGCGCCTGAAGACTCCATCATCCTTGCAGTTAATAAGATTCCATGTTTCTCTTCGTTAAGGAAAAATGGGGTTGCATACTCCACCTCCCTTAACTTTTCCGAGCGTGTCTCCTACCAGCTAGCAAAGGTATGGCGACTAAAACTTATATCACTAAATCCGTTGTCTTTCCCGGAGCACAACTAGAAATGTTTAAGCTCATTGTAAGGCCTATAATAGAGTACTACACTATCATCCACAATCAAATGTGTAGGAAAGATCGCATTGCATTGGAAAATATCAGATTACATTCACGAAAGTACTGCATGGAGAATCCAGTTCTATTAGCTCTGTAGACTGTTGTCACCGCCTTCAATTAGACCCTCTGTGACTACGCCGACTAAGAAACACTATCGTACTTTTTTTACCATACATTGCCGGGTATACAATACCGCATTAACATTAACCTTCCAAAATTCCAAATAAGAATATCAAAAGACGGGGATTGAGGGATGAGATAATCCTTTTGTTCAAACTCGTCAACCCCATATAAGCAACTAATAAGGAATGCAAAACAATGTCAAATGAAATCTATTATTGATCAAATGATTTTCGATGGGTGTTACACGCTACCATGGTAGGCTTAATGGCACTCTCAATTGTTTTTGTACACAGTGGTGAGCGTTGTTGATTGACCGCTATTGCCTCTAATAGAGTAGGTGCCGCTTTTTACTGTGCTCGAGGTTTATGAATGACTCATCCAGGCTTACTTAGTGACCGGTACTCAGTAAATGCCTCGTAATGGTGGTAACAACTGCCTCGCCATTCATTGCGTCCGATCGCCGCATTTTCCATTTGTTTCCGGGGCCGCTTTGCGATATGTTCGTTGATTCTAGCAACCAGTTTTCGTGTAGTGCGCCCAGCATAGTTGTCACCACATCTGTACTTGAATTTTATAAACAGTGGGATGTGCATAGCTTCGACGCAGGCGTCTTCACTGAACGCCTACTTATTGGTATTGCAATCACCCGGAGGCGTTGCTCTACCGCTTTGTGTGCCAATTTCATTGAGGCGCTTAGCAGTAACTTGCATGTGGTGGTCATCCTTGGAAATATATTTCTTTTGAACCGTTATCACACGATCTCGTTTCATAGACTAACTGACTAGCTGTTTATGAATTGCAATGGATAACCATTAGATTGCAACACGTCAGACAGGTGTTTCTCCTCTGCCTCAGTGTGTCTGTGATGCACATCCTATGAGACCGATGGAACAAGGTTCTAACTAAAGCTCACTTGTGGTGGATTAGCAAGAAAATCTTAAAATGTAAGTATTGACCTGTCCATGTCGCCTTCCGGTAGACTGAAGCTTACATGGCGTTATCTGCTCTTGGTGTGAGCAATATGTCTAAGTATGGGAGGCAACTTTCGTGCTTAGTTTCACATGTCACAGTAAGACATTGGCATTAGGCTTACTGTGGTAACGTGCAACGCACAAATCGGAAAAACGTGAAAAATATTTGATTTCATCTGACGTGGCTTTACATTTCTTTTTAATTGCTTGTATGTAGTTGACGAGTTTGCACGAACTGATGATATCATCCTACAATAATCTTCTGATACGCTTATATGGAATAATAAAGCGGTTTATTTTTCAATCTTCCATAATCCCACTAATTATCCCACGGGAAATAGGGATTAAATATTACACACCAAGTACAGGACACTAAAAATCCGTTCTAACGCTTTTATTGCAAGGTATGCTCAGTTATGGAAAAAAGTCCCTTAACACTACGAGCAAGTAAGGAACTAGAGAGATTTAAAGCGAATTTTGAGGCGATTTTCACTACGCCAAATGTATTGAAACAATCGGTTTTCAAGTGCTTACCGATGTACTGATTGCACCTGGTCCAAATAATATTTACCAGATTTCGCAAGTTCATCACATTCCAACACATCTATTGTTCCACTCGAAAATGCCAACCTTAAAGCCCCACCTGCAAGTAAAGAAGATATACGTGTGTAGCACTTACCTCTAATCTACATCCTATATTATTCCTATTACGTTAGCTGTGCAAACGTAACATTCGCATTTTCAAGTTATTTTGTAAGACGAAAACAACCCATTAATAAATTGATACAGGCTGTCCCTTATTGCCGTTCAAGCCTGTCACGCCGACGATATGTTGACATCCTGCACTATTATGGGAGAGGCTATTCGCTCAGTTATTGCCTTGTAATGGTGATCCTTTTGTTTTTACACTATAGTGCTCTTGTTTCCTTTTTTCTGCTTTATTGTTGCTCACGATTAAGCTGGTCTGCTGAGGTGACGGATTGCAGCTTCCATTCAATGTATTTACGCACGAAAAGCAGGCAGCCAAATAGCCTGTCACGTGAACATAAAATGCGGCTGAAAATATACAGTACTGTCTGAACTGTTGAATCCACACCCACTGACGTATACCGCCAAATCTCCTGGAATTGGGTCTTCATGAGCAAAAGTCAATTATTAACAAACGGGATGACAGGTTGATTGGTCTGCTTACGAATAAAAGCTCAAAAGTAGAAAAAGTCGGTGGTGACTACTCTGCTTTTAAGCCACACCGACTCAGAACCAGATGGGCTGTGGATGTGGGGGTAAAACCTCCCGACGGCATTCCTAAATGGAAGCAGGCTCCCAAGAGGTAGTCCCAGGGATGATCATATTACTTCTTTTGATCGTTCTTAGCATTCTTCTCTCTCTGCCTTGTATCTGTTTTGATTTTCTCTTGGTTACTTCAATTATACACTTGTATGTTTACATCGACAACAACCGTTAAATTCCTAATAAGACCACGTTCATTATTTTAATGCAGTGCATTTCCTACCCTTATTAAACCTATCTCAAAAGACGGTTAACTATTTATATGCTTTCTTAAGCACTCTTTTTTCGATATTTTTTACTTAAGTAATTTGCTTGTCATACCTTGATGGGCTTATCTAACATTGCGAAGAAGAAACTTTTCTTCATTTAGCTATCAATGTAACTACTTCTCCCACCTCAACATCAACTCTTCGGTTGCACGGTTGAGCAAGACATAAATCTCCATGTGCAAGTGAGAGCCGAAAGAAAAGCAACTGAGCACACCTAGACTTACAACAACTCCGTAACCCACGTTACATCTTGTTTGATCAGGTCTATTCGGTAAACAGGCCCAACAACGTCCAGGCGCTTCGCAGTGACTTACCTTGCTCCTATGTGCTTGCTACTTTATATTGATCGGCCAACCAAGCTGTAGCACTGAAAATTCCTAAGCAGCAACATGGATACAATATTCTTATATTTCTCTCCTTTTATGCATATGAGCAAATATGCACCAAGTATGATTAGCTTACTTTCTATTACTCTGGAATATTATGTACGACTATGTGCTACCCATCTGATTTTATTTGATGACAACGATTTCTTTAGCCCGTTTTACGTTCTTTCCCTTTTCATGAATCCCTCACCTTCATGGTATCCGCTATCTCCACCGGAAAAATTTGAGGTTGTTCGTGTTCTGATAGGAAACGACAATAAAAACATCAAAAATTCTCCCCAAACGTTACTAATGCATCCGCGGATGACCCACACACATTAACAACCCTGCATGTGTGAGGACGTTGCACATGTTAGTGCGACCCGTTCCATTGTGGCACGGTATCTGTATAAAAAGTGATATAAATATATATATATATATATATGTATGGTTAACGACCACAGAAGCCATTGCCGGCAAACAAAGCAATTTGCTGACTTCATTATGATAGCAGAGCAAAATATCCGGTGACCGACATAGGCAGGTATCTTGTCCACTGTGAATTCGGTAATCTGTTGATCACTTCTTATTTAGTGATAATGAATAATCCACATAAGACAAGACAATTATCCCACGTTTCATCGTTTATTCATGTTTGGTAACTGATAATGTTAATCGTAGTTGCAAACACTAATCAGCATTTTGACTTTTCTCCATCAAGGCAATGTTTATGGTCGCTGTGCAAACAATCCAAGATAATCAACAAGATTTCTCAATTTGTGATAACAAGTGCAAACAGTACGACGACATTTCAGATGCTGCTTGCAAGAATGAGCCAGGTGCACGTTATTGCACTGAATGGCTAAACGTCTTTTATGATTGTTTCCACGGATGTGCAGACGAAGTGTTGGATATGAAAAACGGAGTCATTAGGAAGAAAACCAGGAGAATGGGAGTTAATTCGAAGAAACGTCATTTCGCTTTTTGATAGTCTAATTTTTTTGGAGCATCCTGATGTTAAAAATACATAATTATACACACAAAAACGAAAAATAAATCCTCGTGCAATCCTCTAGTCATACGGATTGAAGAGCTGGTATAGCATCTGTCCTTCTGAATCCGATCACATTTGACTCACAGTTCCACATTTTAACGACTTAAACTAAAACTAGCACGTTAACTAAATAGATGCAATAATTGTAAAACGAAGTGGAGGTGCCTATCGCCAGCTCCATTCCTCCTGGATTGTATCTCAAAAGTAGCCTGTTACTTATTCGCTTAATGTATTTCCGCGCAAACTAAAGCGTCTGCTCAAGTAGGATCCTGCATTAAAGGCATCGCAATTACTCAGCGATATCAAACAGTCGTTTGCGTGATACAGTCTCTGATTGCTTATCTACTTTCTCTGACAGACGAGAGTTTAGTGTAATATTTGCCTCTACGAGGTTCTAGGTTTGGTCATTCTACATTTCGTTAGACCTCTGCCAGATCCGGACACCATGACTCAAGTTAAAACTAGGGACTTTTTCAAGTCAACTTGAACTACACATTAAAATTCACTGTACTTTAATTACTGTGTCCCGTTTGGCGTCAACAGATTCTGCGCAATAATGCGATTTACAAGGAAACTGGCTACCGATGAAAACCTTAGCAACAAATGCTGCCATCTCATTATACCCATTTTTACTGATAATGGAATTCCACCAGTAAAACAGTTCTTAAAGTCAGCATGTCGGATGACGATTCATTGGAACCTGGTTCGAATTAGACGTGGCTTTGAGAAACAAATGTAATGTGTTCTAGCAACCAGTTTACGAAGCAAACAATGCAGTTATATGATGAAAAGTTTCAAAGTGCTTTACAACGCTGTTGTTTCTTTAGTGCCCAAAAGTTGCACAGTTTATAATGTTTTGGACGACATCCGCATACTGTCAGTGTATATCTTTAAATGTTTCTGTGGCTGCTGTATATGGTCTCTCGATACGACCCCTTGCAAGCCCCAACTAAGTATGAATTTACTATTTATGTGTTCGACTCTCATTATTGCACGAGAGTTTACCAGCTATCACGATATTGCACTCATTCCCAGGAGAAGCAAAACTCAATATCCAGAAAAGGCTCCAAATTTATTAAGGCGAAACAAGCGCATTAGGTCGTGAACACAGAGTTTCGTTGTCAAGTAATACTGAGAGAGTCAAATAGCGATTGGAAATGTCGAAAAACAAATAGTCAATCAGACAAACCTTACATACTGCGGGATCTGATCTCCAGCACCAATTGATAAATCATAGTAAAACAAACGACGCCAAGTATAACATTTTTAAAGAAATAAAAGCACATGGGCCCACATGAGGAAACGATAGTTGTGGTTCATCATGATGCAATATCCAGTATAATCATTTCTAAGGTGAACCTACCATTTAGCTGGCACAATTACGCTGGCAGTACGTTAACATCGTGCAAAGAAAACCGAGTTCAATCACAGTCATGTAACAACCAAGACAGCGTTGAAGACATGACAATGCCTTGACACTCAAACAAAGTCTATCATCTCATCAGCACCAAAACAATAACATGAAATTATCTTATACCGTTCAAATGGTGCAAGAAAAAAGCCTAAGTGGAGAGATCTCTCAACTACAAATGATTGCAAGACATCTATTTGGAAGGGGGCATCCAATTGACTCTAACCTGTCGTTTACGGTTATCTGCCGTAGTGAAAATGGCAAAATATTCGAGATCGCGCAGGCTATGGTAATTTATCACAGTCTTTCGGACCTATTTGTGCAATCACAGCCAACTGTCGTCCTCGAGCTTTCTTGGGGATAGTAAAAACTGTCACAAACGTAGTGATTCTGTTCGAGTTCATGCCATTAGTTTTCTTCAATTTCCATTCCGAAGCTATTCAACGTGTCGATTTTGCCGTTTCGTGCTCGTTAGATGTTGTTGGTTTGCATGTAATCAAAAAGCGGCAATGATATCATCGTGTAATCTTGTCTTCTCACTGTGTGATTTAGACTTATGCAGAATAAGCAGAGCTACAAACATAGGTGGATCACATTTTCGTGTTTGGATATTCGATACCGCAAATTCAGCGCTTGCTGCACAAGCCTAATAGCATCAATGTAGTATAACATCTGAATGTAACGGAACCCGCTCCGAACGTAAAGCAAGAATATCACCGCGATGGAAGAGCTGTATTGAAAAAAGGACAAATCTGAGCAAACGGAATACACAGGGAGCATTAGTTCAGTCAGGTAACCTCGTGAAAGGACATTATCACCCACGGTAAATGGTCCAACTACGAACGACTAATTTGCATGGATCTGCCTAGCACGATCACGTGACAGAGCATAGCACTGAAGGTCAACCACCTAATTGTGAACCACTATGGTGCGCCAGTCCGCCTAACGCCACGTCAACTCAAAGGTCACTCATGGATAAGAGACGAATGACTGCCGTATCGTGACACTCATCAGCAGAAGAGATGGTTCACGGCATCCGGTTTCGGATTTGCCTGTCAATGTCGCAAGCCACAGGACGCCTGCGTCTACAAAGGGACCATGGGTGGCTTGCGCTGCACCACCCACGGCCCCAACCACACACCCCATATCCAGTGTATACCCGAAGGAATAAGACCGGGCGGCATGCGGATGGGAGCCACGTTACATCAACGGAGCCGGCCCACACTCCTTCACAGGCAAACACAAGCACGCTGTAGTTGGGGAATCAACCGCACGCAAGGCGGTGGCTGGACCGTAGTCCCCACCACCCTGACTGCATGGAACCACTTTTTGATCCTAACACGGCCACAAAGACCCTGCACCCCGTCCCCTCCAGCAACTACAAACTGTCTCCTGGAGCCAGTATGAACGAAGCAGTGGGTAATAGACAAGTAGACACCTTGTCAACATGCACATCAACTGCAGCCACACCGGGAATATCAAACCACAGCCAATCACTTGAGAGAGAGATACAAAGAAAATAACTCGATTAATGCATAAGGAAACGGTGACACAAACAAGTTAATGAGCGTATGAAATAAGTTGTTTACATACAAATCCTAGATAAGTTCACGAGGTCAGAAAGTATACTTTACGGAAATGCCACGAACACAAAAAGTATTTGAAGGGTGTTTGTGAGGATGGTAAGTATCGTAGAAGGCAGAAGTCACGATTAAACTCCACACGAAAATCTGCCTCGACGGGGAATCGAACCCCGGTCCACGAATTTCCGGTCCGTTGCTCTACCACTGAGCTACCGAGGGCTGACGATTAGGTGCGGAATTTAACACGTGACTTCTGCTTAGTGCGCGACGTATTGCCAATGAGCTCACAGTAACTGTCCTGGTGTTGCAGATCGGCTCACTCACTCGTCAGCCCTCGGTAGCTCAGTGGTAGAGCAACGGACCGGAAATTCGTGGACCGGGGTTCGATTCCCCGTCGAGGCAGATTTTCGTGTGGAGTTTAATCGTGGCTTCTGCTTTCTTAGAACACAAAAATGTTATGGGAATCGAATACAATTGGCTGAAGCGATGTGTGCAAGTTAATGGAATAGAGTACGGATAGACATTTATATGAGAAAGAAAAGCATTAAGGCAAACTTGAAAACCCACTACCTGGAATAAAGAGACTTAACACGCAAGCACGCCGTTAGTAAATGGAATGCAGCGTAGCTACAAACGCTGCACCGGTTCTGCCCACGTTTTCTGCAGGACCCGTCGTCGCTTCTGTAATGGTCCCGAGTGGCCTCGCTCATGGCTAACTGAAATAAAGAAGATATACTGGGCTTGTTAAGCACTCTGTCTAACAGGAACCAACATGGTCTGGTCAATATCTACACTTCACCAGCTTCACACCGAGAGGTCACAAGAGTATACTAATGAGAAAGTTGTTCACTCGACATTATCTGACTGAGAGGATAGATACTAGGCAGAACGCTGATGGAGAACGATTATCGAAAAAGCTTCATCCAGGAGCATGTCCAGGTCAATCCGCCAAAAGAAAGGGCGTTAACGGCAACTAATAAAAATGTATATCAAGCTCACATTTAAGAGTCATGCCACCTCGACGAGGACACACAAGGGATTAATCGCTGCCATTCATTGAACCTACTGCGCTGCAGATGCTGTGGTGAGCAACAGACTCCGGAAACTGTTCCGACTTTTAGTAAACTCAGATAAACCCTTCAGCGCCAAATCCAACTGTATTTATCAATCTGAGTACATTTGCGGCTTCCGTTACATAGACAGGACTGAGTAAGCTTTGTGTTCCAGATTAAATGAACACTTGTCCAGCTGGGTTCAGCATGTGGTCAGCAATCGGTCACCAAATATTCCGCGTGCATGCTAAAGGTCAACATGATCAATAGGCAGACATGTGCAGTTGACCCGTATGATATTGACCCCGGCGCCGAGTTTCGGATACTCTTACGTCACCCCAATGCAAGCTTCCTGCGGTGTGCCATGGCAATTGCGATAAACCAGCTAAGACCTGCTCTGATTATACAAAAACAAGCAGTGGTTGACCACCGGTTGTCTGGAGGCTAGGAACATCGCCGCGCTCACCGCACTGCATCTGATAGGCACGTAACACATTATAAACGGTACAAGATAATTTACTGTTATTGTTTTGGTACCGAGGAGACAGTAGGAAATGCGCACATTTAATCTTGATCATCTAATACGTGTGCAATTTAAACTATTGACAGGATCTGATCGTTTTCTAAAACTGTTACTGCGAAACCCTTGTGAACGAATTAGATGATAAGATGAAACAAATAATATAGAGAAATAAATAGTCTATACCGGAGCCTTGTCTTTTTGAACAAGGTTAGGGTTGAAACAAGGGAAAAGCGAAAGATAAAAACGTTAGACTGGATGGTGCTAGCTCACACACACACACAGATCAATTGGGCATAATACACCAGCCAATTTTCGGTCAATTTGACCCCTGAAGCAGTAGAATAAAGATTCAAGGCAATGCAGTTGCTCTGAGGGGAAATAAGTTGAGCGGTTACTGAAATACTTTGAGAATGTTTATGTAGATTCGTCGCAGTTATACACAGGCAAACAGACAACACGCATCCAGGAAAGCGCTCGACGGCAGTTTCGTCCTATTGGGTTTCGTCAGGAGCGCGCATCCGCCGAATGCTGCTGGATTCGAACCCGCGACCTTACTGTTGCGAGTCAGCGACTTATGTCACTGAGCCATGAGCGAAGGCAGCTTTCCACAGTGACTGATATCTAACTGCGATATGGCGCGGGTAATCCTCCACTGCTGCTGGTCATAGGGAGTAATATACAAATCCACAAACCGTAGGTTATCCTCATATTTTTTCCTCTTTACTTCATATCGAACATTCGACGGTAATAGAAATGCTGCCCTCCATCACATGCCGCCCGAAGCGGACCGCTTTCGGCTACTATGCTGCGCCACTACAGAAAAAACAACCAAATGTATTCAAAGCAGAGTATTCATCTCATGGGCTACAGAATGCAAGCCCTCAGCATTAAGCACGATCACGTGTTGTGTCCAGGTCTGACACCATAGCTCAATAATCCATAGTCGGCAATCTAAACTGAAACTAAATACACAAAAACCAAACTACGTCCACTTGAGATGCAAAGGTATACAATACGTTTCTGATGAAAAGTGCTTGGTTAAATATGAATTTTACCCGATTGCAATTAAGGCCGCTCCCATGACTTCTGGATGCCAGCATAACTGCTTGCCTCACAATCGCGTTAGAGTGGTATGTATATTCAAGCTCTAGAATGATTGTTACACAACCCGGAAGTTAAAACGTGTATGCGACGCCACCACACACACCAACTTACCGAAAATCGACGATGTACCACGAAGGAAGAGGCTACTATTTTAGCGGATCATAAAGTGCACTCTGACCTGTCTTCAGATTACTGTAAGAAACACAACTTTCAAACAGGTAGTTTACTGCTTGCGGAATGCTTTACATATCGGCCAAACGAACAACACGTTTATTATTCTTACTGACATGCTTAACCAGTTTTTACCTTGCTGTTGCATCACTAAGGCCCGTACCTCTGACACCGCATGCTCCAAACAGTGAATCCGCCATTCGCTTTTCAGAATGCCTGCATACACCCCAAGGGGCATCTCGGAGTATTGTCAACTCATGGCCTGTCTTATATAAGCATTTGTTATGCTCCAGATCACCTAGATGGGCTTGGGCGCTAGGGAGTATTGCGCAGGGCGTAGACGTCTCAAAGAGCGGTACGATTCTTCCAGGAAAATGTGCACCAAGTTCGTGTGACAGGGAGCGTTGCAGCAAATCAAAAGACACCTTTCCATAAAACTTGCTCAGTTTGTATCAAGCACTTGTCGAAGCTGAAGAGCGCACCACTGCTTGTTGTAACTTCCTTTCAGCACCAAACACCGTGTAAAGCCGTTGTGTGTCATGGCACCGACAAGATGAATATTCGTTCCCCGGCTGTGCGCCAGTGTACACTGCTTTCGACTACCACCTCGTGAGAGGTCACGTGTGCGGGCGTAAAATGCTTTGAAGTTGGTCGCACCAATCCACACCGGTTGCGCTCCTTCAACTGGATAATTCACGGGCTGCTGAACGAAAAGTCTGGATTGCGCTTTTTTCTCCAGCGTGTTCATGGACTCCGTAATGGTGTGTAGTTTCTTCGTTGTTATCAGTCCACCATTCAAGTATTGTGAGGCAATGCTGGTACTTACTGCAATTGCTAACACCATCTTCAACCGCAAACGAAGGATTTCATGAGTAACTTTGGCCCCACAAAATCCATTTCACCTGACTATCGACGTAGCTTTCTCCCAGTGCTTTGTGATTGACTCCTTCCTCCCTGTTTCCTCGATTCCTACACCCGTTTCCAACAGTGGCCAGTTTTCAGCTTCTCCTTTAGTGTGTAAGCGAACAGCTTGCAATCCTCTGCTTACTCGTACGCCTTCAGTATTACGTTATTCACCTCCATCAAGCGAAGTGCATACAATGCACTCATTGAAATGAACGTTCAAAGTTACACAGAAAACTTATTTGGCTGGGGCTCGTTATACCAACACAATCATCGTTCAACTGCCTACTTTCGTTCTACTTGGTAAGAATCGCTTTCTTGCACAGAGAAACTCAGTCCCACATGTTGCAGCTGTCAGCAACAATGTACCAGGTAGGAGATGAAGCGTTCTACTTTAACCCCTATGGCACACTGAGGCCATTTTTAGCTGAAGGCGCTGAGCTTTACATATGCCTACACGCCTGCGCAAGTGCGCGGCACACACAATGCTCAAAGTAGTTGAGTAACGACTCTACTTGTTTTCCCTTCAGAGCAACTTCTTTGTCGTGCAGATTGATTCTATTTTCAAAGGGGACAACATTGCTGAGATTTGGCATGGATAATGAGTTCTCAACTTCATTCTATTAAAGAAACTTTCATTATGTTTATATTTAATGCTTTGGGAGTAAGTTAAAAATGGGAATCTTCGAAACTTACACTATCCAGAATTCGATCTCACGGTTTTCATTGTTTTGTCTGCTACGTGGGCATATATCCTCTATTTTCTGCATGTTAGCCTTAGCTGGAAAGAATACAATTTGCCACATAATACGGACAGATCGCAGATTGCGAAGCATATTAGACCATGTCCATTAGGCAGAGTGTAAGTGAATATAAATAAGAACTGAAATCGACAGGATAGCCTCGCAAGCAGTGGAATTGCATGCAAGCGAACGAAAGATATCTATCTCTACGGTGAGCGGTTTATTAATAAACACGGAACAATAGTATCAATAATAATTATCAAAGTCTTACTGCACTTCAGCAATCATCGCTTTGTTGCGTTGGTTTCAGTATAACCGAGTTCCCATGCCATTAGTCATCTATAATTACTAAGGAAGCACAAATGCAGTACGGAACAAAATAGCCATGCCCGCTACATTGATGCAACTTCAGTGTGTGGATTATCACAAATCACAAGGCAAAAACTAATTTTGGAGTCCGACGAATGGATCATGTTCCGTATGCAATTTATAAGATTGTCGACACAAAAACGTAAATGGCCGAGCTGGTTACTGGTCGTAGGATGCACACTGTTTATACGTTTATTAGGCTGAGCGCCAAATATAGGCAAGTAATAGATTACGCGCTAAACTATTTCCAATACTTACCTACGGTATGCACAGCTTCCGTTGAGTGCTTGTCCTATTGCACACAAAGTAAGGAAAGACGACCTTAATTGCACTTGCCCATAGATCCCAGGAATATCAACCCAAGGTGCGTATTCGCATCAAATGAGTGCGTTTTAGTTTATAATATGCGTCCGGAACATCGGCACAGACGTGTTTCTGCGATCTGACGTCCCATGGACCTGCTGATTCATAAGGATATTTGAGCGGATTTAGGTAGGTGCTATGTAACGAATATATCAAAAACCTACGGTAAAAACGGATGTCTAATGACTCGAAACGCGATTACTTCTGGCGGCAGGATAGAGTTGCATGCAACAATAGTAAAGCGAACTTGATGCAGATATCGATGAGCTAATTGTGGTTTATGATAATAAACAGTTCAATGGAACAATGGAACAATGGTATATGACGGGTAAAAAAGCATACACTTAACGAGTCCCTCAGGTTGGCAATAGAAATACTAACAAATCGGCAAACCACATAAGTGGTTGAAGTAAGGAGCGTCAGTGAGATAAAAGGTAGAAGTATAACAGCTTTAGGGGGATAAAGTGGTACGGCGCAAAACTGGCTAAGAAATTGTTATCGTTGGTGATGGTAGCAAATAAAAATGGAATACTCACCGGTTCGCACAGATTTACGACCGTGAATTTGGGGTATAAATCCAAAGAGGCTGGTCAGCCTAAATATATACAAGCGTCTTCGTTCATAAAACAAAGCGCAGGGCGCTCAGTGCGACGTCCAATCGTTTTTTAAACGTATCTAATGTGAGGGCACAAACAACTGAGTTTGGAAGGGCGTTCCAGGGCCCGCAGACCCGGAGGGAGAAATAGGTTCTCCGACAGTCTAGACGACTGTACTGTTGGCTCAGCTTTAAACTGTTACCGCGAAGGTTAGTGTTCGGGCTGAGCTTCAAGAGGTGGCGGCATACGTGACTGGTATCGCTCAATATCTGGTACACCAGTATGAGGTCACCACGAAGTCGCCGGTACCGTCCGCTGAACACTCCGAGTATCTCCAGTCGTTCCTGGTAAGGAGTGTGGCGCAAGCCCTTGACGATTTTCGTTGCTCGACGCTGTGGGGTCTCAAGCGCCGCAAGGTCACGTTTTAGCCAGGGTTGCCAGGCCTGGATTGCATGTTCGACGTGAGGACGCTCGTTGGCGTTCAGCAGCAAAGAGAAGATGGATGGATCCAAAATTTCGAATGCTCTTCGCAGGAGTCCAACGTGCTGGTTGCCCCTTTTAGAAGCGGAATCTGACTGTTTGGAACATCCGAGTTCTTCCTGAACCAGCACACCCAAGTCGCGTTCCTGAGTGGTGGTCTTCAGATCGTGTGCCCCAAGCTTGTAGACGTGGACGTGTCGATGGCGGATATGAACAACGCGACATTTGTTCACAGTAAACGGCAGGGCGTTTCTCACCGACCAATTCCAGGCCTCATTCAAGTCACGCTGTAGGACTTCTTGGTCGTCCGATCGTTTTATTGCCCGCCAAACCTTGAGGTAGTCCGCGAAGATTAAGAATTTCGACGTAATAACTCTTACTAGATCGTTAATGAAAAGCAGGAACAAACGAGGCCCAAGTACCGAACCCTGCGGTACGCCGCATCCCACTCGAATCGGATCGGAAAAGGATGATCGAACTCTAACTTCTAACTGCCGTTTAGAGAGAAAGTTACCGATCCATCCTAACAACGGGCCTCCGATACCGTACTGTTGGAGTTTAATGAGCAGGATTCGATGATCCAAGCGATCGAAGGCTTTCGAAAAGTCCAAGAATGCAACATCGACTCCTGTTCCCTCATCGACATTCTCGGTCCAGTTGTCACGAGCTATCAGCAGATTCGTCGTACATGAACGATGTTGATGAAACCCATGCTGTTCTGGCGCAATTATGCCGTAGTTTTCCAAGTATCCCATTAACGCATCTGCTATCACCGCTTCCATGACTTTGGCGATCACAGGCAGAAGCGTTACGGAGCGGTAATTGACAGGATCCGATCGACTTCCTGCTTTGTACATGGGCATTATTACACCTTGTTTCCACCTCGAAGTTACAATGTTCTCATCGAAACAGCGCTGAAAAAATACAGCTAGTGGTTCGGCCAAGTGGATGGCAGCTACCTGTAATGTTTTCGGGTGAATGTTATCGGCCCCGGGAGAGCTGTGTGGACGCAAGGATAGCAGCTTTTGCAGCACTATTTCTGCAGTGAACGTGACGTTGGATAAAACGGACGGTGGGGTAACTAGTAGCGGAATATACGTCGAGGCTTGTACACCTTGGAAGATTGGGGAGTACTGGGCCCGTAATGCATTGGCCGCCTCCTTTGCAGTATGTGTATACCCATTGGTCGTATTAAGTAGTGGGATTCCCCGTTGCACCTTGCGAAGTCCATGCACATGTTTGTAAAGAAGCTTTTTGTTCGAACAGAATCGTTTGGCTAGCTCCTGCTGATGCGTTCTCTTGTCTTCGCGAACCAAAAGCACACAGTAGTTGCGATGCGAAACGTATTCCGTCCAGTTTCCTGCGCTGAGGTTGCTTTTATACATGCGCCGTGCCCGATCCCTTAGAGTCATGCATTTTCGCCTCCGGCTTCGCAAGAAGGATTTCGCTGTGCGGGGATGTTGGGAAACTTTTGGTGTTAAAGCTTCCATGACTAGTGACGTGATGGTGTTCGCAAATGTCTCCCAGGCTAGTTCCGGGGTGCAGTTAGCTAGAAACGTCCAACTGGTATTCTCAACTAGAGCAGACAGAACGTGGTAATGGGTAACAGATTGCCTCGTTTCGAGCTCCGCAGCTGGATATTTGGCGTAGCAGATATAATCGAACTGCAAAGTCACGTGATCTCTACGGCCCAAAGGACTGCACACCTTTAGTCCATCGACCATGAGCTCTTCGTTAGTCAGCACTAGATCTAATATCGATGGGTTGGTTCCTGTTCTGAACCTGGTTGGAACGGTGACGTGGTTATACAAGAAGGTGCTAGAGAGTAGCTCTTGCAAATATGCCTTGAACACTTCTGTCTCGGATGCTGGATTTTCCAAGTCATGGGTGTTGAAATCGCCTGCAACTAGGATATGGCTGTACTTCTGATTAAGCACGGAGCGAAAAGTGGAGATAAGTCTGTTGTCCCTTTCCGGAGTGGATTTCGGTGGTCGGTAAACCACAGAGAGAAGGCATACGTCGTTGCATTCCAACCACAGTTTGCACCAAAGGACGTCGGTGACACAAGTCTGGGGATCGTCTATGAGCTCACAACGAAGGTTCGTTCGGAAATAAATGAGCACGCCACCGCCCTTGCCCGTTCTGTCGTTCCGGAGAAGTGACATACCCGGTATAGCAATCTCAGCGTCTGTGATTTCACCTCTCAGCCAGGTTTCGGCGATCATTATGATGTCTCGAGGCTCCGAAGCCAAACGGTGACGGAGTTCTACCAACTTACTTATGAGGACTTGTGCATTAGTATACATGTAGGACAGTGCTTTGGAAACCAAGAGTGAGCTAGCACAGGTTGTGGTAGGAAGGGAGTTTGAGCCGACCGTTAACGGGTCGGCCGTTAACCGTTTTTTGTGGTGACGTTTGCCTTTGAGTTTGCTTTCGGTTAGACGACTGATCACGGCCTTCCGGGCCCTGCTGGTTCCCCGTGTTCAGCCGTGTTTCGTGGGATATTGTGGTTGTCGATAAATCTATGCCTTCACAAAGTTGCATGAGTGGATGGTTCAACAATTTGATCGCTCCCCATGAGTCGTTGGTAATCCGTGGCAGCGTACCTGATGCCTTTAACCGAATTTCTTCTGGCAGCTTCATGCGGAATTTGGACCAGTTTTCCAAGGCGAGCGGTAACATAAACTCAGATTGAAGCACCACCTTCATAAGTCTGGGACAGTTCCCTTTGTAGTTGGGTGAAAATGGAATCCTGGTCAACCGCTTGGCGATGATATTATGGAGGGAGATTTCGTGGCGGATGTAACTCCATTTCTTCCGGTCATGTGCATCCGCTGCATCAGAGGTTGAGTTTTGGAGCTCAGGAACCCCGTAAACAATTATCGTCCGTTTCCCCTCGGCTTTACGAACTTCCTCACGGTTGCTCATCTTTTTCGGACGTTCGTTCCAGGGAATATCAGGAAGTATGCGCGCCTCGAGTGATGAATGACAAAGCCTGTTGGACGGTAGTACGACTGCCTCTGTGTCCCTGGTGGAGTTTAGTGTCACCCGGAGAAGTTGGGGTTCACCGTAGTGCGCTGAATTTGGATGACGTGTGACTCGTCTCAGCATTGCAGGTTCAACCGAAATGCCAATCGCAGTACATATAGAATTGCACTGATTGCGATCATCCAACAGCTTCCCTTTTATTGTACTCGCCTGTGATTCAGGAACATTTGTACACACAACGGTTAACGCGCCTTGGCTCCTTGCGTTGGATGCAGATTTGCCATGACTTACAGACACGGTGTTAAACGGATTGTTTGGTTGTTGGAGTCTGGTCAACTTACTGTTGCTTAGTGAGGCCACCGGAGTCGGAGGTAATTTAGCCGGTGTATGCATGGAGGCGACTGAGGCGTACGACGCCCGACATTTCTCTACGGCGGAAGAGGTTTGCCCCGGAGCTTCCGCGGTTGCTGTTGAATGGAGGTGGGGCGTGTGACTCAAAGATGTGGACAGCAGTACTCTGGATGCTCGTCCGCTTTTGGGAGTTGAGTGAGGCAGGGAATTTGGAGAAACTGAGGCTGCAGCGCCGTTTGAGCGTCTAGCCCTTTTTTCGGCCTCGAGGTGGAGCTTTCTTTGACCGACTGTGGTACAATCATGGCCATATTCGCGGCCGGTGGTGCAAGCCTGGCGTTCAACAAATAAGCGATTTTTCGCATTCAAAGTATCGCACCTTTCCATGAGTGCACATAAACAACCGACCACTGGAGTTAACTGGCAAGTTGGACAAAACCAAAATGCGTCAGCTGCCTTGTTTATTTGCCTTGCTTCTTTGGCGGACTTTCCTATACAGCTCGGGTGGAACGAGCCACTGCAGTTTCTGCACGTTATACCCATTTTAAGAGCTTTGCCGCAATTAGCTGAAGAGCAGATACGTCGTTGCATGATATTCGGCATAGTTGTTGTTTTATCAAGCACGAGGACAAGCAAGATGTCGATCACAAATTCCAAAATGACGTTCACAGCCGTAAATCACTGAGATCTCCGAAGATATCAAGCGGAATTCCACGAAACTTTCACGGATTGATGAACACACGAAACTTATAAGATTGTTGCACAACTAACACAGCAACACACGTAAAATACAGTCATTCCAGAGAAAAAGCAGGATCCAGCGCGTGGTAACAGAAAATTCCGCGACGTCCGTGTGTACAGCCGTACAGCCTTGGGGTATGCGGTGCCAAACTCAAAACTAAGGTTGCGTCTTATTATTTCAATACAATATATTTAATCGCTTACCTATAATTTGTTTTGGTGATTTTCATACCCATGAAATAATTCCGACCAAAAGTAATATGAGTAAAGGGTACATGATGGCGTGCATCATTTGGTTGGCATATGCTTAACGTTCCATACATTTGTAGACCTAGCAAAAACGAAGTCGCTGTACCGCTTTTTATATGTCAAAGAAATATTATGGCTGACAAGTTGCTTCCATAACGTTTAAACTGTGAAACGTTTGCTCTAATGAAAACCGAGCTCATAAGCAAGTGCAAAATTACATGAGAAAACAATTTGGTCAATAAAAAGTTGCCCAAATATGTTGCATATTTCACACTCCCTGATGTGCTATTTGGGTTAATATGTCTAAAACCTTCGTAACGTCATCACCCAATATATCTAAGAGACAGTTTACAACGTTTTAAATTTTTATGTGTAGTTTATGGTGTAAAACGGTCCCGAATTGAAAAGGTTATATGGTAAAATTCAGTATTTAACATATTTGCAAACGATCAGTAGCGCAGTTCGCCCTCAAGTAAATTACAAACTATTGATAAATGACAACTAAATAAATAAATGGTTTATTCCCAAATTTATCGAGGCAAAGCAAATCAGACGTGATCAAACTTTACTGACAGCTGTGTTTCGCAACAGACACGTTGCCGTGTATGTAATCGGCAGTTGCAAAATTTTGTACAGTCAGCGGAATTTGAAGAAGTAATCATGAGGAATATAGTCGTCAGTGAATGAAGATAACTTGCTTTTAAGTGTGCTTAGTATAAACTACTAAGGCACTATAAATGTAGTGAAGATGGTAGACGTAGACAGAGGATATCTTTTTCTTATAAGTCTCAATGGAAATAGTGAAATATAGCTCTAGTCGACTTACTAGTGTGTAGTTGTGGACAGTGAATTTATTCTGTGGCGAGTTACATCCGCCATGTCGCAGTGTTGTTAAAGAGACTTTTGTGGCTTACTAAAGGAGAAAGCTTGCCAGGCGAAAACACACCAATTGCGGGAACACTGCCGTAAATAGTACTGAACACTAATGTACAAATTGCAAAGCATTTTGCCGACCAATATTACTCTCGTTTTTCGCAGTCGGATGATTTCCAATTTCCTCTGTTGGCTGACCAGATAGCTTGGTAATAGCCGCTATAATCGTTGAGGCGGGTCGAGGGTGGGAAAGTCCCAAAGAATCGTATAGTTGAGTGTCCAGAGGAGTAACGATTTCCGTTTCTGGTGTCTAAATTTTTCTGATTAGGTGTATTTTTAAGAACTGGAAAAAAGTCGTGGTGATGAATGTCTTTGAATTTTTTTGTGTATAGCCATGTTCTAGGGAGTTTCTTGTCGGTTATTACTTCCTGTCTTGGGCTAAAACGCTGTTCCCCAGTCTAATCCCGTATCCCCAGGAAGTTCGCAACCTCAAAGGAAAAGGAAGTAAAAGAACAACCGAGAGAAGACTACAAAGAGCAGGCATGGAATAAAGCGTTATTAAAATAGCATGTTAAAATAAGTAGAACTGAGACAAAATGATGCACATTGTGCAACAGTGCTTATGCTGTAAGTGTCTTTGGAATGTGCTACAATAAGTAATGGCCGTATTGCTAGTATATTACCATCTAAATAGAGAAGAAAAGCGTTGTACCAGTAAGCAAGCTACGTAGTAGCAGTTTACTAAAATGCAATGTTTGTATGGGAAGTAAAAAAAAGTGATTTTGAAAATCGACAGTGAATGAATGGTGACTCGACACCAGAGATAACTAAAAATGGAGAGCTTGCTATGCAACAGAGTCGACGTTTTTTGGGTGTAAATACAGCGGAAAGATAGGACTCAAGCACGGAGTAACACTTTTCAAGGAAAATGACATATCAGAGGAAAAGTGGGCGCTAAAGGAATATTGCCTATGTCGACGGAGCTGGAAAAAGCCCGTGAGAGAGCTGGGGTCCTACGTGTGCACGTATCGAAGAGGTTGCTACAATAGAGGAAAATTGAACAGCTGGAAATGAGTGTCTAAAAGACGACTGTGTACTGACTGGATGATGTAAGATTGATGCCTAGCAGAGAGCTGCAAAAAATAAATTAAAGAAAGGAAAAACATCGGACGTTATACAAGTAGACATTGGAAAGTCACCTTAGGACGCTAATAGATTTGCACCCATGATGACATAGCCAGGAAAAAAAGAGAGTGCTGGACGCTACATGAGCAAGTGTCGTAGGCATTGCAGCGAGTAAGGGTTAAGTGAACATCTAGACATGAGAAGCAAAGGAGCGGCTGGGTGCTGACCAAATTAGTTAAGAGTGATTGCACGAAGTGATCTATAAATGGTTAATTGAAAAAGCTAGCGAACAGGTGGAATGTAAGCATACAATAATTTTGATTAGGACGCCACTACATTTGAGGCAAAAGTGCAGCGGCGCGCAAATAATCGTCATGTTATGATGCCAAGGGAATAATACTAAGGTAGACTGGACAAGGACAAGCGAGTCAAAGGGTTGGAAGGTATTCCTTAAATATTAGAAGTTAGTTAGTGCCGTTATCTTTAATTGCTGCCTTTCAGTTTGATAAGGTACTTCTTTGACACAATTGCCAGTGGAATCACAAATTGTGATCTGCATTGACTTCGTAAATCCTAGTATTCATATTCCAGAGGCTGCTGACTAACAAAGCGGGAACTGAGAGGACTTGCAGGCTTGCTAAATGGGGTACGGAATCTGATCAGCACAATATGATTCTAAGCCATAACAATGAAGGAGAAGCGTTAACTTTCAGTCTAAAATTGCTAATATAAAACAGCTGTACACAAAACATAAGACAATACTTATATTTTTCATTGCTGCGATCGTAAACGGCTAGTGCTTACAGGTCAACGGTCAAAATCTTCCTAGGAAAACACAAGAAAGCGGACGCATTATACCAGTTTAAACACTATCATTCTCGGCGAAAAGACTGTTCCGGTGGATATTCCTGGAAAGTATTGACAAAAGCTACCGAGGTCAAATTTGCTTACATATTGCAAATAAGTACGGTATTTCTCCCGGAAGCGCTGATAATGACAGCTTAGTATCGAAAGTAGTTTCGAGTTTAAGGCCTACTCCTTCACATTTTTGTGCTCAAAGTATCGTTTGAATAAACAAAACGCAATCTGCGACTAATAACCAGTTCTGAACTATACGCATTTGCGTTGCTACTCATGGCATGTTCATACTCCGTCTGATCGCCCCGGAATAAATACTATTGGTCATTGCTTTGTAAAGTCTTATAATAAATATACCGGGGAAAATATCGTTTTCTAGATTTGTAATTGGTTTCTGCATTTTTGCACTGTTTGCAACTGAAATAATGTAGTAGGATGTGAAGTAAGTCTATGATTTCTCAAAAGCTGTACGTGGCGCTGAGTATCATTGCAGTCCGTTGTTCCTTGTTTTTCAATGGTTCAATGGTTCAGTGGTGTATGATGGGATAAAAAGCATAACTTTACAAGA
The DNA here is from genome assembly GCA_944474145.2 of Dicrocoelium dendriticum. Classification (NCBI taxonomy): domain Eukaryota; kingdom Metazoa; phylum Platyhelminthes; class Trematoda; order Plagiorchiida; family Dicrocoeliidae; genus Dicrocoelium; species Dicrocoelium dendriticum. The sequence continues at coordinate 10,690,209 of OX104066.1, forward strand.
CCCACAGGATGGATATGTAAAAGAAAATTAAAATCAAAATGTTCCAACGTGGAACGAAAAATTTCAGGGGTTAATCATTGCACTTTAACAAAGTGTTGTGTATCGTTTATCACTAAGATGAAAATCTAAGTCTTTCAAATGTCGTCATGTCTGGTGCGTTCACCACGTGGTTTGGTAATGCATTCCAGTGAGAACAGATTCTAAATGAGCAACAATACTTTTTACAATTCAAACGAGAGTGTTGCGTCGTTAGTTTCAGGTGGTTGCTTCGGTTTTGTTTGTATGGGGCTAGAGTCAACAGTGATGTACATGGATGCTCGCCCTCCGTAGAGATAAATGACGTTCGTTCACATAGTAATATTTTCATTGATTACTTTGCTTATCTGTCGATTTCACATTCACCTGTGAAGCCACCTGCACTCCGCTCTATGTACACGGAGTCTTATCAGTCCTGCACTGATGATATAAACTTGGCTGGCAGCCAAACACGTGCAATCAACTCGCCCAGCTCGGCGAACCTAACAACAACTGAACACGTCTCCTTAGGTAACAGTATTCCACGTACAGTGAGCAACACCGAAACACCAAGTGCATTCCAACTAATTGCTTTGGACACAGAGTTACGTGCTAAACGACCTTCGATTTGTTTGTCTCCTTTTTCCTTTTTCACTATTTTCGGATACATTATGGACATCAGTGACATAAGTGGCAATATTATTTTACGTATAGAAACCCAGGGACTCAAACCAGTTGATTGCTATTTAATAACATAGGAAATACGTTCGTGTTTAAATTTTACCGATAGCTTAACATTAAGATAATAGAGTCGCTGCTTTTGTCTTTACTCGGCTGATGCGTCAAGTTTGATCTCAACTGTGTGTTAAAGGCAGCATCACTTCGCTTAAACATTTACCATGTTCCGCTGTTTCCCTATGACTCAAGCTTAGCCCTGTTGTATATTACTCGCGAGTAGCAGGAATTTAGTTGTAATTTTATTAAGGCTTTCATATCAGTGGTTCACAAGCTACATAGCACAGCCTAGCCCGGAGCAGCACCAGACGCGTTTCGCCCTCTTGGGGCTCGTCAGTGGTGCGCATACTTTAGGTCTCCTAGTGCGGATCAAACACCTGACCGCTATTGGCAGATGCTAACTAGCCAGCACCTAAAGCCACTGAGGCACGGGGGACATTGGTAGGGCTACATAATTTTCAAGCTAACGTGGATATAGCAACACCTATGTTCCACTGTCACTGACAGTAGATAGCCTGCGAGTTGATAACGTCCCCAGTAGGGGACCGAGGGAATGCGCACCACTGACGAGCACCAATACGGTAAAACGCGTCTGGTGCTTTCCCGGAGAAAGCTCTGCCAATTAGCCCTGTTTGCCTACACACGTCTACGCGAATCACACCCGTATTTCGCGATCCCAAATGCTTCCTGTGATCAACAAATTCAGTTGCTAGATCTCTCGTGATAATATCCTTTTTCTGTCTCGATTCGTCGTCATGTCGTCATCGCTCTCATCGTGGCTGCATGTTTCTGGATGAAATCAGTTTCGTTTGGATGCTCTCCGTGTTGCGTCCGTGTAATGGTGCCATGTGAGTGGCTTGTGTCACTTTGATTTGATTTTACTAGATAGTGCGCAATTTTGAATCCCAATTGACAAGATTTCACATGTATTTCCATTTGCTTTTTTAATTGGCTAGTATAATTTTGCTTTATTAAATGCCAGTTGCTGTGGAAGATCAGATTCAACAGTTTGTGGGATTTATCCGGTAGACTGTGTTTTTCAAAGTGTCGAGGCACGATTTGTCGCCCGCAGTATAATCTGACAACCATGTCTTCCGTTCATCTGTTGCTGTTTTTAAATCGCCTGATTAACTTTGGATAAATTTAGAAATGATTTGCCTACTTTTCTTGGTAAAGAAACGCAATGTCGTGAAAGCTTTTGAAAGCTCATACATTTCTGAAAGATGATCACCTGAAAAATAACTCAAAGCTCCGTGAGATTTCTTGGCAGCCCTATCTTGGGACTACCTGTATTGGCCGTGAATAGTTTCAAAAATATACATTAATGGGATGCTAATGTGTGGAATAAAACCTTCTGCACCATGTAAAGTTTAAGCACCAAAGATATTGGCAACGTAATATAGTTTTTTGACCGTTTCACCATTCATTGTACAAGTTTTATTTGATGATGTTAGCCTCCGGTTGATCACTTTTGGCAGTATTGACAAAATCGCATTTCGTTGAATGTCTTCATTCATTTAAATTAGTTCGTGGAAATTTAGATACCAATCAGTTTCATTTCTTATTCTGAATTTTACGGCCTTAAGTACTTGTGTTATCACCGCTGGTTTTCAGAGACCTTAAAATCGTTACTTTCTCTAGCCGTTGGACACCATCTTGTTTTCGGATTATTCACAATGCCGAAGCAGTAACACGGGTACTTGTTCCAAGGTAGTCGGATAATTTGCAAAAGCTCTCACATGGGTTTTGAGTCAAACTTAAATATCACCTTTCATTTGTTGGATTATCAATTTCGAATTTTCCTCGTCTTCGTGAAATCCAACATGATATCTTTCAAACTTTATATGAAAATTGCCGAAACAAGATATAACCGGAAAGAGTAACACCGACATGTAGGTTTCATCATTCCCGTACGAACAGGTCCGTGTGTTTGGTCCAACAACCTAGCTAGAAGAGCGTCAAGGTTTCAGCTCAGCCTTCCTCCTCTACTTGTGTAAAATCACTGGCATATAGTCCAATCGTTATGAGGAGCCCTGTTTAACCTGGCCTAAATTGTTTACCTTTGTTGTGTCCTACAAGCACTGATGTCCCAGCAGGTGAAAGCCTGCCTGCTGAAGACCAGTGAAAAGAACAAAGACGAAAGTCACAAAAAGAATTTGAGCGTTTAACTTATCTAAGTCAAAGTTAGTCAAACCACGTGAGGCTGGTAATATACTTCACCCTGCAAGATCAACCGCTTCCGACCTGAGGCTTTATAGCATCATGACAATCAACAAGTCGCTGTCCAGTGAACTACCACCTCAAGTATGGTACAATCAAGGTGTCATATCTCTACAAATTCTAATTGACATACTCCTCGGCATTTGTAAGGATTCCGTAAAAGTGAGGCAAATTACCCATCTTGCAAAGCAATGTGATCAACAAAATCGGCTTATTGGAAGCACTTTTGTGGACAAAGCCAGTCCAAAACAGATTTTGTCCCGCCTAATTAGGCTAAAGGTTTTGAAGATCCATGTTCATCTAGAGTTGGACTAAGTAGGACGGGAACGGCTCAAGTCTGCCATCATTGAGCTGAAAGGACATACTAGTGAGATGGAACCAAATCTTCATATCGTAAAATTTCTGGCGGTTTCCAAGAAGCTGCGAATAGGGATAAACAAGTTTTTCACACTTCAAAAACACCCGGTGGTTGCTGCTACGGTTTGTGTGTAGTCATTACCAATATTTGATATGCTATAAAAAAACGCGACGAGCTTTATTGTTTTCTTGCTTTTAAGCGGTCAGAAGTAATGGGACTAGCAGAGATAGCTGCATTCAGATGTATGCATCCAGGAAACTGCAATCAGCAGTTACACGTTCTTCCGCTGACAAAGACAAACGAATGCCCTCGGTGGCGTCTTGCTCTACATCTAGTCTCCCCTAAGAACTGACGATGATTTGTGTGAGCTACACTGGTGCTCCACCCATCTCAGGTGCGGAGAAATACTTGTTGGTGCAGTCTATTACAGCCACTTGAGTCGTACTTTGGATCGACTCTCCCAACTTTGAAGCCACATAAGTCGTCCAAATTTACTTTTTATGCGAGTTTTCTACTGTACTCGAATACGATCGCCTGATGTGCATTTTATGCATAAACATATTGTGGCTGGAGCAAAGTTCGTGACTTTGGTACTCAAAACTGGTACATTGCAAACATATGCTAACCAAGACACATAACACCACGATCAACCCCGTCCTGTCTCGACTTGATGCTAACGAGCTATGAACAGCTATTGTGTGACGTACGGATTCCGGAGCTCCTGCCTACAAGCGACCCCTTAGTGCTCATAGCTGATATAAAATTTGCTATGCCGTATTCACATCACTGGAGCCAGATTACTACTACTGGACAACGGAAATGACCGTTTAGATCGAGCTGTGAGCATAAAGGATAATCCACTGTAACAGGCTGCATATGCGGAAGACTGATAGACATTTATAAAAGAGAGATTGGCATCACTATGTTCGCAATTTAGGCCATTGAAATGTCGGAAGGTTGGACCGTTAAAGCCTCCTTGGTTTACCAAGGTGTATGAAACTCTGGCTCGGAGTCAGTGCAGGTTGTGGGACAGGTTCCTCCTCTCTGGCTTTGCTAATAACTGTGAGGCCTATACAAGTCAGCTGGAAATCTTCAGCGGTGCAAAAATAAGCGCTTACGGTTCGAAGAGCAGCTCACAATCATGCATATCGACTCGAACAGAATAATAGCGCACGTGAAGTGACACTTGAAGCCGGCAGATGACTTACTGCTTATGGAATTCTTGTACAGACAGCCCCAAACCTCCAACACTGAGCATACTTCCGCCTTCGCATCGCACTTGGCTTCTGTATTTGCAAATTACCAGGTGTCTGAACAAAGTTTGACGAGTACCGCTTTAACCTAACTCGACTGTCTGGATTGCAGTGTTGAAGAAGTATGTCAACTACTCGCCAGTGTTAACAGAACAAACCTGAAGGGGACCTAATGTGTTCGATTCACTGATACTTAGATCAATTTCAGCCATCATCTATTCTGTCGTGACTGATCATTTCAACAGGTAGCTGTCCGAATTTTCGTTTCTGATTTACCGGAAGTGTTCGCTGATGAAGCCTATTCAAGAAGGCAGCAACCATGAAAAAAGCAATAACTGCAGATCAGTTTGCCTGACAACTATTTTGGCAAACGTTGTTGAGAAAATCGTAAAATATCGACTGCTGCGTTTATTACAGTCAAACGAGTTCCTGACTCCCAAACAGCACGGTTTTTGCATGGCCGCTCATGCATTACAAACCTGCTTGTGACATGGCATGTGCGGTTGCAGGCGATAAACATGCGGACGCCTCTTGACACAATATGCGTTGACTTTCGTAAGGCATTCGACAAGGTCAGTCATGAGGTTCTACTTCATAAACTTAGGATGTGTTGTATCGGTGACTTATTGCACCAGTGGATATTTGACTTCCTTCTTGGACGAAAGTGGAATGTACAGGTCCACGACCAACTAACTGACTGAAAGCACTCTACAGGTAGCATACATTAAGGCAGTGTGCTGGGGCATACTCTGTTCCTGATGCACATCAGCGATCTACCCTCTCTTCTTCGGTCACCGTGTGCCATGCTTGCGGACGACAAGAACATCTGGACAGTAATTGACCTACTGGATGACTGTGGTTTACGTCAGCAAGACATAAACGGCCTATCCACATTGACTGCAGAAGCTCATCTATCATTCAACCTAGCAATGTCTGTATTTATGAGCCTGTGGAAGGGTGCTAACGGACGAACCAACACACTTGACGGCCCAACGCCATATCTCACACCCTCGTGAAGGATCAAGATGTAAGTTTGAGCCGCTCGTCTGTGGATAACATAAACAGGCTATATCACAACGGACTGCGCATGATTTGTGCGTTCAAAACTTACTTCGGCACATGGTCTATAGAAGTTGCCCATCGCCTCTTCTCTTCCATCAGTAGACAAATGCTAGATTACGGTTCGCCGGCCTACTTTACGATTACCCGAGGCGAGGCACAGAAGATCTTACGGGTTCCATATTTTGATATCAGGGCCATCCACAGTACAAGCGGGTTTGCGGTATGAAGACAGGACTCTACAGGTCTCTACAGCTTGTTATAAAGTCGGATGCTAGTCGACCTCAATATGATCTACCGTATTCTACATCTCGGTGACATACCTATGCTGAGGCCAATGCTGCAGTTACGATAACCATGCAGCACAACCGGACACAGGCGATATCACGTCGTGGCAGATGTGAAGCGAGTTCCCCATCCACTGTGCTTCGAACGGAGAGTGGTAAATATTTTGAACTGTTTGCCTGAATTTTGTGATGGAGGCCACATCTGTTCACTTGTTCAAACGGTGGATAGATTTATTCTTCTACACTATTTGATTCAGAGCACGATTACAAACATACGATGATATCATACGTTTGTGACTTCTACAATACCGTGACTCAGCTCATTTAAATTTTACATGAGAGCGCGATCATCACGTGACAAATTTTCCAACGATTTTCAACATACTACGATGTAGTTGTAAGAAATTCGTTTCTATTTGCGCCACAATACGGTATTCCGGATTAAGTAAAGATGCTTCTTGCTGCGAATGTGGTTAACAACCTATTATTTTCGAAATGGATCCAAATTCACTTCACACGAACAAAACAATGATTTATTCGCAGTATCGACGTAGCATTCGCCTGGAAACTCCTTTACACTCTACAGGACCATTTTTACTCCTACATGACAGTTCTTTTCTGAGATGACAACCGCAAAAGATAAAAGCAGTTGATTACTGTAAACAGGAGGTTCGCTTAGTCTTCGAGTAATGGGTCAAACGAAAAGAAAACTGAGACTGAACTGCGATGCTATGCAAAAGAGATGAATATTCAACAACGACAAACCTCAACAGTAACTGCTCACTACCGGCACAACAGTGTCTGCATTAAGTACTTAAATAGGGTACAAATCACCGTTCTCGTCACTATACTGATAGATGGAGACGACTTCAAATAAATAAAGAAATAATTGTATATTCCTCGGCGGTGCTTGGTGCAGTCCAACCATGTGGTTTTGCAGCCAATTAGCACGGACGCTTATATTGCACCGCCGTGTCGTATGCAATGATGTGGCTACCGTCCAAAGCCTAAAAGAGGATAGCGCATCAAGTTCAAGGGTATCCATTATGGGCGTCCGTGTGCGCTGGCCAGGCCCGCACAAAGTATGTGACCCAACGGATGTCGAACAGATTTAATGTAAATGTGGTCAAAGGGTGTTGTTATAATGGACATTAGCATGAGTGCAGAGTGTGGGCAAACAGATGGGACATGGTTGTTTAATGAATAGGTGCATGGTAACACTTTTGTTTGGGAACAAGCAGACTTGGATAGCAGATGATGGAGAGGTGGCGGTGACGACATGCACGCGAACTGTTCCAATAGCTAGCTGGCAGCTTTGGCTTTTTGTCCTAAGGCAAAGTGTTGATTACAACGAAAACGAACTCACAGTTGCTTTCTTAGCTTTTCGCGTTTTTTCCCCAATTCCGCGGAGATTTCCATTTTTTTGTGACATTTAGAATATTTCGCGATTTTTCTGCATTTTGTGTAATCGCAAAAGTTTCGGGTCTTTAGGACTGAGTAAATTACCAATTAAAACGTTCGGAGGATTACCGAAGTGAATGTAAAAAGATGAAGGGTAACACTAGCAGTGGAGAACGAAAGCAAACATTCTTTTTTTAGATGAGTTAACATGAAATTCATGCAAACGATTTCACAGGTTACATTATCTACTTAAGGGAGAGAGCTGGCACGCACACTGTTTGTTTCGCGCTTTGATTTTCTCGGAATGAAATGAACTGGAACATATAGCATAAACAGGAAAACTATTTGTAAAGGCTTATTTTGAAAAGTAAATT
>OX104066.1:10698408-10785172 GCA_944474145.2 Dicrocoelium dendriticum
CGACTAACGTATACGAAAAGAAATAAAGTGAATAAAGACAAAGCAACGTAATTTCATCCAAACACCGTTTTAGATGGGGGGGCGCAATGCGCCGAGAAAACGTCAGTAATATGAGAATTTTAAGTTGCTCAGTGTTAATGTTCGCTCACCGGTTAGAAATTACATGTTGGCGAAACTCTAACGGGTTTTCGTGAATATTTTCAACTAAGTAATCTGACACTACAGGAAACCTGGCTTCATACGGACATTGGGGATGCAATTGCGAACCTTGCTGGATTTCTCTTTTATCCAGTTGCCCTGTTGGCTGTACGCACGGACGCCGCAGCTTTTTGCTTTTCCGTGCTGGATTCTACTTTTGCTTTGGAAATACTGCGTTATACGTGTTTGCTCTGTGTGAATTTTGCACCAATACTTTGCTTTTGGCGCATTATTTCATCCGTGCGAATTTGGTGTATATTATCCAGCCACTCTCGGATCTCACTGGTTGGCCCAACTTCCGTCTGTATCCGCCATCTTGGATTTGTTCTACAACAAGCGAACAAGTGTCTAACAGATCACCAGCTAGACTGACGGCCTTTGGAATCACCATACCAGTGTTGACGTTGCAACGAACGGCTTCCGCAGATCTGACAGTCACAATGGAACGTACTGATTGCCCACGGAAAGCTAAGCCCAAAGCTCACGAAATAAACGTTAGTTGTGGCGTAGACTGCTGTGTAAAACTTGTGCGATTTGGAATAAAATGCAGAAACTGCCAAAATTACTTCCATTCTCGATGTGCTCCTCTTAGTCTCAGCCAGATAAAACTTCTTAACAGTACGACTGATTCTCTCTGCTTCTGCACTGAGCGTACGCCCCTTCCACTAAACAGATCTATAACTATGTTGGCGCAGAAGTGCAATAGGTTGACAAAGATTATATAGCAAGCAGCAGCTTTGAAATCTGTCCCACATTAACCAGACAAATCAGTGCCTCGAACTCGATCCTCAACATCAACCTCGAATTCAGTATAGTGTAAGAGTAACGATCTAGGATTAGCCACTGCGACACTAGTGCCTCCTCATAAAGATGCGTTCGCCAAACATTCCTCAACAGAATCCCCCAGCACACTAAACACTTTTAGAGGGCCGACGACCTACTCGTCCGTTGTTGCTACTCATATGACGGAGGCACCTCCCCTTACAACCCCGGCCACTGCCAAACGAGTTAGTACTGCCAATACAACCAAAGGACTCAAGTCACCATCACTTGTCCAACCGAAAAAGCAGCCACTCGTCCGTCCAAACAGGAGAAAATGAAACACTACCATAATTCTCTAACTGCTACTTGCTCTAATGTGACTGAATCCGGGGTGTACTCCATAAAAGATAAGATACTAGACGACAGAAATCAGTGGGACTCCCTGTGTCAACTAAGAGAGGTTTAAGCTAAACGAGTTAGTATGATGCGTCTCGTCTGTCACCCAAACTCCGTACACTATGGTGTACCTCGGTAACTCCTGATAACACTTCAGTCAGGTCATGATGCAAAAGCAGTTCTCTTGTCAGCCGCCTGCCTCCGTATCACCACATGTACTGTTCGAATATTTTCAGTTGTTACTTGTAGCGAACGACAGAAGCGCAAACATATCCGGATGACTTTCGTAAACAACAAGACTCAAAATTTATCTTTGTTAAGGTTGTACCCGAGCTCCAGTCACTAAGCGAGCTAGAGGTTAAAGCACATGACTAGAATGAATGGCGTTTTATTCATAAAGTACTCTCACTCAAAAATGTTGCCGCTACTTCGACGTCAAGGTTTCCGCTATCACCTAACTACAAAGGGTGTGGTCCCCGAGTGATGAAAGTATCACTCCGAACTGATCGTAGAACATCTGATCAAAAAAGCGTAAAATACTGCTATCCGAAATACGTATAAAAGCAATAGGCACCGGGCCACAGATAGACAATGTAACACTAAGCAAGCAACTTACCAATACAATTTTCTCACCGTGTGGATCAGAAGGGGAACAATGCTGAAACACACCGAAAGCTGAAGGAGAACAGAGTTGTCACCTTCTTGTTGGCGCTGAGAGCTCTATATAACAACCAAAACTGGCCCTAGGGCCTGCATCATCTGCCCTTCAAAAGAACCACCTGCAGCAGACCCAACAAGTGTCGACACAGAACCATATCGGAAACAATCATTCACAAACACACTTCTGGCCACCGATGCCCTCACCTGCTTGTATAGCAAAGCACAAGCTCTTCTCGTCATGATAACGGAACTTCGTATTCGTCAGGTCTTTACATATTAGGACCTAGATATGGTCAACGAAAAATGGCTGAACACAGAGATCATGGATGCTGAGATTGCACTACCCGGCATCACTTCCATACGAAACAATCGATCTAGCAGGGAAGGGGGAGCGCTCCTGTATTATCGATCCTAAATGCATGTTGATGTCATTGAGGACTCAGAAACGCAAGTCGTTGGCGCTCTTTGGTGTCGTATGCACCTAAGAGATGGTGATGTATGGTTATTAACAATAGTTTACCGCCCTCCAATGTCCAACTTGGAAATGGATAGATGCCTAGCTTCTGAGATGAAACGAGTCGTGGCACGACCATACAGTGACGGCTTTCTGGTGGGGGAATTCAACCTGCACGCAATCGAAGTTCCAGCATCGCACTGTGAACAATTCAAGGCGGATTTGCAAGAGGTGGTAGCCGACGTACCTCTGTATAATCATGTCACCTTTCTCAAGCGATGCCGAACGGGCGACACACCCTTTGTTTTGGATTTGGTGCTCTCAAATAGGGAACTAATGGTTGACACCATGACCATAGATGCGCTACTTGGACTTAGCCATCTAGCGATTTTGCTCTTTCATTACATCTGTTACTCGGAGTACATCAGTGAGAACAACCTGGAAACCTATGTCATTACACTTTACGATAAACTGTCCAACTTGGTTCAAGAAGCCGACTGGTCATCCCTGCCTGAGAAGCCGCCCAATATCACCTGGATTTTGTTCCTCACCGAATTCACTGTGCTACTGGCAAATACGTCAGATAGCAAGGTCCATCGCCCGAAGCAAGTGAATTCGTTCCTGAGGAGCCATACTAGAAAATGCATGGCCTTAAGGGATTCAGCCTGACGCGCTTACAAAGTCTGTCCAAGTAACCTTACCTGAGGGGCTTACGCAACTCAACGAAACCACTGAGTTAACTTGATCCGCGAAGACACATTTGAGCACCAACAGAAATTGGCGGCGAAATTCAGTACAAATCGCAAGTTGCTGTACATACACAACAAGCTCCGCAGAGTGCATCGCGGGGTCCCGGTCTCAAGCAAACCGCACAAGATGCCGTCAACATGCTTCGCCAACACTTCATGCATATTTTCCGGAATAAATCATCATTTCATCCGGTTTTTACACAGCTTTCATTGATACCAGGGTTAAACCACTGATGGTAATGTGATGAAAACGCCAATGTCACTGCGTGTGCACAGCTCACCTGGCGTAGACAACATCAAACCGAAGGCAGTAAAGACAGCGGCCATGAACCTTATCGAAACATTAGCTCAGTTCTTTCAACGTTGACTCGACGAAATGCAGGTTCCGACAATGTGGAAACGTGGACTAGTAACTCCTTTGCACAAAAGTGGTAATCGTTCGGAGCCCTCGGACTACCTTCCAACCACTCCCCTCACAGTTTTATCCAAAGTAATGGAACGTACAATTGCAGAGACGCTCATGGCATTTCTTGAGAGCAACAACATCCTAGTGTCACAGCAACACCGATTACGCCGAAATCGATCATGCGCTACAAACTTGCTGCTAGCCCAAGCAAGCTGGACAGAGTTAGCCGATGCCAGAGTGGGAGTCGACGTTGTCTACCTGGACTTCTCGAAAGCGTTCGATCATTTGGACCACCGCATTCTCCTGCACAAGCTTTGAAGTAATGGAATCGGTGATCCTATACTCAGTTGGATCGGCAACGTCCTCGCTCAACCTCAGTCGAATGTGAGATCCCGCGGCTTCATTTTCGACCCAATTGACCTCCAGTGTGGCGTACCCCACGATCGGTACTGGGGTCACGTTTATTCCTTACATTCATTTACGATCTTGTCAGTGCACTGTCGTCGAATTTCTTGCTATTTTTAAGCGATTTCAAAATTTGGCATAACACCAGGACATCGGACGATCACATAGCCTTGCGGAGGGATCTCTACAGGGCTCATGCGTAGTCATCCGACAACCGGCTCCAGTTCAACGGGACCAAGTACAAAGTCTTAAGCATACTCTAATTAGCTTATCTGTAAATATCGACTTGGGGACTGGTAGTTACAGCGTGCTTCCCAAGAATACCACCCCAGGGTGATCATGCAGGATGACCTTAGTTGCTCGAGAAAGGTTGAAAGGGTATCAAAAATAGCTAGTCAAAGTCTTGGACTGTTATGGAGGGTTTCGACAAATCTGAGCCATCAATCTTTCCGCAGATGCTGAACGCCTACGTGAGGCCTCACGTGGAACATGCGATGAAGCCAGGCGTCTATGGCGCAAGCGCGAAGTCAATAGACTTGAAGCATCACAATGTAGAGCGACCAAACTCGTTAGAGGATTGTTTCATCTATCCTACCAATACAGACTACAGTCCCTGCGATTTTAAAATGATGCACATCGACGTCAGCGAGGAGAACTAATCCTGGTTTGCTTAATACTGACAAACCCAACTCACCCATGTCGAAATCTGTTGCAGCTGAGCCAAGATACCAATCTGAGAGGCCATCAGCTCAGACAGGCAACATACTACAATTGAGTTGATTCTTCACGCAGTGTTTTTTCCATCCGCATGTCCCGTGTCTGAAATGTCCTACCGACCCACCTTGTCCTTGCCCTTACATAACTGCTTTTCAAAAAACACCTTGATGAAAAGCTTTCAAACTTGCATTACTTGATATAGTCCCCTCCACTTGGAGGACGAAAAACCCAAATCGAACCATGTGCTTAAGGGCACTCTCCGCAACGTTGGAATGAAGATACATGCAGTAGTGTCCATGTGATTAGTCTGGATGCAGAAAAACTGGATTAACCTATCACATCTGTCAAATGAAGAAACGAACAAGTGAGCGTTGTCGTTTCCGTTTTATTTCTCACGCACTTACTGAACTATACCAACTTTTTATATTATTTTGCGCGTGCACATCCCATTCCCACTTCAAAATATCATTATGCAGCGCTACATTGAACTCGGTTTATGCTTGAAATAACGATTTACTTACACGATGATCCTGCAAATTTTCAGTTTTGCTCTAACCATCCTACGGGACTTATCAAGCACATGCGTTTTTACCCGTGACAAATCATTGTTCATTGTTCAACGTATTTGTACTTAGAGGAAACGTTGGCGTGTCGTCAAGGTCAAATCAAATCATGATGAAAAGCAAACAGATGGATTTTCCTCTTCATCTGGCAGCGTTCAGCGATATATTCGTGAACTGTAGACTAAGATGCATGCACAGCTATCTCTTGATTTTGCTTGTTAGCATATAAATCACTTAGGCTGTCCCAGTCGTAGAGTGTTATGATTTCAGCGTGTAATGATAAAATTGCTCTTGAATACCTTGAGTTATCCTTGTGTATAATTGCAGACGAATTTAACGAATCTGGGGCTGGATCTGTCGCAAATCTAAGGATGAAGGACACCCGAGAATTTCCAACCAGATTAACGGCAGTCCTAGACAAATTACCTGTTAACCATCTAAAATTATTCACCCTATGGTCGAGTAAATCTTTGAATTAATCATCATGCCATTATAACATTAACATATGTTATTTGAGTGTCAAATGAATGGAAATTGCCCACCTTGTATCAGCAGGGAATATTGCCGCATTTGGAATGCTGCCACCTACAACCCAGTTATTCTTCCCCCAGTGATGTCAACGTTGAAATAGTCGATCATTGCTGATACGCAAAGTTGCTATACAACAAGATTTAACAAATTAACATTGAACGAACGCGACTGATTAAAAACCCGTATAAAAAAGTTATTTACCAAGGCACGTGACAGTTTGGCTGACAGCGGATAATGGAATGGATACGGAGATCATCTGTCTAGAATTTGCTAAATCCCCCGGTGCTTAGCTCACTACATTTCTTTTCAAAATTTGCAAAGATTCGATATTGTGAAATCTGTCGTTGGATGAACGGAATACCTCAAACCTCAGCGACGACTACAGGTTTTGGTTCACGGCTCATTGTCCGATCTTACTGAGGTAGACTGCGGTGTTCCGCACCGATCAGTGTTGAGGACACGCTTATTACTAGTTTTTACTAACGACCTCGCAAATGTCTTCAAAATAGTTTCTTGAATTTTACCAATTAGGTTGAGATGATGTGAAGCATGTGCACTTTGGTATAACATGAATTGCGGCAACGGCACTGGGACCTTGCTTCCCTTCTACGCGAAAGATGTAGAAATAAAATAAACACAATAAACCTAATAATATATGCAGGTTTTGTGACCATATATTTAAAAAACCCTCAATAGGGCGCGACTTTGGGATGGTAAATCCATAGGACCTGTCCGGTTAGAAGCAGTCATTGAACGTGCATTAAGCTATTAACAACATATTGTCTCTTACAGTGCCTTTTGGAGGTTTGACCCCCCATCCGCTTTCAAAAGCTCAATGCGTAAGCGGGTCTCTATGTTGATCACGGAATTAAGGTATGTAACCATGTGTAACATGAGCTCTGGATGCACTGATTACATCACTGCGAACGACGACTAGGGAGCTATAGAGTATTGCTTCATCTGCCGTACCAACTACTCCTGAAAGCACTCGGATTTTACAGCAAATTAGTTTGGAGTCTATGCTTGGACCACATTTTGACGTATCAGATTTTGTAGAACTCTACACATGTTCGCCGTAAAATCCTTAATCATCGCAGCGAAACTTACTGTGTGGTCATCAATTGAACCTGATCACTAAATACAGCTGGCTGAAAGGCAGAGTGAATTTTCTTTCGCTCCGAATTTGTCATCCTTAGAACACGCTACAGACTTATGTCTATTGTTTGCCCGCGTCGCAACATTTTATCTTTATGTTACTGATTGAAATCAGGCCTGATAAGATTGTCACTGGCACGGTTGGAGCACGCCTACGGTAAAGGCCTGGAACGCTGACCAACCGAACGGATTCGCGCTGATCTGACGTCGTTAGCTTAGCCCGGGGTACGCGCTGGTGATGACGCAAACTGGGCAAGCGTGAGAACGATCCTAGCCGCAAGTATTCGGGTAGAAGCTGTGCCCTCGGAAAGGACGCACACGCGAGGGGGTTACGGTAGACAGACACTAGTGACTTAGACGCTAATGCTGAACGGCTAACAACGCATACAATATCCCGTGAACCGACCGACTTCCAACTAAGGCAATGAGGCAGCAAGACAGGCGATCCTCTGAAAGCTATTTTACCACCAACAAAGGGAGAATCACAGTCAGTGCTAGGGTCGTTAAGTTAGGGAAAATTTCTACCACGACGCGGTGGTCGTTTGTAGAAGAACATTGTCAGCAGGTGCGCAGTTGGGCCGCATCTCGGAGTGGCTGAACGCTGCTGCGTTTCGGGGAGGAATTGGACCTCGCTTTCCAAGGCCATTATGGCGGAGTTTCTTGGGCGTTTTTGCGGGGATTTTTGACGGGCCCGCAACACTTTGAATCAACGATATATTACCCCTATGTATTACCTGTTATGGATGATGTCACTGCACCGTCATCGGAAATGTCGTGTTATTGGCAGCTCACACACAGCCCCTCTCGGCAGTGGGTAAGAATGTTATTTGAATAAACTCGTAAGTAGACGAACACTGGCAGATGCCAACCTTTTGTATTTTATCTTCAGTGCCAACCCAATAACACGAAAATATATACGACGACAGGTAAGGTGAGACGCGAACAAAAGCAAACAAAAAACATGTATAAAAAGGTCTACCTCGAGCTACCATTTAAGGGTGATTTCGCCAATAAGAGGCAACGAAGTGCATAACTTCCTCATTCCAGAGGACTTATTATTCTACTGATACTGATCTTATCAACTGCACTCATCGAATGCCTGTTACCCCAATGACGGGAAAACAACCTATTTTCGTCAACTCACATTATATTTACCAATTTAAATGCAGTTGTATACAATACATCGCTAGTACCAATAGATCTTTTAATTCCAGTAGAAGGGAACGTGTGCCCAAATGATTGCCGCATCGAATCACCCAGTCGTCGGTTACTCATACCACCTGTTCACGTAAGCCACATGCTTCATATATAGGTAGGCATCTGTTGGCCACTTGTCATCAGTTTGATTCAACCAAAATGTTTACAATCGTGTTTGGACATGCTAACGCCCGTTTCCTATGTTTCGCAGAGGCAGTCGCGACTAGCCTTATCAAACCCGCACTCTGTGTGCAGAAACAGTTGTTCCTAAACCTACGGCAGCCCTGGGCGTAGGGGTATCACACCTGCCTCCTCCCCAGTCTCACCTTATCTATCGTCGTATAATTTTTTATGTTATTGGGTTGGCACTGAATCGACAATATGTAAGGTTGACATCTGCCAGTTTTCATCTTCTTAAGTTAAACTCAATTCTGTTCTGATGCGGAGTCAAAATGTCACCACTGTCGAAGTGAGAGCAGTCTTCACCTGTTTCGTTTCTGCCGGCAATGTACAGGTAGTAAACTTGCATCCTAATCAGCGGTGTTTTCAAATTCCAATCTCTAGAATCCCACGCCGCTCCAGCAGAACAAATCAAGGTCCATCTGTAAGGAATTATCTGCTCCAGATTCATGTCACTTCACCAGCCAGTACCGAAAATTAAACAAGCCATCCAAGGTAACGATAAATAGATCTAGCCCACAGGTATCTAAAACGACTAACAAAATAAAGTGCAGTGGTTACTGTAACGTTTATTGATCAATGTTTCACAGAATATCAACGTAACAGAAACCGAGCGATAACCCTAACCAAGGGACGGGTTCTTAATCACATGCTTCCTTTGGGCTGCGTGATGATTCCATGGTGGCAATGTGGTGTCCATTTTTCAAAACCGGGTTGATAAAACCGGATTCAGTGAGACGTAAAGCACACGGCATGAAGAGCACCAGACGGTGATTTTACTTAGGTGGGAACCAGCATGAGTTTGCACCACCTTCTTCCCTGTTGGATTTCAAACTGTCTGAAACCTTTCTTCACATTTCTGTGCTGAAAACAAATCCTAATTTACCACCTTCTTGTAGACGTGGCTAATTTCTGGTAAATACCTGTGTTTAAGTTAAACGTGGCATGCTCGTATTCCGCAATGCCAATGATGAATTTACTTCGTCACATGTGCTTTGTCTGCCACGGTTTAGATTTCTTCATTCTCATTCCGCTGATTCCAATGAGTAAATTATTCCGTTGATATTGACCCTCATGAAAATGCGCGTGAAAGCTTTTGTATTTCGACAGTGTCTAGTTCAACTTAGTGGACTGAACAATGCCTGTGCTCCGGCATCACTAACCGGTGTGGATCATGCATTTTTGAGAGGATCCCATGACACGCATGAATAGCAACAAATCCGATGTTCCGAGACCTCCCGCGGATGGCTATCCATGTGATCTATTTGGCTACTCTACATTCGAGTATAACGGATGGCGATAAATGGTTGAATGATGAATAATTATTGCGTCTGATTAGTATGTCATATTAAAACACTCGTTTCGTGAATGCATTGTGACGAATAATCTCCATGTTAAGTGCGACGTGCCGTGAAGTGGAACTTGGTCAATTCAGTCACTGAGACCATAACTAATTAGGCAGATGATTATATGGTGATGCGCGCTCTTAAATAATGAGTTTCATCATTTACATTCCTATTGACTGAATTGTCCATGTTCCGGTAAAATTGAACCGTTGTCCGCATTGAGTACTGAATAATGTATACCGTATGGTCGAGCAAATAGATGTGAATTTAGTGCGAGTTTTTCGAAATATGGTGAAAAATGTTATAAAAATTCTCACCTGCGAATATCGTTATCGTTCTCATGTAACATTTAAAATATTTGACACGGTATTTAAGGACTCAAGATTGGAGATATCATCCTGTGTGCGATCGTTCTCAGAATCGATTAGTGGTAAAATATAAATCTAACAGATTTAGAACTGCTGCACAGCTGTTGCCTAGCTCTCATGCTCACGTAAACTGTTCCAAATATTTACCACTCTCCGTTCGAAGCACAGTGGATGGGGAACTCACATCACATCCGCCACGACATGATTGTATCTGTGTTAGATTGTGCTACATAGCCCTCGTAAGTGCAGCATTGGCCTCAGTATAGGGAAAACATCAAGATTTAGAATACGGTAGGTCATAATGAGTTCGACTCTCACCCGACGGTAGGACAAGGTGTAGACACCTAGTCGCTCGCAATGGTCTTTATACCCCATGCCGCATAAACTCGGGATGAGCCTGGTGGGAGCGTGTTGCACCCGTTCGATTTTTTGTGCCTCCCCTCGTGTAAGCGGAAGGTAGGCGGGCCAACAGTACTCTAGCATTGGTCTAATGATGGAAGAGAAGAGGCGAGTGGCAACCTCTTCTGACCACGTGCCGAAGCTACGTTTGAGGGCCTAAAACATACGGAGTACATTACCATATAACCTGTTCGTGTTGTCCGTGGACTTCAAATCGTAGGGCAAGAGTACACCTAGATCCTTCACGGATAGTGTGGGATATAGCGGTTGTCCGTCAAGCGCGTACCTTCGGCAGTCAACACCCTACCCCAGGCTCATAAATACAAAATTGGCTGGGTTGACCAGGAGATGAACTTCTGCAGACGATGTGGATCGGCGGTTTAGGTCATGCTGAAGTAATCCACAGTTGTCCGGAGCGTAAAGTTCTCTTCGAATCTTCAGGTTGGCAGCAAACAAGACACACGGCAACCGGCGAAGCTGAGGTAGATCGTTGATGTGGATCAGGAACAGATTGGGAACAGAGCATTGCCTTGAAGCATGCAATTTGTAGAGGGATACTAGTCAGTTAGATGGTCGTCGACCTGTACCCTTTACTTTCTACCAACAAGAAATTCGCGGAACCCCGGTGCAGTGAGGAACTGACACCGCACCTCCTGCGTTGTGAAAGAGGATCTCATGGCTTACCTTGTTTAACGCTTAACTGAAGTAGATGAATATCACATAGACAGACTTCTCTTTGCTTATTGACTTCAACCCCTCATGCTTCGACACAAGCAAGTTTGTAATGTATGAGCGGACTTGCATAAAACCGTGCTGTGCGTTTGTTAGGACCTCTTTAACTTCATTAGTTGAAATAATCCATTTTTTACGATGGTCTTAGCATGCTTTGTCGAAATAGTTGTCAGACCTATCGGAATGTAGTTGTCTAATTTGTTAGGGGCGCCACCTTCCATAATAGGCTTCACCACCGCACATTTCCAGTCAATGGGCAATGAATCTTCGGACAGCGACCTGTTTAAATGTTCAGGCACGACGGGGGAGATGATGGCCGAAAGTGACTTGAAAATCATTTGGTGAAGTCATCAGGTCCGGCAGGTGTATTGTCGTCAAGACTGGCGAGTAGTTGACATACTTCTTCAACGCCCCAATCCAGTGTGTTTGGTTAGGCTAAGTCGGTACACGTCAAACTGGATATAGACAACTGGTTATTAGCAAATACGTAAGTGAAGGGCACTGCTAACGAGGACGCACAGTCACTGCTGGAGGTTATGGCCTGTCCGTCCGTGCCGTCTAGTACTGGCATATCACCTGCCGGCTTCAGGCGTCGCTTCACGTAAACAAAAGTTCTATTTTGGGCGGTCTTCGAGGCAATTGCAATCTGCTTTTCGAAATCTCGGCTCTTATTCTTTTTTGCATTGTTGCAGAGGTTTCGTTGACTTTTATACCCTTTGTAGTCATTGGCAGAGCCAGAGAGGAGGAATCTGTCCAACATTCTGCGCCGCCTCCTATCCAGGTCTTTATTATTTTTGTCAAACCAATAAGGCTTAATCGTTCCAAACTTCCGACATTTCGAGGGCACAAATTGGGAACACAATGATGTCAATATCTCTTGCATTAATGCCCAACAGTCTTCCACCGATGCAGCTTGAGACAGATACCAATTCAGTTAGCTTGCCGCTCGAGCTAGACGGTCTAAGTCCGTTTCCCAGTAGTTGTAAGCTGGCTCTAGTAAACGTGAATACGGCAAAGTAATTCCATATTAGCTACGAACGAGGGGCTCCAGGATCAGAACGTCATGCAACAGCTGTTCGTAGCTCATTAACATCAGGTCGATATAGGACGGGGTTGATCGTGCTGTTATGCGTGTTGGTTGGTATATGTATTGAGATCCACCAGTTTCGAGTACCAAAGCCACGAACATGGCTTCAACCTGAATATGTCCAGGAAACAAACGCACATCAGACCATCGTATTCGAGGACAGAAGGTCGCATATAAGTAGTAAATGTGGACGACTCATGAGGGTTCGAAGATGGGGTAGCAAATCCAAAAAAACTCAGGGGGCTGCGATAGACTGCGATCAAAAGTAGATCTCCGCACTTGAGGTGGATGGAGCACCACAGTAGCCCAAAAAACCATCTTCAACTCGATAGGTTCATGCGAGTCTTCCACTTATGGAAGACCGGATGTGAAGCAAGACACCACTGGTGACATTCGTTTGTCTTTCACACCGGAAGCGCGAGAAACGGTTGATTTTAAAATCCCGGGTATATAACTCTGAATGCAGCCATGTATCTGGGAGTTCCACTAGGTCCCGCCGGTCAGACGCAACGAAATGACAAAGCCCATCGCGCGGGTTCGTAACGTTGCAAACCTCTGTGTTGGCTAATCGCAGGCTACAGCAAGAACCGCCGGTTATGCTTGAATTGTGAGCAACCTGTTTATCCTGATTCGCAGATCCTTGGAAATCACCCGAAAATTCACCATACGAAGCTTGGTTTCACACTCACGAACACTTCTTTTCAGCTTAATGATGGAAGACTTGAGCCTTTCTCGGCCTACTGGGTCTAGGTCTGAGAGAACATGGATCTTCAAACATTTCAGCCTACTTAGGCGGGACAAGATCTGTCTTGAACTTGCTTGATCCACAAAAGTGTTTCTCATAGTTCGATTTCGTTTATCACCTTGCTTTCCAAGACGGTTAATTTGCCCTACTTTTACCGAGTCCTCACCATCGTCGAGGAGTCTGTCAATTAGACTCTGTAAAAGCTCGACATCGTGATTTTAGCGCATTTGGGTTGATGGATCACTGGAGCCCGGCGCTTGGAAAATCACGAGGTTATAACACTTCTGGTCGGACGAGGTTGACGTAGCAGGGCGGAGCATATTACCAACCTCAGGTGGTTTCGAGAAATGTTCACTTACAGAACTTAAACTCGCGACATCCCTACGTGATTTTGCTCTTTTTTCTTTCCACTGATCTTCAGTATTCAGGATTTCTCCTGCTGGCACATCAGTGTTCGTTGGACACAACGAACTAAACCATTTAGTGCAAATGAAACTGGGCTTATCAAGACGGTTGGATTTCGTGCCGGTGAGTTTGCACGGGTAGAGGAGGAAGACTGAGTTGAAACTTGAAGGATCTTTGGGCTAGGTTGTTGCCCATCATCAAGTATTCACACATCGCGTGCTGTAACAGGATCCACCAATCTGTCAGTAACCGTTGAGGCGAGAATTCCTTGTCGTGATCCGGTTGCTAATTGGGAAGTAGTTCTCAGCTATCATTCCAAAGATCACGGATACTATGCCTTCTTAAGCTAACTGATTAGATCAGATAAGTGCGAATACCGTTGTGGAAGGCAATGTTTTAAACACGTAGATCACCTAATGGTCATCTGCTATTTTGTCTGCCTACCGGGTGCAAATCCCGTTACTACACTGATGATGTGCGCAAGCTTCCCATGCAGTTAGGAACACAGAATACAACGACTTTATTTAAAGGAAGCAAGTTCTCCAAAACAAATTTCCTAAACTAGTTGATTCAGCTTAAATGTTCATCATAATAAGTGGTCTGGATTTATCCGTTTGTTATCATTTAAATTTTGCATAATCGCAGTTTCGCACACACATAAATTTACAAGCAATCCCAGTTAATTCGGCGTTGGTCAGTCAAACTTAACGTAAGTGGAAAACTCATCGATCCGTACTGATAACTACCCTCTTGAGCCAGTTACTTCCTGGTCAGACTAGAACCCTCGGTTGATCTAGTTTACGGTTGTCTTTTCTGTCGTTGTGCCAACCCACCCGGTCGGAGTGATTCCGACAATGGTTCAGTATTTGTCGACCACTGTGTGTTGGGCTCTTGAACGACCGAGAATGGATGCGCAAACCAGAGTGTGTTGTGCGTTTAAATGGATTATGGAGGGAAACCGAAATTTGCAGTCAGATAAGACTGGTCGTTAATCAGTTACCGTATTCTAACACACCATGATAAACACTATACGTCAGGTTCTCCTTATGCTTTCCACAATTTCTCAGGATTCATCCAGACCACGGTAGACTCAACACCTTAGTGCATTTTATCTACATGTACAGCCGTGCTTCATTTACCTGACTTGCGGTGGCTTCTGTGGTGTCTAGTTATTTGATTGATTAATAAATTATCGTTCGACCGAATACCCTTCTTCACAGGAACAGGTGAGCGAGTGAACAGACTGATTCGGGGTAGATAGACAACTATTTCTCAGAAGTCCAGTTCCACTATAAGGCACTGGGTTTGTATCTTTGCCTCTAGGAAGACACACCTGAGTGTGTGCGAAAAACATCCGGATAGAATCAATCCCGCATTTGCCATTCTGTACAGCATTTGCAGGGAATATGTATATGTTTCACCGTCTGTACGCACAGGCCTCCCTCTTTCGACCCACATGGATGTTATCAAATCTATCTGGTTAGACGTCAAGGTCACGGGGTGCTGTCGCGTTTTGTATTGCAAGCTTCTTGCAGCAAATTCTAATCGGTAAACAGTGCTTGGAGAAATCTGTATCAACAAACCCAACTTCGTTTAACCTCCTTATTATCTAGAGTTTCAGTTCCCAGACAAAACTTAAGGTTGGGGATACGAATTTCTCGTCCTTTGTCATAGTCCAAGTGCTCCAGGGATTTGCGACCAGGGGTCTTACCGGGATTCATCTGGCCCTGGATTGACTGTCATCTGTCCTACCCATATCAGGTGAGTTCTTTGAAATCTGCTTACCTTGTTTGTTGTACTTGGGTTTTTTCATCGCACAGTCCGCCTTTTTCTATTGTTGTGACTTGGTACTTTTTGGCTTTTATAGGTTTTGTATAATTTCGCCGTTTTTGTCTTTTAAACGTGGATTCTCACGTGGACTGTAAGCGTGTGGAGTGAAAGTGTGGCAAACTAGTAAGTGAAGCAATTCAGTGCGACTTATGTTTACCGTGGGATCAGAATAGTTGTTCAAAGCTAGATCAAGCCACGATTGATATTTATGCTCTCCGTCCTAACCTGAAGTAGATATGCGCCCGTTGCGTCTGCCTACCTGATACTTTCTCTAGCGTAGTTCGCGAACAACAGTTGGATCCGCATCGGTGCTCTCTTGCGGACTGTATGCAGATGTTTTATTCTGCGGAAAATTTAATCCGGGCACAAAGTTTAGTTATTAGTGATTAACGAGACAGCATTAATGAGGTCTATTCGTCCTGTGACCGTTGCGCTCATAATAAGTAAATTGCGATCTGCAGGCGGCGAAAAGTTATTTTCTACAAAAATGAGGAAACCTTTACAATGGACGCAAAAACTCAAAGGGAGTTAGTTAAAAGGCGCATGCAAAATGCCGAGATTCCGTCGTATTTTGCATCAATCGTAACCAGTGAGTAAGTGGTAGGATTTAAACAGGTATATTATACAGCAATGTTCTTGAGAGACCTATCCCGGTTGAGTTCAAGAATCCGATCTACCGTGGCTCACTACTCAGCCGGTTTGTTAGCAAACTAGACCAGGGACCGATATCACGTGGTACCAGACAGGCTGCCTTCTGCACCCATCGCACCTGTAACTGGGCCTCTTTTACAGCCTCCCTTTGTGGATGACTGTCAAATTACACGAGTGGCTATTGATTCGGGTTCCGACATTTCTTTGGAGGAACTTGATGTCGCCTCATACAACTGTTCCACAAGATTACCAAATGACAACTAATGTGATCCGTGTGTGATAGCGGAAATTTGGTGATATCAGATATCTTGATTTTTGCTTTCTTGGCCGAGAGTAGTAGAGGGGAATGGTCTACAAATGCTTACCTGACGGAGGCTGAATGTAAGAGTGTGTTCATCACTGTTGACCTGAGTCCAATGGGGTTTTAGTTTGGAGTTATTGGTACTTGGTCGAGTATGGAAAGTAGACCTGTAAAGGTGCCAAAAAACCGACTATGCGCCCTGTTAACGAAGCGAGTGGATGTTTGACCATTAAAAGTGGTTATCTGGTGAGAGTTTTCGTAGCCCACTTATCCTTCCTGGAATCTAAATTGTCAGTTTGTGGGGGCAGTTAAAATATCTAGGAAATATATCGGACTGTGCCTAGGCCTCTACGTCCGAGCGGAAAAATAAAATCCCTTTTCGCTGGAAGGGAGCTGCAACGGTGGATCTGAGTGTATGGTACACAACTGCCCTAGGATCAGGAAGAATTGCGAGGAGTTGACGCCGAGTTGCATGCGTATGAATGTTGTCGCCTTGAATGAAAACTAGCTGTTGTTCACTGATAAATTTATTGACTTACTGGTGGATTTCTCCAGTCGTTCGGTGGATCTACTCAGTTAACTTGTTGCCGGAAGAGAAGCTACTTTCGTTATGACAACGTATGACGTTCAGTTACTTTCTTGCCTTCTGGTAGCAAACTGCGAGCTAGGAAATGTCGCCTGAGTTTACTGTAGCTCTTCATCCCCTCTCATGTAAGACAAGGAGTACAGCGACATTTTAAGGCAGGCGGCAGTTTGCCTCAATTTGGTTACACGTGCTGACTTAATTCTTTCCCATGCAAACTGGGAGCACTCTCTGCATGTGATAGGTACCTTAAAGTAGGAATTGGTTACATGGTCACGATGTATTTTCAACGAGAAGTCGAATGGGGACTGCTCTATCCAGTTTATTTGTCGTGAACACTAGGCATGCCAAGGCAACTGTGTGGATGCGGAGACCCCCGTCGGTAGGGGTAATCACTATGTTCTTACCTTTCCGCTAAATATGAAAAGTCTACAATTGAAACCTCGATTTGCGAGCAAGTTTACCAGGATCGATATTAGATATTTGCGTAACACGGCTCCGCAACCCCTTGCATTCTTTCTGAGGAACAGTCTAATTTAGAACAGAAATGAGACATGCTTACATCTGGCCAGATGAGCTCGCGCCCTTGACCGAAAGTAACAGGAATATGCTCCGTCCGTAGCAAAGAAAAATCAGCTGAGCGCTTTGGAAACATAATGCTTGGTGGAAAAAATTTAATAATCTCTAATCTCTGAATGTCTTGAAGCACAAAATGTTTGTCCTAAGAATTTTATTGCAGCCCTTAACAGCTTTATCAGACAAGATGAACTAGTGCGGAATTGACTTGGAATTTATAAAAATCTTCTTATAATAATCTTCTTGGACCAAGTAACTCTTTTGTTTATAGTTGATCCTGCTCTAATCCTCGAAAATTCTAGTTTTGTTTTTTGGACGACGTAAAGCCTGTCAGTACAGGTGCCAGGAAAACATTTATTAGTATCGTGTCACTGTAGTAAAGTGGCCTGAATCAGGAGGCTTGTCACTGAGCCCGAACAGAAAGTAACGTTGGTATTACGGTGCAAACATCCACGGGGTCCCTGACATTACACTGTGTATACAAAACGAGGGACTTACGCATTGTTAAGGTAGACAGCTTCAAGCCTTCTGGGCAATGCTAACATGTTACCATCAGGATGCGGCAGGAAATTTTCACATTTAGAGAGTGCCGTGTACTACTAAGCATGAGGTCCTCCTCTCCTATTACAAAGCGGTGTTTTGGCGGCACTTAGAGCACTGCTCGGGCCACGTATCTTTGACTAGGCATCGCCTGCTTAGAGAAGGTACGAAGACAGGCCACCAGAATGATTGAAGGATAGCGTAAAAAGTCGTGCGTTGCCCGCTTGACTTGCTTAGGCTTATGGTCGTTACAATGACGCAGATAAAGCAATACTTGATAGAAACCTGTATGTTTGTGTAGGGTCATAATGGCATTAAACGTTCCGATCAGTGTGAACTAGCTACATCGGACTACCTGAGAGGAAACCATCTGAAGCACAATAAACCAGAGTCTGAAACGGGATATTCGGACGAAATCGTTTACTAACCGTTTGTTATTTGTTTGGAAGTTACTACGCCCTGCATCAGTGGGATGGGGTACAACATGGGTTTAAAATAGGCCAAGATTTGAATTGATCCACCTTGCTTCCACGGTGTTTTTGATGCTGCCGTTGTCGTTACCTTGTACTCAAAATAATCAAAGTACATTTTCCAATCCATTCTTCATAGATTCTCACTCGTACGTTAATCAGTAAATATATTCCTCCAATTTCTGTCGGTCACCGGAGTCTGTTCAACCCGTACTTTGTCCCCCGACGCTAGAGATAGGAGCCGCCTTGTTTCAAGGTCATAATATCTTTGTATGTCGCAACATTCTGTTGAGTGGATGGCCCTTCAGAGGAGCATCCAAAGTTATTTCTGGCTTGGAGAGTTACGTTGTGCCTCTCACCCATCCCTGCACTCCAAGACCGAGGGTTTTGTCTTTGTTTAGACTCATCGGTTAGAGATAGCCCACCATGGAGTGTACATCGGCATATAGTGCATGGAGTCAAGCGCCATGTCACTAGGCCATCGAGCTCCGCAAACTCGGTTTCTGGCTTTAGAAGATCCTTAGCTGTCTGCAGCAACGTCTTTAGCTTACAATTAGACAGAACTTGAGCTAGACTTGCAATGACGTCCGCAGATGGTGTGTTTGTCTTTACAAGCGACATGAAGTAGGCATCCTCCTGGATCCGCTTTGTCTTGTTATGCAAGTAATTTTCTCCCTTGATAACTGTCCCTGCCCTTCCGGTTTATTAGCTAGATACGAACTGGTGAGTAGGTGCGAAACTCCTTTAATTTTTGAAACTGCGGAATGCTGTGCCAGTACAATTGGGTCTGTTTTCTGATATCAGCACCTCAGATATTCCATGTCAAGCAAACTGCCTTCGTAGCTTGTTCACGATGACTTGTGCGCTAGTTTTAAGAAGGGTATTAATCTCGAAGTACTCGCTTGAGTAATTGTCCACAATTCAGTAATTCTTCTCTTAATGGATGAAAACGTCCCAAGAAAATATTTCTGCTGTGGTTTCTTCGGGAAATCCTAATGCTCCATGGGTTATTTTGGTTGGCGCACTTTATGTGTCGTGCACGCTAAGCAGGCAGAGACATAATCTCGTATTTGACAGATCATCACAGGACAAAACATTAATCTTCCAATCACAACCTGTAACATATGTCATGAAAATTTGCATCGCCTTTAAAACGAGTATTCGATTACCTATAAATACTATTCTATTTTGAGTAATGAGTTCTTCCCAAAATGGAAGAGTGGGTCACCACCTTAGACTGTTAGACTCGTTTGTGCCACACATTCGTTCACAGCTAGATAGTTTGACATTCGTGACTGTCTCGTCACGTCATTGTGTTGGACACACGCACGAGACTCGTTCAGAGCTAAACCGCCCACCATTCATGACTATGTGCTATTATGTGGTTGGTCTATTGATCTATTCATCTTCTGTGTCCCGGTTGCTCAGCTTTGTCAATTTTTCAGTACAGCTCGTCCTGCACGATGGTTTTTTCGCTTCCCGTTCGGGGTGGGCTCTGTCATCGTCAGGTGTTATAATAGACTACCTAAGCGGAACCATGACGGTCCCTTTAGCATTTCTTCTAGAAGTGCTGTCCAGACAGCATACACAGTTGGACGCGTCACAGCGACGCTTACTTGAAACATTGACAACATGAATGCCGTTAAAGTCAGTAACTACGGATTCAACGATTTCCACGACAAACAAGCTGGCGCACAATATGGCAGAATTTCATTACCAGCCGGACAATGACCTTCCTTTCGAAGCATGGTTTCATCGCTATGAAGACTTGTTAAAATTGATGGGCTTGAGGTTGGCGATGCAGATGGCATACGTCTCCTTTTAAGATAATTGGGTCCACAATTGCGTTAAAAGTACTCTAATTACATTCTACCCAAGAACCCACATAACAATTCATTTGTATGTTTGCTCCTGGTTGGTAGATTATTTCCATATCATAATTCTGGGGGAATAGTAGAATCTGCTGCAAGCTACGTGAAACATCGTGAGGTGGATTATTGGCAACGGAATATTCCACTGAATGCTCAATCAATAATTTGGAGCACTCTAATTATGGTCGCCTACCTACACCGTTGTCGCGGACTAAGCGAATGCGGTCAGTGTTATTAAAGAAATTGCCTGTGCTTTGCTGTGATCAAGTATGCGTTGATTTCAGTTAGGTGTAGCTGTATTGCGTGAAGAAATAATCAAATGATGGGCTTTTAATTAAAGTTGATATTATTCACCTTTTTGGACCAGGTGCACCGTAGCAATCTTTCTAGTTACGCGGAATATGTTTGACAACAATACGTTTATTGGCCACCATAAACCTGGCTGCAAATCTTTGGCTGATTGCGAAAAATCTCAACACATTTCTCGGCGACTCAATACTTTGTGCGCGCTGAAATCTGCCATTGCACATGCATTTTAGTTCGTTGCGAAATCCCAGCCCTCTGGAACAATATTGGATTGAAACAGAAGCAATTGACAGATATACGATAAGCTATAACTAGTTTTTGGGGACCTCTAACGACATGACAGGCAACTGTGTTTTCTTTCTGAGGTGGTTCCTATTGGAACCACAAATTTTCCCTCGATTACGCTTAATGAGCACGCGGCTCGATCTAGCATCGAGTTACCTGAATAGTGAAGTTATATAATTTTGCTTATGTACAGACGGTAGCCGTACGTGTACCGATCACTGCAGACCCTAACTGGTCATCCTCACCTCTCTACTGTCGCCATAACTTTGTTCTGCCATGAGCAGCGGCCTCGTCCAGCTGTATTTTGCGACTTTGCCTGAC
The DNA here is from genome assembly GCA_944474145.2 of Dicrocoelium dendriticum. Lineage (NCBI taxonomy): Eukaryota > Metazoa > Platyhelminthes > Trematoda > Plagiorchiida > Dicrocoeliidae > Dicrocoelium > Dicrocoelium dendriticum. The sequence continues at coordinate 10,719,598 of OX104066.1, forward strand.
GTAGGAAGGAACTGCTTTCGCTGATGTTGAATTTCAGACTGCAGAATTGGCTCACATGGTGCAGGTGGAATCCCCAGTAGATTTCGTGGTATGCATTTATGCCCAATCCGGACGTCATAGATTGTCTCATCTTTGTCGTTTGGAATACGTTTCACTTTACACCTAACAATTCCATTTGATTCCTCTATGAAATGATGGGTCAGTATGAAAATCCCTTTTATTTAAGGAATAATCAATTCACAAAACTAAACTGGGACTCGTTATAGTAAATAGCCACAACGAATTTCCATATTGAATTGTTACGCAAAGATGAAGCCCTAGGTTTCAATTTTGAAGACGACACTAATGTAAGCTAATAGGACCAAATAATTCTCTATTTGGGGAAAGGATATGAAAAATTTGCCTTTCAGCAAGGGTCGCCTCCTGGACCTCGCGATGAGTCAATGGCTTTGTCAGCCAGTACACAACTTACTTAATGATTGCTTGTTAACTCCCAGTGCAACGTCGTGTTAGATTGTTTATTCGTGACCAGAGCGTTAGGTTCCGCGCCGGTGCTGCGTAGCTATCTATTTTAAGATGTTGGAATTGGAAGAGCCCCAGCATGGAATTTTGCATTTTCTTCGTGACCAATTTCTGATTCTTCTAGATACCATCGCATACTTTGTGACGAGTTTGTTTTGAAATTTAAAGAAGGATGTAGTTGCTTCGGCAGCTTCTCTACGCCTTCTGCTTAAGGTTGTTTTGTTCGACATTCTTAATAACCCGTCTGTTTCAGTGCTTCGTTGTGGCCGCTGCACTAATCGCGTATTCACAGAAACTAGTCGCATTTTTCTGACATATATATCTTCGTGTCTACTCATGCACCTGGAGGATGTTTGTATGATATTGCATTAATTTGTGCATTTCGATATCAGTTGATGATATGTAATCAGATTTTATCTCTAGCAACCAATGAATACGTGATGGGTGTGATGTACAATGCTGTGGGTGGTTTGCTAGCGATGAGCACCGGTGGATTGTGGTCAATGATTTCGTTGTTTTCGTGGATGCACATATAGTCTCCTGAGACACTCTGCAACTTAAACTATGGTTACTATCACTTTTTAAACTAAAGCGTATCAAAGTTTGGCCACCGTCAAAGCTTGGTGGCCAAAATCACTAGCTTCCCGTTGTGTATGTGCACTGCTCTAACGTCACTGACGACTGTCACAAGGGTTTTAACTGTGTGTTGTATTCAAAGAAGCATATACGGGCGCGTTTGTAATCAGTTATTTTTAATTTCTGAAACTCTAACCAGTATAGTGACAACATTTCTCCCTAGGTGTATTGCGAGGATTGCTATCAGCCAAATATCCAGTTCGAAGTAAAACCAGGTGAGGTCAAATGAAGTCAAGGTACCTTTTCTGTACCCGGATGGTTGCATTTTCAACAATTTACAGTATTAACTGCAGGTGCGTTGAATGGATATCTGAAGAAATGCAAAATTTTGCAGATAACTAGAAAGGGTGTGCGATGGTGTCACTGTAGGAAATCGACCATAATACTTCCTGACAGAATTCTCAGAAGTTTTTCCAGCTGCAGTAGAGTTCTGCCGTAACCGTTTTCGCCAACTCAACGAAAGAGAACAAATAACGCGATATTCTGATAAAGTTAGAATATATTTACATTTAGGCGGTCGTAGTGAGGTTGGAAGTATTTTGGACGCGGTTGTGTCAGGCCCCGCTACTGCTTATACCCATAAACAGTAGTGAGAACACGACAAGACAGGAACGAGGACTAAGGGGTATTTTACTTAGGAAAACGACAAATCATGTAGCTTAATGCACACTCCTAAAGGCATGTCAATGAATGCAACAAATAAAGGACAATGAGGTGCACACAAGAAGTTAAGTGAGAGTTTTAGCATCAGAGTAAGACGGCGAGCTGAAGGTGCAAAGTTCTTAAACAGTCACTATGAAAAAGAAAATGACGTGCTAAATCAAACGTCTGTCCATCACGTTTGCAAAACGTACTCCTGCAGTAAGGTAAATTCACGTAAACATAACTGCATTTTTATCGATTTAATAAGACCTACTTTTTGAGAAAAACATTTTTATTTGTAACTCTGATAAGTCTTTCATCCCAACAGTTCACAAGCTACATAGCAGAGCCTAGTCCGGAAAAGCGCCAGACGCGTTTCGCCTTATTGAGGCTCGTCAGAGGCGCGCATTCCCTCGGTCCTCTAAGGAGGATCGAACCCATGACCGCTAGAGGCAGATGCCAACTAGCCAGCAGCTTAAGCCACTAAGCCATGGGGGAAGTTGGCTCGGCTACATAATTTGCAAACCTTTTTATTTATCGCATTAATCACAATTGGCTTAAAGGTCGCAAGGATTAGTTAGCAGTCAGGAACTGCACCAGACAATCTTTCGCCCACTTGATTCCCCGCAAGGGGTGCGATTCCCTCGGTTCTCTGCTGGAGCTAGAATCAAGGACCGCTAGTGGCTGGATTCAATAGTTAGCAGCTTATGCCACTGTGACGATGGGGACGATAGTCAACAAGCACGAATTTAAATCTAACTTCGCGATTGATCTTTATGTCTTTTCCGATGGGGGTACACCTGGGTACAGTTGGATCCGCGCTAATGGCGATTCAGAATTAGGCTATAACTGCAGTGTCTTCCGTATATTTAACTTGGAAGTTCACAAGCATTTAGAAGAGGTACAGTTCATGGTGCAGAAAATAGGGTTTCCAAAAGGCACAGGAGTATTCGACTTATTGAGTAAATGTAATTTCGCAATCCAATTTGTTCTGGGCATACTAAAAATGGTATACAAGACTTGTTAGATAGTTTTACGAAATGTTAAATCATTGATTTATCCTTCACAGATGACCTTTTTTCAGATGCAGAGGTTCTCCTGAAATGTCTTCATCCGTCAGAATTAAGGTTGGACTGACTACGTGCCATGCATAGTACTAGTCAATAAAAGACTGGTCTAGTCGCATAGATAATGGAATAATTCTATTTTGCTGTATTGCGTTTTCTCTTTCCTGAAATGTCTGGGAGAGTTACAGCGGCAATTGCCTTCTGGGCTGCGCGTGAATTTGGTCCTTTTGAATTTGGTGCTTGCTTAAAACCAAGGAAACTCATGGAGAGTCGCATCTCATCAACTGGCACACTTTCTAATTTTGTTGTTGGCAATCATGTATTGTGGCACTCTGCTAAATGCTTGTTGGTTACGTGTTAAATATAATATAATACATGCGCTTTTTAACAGTGTTTTATAAGCGTATGCTTTCGTGGTTTGCCTCTCGCCGCCGTTCAAAAACGCAATGTGAGGCTTTATGTCCAGCAAATATAAACTCAAATTTTTGCCACAACTATATATGTGACACAAATGGGTTACTTTTCTGGGATCCGAAGCTTCAACAGTGCCTGTATCGTAGTGAACATGAGTAGCTTGCGATATTCAGGAACCTTGTTCTGTGGTTTCTGCCTCCATTACTGTCCCCATCCGACTAGGAAATTCAACTTTTGAGAAAGCAATACAATTGCCGCTGAGACTATTCAATTTGAACTTGCTGGTGCTGAAGTAGAGATTGTGTCCGCTCAAATGAAATAGCTATGGATGAGAAATACCTCCGTTGGGACAAAATTGTTGCTCCACATGCAGCCTAAAATGTTATTCCATTTCAATTTGAGTCAAAGCGGGTACTGGCATGGGCGCTCCGTCCTAAAAGTGGAAGGTAGGCACGGAACCTAAAAGTGCACTACTGCCCTTTACTTGTTGATAGCTGCGGCCCCATGATGTCTGCTCGCTCAGGCATAGCACTTAAGTATTCGTTTAACTACAGAAATAAATTAAGCATGATGTTCAGTGAAAAGACAATGGACGATTTCGACACCACCAGGTCTGACCAGCTCTTTCATCTTGCTGATGGTATTCATGCTACTTAAAGTGCATATTGAGTGTATTGCCCTGAATTTCTCTGGCTCCGAATTCAATTATTTCCAACTTAACTCGTGTTCATGAATGCTCGTTTTCGTTTCAATGACAGTAATATTCTCACAGATCAGTTTAATAATTCTTTCAGTGTAACGTTGAAGAAAGCTACGAATATTATGTTGGTGTTCCCCTGTAGTAGCAACGAAGTAGACAATTTATTCGCTAAAAATTGTGCTCCAGTGTCGATCAAAAGCGTTTGAGTCATTCCTTCTGACTTATATTGACAGATACCTTAAATAAATAGATAAATAAAACCTACATTTTGCCACATCATAAAACGCTGTACAATGTACCCGATCCTATCATCAGGAATTGCTTACATTCGGTTTTTACATATAAGTAGTCTTAATTCAGCTCTATTGGCTATGAGATATCAACAGTGTATATTCATTAGGAATGTTCGAGGTGTTGAGCATATTACCTTTAAAATGCCGTTGCAACTAAGCAAGTAAATAATTTAAGTGGACCGTAGCATGGATATAACGATGAATAAAGGTAGCATTTAACATGGCAAGCCTTCAAAGCTTATATCAACATTAGTCTATCCCTTATCTGTTCAGTTCGTTAATTTTATTTATTGAATAACACAGAAGAATATGCAGCGAACATTATCTGGCTTATTAATGAAAATTGTTTATGAACATTTATTGTACAGTGTGGATTATGGCATTGTTTTTAGTCAAACTGGTGCAGCGCAACGGTACAGAATACGTATGCCTTATAGGGTTATAAATGTTTAAGCTCATCAAACGTTTTTTAAAGATTCGCTACAACTAGTTTAAGAAAGGCCAACACCAGCAAGCAAGGAAGGCGCTCTAAGGCCGTTTGGTCTTATTGGGATTCGCAATTATCGAGCACCAACAGATTGCTGCCGGATTTGAACACACGACCTTCCAAGACATCCAATTATGCCACTGGACGGAGCCTCAGACGGAAGCGCGGGCATACGGAATTGTGTATAGTAAAAGTGGCATTCAAATGAGACGTTTAAAGATTGGGAAAATGGAATCGCATCTGGATTAAATTAGGTTGCAAAGCAAGACACATTATCCGTATGTCATATAGGCTGTTAGAAGACTGGGAACGATGGACAGCTTCAGTAGCCTTAGTTACATCGTTTGCCATGCGAAGTCTTTGACTCTGAAAACGTTGCTTATAACGGGCTTTGAGTTTCAGTTGTGTATTGCGCTTCTGCCGCAGTTTTGCTTCCCTCTAGTTAATATTCCAGTTACTCTCTTTTTTCCGTTGTCGAATTTAAAGTTGTTCGCTTTATACGACTATGTAAACGTAATGGTGGCGAGCATTGCGGTAATGCTTATTTGTCTACAAGATAAATTTGATGGTCTATACGGATCAACACAATCGTCAATAAGTTTTCCTAGTTTAACTTAGGAAGAGCCTCTATGGATGCTTGATGCTTGTGGCGGCAATGTCGTGACAGTTTTCAACCAGCTGATGCTAATACTGTGCAGTACACTCATGCTATGGACACCTCAATTCGTAGGGTGTAAAGAAACAACCACCTTACCGAGCGTATTGTGCTCAAATATCCCAGAATCACAGTCGACATCAATAAGAGGCAGACAGTTGGATGACCTCAACCATTAACCCAACCAGCAACATAATTTGATTTGTACTGATGTCTGTACACTTAGTGCGTATTGCGCGACGCCCCAACTGTAAGCATTTCGAAGAGTCAAGACTTTTGCGCGCTGCGTTGAACTCCATCACTGAAGTAGAATTAAAACTACTGTCGCTACGTAGCCTTAGAAATGAATATTGCTACATCCGTATCTTTCCAGACATCCCATGTGACCAGCGTTCTCGAGTTACCCGTAACATAGAGGACTACCGGAAGGAAACTGCTAGCAGAACCATATTTCTTCACGGGTTCCTGAAACTCAATTATGTGATGGGCATGAAATAATAAAACACGATAAAGAACAGCGGCGTTGTATTCGGGAAACACTCCGATTGGATGACGTGTTAGTGAACTCCATGTCGCGACTGCGCACCTTACCGAACTACAAAGGAACTGACCAGTGAGTGTTGAAGTTGGTCCTACTATCGAACTATATGATAGCACGGCTGCTAAACAACGGGTGCGTGTTCCGTTGCAGGCTACCATCTGAGCTCCGGTTGAAGACAGTCAGCGATATGCCTTCTAGAGATGATATATCACTCAAAGTACCAAACGCGATGGGACCTATGAAAGTAAAATGCACCAGTAGTGAGTATACTGAATCCAAACAACCTGTAGGAGATGATATTGACCAGACAACTTACTTGGTACGTAGGGGATTAGGTACGGGACTAAATACGTGGACAAAGAATAAGACGTTAAAAACCTTCACCGATTACACACCAAAATGGATAAGTCGCCGGCCACTCACTGGTCGGCGAAACTTCATATTTGAAGTGCACACCCGAAAGTTTGCTTAAATCTGAGAAACGTTCATGTATGTAGTATAACTTTATCTACCATCGAAATGAGGCTGGACCTTACCGTGGTGCGATGGTTTGTGTGCCTCAGTGATACATTGAGCTATACTGGGTGGTGCTTTTGCGCCTTCAGAGCCACTCATACCAGATTGGTCAATGGTCAGAGGCCAGACAAACTCAGCCTCCTGGTCCTCCAGCTTGGGGGTTGGAATGAGGGTGGCTCCTTATTCCTCAAAACGGACTCTTTGTATTCCAGTGGCTAACGCGCTGCCATGGGGCCAGGTTTTTGAACCAAAGGCTTTGGTTGAGAACCCTAATTGTTCTCCTGTCTAGGCCTGGGCTACCTGACAGTATCCTGCCCACGCAATACAATGAATCCTTCCCCAAACAAATTTCTGATGCTCTGGCCACCGCAGAGGATAATCAACGGTGCCCTATCTGCTGCATCGAGCAGGGTGGATAGGGGTTTGGATGCTACTGCTCAGACCTTCCCAACTTCATATTCCCCTTCTTGCGCTTTTTCACCCTTATCGTCCCGTTCCAGCTTTAATTGTATCCCCCCTGTTTTCAACCCCCCAATTCTCGGCCCTCCCCCACCTTGCTTCAATAGTCGCTTGTCTTAAAGTCTCAACTCACAGGTGAACGTGGAGCATCATTCCTGCACTGTCAACAGGCCCATGTCCAAGCAAGCGGCCCATTCCAGTTCATCGGCTTCCATTTGGAGCCCTTGATCCTCCTTCAGACTGGCATGCTTCAATGTTCGCACATTGCTTCAGATTGGTCAACAGGCAGCACTTGCCCGACCATTAGAGACCCTCTCGATCGATATCTGCTGCTTATCGGAGACCCGCCTGCAAGACTCGAGCTCTGTACTAACTCTGCGATCCCCTTCAGGTGACACTAGCAGCACTTTCTCACTGCGCCTATCCGGTGACGATGCAGCTTCGAGCACCGGCCAAAACGGTGTTGGTATTGCTCTGAGTCCCCGGGCTGAGGCTGCTCTGGTTGATTGGATTCCAATCAGTAGCCGGATATGTGCGGTCCGTTTGGCTGGCTCGTTCAAAACTTCGAAGTCGCGCGGGACTAACAGGTGTCTATTCGTTATCGCTGCCTATGCACCCACAAACTGTAGCGATGACTCGGTAAAAGACGAATTCTATCGCCAACTGAACGAACTCCTTCGCCACAGAAGAAGCTCGGACACTGTCGTGCTGGCTGGGGATCTGAACGCTCAAGTTGGAAAATTATCCCCAGATGAGCTGCATCTGGGCGACCAACCTGGTATAGGCTCCCGTAATGATAACGGTGAGCGGTTACTTCATTTGTGTGAGGATACTCGCATACATTCTGCGAGCACTAATTTCCGACACAGCACCCGTCGGAGGGTGACTTTGCGCCCACCAGCCTCGAACCAGCTATGGACGCAAATCGAGCACAGTGCTATCAGTTACCGCTGGAGAGGCTGCGTCCAGAACTGTCGCTCGATTTGGAGCACAGGTGTTGACACCGATCATGCACTTGTATGTGCTGACCTGCGGATGCGCTTTGGCGGGCGCCCGCGACGATGTTGTGAGTGCATTGACACCGGCAGACTGGTGAATCCAGATGTTCTGAACGCCTATCAAATTACGCTGTCATCCGAGTTGGATAAACGCTCAATGGATGCAATTGAAGCTCACTGGTCTCATATGCAACAGGCCTTACTAGCAGCAGGCAAATCCTCATGCGGTACGTCTAATCGTCAACAAGAACATTGGGTCTCTCCACAGTCTTTGAAACTTATAGATGCTCGCCGGTATCTTCCGGCTAGAACCGAACACAATGAAACTCGCAAAGAGCTCCGGGCGAAACTCCGTGCTAGCCTGAAGAGAGACCGCGAATCCTGGTGGTCTCGTCGTGCAACAGAGATGGAAATGGCCGCTGCCCTTGGTAACCATCATGAGTTATTCCGTCTTATACGGGAAACAGGCAGCATGAGAACTGGTGTTAGTGAAACTATACGTGACAAGAGTGGACAGCCCATCCACAATTTATCAAAACGCCTGGAACGTTGGGCTGAGCACTTTGAAAGGCAATTTAATCGGTCGGAATTGTTAAATTTCTCGCCGACCAGTGATCGCCCTGCTCCGTGGGCTGTCCCTTTGAATCCCCTCCCGCTCAGAAGTCGAACATGAGATCAAACTGTTGAAGTTAAAAAGAGCCGCGAGACTTGATGACCTTCCTCCAGCCCTTTTCAAATTCGGGGGACCTGCTCTTGTGGATGATTTACACGAGTTACTAGTGAGACTGTGGGAGCAGCAAACTGTCCCAACCGATTGGAGCCGCTCCATCATAGTCCCAATTTTCAAAGGAGGCTCACGATTGGAATGCGGCAGCCATAGAGGAATCAGTGTGATCTCCATCGTCTCCAAATTGCTTGCCTCTGTCATCCTCCACAGACTGACTGGCACTCGTGAGAGCCAGATTCGTGAAGAGCAAGCTGTATTTTGTCGAGGTCGTGGCTGCATTGACCACATGTTCACCTCGCGACAGTTGTTGGGGCACCGTCACATATATTGGCGGCCCACCGTTGTCGTGTTCCTCTACATCAAAGGTGCATTCGATTTGGTGGATAGACATGCACTTTGGGACTGTCTACTCAGGAAAGGTGTACCTGAGAAATATATGAATATTATCCGAGCATTATACGCTCGTAGCTCGGCAAGTTGTCGTCACCCTTTAATATCTCCAGCGGCGTGAGACAAGGATGCCCGCTGCCACCTTTCCTCTTCAACTTCGCTTTTGACGAAGTCATGGAAATCGCGTTCACAGGACACGACTTGGAATGTGTGCAGCTACTCCCAGGAGAACGACTACTTGATTTAGAGTATGCTGATGATATTGCCCTCATCTGTGACAGCTCACAAACGTGCCAAGCGGCACTGGACAGATTAGCACTACCTGTCCGTCACTTCGGGCTTTGCTTCGCACACTCGAAGTGCAAAGCGTTTCTCCAAGATTGGTCTGGACCGCCTCCTACGCTGACCCTTGGTGGGGATCAGCTAGAAGTCGTTCAAAAATTCAGCTACCTGGGAAGTTGTATCAGCGCCTGTGGGATTGAAGATGAAACCACGAATCGTATAGCAAAAGCTCGGGGCGCTTTTGCTAACCTTCGCTACTTATGGCGCCGGCGCGACATCACTCTTGCCCTGAAGGGTAGAGTGTACAATGCAGCAGTACGTTCGACCCCATTGTACGGCTGTGAAACCTGGCCGCTTAAAGCAGCGGACCTGAAGAGGCTAGTTACGTTTGACCACCGGTGCCTTCGTAATTTAGCTCACGTTTGGTGGGAACACCGCGTGAGCAATGAGCGTGTTCGACGCATTGTTTACGGCACAGGAAAAGGAACTGAACCGCTCAGCACCGTTATTTCATGCATCAAGCTCCGATGGCTCGGCCACGTGTTACGCATGCCAGCCCACCGACTCCCGCGACGTGTGTTGTTTGCGCGCCGTGGGTGTGGATGGAAGAAGAGGAGGAGTGGCCAAGCGATGACTTGGTCCAGAGGAATGAAGACCCTCACTTCGAAGCTGGCCTCGGTTGGAGCGTCTCGGCTCAATGGTTGGGGTCCGAAAGACGATGAACACGTTTGGTTGGACACACTTGCTGATATGGCAAGGAGCCGACCTCAGTGGCGTTCGTGCTGTGATTTTCTTTGTCCCACCCCTTCCCTCTTAGCCTTCCCCTCCAATCACTATCTCATTACTTAGCCTTATATAATTTAGCATATTTTTTGGGTGTACAGCAGCCGGCTGGTAGCTTACCGGAACGATGCCCATCCGTTACCGGTAGCTCAGCCAGCTTTCACCAGTTGTTTCTTTTTCTCCTTTTTTTCTTTGTATTACGGCACAGTAGCTGAGGTGTTTCCCACCTCTAGCTAACGTGTATGATGAAGATGATGATGATAACTTTACCTTAGGGTTCCTCATTAAACTTACCGAACTTCGGCTGCATCAGGTTGTTAATGCTTGAGAAGATATTCCTAATTCCGAAACTTGGTTACATCAAGTGGTGACTGATGATATGGTTGAGGTAGCCGAAATGTCAGTCCTCCGGAACAACCGCCTCAGCGGAGGAGGTAGGGTCCTATATTTCTACCGCAGCGACCTGCAATTTGCAATAGCTGATGATATGGAAATACACCTTACCGACTCAAACTGTTTCCGTCTCCGACTAAGACACAACGACGCATGTCTCCTAGATGTCGTTTACTATCCCCAACGTTCTCTCCGGAAAAGAATTTCCACTTGTTACTTGTCCTGATTAGAATAACACCCACTATGTACAGACACATTCTCATCCCAGTGGACTTAAATCTACACCATCTGGGGGTATCGGCATCACCCAGTGAACAGTTCAAAGCAGACTTGTATGAACAAATCGCTAATATTTCCCTGCACAATCATGTCACTATGACATTTAGTTTCAGGACAGCAAACAAACCGTCCATATTGGATCTTGTGCTCACGAATGAAGAACTCATAGTTGATAAGTTATTGATGCTTAGTCCATTAGGTCCCATTTTTCATGTAGTGACACCATTCAACTATGTGCGTTGTGCAAATACCCATCTTAACACTCGGAACTATTTAATACAGCCACACGCTTTCATGTACTGAAAGAAATCGTCGACAAATCTGTTTGGGAATTAGCCAACAACAGTCCCCTTGAAAACGTTTGGACAGAATTTGTTGATAGACTCAGCGACATTGTCAATAAACCATCAGGGACCAAGCGCCTTCGTTACGCAAAAATGCCTTCAATTCGAAAGAGCGTGACTAGAAAATGTCTGGCGATAAGTGGTGCAGAATGGTGTGCCTACATAGTTAACTCCGGCACAGACACTTAGGGCAGTTTCCTGACGCACCGCAACTATTGCAATGCACATGTCCTAGAGGACAAATTATCTTATAAACAGTGCCTAGCCAAAGGATTCCTAGCAAACAACAAACCGCTGTATACGCATATCAAAAAGCTTCTTAAAGTGAAGTATGGTATCCCACCACTTTTTACGACATGTGGTAGAGTACAAAGCGCAGAAGAAGCAGCTAATGCCCCGAGACTACAATAAGCCCAAATTTTCGAACTCGTAGCCGCTGCCTGTCCCATAATGTTGTACACATTACCGACTCCCTTATTTACATATGCAATATTCAAACCGTCAGTCGTGCTAAGGAAGTTACTCTCACTGCGCGACCATAACTCCGAGAGCCGACAACATCCGCCCGAGGGCACTGTAGGCTGTGGCCAACAAGCTAGTTGAACCGTTGTCACAATTCTTCCAAAAGTACTTTGATGAACAACAAGTCCCCACTATGTGGAAGCGTGGCATTATCACCCCTAGTATTAAAGGCGGTAGCCATTCAGATCCTGCCAACTATCGTCCAGTGACTCTACTCCCTGTGCTCGCGAAGATGATGGAAGCAGTCGTTGCTCAGGCTTTAATGAATTACCTGGAAAAATGAAACATCTTTGCACTGGAGCAGAACGTATTCCGTCAACACTGGTTATGCACCACCAACCTACTGATTGCACGAGGTAGTTGGACGGAAATGGCTGATTATGGGGTCGGAGTCGATGTCATCTACCTGGACTTCTCCAAAGCTTTCGACCGCCTTGATCACCGCATCCTACATCACAGGCTTCAGAGCAACGGAATCGGAGATCCTGTAATTGGTTGGATTGGCAACTTTTTCCATCAACGGAAAATTAAATTATGCGTAAGTGGAACCCTCTCTAACCCGAATGAGGTGGAATGTGATGTCTCCAAGGCTCGTTTCTGGCCCCGCACTTATTCCTGGTGTTTGTCAGCAACGAAACAAGAGTTATCTTCCTCAATTTCCTGATATTCACCGATAACTTCAAGATATGGCAGTTGAGTAGGAACAATGAAGATCACGATCTACCCCAACATGACCTAGATTGACTTTATGGATGGTCAAAGAGGAACCTGCTTCAGTTAGACATACCTAAGTGCAAGGTAATACGTCTGAGTCACCAGTCGGTAAGAGCTTGCGACCTTGGAGACCAGACCTTGCAGAAGACCTATCGGGAGTGTGACCTGGGTGTACTGGTACAGAAAGATCTTAGGTGTTCAAAGCAAGTAGAGAAGGCGAGGATTAAAGACAAGCAACACTTTAGCCGGCTTCGCAGAGCCTTCTGTCGGTTTTAACTATCAAGTTTTCCCCAAATGCCTAGCGCCTATCTACGACCGCACGTGGAATATTCTAGCTAGGCACGGCAGCCGTGGCAGAAACAGGATTTCCTTGCTCCCAAGACTTGACAAGGAAGGGCTACGAAGAACTTTAGAGGCCTGTTACATTTACCTAATCAATTTAGACCGAAATTCCTAAGAATATACAGCAGTCAATATCGACTTTTGCAGGGTGATCATATAATGGTTTTGCAGTGTCTAAAGAACCCAAACCACATTTGTCGCTCGCAGCTAGAATTGAACCAAAACACTAAGCTAAGATGCTATCCTCTGAAACTAACAATTCAGTATAGCCGGCTTGAATGCTGTAGAAAATTCTTTTTTCTCCGCGTTTGACAGCCTTTTTAACGCCCTGCCTAATTACGTCGTCTCGGTTCCCAATCTGACGGTATTTAAAAATCGAGTTAACGATACGTTACCACATTTCCATTTCATTTTATGACTTGTTACCCAAGGGATAGAAAACGCGATCAACCGGTGTCTTGCGAAATTCCTAACCAACTGGTTTATTTATTTATACTTGTAATACGCAAACATCTCCGCTGTTCCACATTAGTCTATGATGAGTCCACCACAACGCTTTTCACTTTATCATGCAATTCACTTTTCGTAATAAATTCCATCCCATGGGACTCGTTAAGCATTGCTTTTTGGCCGGTAATACATTATTGTTCCATTGTTGTTTGTGGCCACGGCTGGGTGGGTGCTGGGCTACATTATTCATCTAGCTTAGAGCCAGGACCCAGTCCTGCGTGTTTTGGTTCATTGACTCAGTGTTCATTTCCCGCTGCCTTTCGGGAGTACATTTACTTGGATGCTTTGATCGTGGACCCGAGAAGTGGTGTTGTTCAGCCTCGACGGCCTGGTAGTAAACTAGTCCACACCCAATAGTTTTTATCTCATACTGCATAGACCGTTGCGTAGTGGTGAAGAAGTAAAAACTGTCACTTAACTTGCTGCATACAGCGCGGTGGATAAGCAACAACATGCTATCGCTGACGTCTCCTTTATCTCTCGATCGAACACTTGTAATTCATACCTGCATTTCAAATAACTCACTGCTTCCTCCCGTCCAGATCGTCATACAAACGATTGCGTGCTATTGCCTTTGCGCAAAGCACTCAAAGTGTGGGGCTAAAATGTGCGCACTTTAGACAATCAAAAAACTAATGAGAGTCCCGAACAAAATATAGCAATGGTCGCGATAGAGCTTTGGCTGATCGAGGCTCGGATAACTGACCAATGCAAGCCGCACAGTGCTGGTGCAGGTTACATATTGAAATGGGTGTAAAAAGTCACCATAGCACCATATGAAGATGGGGTTAGATTTTTATAGTTTGACTGTCTAAATGATCACTCAGTGAGAGAGCCCACAAACAAGAGTCTAAGAGGGATGACTCTCGGCCTACGCTATGCAGGTTCTTCATCTAATTCAACCGGCAAATAAGATGGTATCCCTCATGACAGGTTGTTTCTTCACCCATTTTATCCGAATTTTTAACTAATCCAATATAATGTTTAGCTGTTCCTAATGTGAATGTCAAATTAGCTGGATATATTTATGTTGGTTATAATACCCATCATATATTCATTTCGGATGCTGCAAAATAGCCATATCAGGCACAAACCGGCCTGAGAGTGACTCAAACGTTTTTATAGTTTCAGCTATAAACGTATTTTATTAATCAAGCAGTACGTCATTCTTCTTGTGCGCAAATTAAATTAAAAAATTTACTTCGTAAAATATTATGAGAACTAAAACATAAGGAACAGCATTACTCGTTAAATTGCATAAAAAAGCTATCCTTTTTGCGTAGGCACATTTTGTCCACCTGGTCTCTTTCTGTCCCTTAAAATCTGAGTAGTCGTATTGTTATTGGGTACTATCCTCTACTGGCCAGTAATCCATGGATTCGTACCGGACTTCCAGGGTTGGAATAATCTTGGCTCAGTGATGCTGGACCAACGACTCATGCGCCCATTCTGGCCTGCAGAAACATTCCATAAGGCCCGCGGACTTACAGCCAACCTCGTAATTTAAAGTGGAAAATAGTGTTGTTAACATCGTTCCTTTTTCTTCATTAAACTCGATATCTCTCCAAGGACTGTTACCTAGTTTGCAGTCAAGCAGACACTGGTGCCTCATTTACAGTGTATTTGTCGTGTATGCACGTTTCCAATTGTAAATTAAACGCACAGCTTCATTCCAAAGCGGTTTGCGTGTGTGGAACTGTGGTGGCCAATAGCAGTATTGACCTAACATTGCAAAGGGACTTGCAAATGCTGGACATTTTAAGTAAAATAAAGAAAGGTTTACTTCTTCGTTATACTTTACGACAAGGTACTTTGCTTGATTTGTAGCGTAACCGTCGTCTTTCTTATGGAACAGGTCTGATGAATAGGTCTTGGGAAACAGTTTATTTGTCGTTAATAATCGTTTAAATTGTACCAAAGAGGCAGGGAACTCCTTGAGTGTGTGGAATTATTGTGGCGAGAAGCAATCTTTACTAAAACATTAAAAAGGGGCTTGTAAACGCAAAACATATCAGTTAAGATGATTACATGTTTGTTTCTTCTTAAAATTTAACGAAACTATCGCTTTCTGATGGAATATAATATGAGTAGATGTCACGATACAGAACACAGATTTATGTACGACAAATTCAAGAATAGACGTAGAGATAAAAAGTGGCGGTCGCAGGTGCAAGCTTGTGTAGAGAAGCAAATATTCAGCAAAAGATTAAAAAGCATGTGGCAGCCATATAAATGAACCTCTCGTGCTACAAGCATGCTTGGCAAGATATGCACATATTTCTCAGATGGAGAGCAATTGTAGTGGTTTTTGCTAGCTGTTAGCAGACTGATTTGTCCAGAAAAGTTCTCACTTAAATCTGTTAACGACTTCCATGGTGCTTTTGCGAGTCGTTTGGTGGATATTATTTTGGGTTATTGACACAGCTATCTTGGGAAACAACAGAAATTCATACAATTCCCATAACCTTGGATGTGTAAACAGACGTGGCTGGCTCTTCACACTTGATAATATTCATTATAAGAATTAGAACAACATTCGGAGCCACCGACGGACTTGGATAATTGAAAGCCTTTATGGCGCAATAACAGAAAGGAGTCATGTAAGTGCAGTCAGTAAAACTGCTACTGCACCTAATTTTCCGTGGAAAGGTTGAGCGGAGTGACAAGCCACTGGGCTAAAAGTACGGTTGCAAGGAATAACGGCTTGAAGAATGCTGTATCACAACGTAGAGGGAACCAATATTGGTTTGAACCATTATTGGTTAGAATCAACAACACTGCAGTTTTGAACAATGGGGTATATTTTAGTAAATTGCTGAACTTGGTGAATATACTAACGACAGTGTCAAACACGATGAATTCCATAGTAAGATTTAGGGATAGAGCTTATTTTTAATGTCTACATTTCAGGCTAGTATACTACATTGGGTAGGGTAAACAATGTACTAATCAAATACGTTGGATAAAGGGATTAATGTGTTTTATTAATACTGCTAAATGGCTAGTTTACTCATGGTCATATCAATGACCATTGCGTGTGCACCATCGAGAAACATGGTGGGGTTATGGACAAGCAATCGAATAGCTTTTACGCATTAATTCTGAGTACATACTGGTGTTTGAGGCCGAATAGTTATTGCCAATACTGTAGCCAATGGAAGGCACCTGACCATTCGCGTATCGTGGCCAGGTATCCGGCATATGGGCTGAAGCGAATAGTACCATTTGGAGGCGTGAAGGAGGTCCAATCCTGGGGGTAGTTGACAGGAGCAGAAGATTAGTAGCATCGGTTTTTTGCTACTAAATATACAAGGCAAAATATCCAGTTTCTAGCCGTTAAGGGTTGAAGGTTTAAATGTTATACTGCATGACCAAGGATACAGTTGAACATGGCGTCCAAAGTGTGGGAGCGTTTTTTCCAGCATTCCCCTTATTTTTTCATTGTCCACTTTCGGCCAGTTTAACTCGGAGTCCCAAATTATCGCTCTTTTCTTCGAAAAGCATTGTGCACGTTGCTTTAGGCCGATTGAATGAGCTTCACATGCCAATTTTGCCATCATTCGAGGCAAAAATTTCACCAACGGTCTGGGGAGAAAAAGTACTTGCTATGCCACAGGCGCTGCGGCGCCTCTAGCGTATTTTCGTGGTTCAGATCAATCAGAAGAGACAACAAGGCACTCGATACTACTTTCATTGCGCTGCTGCGCAGCCGAGCAGGGTAATGTACCCGATATTTGGTTGAAGCTGGAATTGCCCATATTATAGTACCTCAGCAGCCAGAATATATACTATTAGTCTATACGGCAAAATAGATAATTCCATCTCCCTCCAGTAACATTTGGCTTACCAAACGATGGCAGGCGTGAAGGGAACCATGCGCAGACCACCTCACCTGCAATGCAGTATAAAATGTTATGCGATATAACTAGCCGGACTTTTGATATCGGACGATCTTTAACATGTGAACATTCGAAGTTAAAAGGTAACATCAGTTCTTTCGAAATTTTTTCACCGTATTGTGCAACTTTGGTTATTTATATCTTTTGTGGTAGTTCTAGCCCAGTTCGTGCAGAAATATCGTAGTCGTATGCTTTTATGCTCTACATACAATCAACCTTACTTTGATACAAGTACGCTGACGATGATTTTTGGGATGTATTTGTCCAATCGTTTGGACGTCTACTTTTCCAAACTGCAAATAAACCTTTTTGATTTGGTCATTGTCCGATGCTTGATAATGAACACTTTTAGTCGCGGTGACGTAACACTTTTGTTTTACCAAAATAAAAAGCTATGAGTTGCTTTGCACACGACTTCTTCACTGGCAGTAAGTGACTAGTTCACACACATTTTCAAGCGCTACAAATGCAGGGCTGTTAGTCCCGAAACCAACCTTGGTCTATTTGCATTGCGGGAATGTTTTATAATGTTAGACGTTTGTTATTTACACTCATTAAAATAAAATGTTTGCAGTTCCTTGTGATTTAATTCTCATACCTGTGACTGCATGCATACCGCCACATTAGCTCTACTGCTCTCTGTTAGCTTGCTTTGGTTACTCGATAAAGGCAACAATTTGATTTTGCGGTTTATGATGCTTATTTCCAGATGCAGTGGATTTCCTACTGAGTCTCTTCTGGATTTTAATGTTAGCAAGCATCAAGACGCATGAATCAGCTTTTCTTCAAAATTCTGAACGATCTTCTTCATCTACTACTTTGTGACCGACCGAAAGCAATATATATTTCTCCCTTCCGCTGCCAATTTAAGATCATATATTTTCGTACTGCATCTAGCAGCACTTCTGTTCTACCGTACTTGTCCCGCTTGTTAGCTAATCCAACCAAAACTCACGGTATGATGATAAACTACTTCTCTAGTAATATGATTAGACATCTGTTGTATGATTAAAGTTTTTCTAAAGAGTAATTTCAAATAGTTTACTATTCTCAGTGATATTGCAGCATGCTGATAATTTACCTACCCGGATGCATATGGTTTGTGTTAAGGTGACTAGGGTTGACGTTCAGCATCTTATCAGTACCATTAATTTTGTAAAAGAAATTTTACCGGACCGTTATTCTTGACATACCTCGTCTTATATGGAATTTTTTACGTTGATTGCTGTCCGCTACCGTAAAGATGTTAGCCTAATAGCTCCTAATATATAACCACTAATTGTCAGTTTACAGAGGTATAGATTTATCCAGCACACGATTAGCGAAGATTGCCTTTAAACATCGCCTTAAAAATCCACCAGACTGACCCGCGCTGTTGCACTCAATATCGAGGCAATCAATTTGGTCAATTGCTGATGAATTTTGCCATAAGTGGAGAGCACAACAATTCAAAGGTGTTTCAATATACTACCTAATAGGTTCATTACGATTGTTCAATCTACTGAAGCTTCCAAATCTCGTCCATACAACCGATGAGCATGATAACATTTAACGTCATGAAAACTATGTCTCAATAGAATTTGCGTATAGCTGTACCAGATTTATTTCGAGTTAAGTGATTTAAAAAGAACTGTGAGAATGTGATGTACCGATTGTTGAAGATGGATAGCTTATAACACAGAAAGCTTTAGACCAAATCCACAAATTCATCTATACCGGCATCATATTCAGGGCCATTTCTGTAAAGACTTTCTGGTATGTGATCTCGTTTCTCTAGTTCATCCTCCTCATCGATTTCCTCTTGCAGTTCTTCTTCTTCTTCTTCTTCTTCATAATCTTCATCGTCTTGTTGTGAGACCACAGATATTGGTTTGTCTACAATTTGTCAAGTAGACGTTTCATATAAAACATATTACCGAGAACAAGTTAATGAGTAAGATCAAAATAGCAAACACATCCGCTTGACGATCTGCTGCAGTATGTATTAAACAAATCGCCACTAAGTTAAAAAAAGAACATTCAATAAAAACTGGATGTTTTTGTGGATATAAAATTGCAGTATCCCGTTGGCTTGTTTAGAGATCATCACGTGTCATGCTAGATAACGAAGGGGATAAAATCATGTATCTATCGTGCTGAACTCCCTTATGCAAATTTCCTTGAATTAATCGTAGTAGCAAACAAAACAGACACCATGGCATTCATATGACCGAACATCGGACTGTTCAAATGCGGGGTGGGGTTTACCTGCTTTGCAATCTGCAACATCAGACGGCCATTTAGAATAATTGGGGCTCGATAATATTGCGTGTGCTCTAGGCTTTATCAGGAACGCAACCAGTGAACACTTACGCTTTCGCTATTCATCAGCGGCGTATGCTACTAGGCCACGGAAGACGCCGGTAAACCGAAGTGAACGGCGAACCGTTTGCAATATAGTGGGGATCACTCATCACAGCAATAGCAATTACGAACGCTGCAGACGAGAGTTCTGGTCTCCAAAGTCACGACTTCAAGAACAACATTGTTGCCAGAGATGTAGCATGTAAAAGCCGCCAGGGCAAATGTCTTGACTACTAACAAGTTGGGTTTTCAATGTTATTAAAGCGAGAGTTCATCGTATTAGCTTTCAAGCCAGACAAACCAACACGTAAATGTACCAAAATACCCTATGTTTTTATTGAGACTCCAACTGCTGTCTTCTTCCCAAGATCAGAAATAGACATTTAGACCCCTAACTGCTTGCGCCACTAGTAGACAGGTTATATCACTAAGCGGTTCATAAAGTATGTTGCGCACTAGATTCCTTTAGCTGACTGAATGCATTATACAACGGTTTACGTTGCATTTGTCCGGACACCTCAGTTTGTCTTAGCTCACTTCCATTCTAGATTAGTGTTTACATGCTTCTAGCAGTACTCCTTGCAACTAGATCAGTGGTTCCCAGCATATGGTTCATTACTCCCAAGGAGGTAAATTTATACTTTATGAGGGTAAATAGTGCTACAAAGATTGGATCATCTACATTTCACCAAACAAAATCAATAACAAAAGCATAAGTGATTACCTACATAATCCTCATCGACTAGCCATCAGTAACTGGTCATTATGGAATGGTCAGTAAATTGGATATCTTTCAGTGACAAAGTGTATTACATAATATGCGAATACAAGGATGCATAGCAGGGCAGCTACATACCGCGTTTATCGGTACGATTGTAGATCGTAGTTTTTTTCTGAGGTAGCCAAGCTTTGGCCGGTTTAAATAATGGTTGGTTGAACACTAAGGTGGGAGAATATACCAGCCGACAGGGTAGAAGCAAGATGTTGGTTAAAGATAGGTGGCGGGTATTAAGTATAATGTTCTCATTCTCCAGAAGTTATAAGTGTAGCAGTGGATTTTCGACAATGATGACAGTGATAAGGAAAGCAGAAAAGTAAATTAAATTGGTGCGCGAGTTACGATGTGCATTAGCCGAAACCGCAGCAAATTTAAGAGAATTTGAGAAAGCTAATCAATATGAACTATCTCACTAACGTGAAACAATCCTTGATTTAAAAGAAAATGTCTAATACCATGTTAGGTCACCATTTGTAGGATCGAAAGCCACTGGTTATTTGTCTTTCCAGTAATGCATACCAAATTGCGGTAGTTAGTAGGTAACTGGCTATTAAAATTAAACTTCGGGAGTAAGTGCTTATAGTGGTAAGTCCCAAGAAATGCGTGAACCACTGAATTAGACTGTGAGGTTGCCAGAGCAAGCTTTATATCAACATATGCGGATGTTCTTTTATAGTTGGCACGTAATCTGGTACTGAACAGTAATCAGCTATTATTGAAAAGCAGCGCACAAAATGGATACAAGTGCACGCAATGTTCAAAGGGTTAATAGTCGTTTAGTTTCGGGAAATAAGAAGGCGACTTTTTGTCAGTATTTATGATATAAAGGTATGGTTAAGCATATTGTTGTCATTGATTTGGGTTCATTAGATTAGGGTTGTTTTCTGAATTGAAGACATCTACCATACAGAAATGTTAGCTTCTTGTACTCAATTTTTCGTTAACATTAATCCCTAATTATTCCTTTTATTTGATACACTTAAGACAGCGCGCTTAATACAGCTACCCAAAGATACTAGTTTTTGGCTTTAAGGAAACGTCATGCAGGGTCAAACGATACAATAATTGCATGAAATCGAAACCCGTTAAGAAAGACATAAAACATGTGATAAAGCATGTTTACTTCCGGAAATGCTCAATATTTCGTATCTCATTTGACCAACGGGACTAGAATGTGCAAAGTTGGTCAAGAGCAGGGTGTCGACAGACTTGATTTAATTACTAGATATGATATGGCACCGCTTAATCTCGAATGACCTAGAGGATGCTACTTGTAGAAAACAGGGTTGCTCCCTAAAACAAATGTTTTACAAGAATAAGTCTTATTGGTTTCATGCACATTCTGACTTATGTTGCAATATTGTAAGAGGAAACTTGCAACTACCAGCGCCACAAGGGCCGAGCTGAACGCGCAATGCTAGTGAATCCCAGAAGAAAGAAACTGACGTATAATGATTTCTCAAATCGGTGATAGCAGTATGGCTGTGCATAAAATCAGGATATCGACTTGTGGCATGTGGTTGTTATGTGAAAAGCTCTAAGATGCAAAGGTTTTCAAATTAGGAAAAGCATTGTGCAGTTACAGCGAAGTTGTTAAGCAATTAAGGTTTTGAATTTGAAGTAACAATCAAAGTTTACAATGTTAACATTTCTGTTTCCATCTGGGTCCAGAATCCAATGAAGCAAACGTTAATACTATTGTCAATCTGCAGGCAGTGCATAGACGAACCGTGAACTTATGTCTATTCCCATATTTTACACTGTTAGGGGAGTTTTTGTTATAGGACGCGGCGAGCTTTATGTTTTAAAGGGGACGTTTAATCAGTTCTCTAGGATTTCTGCCCCCATGACTACTTTTTGAATAATATTTTCATCTTTCTGTTATTGCCTATACTTGAATCCAATCACAAATAAATGCGTTGTTGATTTCACTAGAACACAGTCCAATTACATCCCTTACGGATCGATTTGGTGCGGCCGCATACATTTGGGTTATATTTGACATGCGCGGGTTTTCAATGTATTGACGCCCATACAAACATACTAAAACCTGGATTTATCTAAGGAATGGAGTGGACACTGATAGGCATTCTGCTATATCTGGAGAAAAATACTGGTATCTTCTCAAGTGTAGCGTTACTCTTTCTTTTATAATGTCATATAGGAAACCATATTTGAAATACTACTCCTTCTGATTGAAGCATAAGCGTTGCTTTTGTTTCTCCTTAATGCATACAACCACTAATGCCTGCTACTCCATATTTAAAGGGAATAGGTTCGTTAGATTCACGTATCAAGTGAGCTGACAAAAGTTATCAAAAGAAAATTGGATTGTGATCTGCCGCAAGACTATCGTTTTGTGGACTGCAGTTCGGTAGCGTTCATGAATTCCTGGACTGCTTGATTGCGGTGCGTTTAACTGAAAGAGTTTGCTTTGTAGCTCCTACAAAACACTACTCTTACAGCAAACATTATTCCCTCTTCTTCACTGAGGATTGATGATGGTAACGGATGATATTAGCTTAAAACCCCTGCGCGGAGCCGGTGCGTGCGTTCAGGGTTATTTATACATCAATGAGTCCCTAAATTTACAATATGCTGAGGCCGTGGTCAACAAACCAGTTGGCCCAACTGTGTATTCAGAAAGACGTACTTGTGATCCTTGGCTTTGCCGTGGTAGCGGGTCGGGAACAGATGACAAGACATAAATATAGGTGTGTTCAGTTTGGTCAGTTTAATAGTAAACCCGCGCTTCTTTCATGAAGCTATACATTCAAACGTCTGCGCTACCCACATAAAAATATGAGGATAAATGTTTCTGCGTCACTCCTGCGTCAAATGCTTTGCCAAATGATTGCTCGGGAACGAATTGTTTCAAGTATCCATATATGCCTATCCTCTCAATGGTGTTTTTTGCGTGCCTACTTGAATTACAGACTATCAACCTCATCGTCTCCGCCTTTAAATCCACAATCCTATTCACACAGGTCGTGATTATATGCTTGTCAGTCCGTATTCCTTTACAGTTTGGACCGTAGGAAGCACCAAACATTTTCGCTGTCTTTTGAGCTGGAGGTGCCAAATGCAGATGATTGTGGTTCGAACTCGATTTCCACACTGCCGCAGTTTTAAGGAAGTATTTAGCGCAAGTAATGATATTCCACGATGTTAAAGTTTTAACAAAAAACCTCGCAGAGGCCAAACCAATAATTATCGAAAATAACAGGTCAATTTATAGTTTTTTGATGACGGATGCAAAGTTGATTATTGCCTGTTTTTATATCATATGATTAGGAGACAGTTGAACAATAAAGATTAAATTTACACAGGGTAAGCAACACTGGTTTAAAAGTCCCGTTGTGTGGTCTGTTGGGTCGGCGAAATCTTTAAAGAAAAATTCATTTGGTGGCTATAATATCAAACGTATGGACTGATCATTTGGAAAGCAGTAGCACTACACTCAGAGTGTTTTCATAGCTTCAATAGGCTGAAAAATAAAGCTAATATTTCCCGGGATTAGGATGGACAGTTTTGTCAAGTTACAAAATCTAACTGACAGAGTGCGTTATCCAACTTTTTGACATGGTTAGCGTGGATGCAGAAAAAACAGCTTTGGGAGGAGGGTTCCATGATTGACACATACGAATAGAAACTGGATTTCTATATCCAGACGGCTGCACTGTTCTACTAATTTCAAGGAGTGGCCCTAAAGCTGCTGAGTTGCAGGAAAGTGCGGCATACAGGATTTGGATTGTGTAAATTCAGTTACGTCATAATCAAGTTGCATTGTAGTCGGCGATGCCGCCCGCTGAATACTCCCGAAGTTTTCAGCCTCTGCTCATACGGAAGGTGGCTCATTCCAATGAAGTATTTGGAAGTCCGACGCTGATGTTGTTCTATTGCCATGGCTGCTAGGCTTGCATTGTGTATTCGCGACGGGGACGAACATACGCATTAAAGATCTGTCTGAAAATGGTGGTGCCTATTTGTCCGAAAGTCCTTCGTAGCAAGCCGATGTCCTGATTACCATTTGTCGATGCCTTCGCGGGTTGCTTGGAACAACCCAAGTTACACTGAACAGACACACCAAACTCACGTTCGATGGATGAACGCTGTAGTGCTAGTGTTCCTAGACTGCAGGAATAGCTGCTCTGGTGCCGTACGGAAAGTGCCATGCATCTGTCCACGTTGAACTCTAACAGCTTTCGGGTTGACCAATGAGGTACCGTAACTAGTTCACACAGAGGTTAACTCTGATTGGCACCCGCCTAAATCCGACTCCATACCTTGTTATTGTCAGCAAACACAAAGCAATTTGTAGCGATTTCCCATGCAATGCCATTGACGAATAACAAATACGTTCGCTGTTCTTGATCTGAGCTATGGTGCACGGCAGACTTTACTGGTACGGGGTCAAATAAGGAACTCCGGACACGGACCAATATCCTTTGTTGTAGGAGAAACTTGGCGATGCATCTCAAGAGATGGTTATTGATTCCGTTGTATTGGAGCTTGGAAAGGATAATCCGATGATCTAAACCGTCTAATATTTTCGACAAATCTAAGTACCTAATATTAACCGCTTGTCCAGCGTCAACTGACCCCGTCAAAATACCGTATGCGTCTAGTGGCTTGTTTAATGCATGTAGTTGAATAGCAGAGTAAGAAGAACAAATCAGTTAGATGCCTTCGTTTCTTATTGTTTCCTCGGTACATTTAGATAGATATTTACATATATACCTACATATTTACTGCCCATATTTGGTACGACCGGATACGCTTGAGGTATAAACTCAACGAGGCAAATTTACTGGATGAAGCTTCGCACATGGTTCAAAGTAATTATCCGTCAAACGAATTCTTACCTTCTTTGCTTTAACCAAGCAGTCATAATACGTCGGCTGAAGCCGATACTGTACGCTGGAAAACAATCCCCATGAGCCTAATGCTTCCCTAGATGTTGAAGCTGAACTTCCATCATTCAGTCTACAGCTTCGGCTTTTCTGGTCGCAGTTAATGTAAACTATAAATTTACATTTCGCTTAGTAATGGCAGTACTGAGGGGTAAATTCAAACTGCGTGCATCTATCAGCTGTCGATCTTTGTTGCTACCTTTAACTGTCTTCTCACTATGGGACAAAAATTAATATGCGATTAATCTGATTTTACGTATTTTGGGTTGTTGCGCATTGGCCTGTTTGGAGAAGTTGACCTGACCACTTGGTTACAGTATTTTTGCCGTCTTTATTTCAGCATCATCAACTACCGCTTGAACAATCGTTTTTTAGTTAATAATCTTGAGAAGAACTACCATGCAACGTGGCAAACAAGCGTATAATGAGAGTTACGAATCTAATTAAACTGCTCATCTCCATGCAGCAATCAAAGAAGCTAATTAAGTTCAACCGCACTCTTTCGAAAATGTACCGTGAGAAATGTTAGAAGCAATGCGTGTTTCCTTCTTTCTATAATGGTCATCTGCATGAGAGTAAACTTTTAGTGACGCAATCTTGAGCTCATAGCGTAATGGTCACTAGCAAAGACAGAGAAAGTGGCAAGTTCGTACGGGAGAAAAAGTATTGTGACTCCTCTATGTAAACCAGCCATGTCTAAACAAGCTGTTTAAATCGTTGCACTACTGTTTTACGTGAGTGCATCAAAAAAGAATAGATTAATTCGCTGCGTAGAGTAAATTTTTGAAGAAATACGGTCTATAATGTTGTAACCCGCATGGCACACCCCAACCAACTACTGACCTACATCATTGGATCAAATGGTTGATTCGACTACCTACCTAAGTGTAGGCAAATTCGTTTGAGTATATTATAATCAGCTAGTATGGGTCGCAAAGCATTAGAGTTAAAGTCTGCTGGTTTAAGTATCTTCGGAAACTGTATTTCCAGCTGTCCGAAAACAATCTGTCTTTTCATTTATAGGCACGGTCTAGCCGTATGAACAGTATATAGCAAACAGCATCTCGAATAGGAACCGGTAACTTTCAGTATGAGATATCGATAACCTACTGACGATATGTTTGTGTGTACAAAGTAAAATGGCAGCCTGTTCAGAAACTTACTAAAAATTGAGAGCGACAGAAGTATGAGTAGCGCCAAGTTGTAAAAGTGTACCATTGTTGGGTAATTGACAGGATATCTGAAAATTAAAAAGCGAAATGATAAATGTGTGTATTTTTGGATTTTTCTTCGTTGCCAATTGAGACAGAGAGACGATGCGCGTTATACTGGTCCACAACAACTAAAGACTTTATCATACCACGCCACTGACATGCAAGGTGAAATTCTTTTTACCAGCATAAGTTACGCATTATATCTAATACCTGTAAACATAAAAGTTAATATCACATACAATCGGCAGAGTGTTTACGGCCCTTCAGGGACGACCTAGTTGTTTTGGCATCATCTGTCATGATTATGCGAATGGCTAAATGTAACATTTTAAAATCATGCAATTTGAGTACTTCGTACAGTGAACAGCGGTTTATGCGGGTTAAAATCCTTTGCTTTAAAAAGAGCATTTTGATATCGTGTGGCTAGCAAAATGCTAGTATATAGCTTAGCTGTTACGTTTGATACTAACAGCACGAATTAATGTTTTCCTTGTTTGTAAGGCTGTGGTTCCGCAGCCAACGTTGAGTGACATCAAGAGCAGGTTAAGGAGAGCTGATCCAGGGACTTTAGCAGGTGTTGATATTAGCATTGCTTTCACGTAATGTAATATGGTGGAGGGAATAAATCATCAAGCCGCCAGTTAACTAGAGTATTTTGCTGTGGGAACAGCTCTTTCGGAGGATGCGTTCCAAGCGATGCATATGAAAAAAGAAAGAAAAAAGCAAATCGAAAAGCAAAGAGAGGTTTGTAATATACAAGATATCTGTGTGGTTCAGCCAAGCACAAGAAGTGACCTCCCGGATTGTTACCATGATGCTCTGCAGCACGCAATCGCTCTGCTGAATGCAACCTAACAACCCAACTCCTGTATGTGGTGGCGATTACGCATGGTACGTACGCATTTGCAGGTCCAACGAGGAGTTGACTAGTTAGGGAAATCGGTCTTAAATGATGGATGCCGGGCTTGAACTGCATGTCCAAAGTGAGTAAGAAAAACAACTGTGCATCTGACAGAAACTCCAAGTATCTATACATCCTAACGCGTCTCCGCGGCCAAATAGTTTAGTCAGTAGACTTTGGGGCGTTTTCGGATTGCCTGGAATAACTCACTTTGTCCTGAACGCTAAGTTCGCGTTCGACGGAAGATCCTGGCGGTGTATGCGTGCTTGGCTTGCAGGAATAGGTGTTCCGTGTCATAAAGTGTGTACCACGCATTTACTCACTCTGGAATGCTGTGTATTTTGGGTTAACAACTAACGTATTGTATAATGTTCAGCTGGTAAAATGTTTTTGACGTTTGTCTGAATCCTATGACGTTGCTTGATGTCATAAGGAAATAGTAAGCAATTTAAAGCAAATGCACGTGCGAGGTCACTGATGAATATCTGCAATAAACGTGACGTTAGATTTGAGCCCTGGTTCACTCCATACTCGGCTTGTGTACTTTCAGATAAGGAACTGTACATTTTGGCCGCTATCACTGAAGGTGAAATCTTGCGATCCACAGCGTCACCAATCCCGATCTGGGCGATCGATTGCCTTTGAAATCTCCAGTTAGATCACGTAAATGTCTACTCCAGCGTTGGAAAACGCGGTCCAATATCTCTAAGCAAACATTCATTTTGCTGTGAACAATCGTCGCCGACGTAAGCCATGCTGCTCAGCAGCAAAAAGTTCGCATAATCCAAGATGGCTAACCCGTGCATCGGCAACGCCGGATCCCATAATCTTGTGCAGTATAGTTAGAAGAGACATTAAGCGACGTTTAAAGGTTTAGTCCTGCTTCCCTCTCTTTGGATGGGAGTTTTATATCAATCTTCCGCATGGGATAGAACCTTTTTGTTCTAAGCAGTGATAAAATTTCTGAGCCAAAGGCCGCACCACTTTCGTCACGGTTGCCAACCAGTGCGTTTAGGTGAAATGGCACCGACACAGGAGGAGCCTTCGTTGCTCAGGTATACCAGTTATTTTATCGAACGGTCGAATGTATGTGATGAACATTTGGATAGTAGATTTTAATTCGAGTTTACGTACCAGAGGCATAAAAACATAGAGCAACTGCCTACAAAAGAAACGTATAACCATCAAATGCAATGAAATGAATAACCACATTAACTACAAAAACCAAATTGTGAGAAACGTACAAAAAATATGCGAATAAAACTGATGTCAACCTCCAGTCTACGTGAGGATATCAACATTTCCTTTCTATCAGGTTCATTAGGGTCCGAGACTATGGGCACTAGTAGTATGTTGTACTAGCCAAACCTTATGTCACTGAGCCATGGGGATATTGGTTGCACATTATTTTGGGATCCACACGACTGAGATTTTAGAAAAGTATCTGAAATAGAAGCTGCCGCGAATAGCTCGCAATTTATCAAAAAACAAATCCCCTACTCTTAAACGCATCCCAGTGTCTGAATGCTATATCACACGTGTCTACTGTTAGTGAAAGTTGCTTCTGGAGGTTAACTATGTCTTCTACAGCGGTCTTAACTTACATGAACGTAGAGTGTAAGATCTGCCACATGACAGTTAGCATGTAAACCAAGACGCTCTGTCGTTTTTACCGATTGTTCTGTGTCAGTAGCTGCCGACTAGTGGTTTAAGCCACTAGTGCACTTGGGTTTGAATCAAGATGGAGTCGATAGATGCGCATTCTTGACCATCCCCTATAGATCAAAACTGCCGTCTAGCGTTTCTCCAGGCAATTGAAGCACTATCCAACTTGATTGCTGCCGTGAAAAATTCATTTATTTACATCAAAACCCCTACTCATGAGTAAAGTAAACTGTAGGTTCCTTGTTGATTTTGCCGTTAGCAAGCATTTTTACGTACGAATAAACCTATAAAAAATTTTAACTGACCTTTGGCATCCATGCACGCTGTTCTAGACAGCACGGTAACTACCTCTTCCATGCGTCTAGATTTATACATTGTAATCGTGTACCTAGTTGTATTGTGACTCAATCTCATCACAACGGACTCTTTGTTAGTCGATCCATAACCAATGTTGAAAAAATTCTGCGAGACCGTCATTGATGCCATGCCGTAGATTATCCGCAGTGCTAGTGCAAATTGTTACAAATATTTCCCTATGGCTGTAAATATCTTATCCTGATTTGACAATGGAGTTTTGTGACACTCACAGTATTTACATTTTCGCTTGCTCCAAACTCCAAGCAAATATTTGTGTAGTATTTGCTAACAAATTATGAATGATAATATAATGAAAAGCCGACACAAAATACTCAAAATGGGAATGTTGACAATGACATCTAGGTCCTCGGAACTCAAAGATTATAAGGGTTAGCTTGTTAAGCGTTTAAGCAATTCAACAAGTGATGCCAGCTTTTACCTCAGAAAACTACCAAGCAGAGATAATGGAGCAGGTATATATCATCTACGTTAGCATTTTATGCTGACCATACTCCACAATTAGTGTACTACTTTGTGAGGATCCACGTGGAATGTGCAATCCAGTCGTGGCAATGCCTTTACAAACACGATGCCGATGCGTTCGAAGATCCATATCAGAAGGCGACAAAAATCGTTAGATGAATGTCGCACCTCTCCTAAAAACAAAGACTGCAAGCTCTAGGCTTGCACAGCGGTGAACACCGGCGGCTACGAAGAGACCGTACTATTGTGTTCTAAATACTGACTAACCTAAATCCCGCTGTTGCGATCTGTTACCATTTAGCCATAATATCAAACTGAAAGTCCACCAGCTAAAAACAGACCACTCACCCCAGTCGATGTGACTGCCGACACATTTTTCACCCTTCAGTTTTCCAGAGCGTGGAATGCTTTTCATTATCAGGTTATTTTTGTTTTTAAAGTAACGATTGTACCACACTCCCAGTTACATTACGCTACATATTCTGTTTCCAAAGAAAGAGGGATTAATGCTAGCAACGTGCTCACCATCCCTCTCTGTTATGGAGCGGCCAGCAGATAAGCGCGTGTTAAGATGAATAAGTCTTGAGTCAACTCAAATCAGAAATTTCCCATTTTTCTGTTGTTTTAAGCAATCATCTTATAATTGCCACTCCGGCCGTCCGACGGGACCTGTCAAGAAATCACTTTTTCCACTGTTATCAATTTAGCGCTCATTGTAAGTGCGTTGAAAATTCAATGTTCTTGGACACCGGTAAAGTTTGTCACACGGGACCTGAACCGGGAAACTATGTATCGAGTGTACAGTGGTGAATTATTGGAACAGTTTGCCTGAGGTATTAGTAGATCCAAATCAAGAACATAATTCAAGATATTACTGGTTGCCTACTTTGTAGATTACAGAAACGTGAGCGCATCGCACATGAATAGGGCACCTTTTGTCCTAACTGTGTTTACGGTGCACTATAATAAATGACGCTATTCCGTTTGCGTTCCCGAAAAGATATCGATGGAGCAGCACAGGTGGGTTATTCTAGCTTGCCATTTTCAGTATTCAATATTCAGGTTAACCAGTTCTACGCTGCTGATCCCAAAGTAGTCGGCAAATATATCATTGCCTCCCTTGTCCACAGTCGATTTATTTTTACCGTCCGGTATTGCGCTTTAAATCGATTTGTTTAAGAGCAAACATTCAGGTTAAAGAAGCCGATTACCAGCTTCATTAATCAAGTATTCTCGTGAGTTAACAATATTGATATGATGACAACTATGTGTGGACAATCAAAATCTATGAAATATTGTCTAATAAGTTGAATTAAATAACCGCTGTTCTCTTGCACAAACGAAAAAGTTGCATTTCTCGATCACAAAACATTGTTAAGCATGGACTGGATATATTTCTAGGAGAGATGTTTGATGCGATAACTGCTCGTTTTCGTTTCATGAGCACAAACCGGCATTCGTATTTCTTGCTGTATTAGCGTTTTTGGAACTTATAAACCATTGCTTTCTTTTTTTTAGATCCTATGGCGAATCACTGTTCCAGATAGGGGAACATCACATAACACATCACATAACACATCACAACTAATGTCTACATAAACGAACTTTTTTTCACACTCAGCTACATCCTTTCCTAAACAGCACAAGATGAAGGAAATGCTGGTGTGATACAGTCAAATATATTTGGCACGATCAAAATTAAGTTTTAGAAATAAGTAAACCATAAAATTAAGTGTGCATATATAATTCTGCTTGCAAATGTTGCAACATTTTCTACTTACTTTTGCAAGAACGTAAGCTTTGAAGAAAAGGTTGAGATCAGAGGAGCAGTGGTATTTATATTCTATCTGACCTCTGTAGTAGCGCAACCGGATGTGAGCAATTTAAGACCGAGCGGAAACCGATCCATTTGGAAGCTGCCATTCGCCGGTAGCATTTGTCAACTATTTCAATAATTGCAGCTAAAGTGAAGTAATCAAATACTCGACCGTCATAACCTCAGTGAATTTCTCCACAAATTGATATGAACCACAATTTGTACGAAAGGTAGAAGGATTCGCTACCAGTGCATATTCCTGGAATGGTCCGTAATCAAGTTCGGTCTGAATGGCGAAGTTGGGCACTGCTTGCTCCATCAACACGCACCATACCAAGCAACTTAGTGGGGGATTCTTGCTAACATTCAGTTTAACCTCTGAATATAACAAATCTCAATAAGGATAGTAACGTTATGAACTTTACTAGGTCACTAGTAAATTGTGCCTGCCATGTGGAAACATGTCCTAAAAAGGAAATTTTCAAAGGTGGTCCTTCTCCCTGTCCTTGCAAATGTGATGGATGTGATACTCGCTGAGATTTTCGTCGACCCGCTAGAACGTTACAACATTATAGCAACTGAAAAACTTAGTTTACTCCAAAACGGTTCGTGCACAAACAACCTATTGATTGCACGCAGTAGTTGGACGGAAACGGTCGATAAAGTTTGGGGGGCCGATGTATGTTACATCGACTTCTCCAAAGCCTTCGAGCGGCTGGATCGCCTTATTCTGCTTCACGGTTTTGAAAGCAATGGCGTGAGAGATCTTGTCCTTGAGTGCAGCAGGAATTTTACTGCAGATTTGATGAATTCAGATTAGAGTTAAATGTGCGCTTTCCGTTCAGATTAATGTCGAACGTGAAGTTACACAAGGATGAGTGCTGGGCCCCAGTCTGCTTCTGGTGTTCATTAATGCGCCTACGCGTCTAATTGCCTCGAATTCCTTTTTGTTCGGTGATATTATTGCGATCTGGCGGCGGATATCTAACCAGGAGAAACACAATACACTTCAACGATAACTGGACATCACATATAGTCACTCTACAAGCTGTTACAGTTTCATTTGTCTAAAAGCATGGTGGTCCGCATTTGTCACCCGCCGAATATCTAATATAAGCTTGAGGACCATGTCCTGTAAGAGCCACCAGGGAGCACGGCCTTGGGGTATTAATTCAAGCTTAGTTGAGCTGCTCAGAACAATCCAACAGGGTGTCAAAGACTGGGAACCAACACATTTGTATGCTGTGGATGGCATTCGGATGTTTTGAATTCTCTATTTGTTCGCACTTGCTTACAAGGTACGTGCAACCTTATATGGAACAAGACTGGCAGCACAGGCACAAATACTATATGGCAACACTCGGGACTCCGCAGCAATGAGCCACAAAGCAAGTCAAAGTATTGTTTCGCATTTCATGTTAACTTTGGCTGAAGAATCAAATACCATACGACGATCAGTATCGGTGCTTTTGTCGTGACTTAATAGTGGCCTGCAAGATTTTTAGGAATCCCAACACCGTCTACTCCACCTTCAGCAACTCAGTGACAACACGAATTCCAAGGGCTACCAGCTGAATGTGGCCACACAATAAAGTCTACTAGAATGTCGGCAAAACATTTCCTCTCTTCGCGTGTGCCAAAGATGGGAGGCCCTACGAAATTACCTTGTCTCCACTGCAGCCTTATCTGGGTTCGCAAACGCCTTAACGTTGCCTAATCCACCTACATTTCGAGAGATATCCCGAGTGCATCCTCAAAAAATGTAATGTGTCGAACGCTGCACCATCTGCACTGATCTCCGCAAATGAGGTTGGCTCGTTCCTGCATGTCTCTGTGTGAACACCGTGGTGAGTTCGTCAAAAGGGTTTCCAATTTTTCAATTTAGTTTCCTTTTCACCATTTTGTGGTTCTCATTCTGGCCATCCTAGAAACTTGTTAAGCTTTGGCATTTTTACCCGCAATACAGAATTGTTGCAATATTGCATCTCTTTCTGTAGAAGTAAAACACGAATGGTTATTAAAACTTGCAAAATTGCGTACCTCTACATAGACAACCTATTAAGTTGCCCGTCTTTTTATAGTTTGAAATTTCACCAGATAAACCATATGGATCCTGACATAGGTTTGTTGACTGTATTTTCTGATCCTTTGCTTTGTTAACTCAAGGAGCTATTATTTGATTTTGGCATACTAGTAAGTGGTTGATGTAACTATTCCATGCCTTGGTTTAATTCCATATAGAAACTTATTGTATCAAACCCATTTACACCGCAAATGCTCTGATAATATAAACTTAAGATCGTTGTTATATGTATTGCAAGAAATATGCCGCTGACATGAAAACATTGCCAGTTTATTACGCACAACCTTTCCATGTCTAACCACACCAGCACATTCCAGAGATGCACAAGAATAGCACGAACAAACAGGAAACCATTTCTATAGCCCAACTGGAAACCCTTGATTTCGAATTGGGAACAAAACCTCGTGCACTTGGTATGCAGTGGTAGTAATTGAACGAAAGAATAAATAAATGGCATATTCTCAAAAATTTGACACAACTCTTTATAGGTGTAATCATATTATCATCATCAACACCATCATCATCAACAACAACAACAGCTGCAGTACATCAGCCATGTGAACTGATGCTTCGCCGCCACACAAACATGAGGACCTATGAAAGAAAGAATAATAAAAAGGAGAGAAGGGGGACTTACCTGGAAACCTTAATGCCCAAAGCAAACATTCGGGGTCAAGGCGCCTACACCTTGTGTAAACAACTTACTGTCACAAACTGCTGGCTATCGTGCACAGATAAGGCGGTATCGGCGAGACAGCCTCCTTGCGGCTTTCACTGCCCCACTTCATAATCAGCCATTTTCCCGCAGATAAATCAGCACCAAGTACACTTTAAACAGGCAGTCCGATCAAGAGTTGGCACCAGACATGCCACTGGTGTCGGTTGCGAGCCATGTCCTTTAAAGTTTCGCGCCAAGCACATCGCGAGTCAGCTAGACTTCACCCCTGAAGATGAAACGGACAAACAGACCCCAGTTTGGTCGTCAGGATCTTCCTTTCCCGTTTCCAATCAACTTCTGTCCACCAAGAGCCCTGCGCCACCCTACACCTGGCAGACTAAACAAGGCCCTCCTAGGTAAGCGGTGACCAGGCATACGTAGCACGTGCCCGAGCCAACGCAACGTATTCCGTGCTATCCGTTGTTCTAGGGAGCTAACATGACTATCACCACCTAGTACTCGCCCACGGATATCATTGTTGCGGACAAGCTGGTGCCATCCGACACCAGCAATGTTTCGCAGACAATGACGATCAATGAATTGAAGGCGCCTCAGATCTTCAGACGGAGGGGGCCAAGTCTCACTACTATACAGCAGAATAGCTCTCACTGTGGCCTTGTGTACACGGCCCTTCTGTCGCTAAAGATGCCGCAGGTTCAAGAAGGCAGCTCGGACTTTTGCAATGCGTGAGCTGACGTCAGTTTCCATGCGCCCATCGTTGTTGATGCAGCTGGTAAGATAAGTGAATTGATCAACCACCTCGAGTTCCTCGTTAGCAAGGATCAAAGGGTTAGAGAGTGGCTGGTGGTCCTGCAACAACACTTTGCACTTTGAAGGTGCGAAGTGCGTACCAAATAATGGCTCCACCATAGACATACTATTAAGAATTGATTGTGTCCCCGTAAGCTCGTCGGAAAGCAAGAATATATTGTCCGCATAATCAAGATCAAATAATCTTTCACTAGTGTCCCTTCAACGCCTACATGTTGAGATTCTGCAAGATAACACTCGATGATAGAATCTATGATGAAATTGAACAAAAGTGCGGGAAATCAGACAGACCTCACGTACGCCAATTGCGGTCGGAAAGCTATCCGACAGGTCACCTTAGGCCTTGACGCAGCCTGTAGTGTTTGAGTACAGGGCACGAAGGATGTTCACATAAATCCTGGGAGCACATTTCGTCGCAAGTATTTCGAAGAGAATCGATCGATCGACTGAATCGAACGCGCTCTTGAAATCAAGCAAAAGAGCTATTATAGACCTGCGGTATGTGTGGCGCTGCTCTAGCACCTGCAGCAAAGTGAATATATGTTCTATACAGCCGCTCACTTGGCGGAAACTATATTAATACCAACACGAATGATCTGTAGAGGCACAAAAAGGTTGCGTGCTTAGCCGTAGCATAGTGGTTCAGTATGGTGTGCAAATGCATGTATGTTGTTAGGAGGTTGTGTAGTTGTGTCGCTTGAATCCGTAGACATGACACCGTTGTCGTGATTGTGTTCATTCAGGTGGGATGAAGTGAAAGGGACTCTTCGTATTTGTTGAATGACACCCGTGTAGCGAATGAAATCCTCCGGATCCCCAAGTGGCCGTGCCTTGATGTAGTGGAATCACATCCGCCATGTCACAATGTTAATAATCCGAAATTTGTCTCTTTTAATTGGAGGAACGCTTATTAGGCGGAAACCCCCCACTTGCTGAAACACTACTGCGGAATCATTCGAGGGAACGGGATTAACCCGAAGATCTCTTTACGCAACACGGGGTGCTGTCCTTCAAGTTATGAATAACCTCATTGCTGATCATTTTGCCAAACATTGTTCCCATATTTATCAACGGAGTTGTAGTCAATACATAGGCTTGCAGTACGGTTTTGGCTCAGTTTTACAAACAACTCGGCTTAGAGCTACCTTGTTAAGGTGCAGGTTCAATCCGTGGAAATAGTGATTTCCCTCCCCACAGGTAGCAGATGATCATGTTATAAATTCGCTACCACTGGCCTTCATTGATTTCCACTATTTGCACGCGTACAAGTAATCGAGTAAGATTACACAAAACAGTCTGTATCTCCACAGTACATGCATCGCTCCCATCTCAAACCAACTACGCTCGACGCATCCGAGTAATGATAAATGGTCCGTTGAGAGAACTGATCCGTATGCAAATTGTGCAACAATTGTCCACTGTAGATGAAGCTAGAATTCGGCCGGCATGCTAATCACAAAAGCATGTTTTGAACAATATTTTTCCTCGACACACAACTAGACTTCATTGCAACGTGTTTCAAATGATCACTACCCAAATCTGAACCTAAACGTTCTCTAAGGCAAATAGGCTTGCAGCCAACAACACTGAGCTACATGATGCTCAACAAAAGATAGCCCTCAGCTTTCTATCGCATTCGTCACTAAGCCATCGCAATACATGGTAGCTGCAGTTTGAACAATCTCCAATTTTAAGATACCATTACTTATGAGCTCTCATAATGGATCTACTTATAAAGGTAAATTGATATAAGTAGTGTCGTAGGGGTATGGGATGGACGCTATTGTTTAGCATATTCTCTGATATGCAGAAATGACAGAAAATGCATGTAATGAAAAAGGGCTTAGCTTGACAGGTAAGAGGCAACGGCTGGGTCGCGGTACCGTGTATCTTTATTAGCCTGTGTACACGAGGACGGCATGGCCACCTTAATCATAAGTTGGCTTAGGGGTAGCGGTCCCAACTAACATCCCAATGGTCCCGGGTTCGAAGCTTGCTATCTCTATGTGATGAGAGGAAATAATCTCGAAACGCGTCATGGAGTGCAGTGGTTTCAAGCGGGCAACACCCAATTTGTACTGCTTCATCAGCTACGGTCCTAGTGATCGAATGACCAAGGTTCACTTTAATGGGAATCGTGGTCCACTTTGAGATTACACGTCGCAATCCATCCACACAATGTGTATTTAAATTGACTTTCCAAACTTCCGTAAGAATACTAGTTATGCGTAGAATGAGGCGTCCGTGCATTTTAGTTACGCATGTGTATAATCTTTAGACGACATATGTAAACAATATTTTTCAACGCACAGGACCGAGAATTGTCCAGTGAACGTACATTGTGATGGATGTAGTTTAAAGTCGCTGCTTCTTCTATAGTCTTGATGACGCAGCTGACATATTCAGATGTCTTGTTGTGTGATTGTAACTGACAAAGCTAGCAGAAAATGGAGCCTAATTTACCTGGGACTATGATTTTCCTCATTCTTGCCATTGAGTAGATATTTCCGATATGTATCTGTACTTTAATTTGCTTTTAAACTAATGGTTTTTTCCTTCTTGCATGTCTTCATGAGAAAACGACTTGGGTAACCAGTCTTCCTGATCATGAAGGCCAGTTGCCTGGAATCATAAGGAAAGCCATCACTTATCTTCGTATTTTACGTCCAAATGTATTAGTAAGATGACCCGTTATGGTCCATCGCGAGAAAGTCACCAACGCATGAAGTGTTGGGACAGAAGTAGAGAATCAAACAATGAAATTCTCAATAAGCTTCTCATATGTACATTTGAATTTCAAAGCACGTTGTTTTACCCAAACCACTGATCACTTCTAACTTCGTGTGAAAACTTTATTGACGATCATTTAGACGTATATGCGTTCCACCGAAGAAACACGTACGGCATAATGAACACCTTGGTCTACACAACATAAATCCTTTTCCATTATTAATTGAATAACAGCTATTATACTTACAAATGGCAACGGATTAGGTGGAAAAACTAAAATCGCTTCTCATGACATACTCCTCGAAGTGATAAAAATGTGGAGTAACAAGTCGCTCGGTATATTTTAACTTAATCTTTCTTTTGATTGTGATGAAGGTGACACGAAAATTCTTATAGTCAGCGCAAGCATGATTGCGCTGGGTTAAAAAACGCAGGTAAGTGAGTCATTAAAATGTTCTTCACATTCGGACTTAGATACTCAGTGACCGCCAGTGCGGTAAAGATCTAGAGGCCCGCCTCGTCCCACGGGGACTGGTCATTGTTGAAAATAAGTGGCAACAAAGCATTCTTCTTGTTCTTGGACCTTTGGCACATTCCTTTGCTGACTCGTTAACGTAGGTTGTCTTGACGCTTCTAGACTGCTAGCCCTTGTACATTACTAGCTGGATTTGATCCACCCCAAAGTGCGAAAAAAACGACTGTTGTTCATTCTCTACAGCCACAATAAATGTAAGGTATAAGTTAATCTCTTGTTAAACCCCTTATGCGTTCTTACCTACTGCACATGATGTAGCAAGCACATGTTTAAGTAGAACAAGATGCAACATTCTTCTTCAAAAAGTCATGCTGTTAGCGATTTGTCAGAGGAGCTGTACTCTGGGCCTAGCAATTTTAGTGCAAACTCTTCGTCAGTTTGTTGATATAGGAAACCTGTTCAGGTATTTTGAGTACAACCGATCTGGGCAACATAATTCCTAATATTACCACACTATTCGAGATGAAACCATGAATGCAGGAGGAATAGTGATTTCGTGGTTGGAGCTGTCGAGTTAACGTCAAGGAGATCACCACTTGGATTTGCATCCCAACAGCAACTTCCATTTTTTGACTGCCAGTATCCCTGCAAAGATGATGTTAACTAGAATTTAAATCGCCTAGATCGATGGAAACCACAACCACTAGCCAAGTACCGGTCCCGTATACACAAACTTGTTAAATTCCTGCCCTCGGAAACCGAAAGCTAATCGCTGTATCCCTCTAGATGGATAGTGCCTTAATGT
Organism: Dicrocoelium dendriticum; assembly: GCA_944474145.2. Classification (NCBI taxonomy): domain Eukaryota; kingdom Metazoa; phylum Platyhelminthes; class Trematoda; order Plagiorchiida; family Dicrocoeliidae; genus Dicrocoelium; species Dicrocoelium dendriticum. Next base: position 10,758,765 of record OX104066.1, read on the forward strand.
GGCGCTGGAAATGGTTATTTGATCTGAAGAAGCCAGCAGACGATAAGCAAACACACTGCCAACATTTAAGATCCTCAGTTGTTTTTACACCAATGTACAAGTTCGTCGCATAATATAAACAGAGCCTTGTACTTGTCAGGTTTCTAGGCCTTATGTTCCCGAAACATTACTGAATACTGAGTTCAAGCATGCTGCGATGGCGCTAGCCGGCCTGATTCCTCCGCGCTACGGTTGCCCAAAAGAGCAGGCGCCATTATCCTATATTCCCGATTTGACCTACATATTGATATTATCACCAATCCAGAAACGCGAGTCTCTTTGATGTCATCTGCAGACGCGATGTGGATGTGTGATTACTAGCGATAGATTACCGTTCTTCAATGTCCACCCAAGTATTAGAACACCACCTAGCTTATGAGGTTATGCGGGTGTTCTCCGAGCTGGTTGATTTAGTTGCAGGCGTTTCATCGTCAGGCTAGACGACATCGTCAGTGCGATTTATGCGAGCCACTTGCAGATCCAAGTGATTATTGATCACTTGATTCGAATGTCAGGAATTTATTGGTCCACGTGAGCTGACCGTGTAGTCAACTCTTGCGAACCATTAGCTAAAGTCCGCCTCAATGATGTTCATTTTGTCTCTTTGATCTGAAGCGGAGTATTGTTTTAACCCTCAGTGCGTCATAGGCAGGATCAAGGTCTAAGTGTCGGTTGTTTGAGTTCTTTCTCATCAGTTTTTTTTGGAGAATGTCAGGATCATAGGCAGGGCAAAAACTCGAAAACCAGGTGAGTTCATCGAGGCTTGGAACTCAATCAACCGACACTTAGACCTTGATACTGCCTATGACGCACTGAGGGTTAAAACAATACTCCGCTTCAGATCAAAGAGACAAAATGAACATCATTGAGGCGGACTTTAGCTAATGGTTCGCAAGAGTTGACTACACGGTCAGCTCACGTGGACCAATAAATTCCTGACATTCGAATCAAGTGATCAATAATCACTTGGATCTGCAAGTGGCTCGCATAAATCGCACTGACGATGTCGTCTAGCCTGACGATGAAACGTCTGCAACTAAATCAACCAGCTCGGAGAACACCCGCATACCCTCATCCGCATCTCGAGTTACAAATATTCTCACGGACCACCTAGCTTATGCCCTGAAGCGAGTTCCGCACGGTTATCCTTCCCTTTCCTTCTGCAAAAGAGCCGTTACTTTTAAGGTGCAGGAATCAAAAACGTATGGCTATAAGGGCTGCAGCATGCCATGCATTAATGGATAACACCTACTCAGAGATTTGGAACAATTTTCTGGCCTATGGCTACCTTTGCTCTACATTTGTCCGTGAGGATAAAGAAGCTCATCAACAATGCCTAACCAAAACATTTAGGCAAACATCAAACTATTGTAATGGCATATCAAAATTCTTGGTAAATTGAAGCATGACATCTCTCCAGTTTTCGCGGTAGGCGGTAGAGTAAAAAATGCCCAAGACGTAGCCAAGGCCCTGTGGCTAAATACTTCCCGATTGTAAATCCGCACCCCCACTTCCTCCACAGCATTAAGCACAGTACCGACTACAAGGTTTGCACATGTAAATAGCAGCCCAACAATTGTACACAACCACTGCACTCACTGCGCAAACCTAGTTCGTCGGCAGCGGAAAAATCTGCTCGATAGCTCTGAAGGTTACGGCCACCAAGCTAGCTGCATCATTGTCACAGTTCGTCTAAATATACTTCGATGAACAGCAAGTGCCCACTATGTGGGAGAGTGACAGTATAACATTATTATTAAAGGCGGTACCCGTTCAGATGCTGCAAACTATTGCCCAGCGACCCTTTTCCTTGTGCCCGCGAAGCTGATGGAAGCTGTCCTCTGAAAGACTCTAAACGGATACTTGGAAATATGCAACCTCTTGACACTGGAGAAGCATACGTTTCGTCAACATCTGTCATGCACCTCCAACTTCCTTATTGTACGCGGTAAGCGGACAGGAGAGACTAATTGTGGGGTCAAAGTTGATTGCTTCTATCTGGACTTCACCGGTGCATTCGACGGCCTGATTCACCACATCCTACTTCACAGGCTACATAGCTACGGAGTCGGAGATCCTGATCTTGGATGGATTAACAACTTTCTTTGCAAACGAAAGCTTCATGTGCGTGTTAGGTACTCATTCTCTAGCCCGATTAAGTTGCATGTGGTGCTTCACACAGGGACCCGTGCTACAAGCGCGCCTGTTTCTGATGATAATCAACGATCTGGCAAGAGTTATCCCTCAAATTTCCTGCTTTTCGCCAATGATCTCAATATATGGCGGATCAGTGATAATAAGGAAGATCACAATCCGCTCCAACGTGACTTAGATTACATTTGTGATTGGTCACAAAGGAACCTCCTTCAGGTTAACATACCTAACTGCAAGGTGATCCATCTGTCACTAGCCAGTGAGCGCTTACAAGCTTGGAGACCACACTATGCTGAAAGCCTCTCAGGAGCGCGACCTGGGTGTACTGGTACCGGAACATCTTGGATGCACAAAACAAACAAAGAAGACATCGAGAAACGGCACTCAATGACTTGGCCTTCTTAGCAGAACAGTCGGTTTGAAGTTCCAATGTTTCCCCAAATACTTAACTCCTATGCGCGCCGGTAAGTGAAATATGCTACCCAGGCTTGGCAACCATGGCAGGAACAGAATTTGGTTTCTTTCCAGAATCCTCAGCGAAGAGCAAGCCTGAGCGTCAGTGACCTCTTTCATCTGCCCTATTAGCTTAGACTGTAATCCTTAAAAATGTATAACAGTCGATAATGGTGTTTGCGGGGAATATCATAATGGTTTACCAGAATTTGAGGAACCCAAACCACATTTTCCGTCCGCACCTAGAACTAAACCACAACACTAAACTGGGAGGTCATCCTTTGAAACCGACAATACCGTGTATCAGGCTTGAATGCCGTAGAAAATCGTTTTTCTTAGCGTGTGCCAGTCTTGGAACGTGCACGTTAATTTTGTCGCCACGGTTTCCAATCTGGCTATATATAAAAAGGGGTTGACCATGCGTTGGCTCATTTGCATTTAATTTTATAACTTTTTAGCCAGGGGCTACAAACGGTATCTCACCAAAAATTCCAAGCAATGGCTATATATTTTTAATACTTGAACATCTCCGCTATCCCACGTAAATCTGTGGTGAGTTCGCCAAAAAGTATTTCATGTTATCTTGAACATTTAGTTTCGCAATAATTTCCATACAACAGAAGTCCTTAAGCATTGCTTTTTTACCCGTAATACACCATTGTTCCATTGTCTCACCTACTATTGCTTGCAACTGCTGACTCTCTGCAAAATGGATTGTTGTGCAAGTCCTGCTTAATTCATTACTAATAAAAATAAAAGTCAGAATGCCCACATTAGCTCGAACGTATGAAAAGACTCGTGATTCTAACTTGATCTTGCTTCGCCAAAAGCATGTAAATGAAAAGGATGCCAGAAAAGCTACGTAACTTAGGCGGAAAGAGGAACGCATCTAAAAAGCGGGATTAGGTTCGTTGCTCTAAGTATTCTTTAAAAAAGAGCAACAGACAGACCTACACTCATATATATCACATCAAATTGCAATGTTTTTACTACATTTACTGCTATGGAAGATGTCATTGGTGTATATTTCACAGAGAATTTGAGCACCAAAATTGTGAAGCTGACGCCTCCCGTTTCATCTATCAACCCTTAACCGCTTTTGCAGTATATTTCGACATCGGGGTAATAAAAAGCTTGCTTAAATTGCTGCGGCCATCATATACTCCTGACCTTATTGGTATGTTCCTAGGTGTGATCATGGGTGATGGTGAGGATATCTCAGTATTACTGAATATATTTTTCTATCGTTACCTTCAGGCCAGTATCCTGAGAAATGGGAACAACCTGTTCTCACGGTGCAATATAAAAGGGTACCAAATTATATTCCTAACTAACAACGTAGTAGTCAAAAGTCAGTCCTAACATGAAGCTTGGAAATAATATTGAAGGGGAAAATAAAGTTTTTCTCTTATCACACAGTCTTCTTTCGTATTCGCAGCATGGCTATTGAAAAGCATTGATCGCGCATAAAATGTCGACTTGTTTTCTTAGAAAATCTCTGCAGCTATTAATTCTGGATGACAATGGGTTTATTTTTATTTTGACAAGCAACAAACATTAGATCTTGTCTTACTCAAGAGGATATCATGGAAACTGAGTAGGTTTGGCAAAATCAAATCCGCTTCTTTCCCGATTTGAATCTTATTTGACATAATCTACGCAGGCAGTTAACAAAAATGGGTCTATGTCTGCTACCCGATCTTAATAGTGGCGTAGTTCAAGGCAACGTTATAGGTGGTCTCGCTTTCTTATTTTACATAAACCATGTTATATTTATCATACGCCTCGGTAACTCTTGCCTACTTACAGGTGATTGGAAAGTAGTTTATAAGTTTTATTCAGCTTAATATGCTTGCGGCAGAAAACAGATGCATTTTTCATGCAACAGCAGTCTCCGTTGCAAAGCATTAACTTTATTACCCTACCTAGGTGTACGGAATAATGAATTATCGGTAAAATAGAGAGGCGCGCTTATTTATGTTTCATGGTGACACCATTCCAGTTTTCTCTTCAGTCAGAGATTCATGACTAAAGTATTACAGCCCCATAAATTTCAACGAACTTGGAAACAATGATGTGACCAAAACCAGATAAGCACAGAGACATATAAGTCAGTTACTGCGCTTGGGAAAATTGTTCATTGCATACTAATGCCCTGTTAGAATAGGGTTAACTGAAGTTCAGTAATCTGCACAAAGGTGACCTGAAGGCAATGGAAATTGTTTAACGTATCCTTGCCGGACGCATTTTTGCTGTATCCCTACTTGTTTGTTATAAATAAAGAAGTAATAAAACCTAGTTGAGCCATAAAGTTACGCCACTTATATTTAACGCTTTTTTCCATTAAAAATGTGGCGTAAATTGCCTACTGAACACCGATCTATGTACTTTCCTTTGTAAACCAGATACAATACGTAAAACAGAATGTATGGCTGCAGTGCCTCCATTCAATGCCATAGCCAGAGAAACTTTTATGATGTAAAATTCAACTAACCGCTGGTAAATTTTAAAATTTTGGAAAAATCTGCTTGCGGAAATTGTTCTAAGATTCTTGATCGTCGTGCAAACGCTGTTTCATGTGGTATTCGCCGGGTAAATTTTCACATTTCGCGTATTGGTCATCCTGTGGACCTGTTTCGCGTTATCCGCGAGGTTCAGCACTATGTTGCCAAGATTATATGTAAGAATTGGTGGCACAAACAGCAGTTCCAGTCTCCTGGGAAACTTAATCTACGGACCAGTAGTGCGAGGTGCTCCAAAGCCCGGTGCTCTGTAAGTTCTGCGCAAAAGGCACAGATACAAGCACCTAGCACGCCTACCACCAGCTCTGTGGTGCGAATTCCTAGCTTGCCGAGTAACTCCACCTTACGACCTGCTACTGCTTTGACGAAAACTACAAATTGAATGTGTGACATACCAGGTAGTGACGTCGGATGGTAAATCCAAATGAAAAAAAACTGAAACATATGTCCAGCGCCCTGTGGCCTCACAACCTGATGGCTTTCCACGCACCTGCATTGTAAGATTCAAATCCTGAGCTGCGCTATGAACATGAATGGAGTTTCTGAAGAGTCGGGTTGATAGACTGCTCACCGTCAGTGAAGACCGGCTGAAAGTAAATCAAATTGCCGGTCTTGGAAAGAAACTGAGGGAACCATTCAACACATGAGAGACACTTTTGCTGACGAAGCTGGTCCGAAGTTTATAATATCCAGTCTCGGTTTACATAATGACATGAAGAAACATTTGCGCGAATACATGGATCCAGCAAACCGAGTAAGACCCCAGCCTACCGTGATTGAACTAATGCAGCGCATTGTAGGCGGTACAAGAAATCTCCGCGTCGTAAATTTTCGAATATTTAAGCAGCTTCTTTCCTTGAATCCGGATGGACAGGTTGTTAATGCTTGCACGCCCGACGATTCCAGTTGCGGCCTGCGTGGAGCCTTTACGATAATAAAAGTCTAATGAGCAAACGTGACGATGTTCGTCACTTCCTTGCCCCTCTGCAAACAGACGTTTTGGGCCTAGCTGAAATTTGGTTAAGTTCAGAGATTACCCACAATGAAATTAAAATCAGTGAATATTCTTGCTTCCGCTGTGATGGGCTATCAAATGACCAAGGTGGCGTGCTGCTAATCATAGGGTCTTCCTTGTGAGGGAGGCTCATGAAAATTTACATAAGCGTTGATGAGCTGTGTAAGCCATGAACAATGCACAAATATTTATAACGAGTCAAAAAGCAGGGGCTTGACATGTCCCGTAGCGTGTTTAGCGTGATAAAAAAACATAGCGAAGGCATAATGGAGTCTTCAGTTCGGGCGATTACAGGTTTAACTGCACTGTCGTATAAAGGGAGTTTGAAATGAGAACGCATGCGCACAAAGCAACAAGGGGAGTGGTTGTTGATCACATAATAGGCGGAAAAAATAAAAAGGATCGCAAGGACAACGCTTACTCGTGTGCAAACTATCTTGGGTCCACAGGGTACAGAAATCTACTTTCTATAGCAGTAGCGTTTATCAAATTTCCTGCAAGGCGTTTGGAGCGACTCATTCTAGAGTTGGGTTATGGCACTATGCACTGTCTGTTGCGCATTAGTACCAGCATCTGGTGGTCATGGGCTATGGCATGTAGTGTAAATGTGACAGAGTATTTTCAAGGCGTTTTTGAAAAAGGATAGGGTGGGTGCATTAATTACATGTTCCGGGAGGGTGTTCCAAGGCTGTGCCAATCGAAAGGAGAAATAGTTTCGCCCACATTCCAGGCGGCTGTACTGCGTGACTAACTTAAACTGGTGACCTCTTAGTGAGGTGTTTTGATTGAGTATTAGAAGGGAATGGCATGAGTGGTTGGGGTTTCTCAGGATCAGGTACACCATTATGAGATCGCTCCTTAGACGCCGATAACGTCCACTGTATATTTTGAGGGTCTTCAGCCTGAGTGGGTAGGGGAGGCTGGTCAAACCTCTGACGCTCTTCGTTGCCCTACTTTGTGCAGTATCGAGCGCGGTGAGATGGTGCTTGAGCCAGGGTTGCCACGCTTGAATAGCGTATTCCGCGTGCGGCCTCACGTACGCACTAAGCATTTTTGGAAAGACTGAAGGGTCAAACTTCCCGAAAGCTCTGCGAAGAAGGCCGAGGTACTGGTTCGCTTTCTTAGCTGCCTTTTCAGTCTGCCTGAAACAACCGAGGTCATCTTGAACTATCACGCCGAGATCGCACTCGTGAGAAGCCCGCTGTAGAATTTGTGGTCCTATGCGATGGTTGTGCATACTCTTGTGCCGTATGCTGAGAACTTTGCACTTGGTGACGTTGAAATGCAGCATGTTCTCGATGGACCATGTGTACGCTTTGTCCAGGTCCTCCTGTAACGATGTGTGATCCTCCACTGCAGCTATAGTACGCCATACCTTTAGATCATCAGCAAATAGCAAACAGTTAGAAGATATCACACTCGCCAGATCAATTATGAAAACCAGGAATAGGCGGGGTCCAAGAACCAAGCCTTGAGGTACACCGCACTGAACTTCGATGGATTCCTACAGGTTGCTTCCAACCCACACGTTCAGGTGACGTTGCACGAGAAAGCCTTCTACCCAGCCCAGAACAGGATCGCCGATTCTATATTTCTGGTGCTTATGGAGGAGAATACGATGGTCCATATAGTCGAACGCCTTGAGAAATCCAGGTAGGCCACGTAGGCTCCTACACCAGCGTCCACAGATTCCGTCTAGTGTGCAAGAGCAATCAACATATTGGTGGTACAGGAGCGCTTTTGGCGAAATCCGTGCTGCTCCGGAACAAGAATTTTGTTGTTCGACAGGTACCCCATCAAAACCTCAGCTACAATGGACTCCATAATCTTGGAGATCACAGGAAGTAGTGTTATCGGGCGATAATTCGCTGGTTCAGCACGACTGCTACTTTTGTAGATTGAAGTGATGCTTCCGTGCTTCCACATCGTGGGGACGTGCATCCCGTACATACAACGTTGAAAGAAAATTGTTAGTGGTCCTTCCAAGCTCATGGCAGCAACTTGCAACGCCTTCGGGCGAATGCGTCCTCATCCGGGGAGCTGAACTCGCGCAGAGACATCAGCCTCTTCAGTACAGCTGCGGAGGTGAACGATATGAGATTTAGCCCTAATGGCGGCGCTATCTGCTTAGGCAGGATGTATGATGATTGCACGCTTTGGAAGGTACGGCCAAATTGTTGTCCAAGAAGGTTGGTCGCCTCTTGTGCGGTTTGGGCTAACCCGCATGCTGTGTGCAGAGCAGGAATACCGCGCCTAACACGGCGCAAATTGTTTACGTGTCTGTATAGCAGTTTGGGTTTGAAGCAAAACTTCTCTAATAGGCCTCGTTGGTTCTTCACTTTATCCTCTCGGACGAGTTTGACAAAGTGCTTCTATTTTATTGTATAGAAATCCCAGGTATGGTCGCTCGGGGAGGCTATGTAGGTGTGCCATGCCAAGTCCCCTAATGTCATGCATTTACGTGTCCTGCTCCTTACGAAAGACTTCATCCTTTTAGGCCGATGGAGTTTGGTATCAGATGTCCTTGTCACGAGCTCGGTAAATATAACGAATTCTCTGCAGGCCACCTCAGGGGTCGATTCAGCTAAGAACGACCAGCTGGTTGCATCAATGAGGTCGGACAGGTCGTCATAGTTGTTAACGACATGATATTCCTCGGCATTCTCTTTTGGATAATCCGCGTAGCACATGTAATGAAACACTATGGTCGATTGATTGCTGCGGCCAAGAAGAGTATAGGTTATCACTCTCTCGATAATCAATCCTTCATTGGTGAATATTCGGTCCAATATGGATGGCCTGTCAGTTCTTCTGAATCTGGTGGGCGTAGTGACGTGGCCATAAAGCGGGAAGTCTGAAACCAGCTGTTGCAAATCTGCTTTGAATTGCTCTCCTGGTTTGGCCCGTGATTCGAGGGCATGTAAGTTGAAGTCACCGGTGACTAGAATGTGACTGTACTTCCTGTTTATCACTTGCCTCAACGCAGCCATCAAATTGCAGTCCATCTCAGGAGTAGACGATGGTGGGCGGTAAACAACAACCAATAGGCCAAGATCGTTCCCTCTCAGCCGGAAATTACACCAAATGGCGTCAGGTACGTCGGTTTCCGAATCGTTTATGGGTTCGCATTGCATGTTGTTACGAAAGTAGAGGGCTACCCCACCACCTTTGCTGGTTCGATCCTTCCGGACAACGGACATGCCCGTTAGTGCGATTTCAGCATCCGTTATCTCGCAGCGCAACCACGTTTCGGTGACAGCGATGAGGTCCCAAGCTGCTGACGCGTGTCGAAGTCTTAATTCAGCTAATTTGCTGAGTAGACCTTGGGCATTTGTGTACATGCATGAGAGCTTCTCGGAGACCAAAAGTGTGTTAGATTGGATGGATGAAGCAAATGAGTTTACGCCGACCAATATAGGGTCGCCGACTTATCGTTTTTGGATGGGTTGCATACTCTCGAGAAGTATTTGATATTTAAGCCGGTATCAGATGCCCCGGATCCCAGTGTTTGCTTGTGGTCTGCTGTGTCCCTCCAAATGTTAAGGCTACTCTTAAAACCGTCCCCGAGTCGGGTCCTGCAGTTGGTTTTTTCATTAAGAGTTGTGCCTCTAATGAACTGTCATTAAAAGGTGGTGGAGTTCCCGCTGCTTCCAGACGATTTTCTGTTGGCAATCGGCAACCGAATTCAGTCCAGTTCTTTAGTAGGGTATGTGTCGTTAGTTCTGACTGTAACACAAGTTTTAACAGCCTAGGACCGCACCCTATATAGTTTGGTGGTATGGAAGTCCTTTTCAATGAGGTGGCCACGACATTTTCGAGAGAAAGAGCCTCCCGGATGCAGTGCCTTTGCTCGCGGTCGTGCATCTGCGCATCGGCGGAAGAGGAATCAGTAAGCTCAGGAACACCGTAGGCAAGCACTGTTTTCTTATCTTGACTTTTTCTGTACCTCTCTTTGTTAGCAGGATCCACTGAACGTTCTTTCCACGGGATTTTGGGTAGTATACCCACTCCACTTGAGTCGTTGCGGAGACGATTCGCAGACAGCAGAACGGCCTCAGTCTCGTCCGCCGAGTTTAGTGTTACCCGAAGTAACCGGGGTTCGCCGTAGTGCAACGCGTTTGGGTGGCGCGAGATTCTTTTTAATGTCGTGGGACTAGCATGGACACCGATCGACGTACAGATGGAACCCCACTGATTTCGATCATCCGTCAACTTACCCTTAATTGTATTGGATTTGGATTCGGGGACATTTGTGCATACAATGTTTAGGGCACCATGGTTGCGCCTGGTGGCTACTGGTTTTGGAGTTGGAGGCTTAGTATCCGGTGTTTTTGGTGAATTTGTGAACGGCACTGATGAGTGCCATCCGTGCTGCGACAGTTTTGTTTTCTCTAGTCCGGGCACAAAGGTTACCGGTGCTCAGCGACATCTGATGCGTACGTTGCCGGGTTGTTCACCATTGCTGGTTGACTGTAGCTTACGGTCTCGTGTGTGGCGAACAGACTACTAGATGCAACGCACTATACAGAAGTTGAGGCAGGCGCGCTGCAGGCTATGTTTCTAATTATAGGAGGGAGAGAGAATGGAGTTGATACTGCTGGTGGCAGAGTCGTTGGAGTTCGGTTGGGACGCCTGGCTCGCTTCTTCAGCCTGACTATGGAATTCGGGGTGTTATTTTCACTCACAACTTCAGGTCCGTTTCCTCCCATGGGTGTAACTCTGGCGCTCACCATTTACTCGACCGCTTCTTTTGGTCTTTCACACCTTTTCAGTAGCACAGATAGGCAGCTAACAAATGGGATAGGATTGCATACTTGGCAGAACCAAAACGTATCTGCGGTGTTTGTTTTTATCGACCCATTCCGAAGGCAAGTAGTGTGATAGGATTTCAAACACATGGTACACGCCACACCATTTTTTATCAATTTAGCACATGATTTGCATTTGCTCTTCATACGCGACATGTTCACAGTAGACATGCTGTTTTAAGGGGTAGCAAAATGACAGAGATACTGACGCACCGTTGCGTGGCTATCGGCGCTGTTTTGTGGTCAGCTGGTTCAGGCGTGTCGCGGTCAGCTGAGTCACACGTTCCTTTGGGTAGATGGGCGAGGTGCGTGGTATCGATCCAGCCTGTAAGTGGGTAGGCAGTGATGCGGCGTAGGATTGAGGCAAAGCAAGATAACTTGGAAAATACTGTCTAATGACGACAATGGCAGTTCCAAGGGCCGATCAAATTGACGACTATCACTTTGTACAGCGACATGAAGGAATGGTAATATGTTGATCAGGTGACTCTCGAAAAGATCTTTAATATAAGACCACAAGGGTTCTTGTGCGCCGAGAGGAAAGATAAATCCTCCGTTAAGGTTCAAATACGGTTGACTTCGAATTTGCAAGAGCACATTTTGCTGGTGATCCGCGAATGATGGATCCAGTAGATGAACAGTAGTAGGAGGAGCTCGTGGAGTCAAATCGAATGGTAGCACGGAAGACTCTGTGAGAATAAATTTAAAGATTTAGAGGCGAATAGTGCAAGAGGACACCTTTTCGAGACCGCTCGGTAGCTCTTCGGATAACCGTGGTGTTCGATCCACCGCAGACGCAGCGAACTACTCATGGGTGTTGTGTATCGCAGTCCACTGAGCCTCAGTTTGGACTGGTTGCCTCATGTGCGTAACCATATTAGTCGTCCGCGATTGCTGCCCATGGGCGATTTTAACATTCCTCGAATACGGTGGCTCGAAGTAGTGCTTCTCCCTGGCAGTTGCAAAGAGGCGACGCAGTTTGCTTAAGTGATGTTTAGAACTGTGGCTACATAGCACATCATTCAGCCGACGCGCGTCATTACGCGCTCGACTCCATCGTGCCTGGACACGCTGCTGGCCAGCTGCGGTCAACATATGCGTGTTTTTCAGGCCATATAGCCCCAGGCAGCTAGTAATCAATTAATGGTCATGGCAAGCTTAGAACTGCCACTGCTGTTTACTCCCCCGCTACAGCCAGCCTTTAACTATAGGGAGGCTGATTTCAATGGCCTCACTCGAGCCGAATACCTGATGGACTATTAGCTACCAAAGGATTAATTAGTTAAAGCCTGCTGGTCTATCATGAAAGGAGTAAAATCCTCATGCGCTTGATTTGTGCCCTTTAAATATCGGAAAGCTAGACCAGTCAAACCACACTGGTTTGACAAGAAGTATAGCGGACTGGCTCAAGGGCGACGACGGCTATGCAATAAATTCGTGCAAGCTGACTCTGCTTTAGAGTACGAGGCCTATAAGAGGCATGGAGATGCCTGTAAAAACGCAAAAAAGAGCGAACACCGAGACTTCGAAAAACAGCTTGCAACCAAAGCATATCAGCTCTCAAGAGGATCTTTGCAAGCCTGAAGCGAAACTTGAAGCCGACGGGTGACGTGTCTGTGTTGGAGGGCGCGGACAGGCAGCCCCTAGTTTCTAGCATTGCGCGTGCTTCCGCCTTTGCGGCGCACTTCGCCTCTGTTTTTGCAGATAACCGTGCGTCCGTCCCGAGTTTGACGCAAATCGCCCCTAAGGAGCTGGACAGCCTAGATTGCAGCATTATTGATGTGTTCAACTTGTTCGCCAATCTGAACGGTACCAAGCCGGTCGAGCCTAATGTGCTCCATCCAATGATCCTCAAATCATTTTCGACCATGATATCACCATCGGTTACTGAGCTATTCAACTGGTCGCTGCTCGTTAATTAATAGCCGAGAAACTGAAAATGTGCAATAGTGAAATCTATTCCGGAAGGCGACATTACGAGCAAGGTGGACAACTACAGGCCGATATGCCTGGTCTAAGTTTTGGCCAAGACACACGAGAAGATCTTAAAGCCCAATCCTCTGAGGCACCTCCAGTCGAAAAGCATATTGACACTTGCGCAGCGCGGTTTATTGGAAGGTTGGGCAAACATAACCAACCTGCTGCTCTCGTGGCTAGAATGATAGCAAGCGTTAAACAAACGGAAGTTGGCTGACGTCATTTACATCGATTTCAGTAAAGCGTCTGACAAGTTGAACCATGAGATGCTCCCAGGTAAGATGAATATGTACGGCGTTTGTAGCCCACCGCACCAGCAGACAAGTGACTTCTATATTGGGCGGATGTGTAGGGTGCAGATGGACAACCACTTGACCGAGTGATATCCCTCGACCAGTGGTGTCTCGCCATCGCAGTAAGGCTGGAACTTACCGTAATGCGATGGTTTGTATGCCTCAGCGATCCATTGAGCTATGCTAGGTGGCGTTTTCTGCACCTTCAGAGCCACTCATTCCAGACTGGTCAATGGTTAGAGGCCAGACAAACCCATCCTTCTGGTCTTCCAGTTTGGGGTTGGAATGAGGTGGCTCCTTATTCCTTATCACGGACTCCCTGTAGCCCAACGCCAAACCTGCTGCCTTGCGGTCAGGTTTTTGAACCAAAGGCTTTGATTGAGAACCCTAATCGTTCTGTTTAAACCTGGGCAACCTGACAGTATCCTGCTAACGCAGTACAATGAATTTTTTTCAAACAGTTTCTTGATTCCCTGGCCACTGCAGAGGATTATCAACAGTGCCCTAACTGCTGCATAGAGTAGGGTGGATAGGGGGTTGTATGCCACCGCTCAAGCCCTCCCATCTTCTTTTTCCTACTCTTACAGTTTTCTCTTTTACCGTCCCGTTCCAGCTACACTTTTATCCCCCCTTTTTCAGTTTCCAATTCTTGGCTCTGCCGCACCTTGTTTTGCTAGAATTCATCTTCTAATTTAAACTCACATGTGAACGCGGAGCGGCCTTCCTGCCCTGTCGACAAGCCCATGTCTAACGAAGGTGCCAAGCCCAGTTCATCGAGTTCCATTTGGATCCCTCGATCCTCCTTCAGATTGGCATGCCCCAAAATACGCACATTGCTTCAGTTCGGTCAACAGGCAGCACCTGCCCGAACATTAGAGACCCTATCGATTGATATCTACTGCTCATCAGAGACCCGCCTGCAAGACTCCAGCTCTGTGCTCAATTTGCGAACTCCTTCAGATGATGCTAGCAGCACTTTCTCATTGCGCATATCCGGTGGCGATGCAGCTTCGAGCACCGGCCAAGCCGGTGTTGGTCTTTCCCTGAGTCTTCCAGCTGTAGCTGCTCTGGTTGACTGGAAACCAATCAGTAGCAGGTTGTGTGCGGTCCGATTGGCTGGCATTTTGAGAGCTACGAAGTCGCGCGGGACTTACAGGTGTCTATTCGTCATCGCTGTCTATGCACCCACAAACTCTACGGATGATTTGTTAAGAGACGACTTCTATTGCTATTTGAATGAGCACCTTCGCTACAGAAGAAGCTCGGACACTACTGTGCTGGCTGGGGAGCTGAACGTTCAAGTTGGAAAATTATCCACTGATGAACTGCATTTGGTGTAGGCTCCGGGAATGATAACTGTGAGCGGTTACTTCATTTGTGTGAAGAAGCTCGCTTATTTGTTGCGAGCACTAATTTCCGATACAGCACTCGCCGAAGGGTGACTTGGCGCCCACCAGCGTCGAACCAGCTATGGACGCAAATCGATCACATTACGATAAGTTACCTATGGAGAGACCGCGTCCAGAATTGTCGCTCGATCTGGAGCACGCGTGTGGACACCGGTCATGCACTTGTATGTGCTGACCTGCTGATGTGTTTTGACGGACGCCCAAGACGACGTTATGAGCGCACCTACAACAGCCAACTGCAATGCATGCCTACCAAAATACGCTGTCATGCGAGTTGAGTAAGCGTTCAGTGCATGAAGCTGAAGCTCACTGGTCTCATATTCACCAGTCTTTATTAGCAGCAGGAAAATCCTCATGTGGTCCGTCTAATCGCCAACATGGACATTGGGTCTCTTCGCAGTCTCTGAAAATTATCGATGCTAACCGGCATATTCCGGCTGGAAGCGAACACAATGAGACTCGCAAAGAGCTCCGAACGAAACTCCGTGCTGACCTGAAGAGAGACCGCGAATCCTGGTCGTCTCGTCGTGCTTTAGAGATGGAAATGGCCGCTGCCCTTGGTAACGAGAGTAAGTTACTCCGGCTGATACGGGAAACGCGCAGCAGAAGACTTGGTGTTAGTGAAACTGTACGTGACGAGAGTAGACAGCGTATTCACAACTTATCTAAACGCTCGGAGCGTTGAGCTGAGCACATTAAAAGGCAATTTAATCGGTCGGAATTGTCAGATTACTCCTCGGCGACCGACCACTCCGCTCCCTGGGCTGTCTCTTTGGATCTACCCTCACGTTCAGAACTCGAACGTGAGATTGAGCTGTTAAGTTAAATAAGGCCGCGGGACCAGGGGATCTTCCTCCAGCCCTCTTCAAATTCGGGGCAACTGCTCTGGTGGATGATTTATACGAGTTACTAGGGAAACTGTGGGAGCAGGAAACTGTCCCAACCGATTGAAGCCGCTCCGTCCTAGTCCCAATTTTCAAAGAAGGCTCACTATCGAAATGCGGCAGCCATTTCCATCGCCTACAAATCGCCTGCCTGAGTCATGCTTCACAGACTGACTGCCACTTGTGAAAGCCATATTCGTGAAGAGCAAGCCGGGTTTCATCATCGTAGCTGCATTGACCATATATTCACTTGGCGCCAGTTATTGGGGCACTGTCACACATATTGGCGGTCCACCGTCGTCGTGTTTCTCGATATCAAAGGTGCATTCGACCCGGTGGATATGCATGAATTTTGGAACTATCTACTCAGGAAAGGTGTGCCTGAGAATTATGTACATATTATTCTATCATTATACGTGCGTAGCTCAGGCAGAGAGAGGGCTTACGACAAGCTGTCGTCGCCCTTTAATACCTCCAGCGGTGTGAGACAAGGATGCCAGCTGTCACCTTTCCTCTTCAATTTCGCTATTGATGAAGTCATGGAAATCGCGTTTACAGGACACGACTTAGGTGTGGATATGCTCCGAGGAGAATGACTTCTTGACTTAGCGTACTGATGATATTGCTCTAATTCGTGTCAGCTCCCAAAATTGCCAAGCTTTACTGGACAGACTAACACTGGCTGTCAGGCGCTTCGGGATTTGATTTGCACCATCAAAGTGCAAAGATTTCAATCAAGATTGGCTTAGACCGCCTCACTCGCTGACACTTTGTTCGGATCAGCTAGAATTCGTTCAAAAAATGCAACTACCTGGAAAGTCGTATCAGTGCCCGTGAGATTGA
Source organism: Dicrocoelium dendriticum (assembly GCA_944474145.2). Lineage (NCBI taxonomy): Eukaryota > Metazoa > Platyhelminthes > Trematoda > Plagiorchiida > Dicrocoeliidae > Dicrocoelium > Dicrocoelium dendriticum. Next base: position 10,775,162 of record OX104066.1, read on the forward strand.
AGATGAGATCACGAACCGTATAGCAAAAGCTCGAGGCGCTTTTGCTAACCTTCGCCACTTATGGCGCCGGCGCGTCATCCCTCTCGGCCTGAGGAGTATAAGGTACAATGCAGCGGTATCTTCGACCCTACTGTACGGTTGCGAAACCTGGCCCCTAAGATCGGCGGACATAAAGAGGCTAGTTAGGTTCGAGCACCAGTGCCTTCGAAATTTGGCTCATATGTGGTGGGAACACCGCGTGGTCAACGAGCGTGCACGACGCCTTGCTCACAGCACAAAAAAAGGAAATGAACCGCTCAGCACCGTTATTTCAACCACCAGGCTCTGAAGGCTCGGCCACGTGTTAGGCATGCCAGCCCACCGGCTATCGCGAACTGTTTGTTTGCTCGAGAGTGTGGATGGAAGGAGAAGAGAGGTGGCCAAACTTTGACTTGGTCGAGAGGAATGAAGGCCCTCATTTCTGAGCTGGCCTCAGTTGGCGCGTCTCGGCTCCCTGGTTGGGGTCCGAAAGACTATGAACACATTTGCCTGGATACATTTGTTGATATGACCAGGAGCTGACCTCAGTGGCGTTTGTGAAGTGAGTTTCTTTGTCCCACCCCATCCCTCTTAGCCTCTTCCTCTAACCACGATCTCCTTATTTAGCATTTTATAATTCTGCACAGGAAATTATTTTTTCTGCTGCATAGTAACCGGCAGATAGCTTACCAGAACGATGCCCATCCGTTCCCGTTATCCCAGGTGGCTTGCACCTGTAGCACTTTATTCATTTTTCTAGGTATTGCGGCATAGTAGCCGAGGTGTTTCCCACAACTAGATGTGTATACTGTGTGCGTGTGTGCGAATGGTGTCCCGCAGGGGACAGTCCTTTGACCCATTTTGTTTTGGACCCACATCAAGAATGTGCCTCAGCTTCTCATTTCATCTTGTGCGTTGTTTGCAGATGAACGTAAGGTATTGAGGAAAATTGAGGGGCCCGGCGACTGCGACCTGCTTCAGCGTGACCTTGACCGCCTCTCCATGTGGTCAGTAAAGGTTAAACTTCCGGTCAGCTCGGTCAACTCGTATTTCATGAGCCTGGTCAAGGGTGGCAATAGCCGAGTTTACAAGCTGGCCGGGCAACATTTACACCCATCGTCATCCGTGAAAGATCTCGGCGTACTCTCGCGCTGCGATTTGAAATCTGTTGAAAACATGAGCAGACTTTACCAAAACGGACTACACATGCTCTGGGCGTTCAAACACAGCACATTTTCTTCGATGAGGTTGCCACCCGCCTCCTTTCTATCATCAGACAAATGCTAGAGTACAGCTCACCCTGCTACTGTCTGCACACCCGGAGGAGGTGCGAAGGATTGAGCGGGCGCCGTACCTAGCCACAAGGCTCACCCCCGATTTACGAAGTGTAACATTTGAAGACTGGTGCATGATACTAGGGTTGTACACAATGTTTTATCGTCGAATACGGGTTGACCTCCAAATAAGAAAACGAATATGACATCTGGGTGATTGCCCCATGTTGAGGCAGTTGCTTCATCTGCGCACACTAAGCAGCACACGAACAGACCGATACAGGCTTGTCGTACCGGATTTGAAGCGGGTCACTCACCAATTCCGTCTGGAGCGGAATATGTTAAATATTTGGAAAAACCTGCCTACACACTTAGTCTAAGCAACGCAATGCCGGTGTTTAAGAAACTCCTGGACTCACATATTAGCGACTTGAGATTTCGAGCATAATTGCCATAATAATTGATAGATTTGCTTGAACATATTAGATGTAGCTACACAGTATCTCCATGGGCTGCATTTTTCAAGTATTCAGCATCCAGTATTCAACCTGATATAGAATAGACTAACTAGTTGCATACTATCCACAAAATCTTAAGCGGATTCAGAAAGATGATGACGTTTATCTTGGTATCAGTAAAGTGAAACAATCTTAAATATGAAAGAGGAAAATGAGCGGTAAGCTTTCGGCAAACAACTGTTTTTGTTTAATTCATCCTCAGGTAGTTACAATAATGGAAGCTAGGTTGGAAAAGATTAGATTATTGTACAGTAGGTCAATGGATTAAACGATTTAATTCACCTTCCCAATTTTGGTCAGGTCAATACGTCACGGGTGTCATATGAGTATTTGGATGTGCTCAATCCTTTCGTTTGTGGTTGGCCAAGGTAATTGTAACAACCATCTTCTTTGCATGCCTAATTGTAGATTCATCAGTCTTATACATACCGCCACCGCGGTGGAAAGCAGACTTGCGTGGTGGTGGTATTTTTTATACGATGACGAAAGCGGTTCGTTCGTCAAATTGGTGCCCAGCGTTCATCAGATTATTTGTTATTGCGATGAACCTGATTCTCTATGTCTGCTTGAGCAGCCAATTCGAGTGATGTTCACAGATTATCTTACCTAAGTGTGTGGTCGTTTGTCAAATGTAGTTTGAGCAACTGGGACATGTAATCATATAAATTATCCCTAACTGGTGACGATCAGACACTTGGTCCTTGAATCTCGCCGAAATCAGAGGTTCGCTCTTAAAAATCACATTTAAATCGGCTGTTTTAAAAGTCTTTCTGCTGTTTTGTCTCAGCCTACGTTTCTAGATCTTTGCTGCCTTGTTGCCCTTGAAACTAAGCGTCAAAAACATTTGTCTCTTTTTGACCGTTTGCGTTTTGGTTTGTACTATTATGCTTTATAAGTATAAATAAAACGTTCCGGATACCTATTCTCGAAAAGCACTGGTTTGATGCGCCGCAGTTCGTTCTCAATAGTGCGCGGTTCGCTAGGGTAAGTACTAGCGTTCCCTTGAAATTTGTGGGTTTAATCTGTGAAAATTATTGTTTTGACTAGTCCAGTATGGTTTTGTGTGCACATTTATCTTAACTAATCCATATTCTCTTTAGTTTTGCCTCAAAGAAGTTCATCTGATTGCTACATTCTTTTGTAATTTTAAGGGCTGCTTTGAGATTTAAAAGGTTGTAACATTCGACGACACACCGCAACTTGGTCGCTTGGTAACTATTACAAAATATATCCTCCACCTAACGCCGACGGAATTTCAAGCCTTAACTGGTTACTGTTAGCAGGCCACGTTCTTCTCAAATAAAAATCCCCTAACAACGGCCGTAGTGGAGATCCAGTTTTAATAACATCGATATGTCTATACAGCTAATTGCTAAATTGTGACTGGCCATTTGAGGTTTCGCTGTGGAGAATTTGTTTCAAATGACAAGTTGATTTGACAAGATACACTCCTTGCTGGTCAATGTATTAGCACCAAAAATTGATCATTTCCAACGGAAGCACATTGTAAATAGCAAGACAACCTCAACGGAGAGCATCCAATAGTCTCGGATATTCATATTCCAAACTGCTTCGTCAAACTGAGGTTTTTCCGTTAGGCAATACGAGGCTATCATTCGTCTAAAAGGTTCTAGTATCTTTGTCAGCAATCCCTCGGTCCCTAACTTAGGATTAAAACATTAACCGCTAGAGGGAGGCACCAACTAGCCAGCAGCATAAGCCACAGAGCCATGGTAGATCGTGGTTAAGCTACATACTGTGCGATGTCCCCAATGACCGATCGATAAAGGATCCTCGTTTGATTTCGATTTTTCGAAAAGAATGTACCAACTCACCTCACGTAATGATGGCCTCAACGGTTTGTAATTGGCGTTAAAGTACACATAAATAACGATGCTAAAAACTTCATTTAGCTTGTGTTAACTCGTCTGTATTATTCACAAAGCCCTGGCTGGAATGCAAGAATTATGTTTTCGATTTTTCTGCGCCGTCATCATTTTTCGCTAAAATTTCTAACCAAATGTAATAAGTTTATCCGTAAAAGGTTGTACTTCTTACTTTCGTTTACATTTTTACTTCTTCTTACTCTGTTCACTTATTTCTTACAATATTCGCCACGATTAGTCTGATTTTGAAGGTGACGGGTTGCAGCTTCCTTTTAAAACAATATGCCCACGAAAGACATACTGAGACTGACTCTTTGGCGCTATTGAGTATAAATTACAGCGCAGTATCTTTCTGAAATAACAAAGAACCGTTATGCTTAAAATAGATGAGTTATAGGACGGGCTGCGTGACCCGACTGATCATGGCATATGCAAAGCAGCTTTAAAATATAACAACAAGATGATTGCTTATCTATTATTTTGCACCACTGGTAAACAGCTAGTTGGAACGTGTAAGTGCGGGTGAAAACTGTCAAGGGAAAAGCCTGCAGTGACACGGGTCACATGGAAAATGTTTCATAGATAGCTGCAGTACCTTTATTGAACAGTTTATTGGAACTGCATTTGTTATTATTAAATTTCTTGGTCTATCTACTATCTTACAATTGTTAGTTTCTTCAAAATCTCATTTAGAATGTTCTGTATAAAATGTTTACATTTACCTATTTTATACGACCTTGTTGTACAAGCTGATCAAACCATTCGGTTGGAATGTGTCTCGTACCGTCGAAGTTGATGCTGCTTGACTACTTATTGGTTTATTTCAAAAAATTTCAACAAATGGAGCCTATTTTCCTTTCTAGGGTGAAGCATATTCCGATTGTACATACCTGCCTTTGGCATTGTAAATGAACACCTCGGTAAGTTAATATTTGGCAAAGACAGCAATATGATTATGAGGCAAAAGCGTATGCAAGCTCGGTAACGACTTAGGTCTAGTTGCACAAAACACGACAAATACGGAAGTCCGGGTGAGTGGTAAGCTGTTGGATCAATATATTGTTTGTCTGAGGAATTGCATCCGTGGTTAATTCTAAAGCACATAGGTATATCCGTCTACCCCGATTTTGTGGAGTTGGTGAGAACAAAGTTTGTCTACGGCCTGTCGTTACTTGATGAATAGAAATCAGATCAAGTAATCTAAAAAGTGTAAAGCATCGTTAAGTAGTTTTATAAAAATGGTTAGCGTGGGCGCTGTAATGTCAAAAGTCGAAAGAGCTTTCCACGGTTGACAATCTTGAAGGGAAAAATAATTCCGGCGGCATTCCAGCTGACTGTATTGGGTAACAAGTTCCGATTTATGTCGCTTCAATTCTGTGTTGTAGCTAAGCTTCAGGAGGTGGCGGCAGGCTTGACCGATGTTTTACAAACGCTGGAAAGCCAAGATGAGGTCACCCCGTAGACGGGGATAACTTTCGTAGTACACTCCTAGGGCTTTCAGTCGCCTATGTTATAGCAGGCGGGACAACCCCTGCATATTTTCCGTTGCCCGTTGCTGTGCGGTTTAAGCAGGTTTGCGAAGCCTGGATCGCGTACTCTACATGTGGCCTCATATATGAATTGCACACCTGGAAGAAGATGGAGAGATGGAACATCCCGAATGCCATCCGTAAAAGATCAACATTTAGATTCACGGTTTTGGAAGTCATCAATGACTGCGCCGAATAGCCGAGGCCGTCTTGGATCACCGCCTTAAGGTTACGCACTTGTGAGTCGGTTTTTAGCATGTCGTCTCTGTTCCGTGCCTGGGTTCCCCAGCTGCGTCAAGAAAGGAGACTCCCATGGGATCAATACGCAAGCACTCTACTCATAATCCTGAGGATCAGTGCAAGTAGTGGTGTTTTAAAACTCGCTAGCTCAACCGATCGATCATCTGATCGAACACACTGAGGTAGTCACATGACTGTGCTGCGATGGCGTAGGTTATTTGTTTTCTGGCGATTTTGAGCGCGCGTGTGAAACTGGCCTTACTTGCTCGACAGCTACCACCACATCCACATATTTTTCTTTTTTTCGCACTTCATATTTTGCAATTTCCATTTACTCATCTACTGCGGACCTGCTTGCGCTCTACCCTGTGAATGAATTGGAGCTGAACTAGACCGATGCCGAATGCGGTAGAACGCGTATTTCTTCCCAGAAACATTTGTTATGAATCCTCATGCGTTTCTATGATTTGGATAAGTCTGATTTCACTTTTTTAGGAGGTATACCAGAAAATTCCCTTTGGCCTATTGTGACAAGGCTGTACCTCACTACACTCTACTTGGATGTATTGTTTCTCGAGCAAAGTACTCAAGGTGGCACTTGATTCAAGTCTGGACAGTACTGGTAGTCCTTAATTCTTGGAAATTGCAGAAATACGATCCTGATCTGCTTGATTTTCTCAGCTATTTGCTACTAGCTCCTGCGGCCGTTGATCGCTCTCAGCTTCGACTGAACGATTCTAGGACACTCGGCGACAGTAGGTAAAATAAGGTGATGGACCTACACAGAATCTTTCAAGACTCTCAATTATTTCCCTATGATCCGGTTCATTTTCCCAAATATCCCAGGCGTTCATCATCCAACTTACTTCGGGGCCGATGGAGTATCTGAGCAATGCCAACAGGTATAGTCTTGAATATTTATTCAACTAGATTATGGTCGCGAATTCCATCCAAAGTGCTTTCTACGCTTTCCAGTTGTCTGACATTATGCTTTCTCACATCCCTAGTGGGTTTGGCAATGAGATCATTTATTGCTGCTCAATGGCGAGCGAGTTGTGACACGTCTGTACTCCTGGTACGATGTTACTAGTCTGGGGTCCCCAGCCGCGTCAAAAGAAAGGAGACACACACGAGATCATCACACATGCACTCTACTCACAATTCTGAGGATCAGTGCAATTAGCGGGGATTTTAAAACTCACTCGCTCAACCCATCGACCGCTTGATCGAACACACTGAGGTAGTCACACGACTTTGCTGCGATGGCGTAGGTTGTCTGTTTGTCTGGCGATTTTGAGAGCGCGTGTGAAACTGGCCTTACTTGCTCACCAGTTATCCCCACAGTCTCCAGGCTTATACGCGTACGTAGGGTTATGGTGGATATGTACGGTTTTGTACTTGGCTGTGTTAACCGGAAGCAGATTTAAATTTCACCATTCAATAGCGCAGTCTAAGTCTCCTTGCAGCATATCGTGATCGTCCTGACAGTCGATTGCGTGCAGTATCTCGCGGACATCGGCAAAAAGTAGGAAAATTTACTTGGTGACACTCTCAAAGTTGTTAATGAATAACAAGAATAACCGCGGCCCAAACATCGACCCTTTTGGAACACGGCAATCCACACAATTTGGATTAGAATATGAACCCCGATTTCGAACCTAATGGCGCCGCTGAAAGAAGAAGGATCCGATCCATCCAGTGACAAGGTTTCCAACTCCTTATGCTTGCAGCTTTTGGAGAAGGATGCCGTAATCCACGAGGTAGGATGCTTTGGAAAAGTCTGAGTAGATGACATCAATGTTGGCAGTGGGACCGGTCAGCTATCCGGATCCAACTGCCACGGGCAATCAGTAGGTTGGTAGTACATGACCGATGCTAACGGAATCCGTATAGCTTAAGTGTTATGATGTCAGCACTTTTAAATTTACCCATTACAGCTATGCTCGATTCCATCGCATTTGGGAGCACCGTGAGATAATCACTGGACGCTATTTTGCTGGCTCTGAACGATCAAAACACTGACAATGGAACAGTCCTCCGGAAACTCCCAGCCGGCATCTCCCACCCGTTCTGCTAGTATCTCGTATCGGGTGATTGTTTGAAACAAATCAGTATGCTCTTGTGGATACCCCGCAAAACGCATGAAGTGGTAAATTACTTGGTCGCTCCGCCCCATAACGCTCTCCATCTTTGGATTCTTAAACATGAGCTCTTCGTTCGTGAGCACATATTCAAGCACAGAAGGATTGTTTCCGGCTCTGAACCGGGTGGGTGAACTGACACGGCTGAAGATCGGAATGCTTGCAATATACTCTTTCAGATCGGCCTGCAGCTGCTCGTTTGGGTGACGCCGGAACTTCCAACTCATAAATATTGAATTTGTCTAAAATGAGAACATGACTATATCGTCCTCGTAGGACCCTTCCCAAGCAAAATTCCTGGCCGGAGTCCATTTCTGAGGTGGACATTGAGGGGCGATATACATTGGCCAAAAGGCAAGTGTCGTTGCTTCTCAATCTCAGGCTGCACCAGTATCAATGATCAGCGTTTCCGTAACGGCCACCGGTTTGCACCGCAGGTCGTTGCACTAGTATAACATTCCGCCCCCACATTTAATAAGCCGATGGTTTCGGAGGTAAGATATACCATTTTCGCGACCTCGGCATCGGTAATTTCTGGGTGCGACCATGTTTCTGTAACGAATTTGTGGTCCCAGGCTTGTAACGCTTGATGTAACCGCAGTTCGGAAAGCGTGTTCGTGAGACATTGTGCATCGCTTTACAAGCAGGAAAGTTTCTGGGTTTTTAGCAACGAAACGTGGGACGAGTGTTTTGGCTACAATGTTGTGTCTACCGGTAAAAGCTCGGCATCTACTCGTGTTTTGGGTGAGGATATGACGAACTCATCTTGTCCGGTTCATGGGTCATACCATTATCTTTTTCCTTTCCTCTTTGTATGTAATGTATAGGGCGTGTTTGCCAGTTTCGTTGACTAGTTGATTGTAGTTATCCGAACTCTTGTCGGTAAGTAGTCTGACTAAGTACCTGTTCTCATGTATTTGCTTAGCAGATGCTGCTTTTATCCGCAACTCAGAAGGAAGGCTGCTACGGCCCGCATACACTCGCTCCACTACCAGTGCTGACAATTGTCTAGATTGAAGGACTATTTTACAGTCCTCGGTCACATCCCTTGTAGTCTAGCGATCGGCGTAGCCACAAGGTTGAATGCGCTATGATGTTTTCCAGGGAGAGGGTCTCGTGAATGTACCGCCATTATTCATGTTCGTGAATAGTCGCTTCGCGCTTATCATGAATTCCAGTCTCGGGAACACGGTATATATATATATATATATATATATATATATATATATAATGAACAGAACCACAGTGATTCTGATGTGTTGTGTATCTTCAACTGGTTCACTGTGAGCTTGGAACATTTGCGATGAAGCTTGTCTTGACAACTGCTACACCGGATTCGAATACGTACATGTGTATGGTGTGAAGGAAAGTCACAAACTACTGCCGATCTGGATGTGGTAACATAGGCTTTGGACTGGTTGACACAATCCATTACCTCGATCGATATTATTCCCATAGAGGACCCGCGCTTGTGGTTTCCTGCCGGTGGCGTGTACCTTAAAATGTCTGCATGTTCAAGGTAGTCACGTTCTGTGCTTCTGGCCAGGGCGAGGCAGGTTTAAGCAGCTGGATCGTTCACGCTGCAAACAGAGCGTCTGAGTCATACGGACACAACGTGTGCGATAGATGCTTTGATGAACGGTCCACGGCTTTGGTTACTGATTGGAAACATTCATCGGTTGTGTTTTCGCGGCAACGGCACAAAAATCGCAATGTGTCGATAAAAGGGGATCCACATAAACTAGATCCGAAAGGTGGAGTGTCATAGATAGTGCTGATGAATCTGGGTCGAAAGAGTGTGAACACAGGTTTGTGTGGGAAAATGCAACTCAGAACGGAGGCAAAACTTGTTTATAGATGAGCGATTTGAAAACAGGTTCGTTCAAGTTCGTAACCTCTTCAGTGATGTTAGGTGACACGCGATAGGTATTACGTTACAGATTAATGATAGGTTTAACGGGTAACACTCAAGCTGTGATAAATCTAAGTATTAAGTAGCAAGGGATGGAGCAGTGCCACAAACAAGTCTTGTAGAAAGAAGGCCACCTCGCTTCGGTGAAACTTCATTCGATGGAGTGACCAAGAAAGATCACAACTGAGGGTGACAGCTAGAAAATTCACTGACTCAGTAACTTGAAACCTCTCATCATCTCTGTGCATTTCGGGGAAGTCAATGGGAAGTTGCTGAAAGTGACTGCATTTGTGAAGGGAAAATAGAACGTCAGTGATTGTTACGCATTCAGCGATGAAACGTGAGCTCTGGACCACGATTCCTGGTTTACCAGGTAAGCGTGTATTTTGACTGATGAGGCTGCGGTCGAACGTTACGTATCCAGAACAAATCGTTTGTTTATATCAACAATATCGCTTCATGAGAAGGGAGAAATGAAGTGTCGTAAGTAGAA
>OX104066.1:10785670-10814855 GCA_944474145.2 Dicrocoelium dendriticum
TGTCCGCTCACCGCAGACCGGTGGGCTGTCCGCCCTACACGCAGGTCCGATGGCTGTCCGCTCACGCAGTCCGATGGCTGTCCGCTCTCGGTACAATACAGAGGCATGCTTAATTATTTTTCATGATGACACCATTCCAGTTTCCTCTTCAGTTAGAGATTCATGACTAAAGTATAACAGCTCTATATATTTCAACGAACTTGCAAACCATGATGTGACCAAAACCAGGTAATTACAGACACATATAAGTCAGTTACTAAGCTTTGGAAAATTGCTCATTGCATATGAGTGCGCTGCTAGAATAGGGTTACCTGAAGTTCAGTAATCTGCACAAAGGTGGCTTGAAGGCAATGAAAATTTTTTAACGTATTCTTGTCGGACGCATTTTTGCTGTATCCCTAATAGTTTGTTATAAATAAAGAAGTAATAAAACCAAGTTGAGCCATAAATTTACGCCACTTATATTTAACTCTTAATTTTCCATTAAAAATCTGGCGTAAATTGCATACTGAACTCCGGGCTATGTATTTTCCGTTGTAAACCACATACAAATACGTGAAACAGAATGTGTAGCTGCAGTGCCTCCATTCAGTGCCACAGCCAGAGAAAAATTTTATGATGTAAAATTCAACTAACCGCTGGTAAATTTTAAAATGTTGAAACAATCATTTGCGGAACTTGTTCTAAGATCCTTGGTCATGGCGCAAACGCTGTTTTATGTGGTATTCGCCTGGTAAATTTTCCCATTTCGTGTATTTGTCTTCCTGTGGACCAGTTTCACGTTATCCGCGAGGTTTAGCACTATATTGTCAAGATTATATGTGAGAATTGGTAGTACAAAGAGCAGTCCCAGTCTCCTGGGAAACTTAATCAACGGTCCAGTAATGCGAGGTGCTCCAAGGCCCGCAGCACTGTAAGTTCTGTGCAAAAGACACAGATACAAGCACCGAGCACGCCTACCACCGGCTCTGCTGAGCGAATTCCTAGCTTGCCGAGTAACCCCACCTTGCGACCTGCTACTGCTTTGACGGAGACTACAACTTGAATTTGTGACAATCCAGGTAGAGAATTCTTCTGGCAAACCCAACTGCCAAAGAAACTGTAAAATATGTCCACAGCCCTGAGGCCTCACATATTGATGGCCTTCCAAACACCTGAATTGTTAGATTCAAATCCTGAGCTTCGCTATGAACATGACTTCGAGTTTCTGAAGAGTCAAATTGATAGACTGCTGGCCGTCAGTGAAGACCAGCTAAAACTTAATCAAATTGCCGGTATGGGAAAGAAAACGAGGGAAGCATTCGACGCATGAGAGACACATTTGCTGACGAAGCTGGTCCGATGTCGATAATATCGGGTCTCGGTTGACTTAATGGCTTGAAGATACATGTGTGCGCAGACATGAATTCAGCAGACCGAGTAAAACTCCAACCTACTGTGATTGAACTAATGCGGCGCACCGTAGGCGGTAAAACAAACCTTCGCGTTGTAAAGTTTCGAATAGTTAACCAGGTTCTTTTCTCGAAACCGGATGGACAGATCGCTAATGCTTTCACGCCCGACGGTTCCTGTCTCGACCTTCTTGGAACCATTACGATATCAAAAGTCTAATGAACAAACTTGACGATGTATGTCACTTCCTTGCCCCTCGGCAACTAGAGGTCTTGAGCCTAACTGAAACTTGGTTAAGTTCAGGGATAACCGCCAATGAAATTAAAAGCAGTGAGTATTCGTGCTTCCGCTGTGATGGTCTATCAAGTGACCACGGTAGCGTGCTGCTATACATACGGTCTTTCTTGTGAGGTTGCCTCATGAAAATTTACAGAAGCCTTGATGAGCTGTGTAAGCAATGGACAATGAGCAATGAGTTATAACGGGTAAAAAGTAAGTGCTGGACATGTCCCGTAGGGTGGTTAGCGTGAAAGAAATAGAGATCAAGCGATAACGCGCTGGTCAGTTCAGGCGATAACAGATTTAACTGCACTGTGGTATAAAGGGAGTTTAAAATGAGAATATACGCTAACAAAGCAATAAGGGGAGTGGTTATTGATCATATAACAGGTGAAAACTATAAAAACTAGCGAGGACAAATCTTACTTAAATGCAACTATCTTTGGTCGACAGGATACAGAGATGCAGTTTTATAGTATTAGCATTTATCAAATTTCGTGCAATGGGTTTTGAGTGACTCATTCTCTAGTACGGCTATGGCATTATCCGCTGTCTCTTGTGCATTAGTGACAGTATCTAGTGGTCATGGGCTATAGCAGAGATACGGTGGGTGCATAAATTACATGTTCCGGGAGGGCTTTCCAAGGCTGTGCCACTCAAAGGGAGAAATAGTTTCACCAACATTCCAGGCGGCTGTACTGCGTGACTAACTTATACTGGTGACCTCTTAGCGAAGTGTTTTGACTGAGTATTAGAAGGTAATGGCATTGGTGGTTGGGATTTCTCAGGATCTGGTACACTATTGTGAGATCTATTCTTAGACATCGATAACTTCCACTGTATATTTTGAGGGCCTTCAGCCTGAGTGGGTAGGGGAGGCTGGTCAAATCTCTGAAGCTATTCGTTGCCCTACGTTGTGCAGTATCCAGCGCGGTGAGATGGTGCTTGAGCCAGGGTTGCCAAGCTTGAATAAAGTATTCCGAGTGCGGCCTCACGTACGCACTAAGCATTTTTGGAATAACTAAAAGGTCAAACTTCCCCGAAAGCTCTGTGAAGAAGGCCAAGGTACTGGTTTGCTTTCTTAGTTGCCTTTTCAGTCTGCCTCAAACAACCGAGATCATCTTGAACTATCACGCCGAGATCGCACTCGTGAGAAGCCCGCTGTAGAATTTGTGGACCTAGGCGGTAGTTGTGCAGACTCTTGTGCTGTGTGCTGAGAACTTTGCATTTGGTTATTTAGCAATTCAGCATGTTCTCGGAGGACTATATGTACACTTCGTGTAGGTCCTCCTGTAATACAGTATGATCCTCCACAGCAGCTATAGTGCGCCATACCTTTAGGTCATCAGTAAATAGCAAACTGTTAAAAGATAGCACGCTCGCGAAATCAATTATGAGTAACAGGTGCAAGCGGGGTCCAAGTACCGAGCTTTGAGGTACGCCGCACTGAACTTCGATGGATTCTGAAAGGTTGCTTCTAACCCTCAAATTCAGTTGATGTGGAACTAGAAAGTCTCCTATCCAGCCCAGAACAGGATCACCGATACAATATTTCTGGAGTTTGTGGAGGTGAATACCATGTTCTATATGGTCGAATGCCTTTAAAAAATCCAGTTAGGCTACATCGACTCCTACACCAGCGTCCACAGATTCCGTCCAGCTTGCACAATCAATGAACATATTGGTGGTACAGGAGCGATTTTGGCGCATAAGAGGCATGAAGATGCCTTCCACAGCGCAAAAAGAGCGAACACCGAGACTTCGAGAAGCAACTTGCAACCAGAGCAAAGCAGTTCCCAAGAGGAGCTTTGCAAACATGAAGCGACACTTGATGCCGACGCGTGACGTGGCTGTGTTAGATGGCTCGGACGGGCAGGCCCTAGTTTCTAGCACCTCGTGTGCTTTCGCCTTTGCGGCGCACTTCGCCTCTGCTTTTGCAGATAACCAGGCGTCCGTACTGCGTTGGACGCAAATCGTCCTCATGGAGCTGTACAGCCTGGATTGCAAAGTTAATGATGTGTTCAAATTGCTCGCCAATCTGGACGGTACCAAGCCTGTTGGGTCTGATGTGCTCCATCCGATGATCCTCAAATCGTTATCGGCCATGATATCGCCTTCGGTGACTGAGCTATTCAACAGGTCGCTGTCCGTTAATTAATTTCCGAGAAACTGAAAATGCGCAGTGGTGAAATCTATTCCAAAAGGCGACATTCGGAGCAAGGTGGAAAAGCACAGGCTGATATGCATGATCTCAGTTTTGGCTAAGACACACGAGAAGATCTTAAAGCCAAGTTCTCTGGGACAACTCCAGTCGAAAAGCATATTGACGCTTGCGCAACACGGTTTCATAGAAGTTTAGTTAAACATAACTAACATGCTGCTCTCGTGGCTAGAATGGTAGCAAGCGTTAAACAAACGGAAGTTGGCTGACATCATTTACATCAATTTTAGTAAAGCCTATGACAATTTGAACCATGAGATCCACCCAGGGAAGCTATGTGTGGTGTTGGTTGCCCATCGCACCAGTATACCAGTAACATCTTTATTGGTCGGATGTGTAGGGTGCAAATGGACAACCACTTGACCGACTGATATCCCTCGACCAGTGGTGTCCCGCCATCGCAATGAGGCTGGAGCTTACCGTGGTGCGAAGGTTTGTGTGCCTCAGCGATCCATTGAGCTATGGTGGGTGGAGTTTTATGCACCTTCAGATCCACTCTTACCAGAATGGTCAATGGCTAGAAGCCAGACAAATGCAACCTCCTGGTCCTCCAGATTGGGTTTGGAATGAGGTGGCTCCTTATTCCTTATAACAGACTCCTTGTAGCCCAACGCCAAACCTGCTGCCTTGCAGTCAGGTTTTTGAACCAAAGGCTTTGATTGAGAACATTAATCGTTCTCCCGTCTAGACCTGGGCAAGCTGACAATATCCTGCTCTCACAGTACATTGAATTTTGCTTCAAAAGATTTTGGATTCTCTGGCCACCGCAAAGTATAATCAACAGTGCCGTAGGTGCGGCATCGAGTAGGGTGGATAGGGGTTTGTATGCTACTCCTCAAGCCTTCCTAACTTCTTTTTCCCACTCTTACGGATTTCCTCTTTTACCGTCCCGTTACAGCTTCACTGTTATCCCCCCGTTTACAACCTGCAATTCTTGGCCCTCCAGCACCTTTTTTGCTGGGCTTTTACCTTCTACTTTAAACTCACGTTTGAACGCAACGCGTCATTCCCGCCCTGTCGACAAGCCCATGTCCAGCCAAACGGCCAAACCCAGTTCATCGAGTTCCATTTGGATTCCTTGGTCCTCCTTCGTATTGGTGTGCCCCAATGTACGCACCCTGCTTCAGATCGGTCAACTGGCAGCACTTGCCCGAACATTGGAGACCCTCTCGATGGATATCTGCTGCTTATCGGAGACCCGCCGGCAAGACTAGAGCTCTGTGCTCACTTTGCGATTTCCTTCAGGTGATACCAGCAGCACTTTCTTATTGCGCATATCCGGTGGCGATGCAGCCTAGAGCACCAGCCAAGACAGTGTTGGTCTTGCCCTGAGTCTTCCAGCTGAAACTGCTCTGGTTGACTGGATTCCAATCAGTAGCAGGTTGTGTGCGGTTCGATTGGCTGGCACTTTGAAAGCTTCGAAGTCGCGCGGGACTAACAGGTGTCTATTCGTCATCACACTCTATGCACCCACAAACTCTAAGGATGATTTGGTAAGAGACGACATCTGTCGCCATTTGAACGAGCACATTCGCAACAGAAAAAGCTCGGACACTATTGTGCTGGCTGGGGATTTGAACGCTCAAATTGGAAAATTATCCACTGATAAACTACATCTGGTGTAGGCTCCCGAAATGATAACGGTCAGCGGTTACTTCATTGTGTGAAATTGCTCGCTTATTTGTTGCGAGCACTAATTTCCGGCACAGCAGTCTCCGGAGGGTGACTTGGCGCCCACCAGCCTCGAACCAGCTATGGACGCAAATCGATCACCTTGCGGTAAGCTACCTATGGAGAGACTGCGTCCGGAGCTGTAGCTCGATTTGGAGCACAGGTGTGGTCACCGACCACTCAGTTGTCTGTTTTGACCTGCGGATGCGTTTTTGGCGGACGCCCAAGAGGACGTTGTGGGCGCATTGACACCAGCCATTTGTACTGAAGGCCTACCAAAGTACGCTGTCATGCGAGTTGAGTAAGCGCTCAATGGATGAAGTTGAAGCTCACTGGTCTCCTATGCACCAGTCCTTAGTAGCGGCAGGAAAATCCTCATGTAGTATGTCTAATCGCCAACATGGCATTGGGTCACTTGACAGTCTCTGGAACTTATCGATGCTTGCCAGCATATTCCGGCTGGAAGAGAACACAAGGAAACTCCTAAAGCGCTCCGAACAAATCTCCGTGCTGGCCTGAAGAGAGACCGTTAATCCTGTTCGTCTCGTGGTGCTTTAGAGATGGAAATGGCCGCTTCCCTTGGTAACCACCGTAAGTTACTTCGGATGATACGGGAAACCGGCAGCAGAAGACTTGTTGTTAGTAAAACCATTTGTGACGAAAGTGGACAGCGTATTCACAACTTGTCTAAACGCTTGGAGCTTTGGGCTGAGCACTTTGAAAGGCAATTTAATCCTTCAGGATTGTTAGATTACTCATCGGCGAGTGACCGCTCCGCTCCCTGGGCTGTCCATTTGGATCCACCCTCTCGTTCAGAACTCGAACGTGAGATTGAACTGTTGAAGTTAAATAAAGCCGCGGGACCAGATGATCTTGCTCCAGCCCTCTTCAAATTTAGGGGACCAGCGCTGGTGTATGGTTTATACGGGTAACTAGTGAAACATTGGTAGCAGGGAACTGTCTCAAGCGACTAAAATCGCTCATTCATAGTCCCAATTTTTAGGCGAGGCCCAAGATGGAAATGCGGCAAGCATAAAGGAATCAGTCTGATCTCCATTGCCTACAAATTGTTTGTCTATGTACTCCTTCACAGACTGACTGCCACTTGTGAAAGCCATATTCGTGAAGAGCAAGCCTGGTTTCATCGTCGTAGCTGCATTGACCCTATCTTCACTTTGCGTCAGTATTCGGAACAATGGAACAATGGAACAATGGTATATGACGGGTAAAAAAGCATACACTTAACGAGTCCCGCAGGTTGGTAATAGAAATACTAACAAATTGGCAAATCACATAAGTGGTTGAAGTAAGGAGCGTCAGTGAGATAAAAGGTAGAAGTATAACAGTTTTAGGGGGATAAAGTGGTACGACGCAAAACTGGCTAAGAAATTGTTATCGTTGGTGATAGTAGCAAATAAAAATGGAGTACTCACCAGTTCGCACAGATTTACTACCGTGAATTTGGGGTATAAATCCAAAGAGGCTGGTCAGCCAAAATATATACCAGCGTTTTCGTTTATAAAACAATGCGCAGGGCGCTCAGTGCGACGGCCAATCGTTTTTTAAACGTATCTAATGTGGGGGCACAAACAACTGAGTTTGGAAGGGCGTTCCAGGGCCCGCAGACCCGGAGGGAGAAATAGGTTCTCCGACAGTCTAGACGACTGTACTGTTGGCTCAGCTTTAAACTGTTACCGCGAAGGTTAGTGTTCGGGCTGAGCTTCAAGAGGTGGCGGCATACGTGACTGGGATCGCTCAAATTCTGGTACACTAGTATGAGTTCTCCACGAAGTCGCCGGTACCGTCCGCTGAACACTCCGAGTATCTCCAGTCGTTCCTGGTAAGGAGTGTGGCGCAAGCCCTTGACGATTTTCGTTGCTCGACGCTGTGGGGTCTCAAGCGCTGCAAGATCACGTTTTAGCCAGGGTTACCAGGCCTGGATTGCATATTCGACGTGAGGACGCACGTAGGCATTCGGCATCAAAGAGAAGATGGATAGATCCAAAATTCCGAATGCTCTTCGCAGGAGACCAACGTGCTGGTTGCCCCCTTTAAAAGCGGAATCTGACTGTTTGAAACACCCGAGGTCTTCCTGTACCAGCACAGCCAAGTCGCGTTCCTGAGTGGTGGTCTTCAGATCGTGAGCCCCAAGCTTGTAGACGTGGACTTGTCGATGGCGGAAATGAACAACGCGACATTTGTTCACATTAAACGGCAGGGCGTTTCTCACCGACCAATTCCAGGCCTCATTCAAGTCACGCTGTAGGACTTCATGGCTGTCCGATCGTTTTATCGCCCGCCAAACCTTGAGGTCGTCCGCGAAGAGTAAGAATTTCGACGTAATAACTCTTACTAGATCGTTAATGAAAAGCAGGATCAAACGAGACCCAAGTACCGAACCCTACGGTACGCCGCATCCCACTCGAATCGGATCGGAAAAGGATGATGGAACTCTAACTTCTAACTGCCGTTCAGAGAGAAAGTTACCGATCCATCCTAACAGCTGGCCTCCGATACCGTACTGTTGGCGTTTAATGAGCAGGATTCGATGATCCAGGCGCTCGAAGGCTTTCGAAAAGTCCAAGAATGCTACATCGACTCCTGTTCCCTCATCGACAGTCTCGGTCCAGTTGTCACGAGCTATCAGCAGATTCGTCGTACATGAACGATGTTGACGAAACCCATGCTGTTCTGGCGCAATTATGCCGTAGTTTTCCAAGTATCACATTAACGCATCTGCTATCACCGCTTCCATGACTTTGGCGATCACAGGCAGAAGCGTTACGGGGCGGTAATTGGCAGGATCCGATCGACTTCCTGCTTTGTATATGGCCGTTATTACACCTTGTTTCCACCTCGAAGGTACGACGTTCTCTTCGAAACAGCGCTGAAAATATGTAGCTAGGGGTTCGGCCAAGTGGGTGGCAGCTACCTGTAATGTTTTCGGGTGAATGTTATCGGCCCCGGGAGAGCTGTGTGGATGCAAGGATAGAAGCTTTTGCAGCACCGTTTCTGCAGTGAACGTGACGTTGGATAAAACGGACGTTGGGGTAACTAGTGGCGGAATATACGTCGAGGCTTGTACACCTTGGAAGATTGGGGAGTACTGGGCCCGTAATGCGTTGGCCGCCTCCTTCGCAGTATGTGTATACCCCTTGGTCGTATTAAGTAGTGGGATTCCCCGTTGCACCTTGCGAAGTCCATTCACATGTTTGTAAAGAAGCTTTTTGTTCGAACAGAATCATTTGGCTAGCTCCTGCTGATGCGTTCGCTTGTCTTCGGGAACCAAAAGCACACAGTAGTTGCGATGCGAAACATATTTCGTCCAGCTTTCTACGCTGGGGTTGCTTTTATACATGCGCCATGCCCGATCCCTTAGAGTCATGCATTATCGCGTCCGGCTTTGCAAGAATGATTTTGCTGTGCGGGGAGGTTGGGAAACTTTTGGTGTTGAGGCTTCTATGACTAGTGACGTGATGGTGTTCGCAAATGTCTCCCAGGCTAGTTCCGGAGTGCAGTTAGCTAGAAACGTCCAAATGGTATTCTCCACTAGCGCAGACAGAACGTGGTAATGGGTAACAGATTGCCTCGTTTCGAGCTCCGCAGCTGGATATTCGGCGTAGCAGATGTAATCAAACTGCAGTCACGTGATCGCTACGGTCCAAAGGACTGCACACCTTTAGTCCATCGACCATGAGCTCTTCGTTAGTGAGCACTAGATCTAATATCGATGGGTTGTTTCCTGTTCTGAACCTGGTTGGAACGGTGACGTGGTTATACAAGAAGGTGCTAGAGAGTAGCTCTTGCAAATATGCCTTGAACACTTCTGTCTCGGATGCTGGATTTTCCAAGTCATGGGTGTTGAAATCGCCTGCAACGAGGATGTGGCTGTACTTCTGATTAAGCACGGAGAGAAAAGTGGAGATAAGTCTGTTGTCCCTTTCCGGAGTGGATTTCGGTGGTCGGTAAACCACAGACAGAAGGCATACGTCGTTGCGTTCCAACCACAGTTTGCACCAAAGGACGTCGGTGACACAAGTCTGGGGATCGTCTATGAGTTCACAACGAAGGTTCGTTCGGAAATAAATGAGCACGCCACCGCCCTTGCCTGTTCTGTCGTTCCGGAGAAGTGACATACCCGGTATGGCAATCTCAGCTTCTGTGATTTCGCCGCTCAGCCAGGTTTCGGCGATCATTATGACTTCTCGTGGCTCCGAAGCCAAACGGTGACGGAGTTCTACCAACTTACTTATGAGGACTTGTGCATTAGTATACATGCAGGATAGTGCTTTTGTAACCAAGAGTGAGCTAGCACAGGTTGTGGTAGAAATGGAGTTTGTGCCGACCGTTAACGGGTCGGCCATTAACCGTTTCTTTGTGGTGACGTTTGCCTTTGAGTTCGCTTTCGGTTAGACGACTGATCGTGGCCTTCCGGGCCCTGCTGGTCCCCCTTGTTCAGCCGTGTTTCGTGGGATATTGTGGTTGTCGATAAATCCATGCCTTCACAAAGTTGCATGAGTGGATGGTTCAACAATTTGATCGCTCCCCGTGAGTCGTTGGTAATCCGTGGCAGCGTACATAATGCCTTTAACCGAATTTCCGCTGGCAGCTTCACGCAGAATTTGGACCAGTTTTCCAAGGCGAGCGTTAACATAAACTCAGATTGAAGCACCACCTTCATAAGTCTGGGACCGTTCCCTTTGTAGTTGGGTGAAAATGGAATCCTGGCCAACCGCTTAGCGATGATATTATTGAGGGAGATTTCGTGGCGGATGTAACTTCATTGCTCCCGGTCAAGTGCATCCGCTGCATCAGAGGTTGAGTTTTGGAGCTCAGGAACCCCGCACACAATTATCGTCCGTTTCGTCGCGGCTTTACGAACTTCCTCACGGTTGCTCATCTTTTTCGGACGTTCGTTCCAGGGAATATCAGGAAGTATGCGCGCCTCGGGTGATGAATGACAAAGCCTGTTGGACGGTAGTACGACGGCCTCTGTGTCCTTGGTGGAGTTTAGTGTCACCCGGAGAAGTTGGGGTTCGCCGGAGTGCGCTGAATTTGGATGACGTGTGACTCGTCTCAGCATTGCAGGTTCAACCGAAATGCCAATCGCAGTACATATAGACTTCCACTGATTGCGATCATCCAACAGCTTCTCCTTTATTGTACTCGCCTGTGATTCAGGAACATTTGTACACACAACGGTTAACGCGCCTTGGCTCCTTGCGTTGGATGCAGATTTGCCATGACTTACAGACACGGTGTTAAACGGATTGTTTGGTTGTTGGAGTCTGGTCAACTTACTGTTGCTTATTGAGGCCACCGGAGTCGGAGGTAATTTAGCCGGTGTATGCATGGAGGCGACTGAGGCGTACGACGCCCGACTTTGCTCTACGGCGGAAGAGGTTTGCCCCGGAGCTTCCGCGGTTGCTGTTGAATGGAGGTGGGGCGTGTGACTCAAAGGTTTGGACAGCAGTACTCTGGATGTTCGTCCGCTTTTGGGAGTTAAGTGAGGCAGGGGATTTGGAGAAACTGAGGCTGCAGCGCGGTTTGAGCGTCTAGTTCTTTTTTCGGCCTCGAGGTGGAGCTTTCTTTGACCGACTGTGGTACAATCATGGCCATATTCGCGGCCGGTGGTGCAAGCCTGGCGTTCAACAAATAAGCGATTTTTCACATTCAAGGTATCGCACCTTTCCATGAGTGCACATAAACAACCGACCACTGGAGTTAACTGGCAAGTTGGACAAAACCAAAATGCGTCAGCTGCCTTGTTTAATTGCCTTGCTTCTTGGGCGGACTTTCCTATACAGCTCGGGTGGAACGAGCCACCGCAGTTTCGGCACGTTATACCCATTTTAAGGGCTTTGCCGCAATTAGCTGAAGAGCAGATAAGTCGTTGCATGATATTCGGCATACTTGTTGTATTTTTTCAAGCACGAGGACAAGACCTGATATCGATCACAAATTCCAAAATGACGGGCACAGCCGTAAATCACTGTGATCTCCGAAGATATCAAGCGGAATTCCACGAAACTTTCAGGGATTGATGAACACACGAAACTTATAAGATTGGTGCACAACTAACACAGCAACACACGTGAATTACAGTAATCCCAGAGAAAGAGCAAGATCCGAGTAAAATAGAGAACTATAGATCAATCTGCTTGACTTCGGTATTATCCAAATTTCTCGAGAAGGTTGTGAAAAAGTGTCTGCTGTCGTTCTTCGAATCACTGGACATACTGACGCCAGCGCAGCACGGCTTTATGAAAGGGCGATCCTGCATCACCAACTTGATGTACGCAAACCACCAGTGGGTTCGAGCTCTCAATGAACAGAAGGATGTTGACGTGGTCTACATCGACTTTAGTAAGGCATTTGACAGAGTGAACCACGAGGTACTCCTTCGTAAACTGAGGACATACGGAATCCGTGGCACGTTACTTCAGTGGATACAAGAGTTTATTGTGGGACGAAGGTTTAGAGTACAGGTCAATGACTATCTGACAGAATGGTTACCATCGACCAGTGGCGTGCCTCAAGGAACTGTACTTGGGCCAGCATTATTTCTTATTCCTATCAACGATCTTCCGCAGCAGCTCCAGTCAACATGTGTCCTGTTTGCAGATGATTTGAAAGTCTGGAGGATCATTGAAAACCAGGACGACTGCGCTCGCTTCCAGCATGACTTAGAGCGACTGTCAACGTGGTCCACTGAAATGCAACTCCCACTTAACGCAAGCAAGTCGGAGTTCATCAGTATCACCAGACGTCCAGCCACACGATCATACACCTTGGATGGCCAGTTGCTCCATCCAAACACATCTGTCAGAGACTTAGGAGTTCTCTCACGACATGATTTAAGATCACTAGAAAATACAGAGAAATTGTACCGTGCGGGACTTCGTATTCTCTGGGCATTACGACGCAGTTTCTCCACATGGTCAGAAGAAACTGTCCCTCGTCTATTCACCTTGCTCATTAGACCAATTCTTGAATACGGTACCCCAGCTTACCACCCGATAACCCAATGGGAAACTGAAAAACTGGAGGAAATACAGCATATCGCAATCAGAATGATACCAAGTCTACGAAAGCTTCCATATGAAAAACGTTGTGAAATGCTCGGACTCTACACACTATCCTATCGCCGAGTAAGAATTGATCTTATTATGACCCATCAAGTACTACACTTGAATCACTTTCCCATACTGCGGCCAATATTTCACCTGCGAGAACCCTGTAACACCCGAGGACATGGTTACAAACTCAGGGTCCCCAGCATAAACAAAGTATCACATCAGCTTTGTATCGAACGAAGAATCGTAAACTTATGGAATACACTACCAGAAGGATTAATAGAGGCCGATTCTGTGAACTGTTTTAAAACGCGAATCGACGATTATTTTGGAAACCTGTGCTTTTGTGAAACGATGCACATACAGTGCCAAAAGAAGACATTGTATGTCCGGAAATAATGACGCTAGTACAAATTTCTAACCGAACACGGATAAACGATTAACGGACCAGACACAACTGCTGATAATTCACAAGTAAATTTTGATTTTTTGTAATTCGATAGAGTTGTACAGAAACCTTCCTACTTGCTCTTAAATACAGTCTCAGTCTCAGTCTCAGAAGATTCCGCGGCATCCGTGGGCACAGCCAGCATCTTCACACATACTGGCGGTCCACCGTAGTCGTGTTTCTCGATATAAAAGGTGCATTCGACTGGGCGAATAGGCATGCACTTTGGGACTATCTACTCAGGAAAGGTATACCTTAGAATTAGGTAAATATTATCCGATCATTATACGCGCGTAGCATGGGCAGAGTGAGGGCTTACGGCAAGCTGTCGCCACCTTTCAATATCGCCAGCTGTGTGAGACAAGGATGTCCGCTGTCACCTTTCCTCTTCAACTTCGCTATTGAGGAAGTCATGAAGATTGCATTCACATGACGACTTATAAGGTGTGGAGCTACTCCCAGGAGAACGAATTATTGACATGGAGTATGCAGACGATATTGCCCTCATCTGTGACAGCTCCCAGACTTGCCAAGCCGCGCTGGACAGATTAGTACTGACTGTCAGCCGCTTCGGGCTTTGATTTACGCCATCGAAGTGCAAAGCTTTCAACCAAGATTGGCCTGGACTGCCTTCTTCGCTGACACTTGGTTCGGAACAGCCAGAATCGTTCGGGAATTCAACTAACTTGGAAGTTGGATCAGCGCCCCTGGGATCGAAGACGAGTTCACAAACCGTATAGCAAAAGCTAGGGGCGCTTTTGCTAACCTTCTCCACTTATGGCACCGGCGCGTTATCCTTCTCGGTCTGAAGGGTAGAGGGTACAATGCAGCGGTACCTTCGACCCTAATGTACAGTCGCGAAACCTGACCCTAAGATTGGCGCACATAAACAGGCTAGTTAGGTACGAACACCGGTGCCTTCGAAATTTAGCTCATATATGGTGGGAACACGCGTGAGCAACGAGCGTGTTCGGCGCCTTGTTTATGGCACAGCTGAAGAAAATGAACCGCTCAGCACCGTTATTTCACTCACCGGGCTCTGACGGCTCGGCCACATGCTACGCTTGCCAGCCCACCGGCTCCCGCGACGTGCGTTGTTTGCGCGCCGGGACTGTGGATGGAAGAAGAGAGGTGGCCAAGGGATGACTCGGTCGAGAGGAATGAAGTCCCTCACTTCTGAGAAGGCCTCAGTTGACGCGTCTCGGCTTCCTGGTTGGGGTCCGAAAGACCACGAACAGGTTTGGCTAGATACATTTGTTGACATGAATAGGAGCTGACCTCAGTGGCGTTCGTGCAGTGAGTTTCTATATCCCACCCATCTCTCCAATCACGATCTCCTTATTTAGCATTTTATAACATTGCATGGGAAATTAATTTTTTCTGCTGCATAGCATCCGGCAGATAGCTTGCCGGAACGATGCCTATCCGTTACCGTTAGCCCACCTGGCTTGCACCTGTAGCACTTTATTCTTTTATTCTTAGGCATTGCGACATAGTATCTGAGGTGTTTTCCACCACTAGTTAGCGTGTATAGTGTGTGCGTTTGTGTGAGTGGTGTCCTGCAGGGGACAGTCCTTTGACCCATTTTGTGTTGGACCCACATCAACAATGTGCCTCAGCTTCTCATTTCATCTTGTGCGTTGTTTTCAGATGAACTTAAGATATTGAGGAAAATTGAGGCCCGGCGACTGCGACCTGCTTCAGCGTGACCTTGTGGTCAGTAAAGGCTAAATTTTCGGTCAGCCCGGTCAACTCGTTTTTCATGAGCCTGGTCTAGGGTGGTAATAGCCGAGTTTACAAGCTGGCCAGGCAACAGTTACATCCATCGTCATCCGTGAAGTATCTCGGCGTACTCTCACGTTGCGACTTGAAATCCGTTGAAAACACTAGCAGACTTTACCTGAACGGACCACACATGCTCTGGGCGTTCAAACACAGCATTTTATTCGAAGAGCTTGCCACCTCCTTCTTTTGTATCATCAGACAAATGCTAGAGTACAGCTCACCCTCCTACTGTCTGCACACCCGTGGACGTTGCGAAGGATTGAGCGGGTGCAGCACGGAGCCACAAGGCTCATCCCCGATTTACGAGGTGTACAATTTGAAGACTGGTGCAAGATACTAGGGTTGTACACAATGTTTTATCGTTGAATACGGGTTGTCCTTCACATAAGGCAACGAATATTACATCTGGGTGATTGCCCCATGTTGAGACCGTTGCTTCATCTGCGCACACTAAGCAGCCGACGAGGAGACCGATACAGGCTTGTCGTACTGGATATGAAACGGGTCACTCACCAATTCTGCGTGGAGCGGAATGTGTTAATTATTTGGAAAAACCTGCCAACGCACATAGTCTAAGCAACGCAATGCCGGAGTTTAAGAAACTCCTGGACTCGCACATTAGCTACTTGAGATTTCGAGAATAATCACCATAATAATAGATAGATTTGTTCGAATATATTAGATGTAACTGCACAGTATCTCCATGGACTCCATTTTCTCAGTATTCAGCATTCAGTATTTAACCTGATATGGAACAGACTAACTAGTTGAACACTATCCACAAAATCTTAAGCGAATTTAGAAATATGATAATGTTTACCTTAGTATCAGTAATGTGAAACAATCTTAAATACGAAAGAGGAAAATGAGCGGTAAGCTTTCGACAAACAACTGTTTTTTATTTAATTCATCCTCAGGTCGTTACAATAATGGACGCTAAGTTGGAAAAGATTAGATTATTGTACAGTAGATCAATGTATTAAACGGTTTAATTCACCTTCCCAACTTTGGTCAGGTCAATAAGTCACGGATGTCATATGAGTATTTGGATGTGATCACTCCTTTCGTTTGTGGTTGCCCAAGGTAATTGTAACAATTGAACCATCTTCTTTTGGATGCCTAATTTTGGATTCATCAGTTTTATACATACCGCCGCCGCGGTAGAAAGCAGACTTCTGTGATGGTACTTTGTACACGATGACGAAAACGGTTTGTTCGTCAACTTGGTGTCCAGCGTTCATCAGATTATTTGTTATTGAAATGAACCTGATGCTCTCTGTCTGGTTGAGCAGCCAATTCGAGTGATGTTCACTGATTATCCAACCTTAGTGTCTGGTCGTTTGTAAAATGAACTTTGAGCAACATGGACATGTAATCCGATAAATTATCCCTAACTGGTGACGATCAGCACTTGGTCCTTGAAGCTCGCCGAAAGTACAGATTGGCTAGGAAAAATCACATTTAAATCAGCTGTTTTAAAAGTCTTTCTACAGCTTTGTATCAGCCTACGTTTCCAGATCTCTGCTGCTTTGTCGCCCTTGAAACTTAGTATCAAAACAGTTGTCTCTTTTTGACCGTTTGCGTTTTATTTTGGTACTATTATGCTTTATGAGTGTAAATGAAACGTTCCGGATACCTATTCTAGAAAAGCAATGGGCTGATGCGCCGCAGTTCGTTCTCAATAGTGCGCAGTTCGCTAGGTTAAGTACTGGCGTTCTCTTGCAACTTGTGGGTTGAATCGGTGAAAATCCTTGTTTTGACTAGTCCAGTATGGTTTTGTGTGCACATTTATCTTAACTAATCCATATTCTCTTTATTTTTGCCTCAAAAAAGTTCATCTGATTTTTACTTTCTTCTGCAATTGTAAGTGCTGCGCTGAGAAGTAAATTGTTGTCACATTCGACGACACGCCGCAAGTTGGTATTTTGGTAATATGTACAAAATATATCCTCCACTTAGCGCCAACGGAAATTCAAGCCTTAACTAATGGCTGTTAGTGGGCCACGTTCTTCTCAAATGGAAATCCGCTAACAGTGGTCCTATTGGAGATCCCGTTTCAATAACACCGATATGTCTATACAGATTATTGCTAAATTGTGATTGGCCATTTGCGGTTTCTCTGTGGAGAATTTGTTTTAAACGACAAGTTGATATGACAAGATACATTCCTTGTTGGTCGATGTAGTTGCACCAAATATTGATCATTTCTAACGGAATCACATTGTGAATAGCAAGACAACGTCGACAGAGAGCATCCTATAGTCCCGGATATTCATGTTCCAAACTGCTTCGTCAAACTGAGGTTTATCCCTTAGGCAATACGTGGCTATCATTCGTCTAATAGGATCTGGTATCTTTGTCAGCAATCCTTCGGTTCCTAACTTAGGATCAAAACATTGACCGTTAGAGGGGGGCACCAGCTAGCAAGCAGCATTAGCCATTGAGCCATGGCAGATAGGCGTTAAGTTACATACTGTGCGCTGTCCCCACTGACCGATCGATAACGGATCCTTGTTTGCGATCGATTTTTCGATAAGAATGTGTCCACTCATCTCGCATAATGATGGTCTTAACTGGTCGTAATTGGCGTTAAAGTATACATAAATAACGATGCTAAAAACTGCAGTTAGCTTGTGTTAACTCCTCTGTATACTTCACAAAACCATGGCTGGAATGCGAGAACTCCGTTTTCGAATTTTCTGCGCCATCGTTATTTTTCACTAAAATTTCTAACCAAATGTGATAAGTCTATACGCAGAAGGTTGTAGTTCTTAGTGTCACTTGCATTTTTACTTCGTCTTACTCTGTTCACTTATTCCTTGCAATATTGGCCACTATTGGTCTGATTTTGTAGGTGACGTGTTGTAGCTTCCTTCTAAAACAGTAAGGCCCATGCAAGGCATACTGAGACTGACTCCCTGGCGCTATTGATTATAAACCAAATCGCAATATCTTCTTTCTGAAATAAAAAAGAACTGTCATGCTAAAAATAGATGAGTTATAGGATGAGCTGGGTGATACGGCTGATCACAGCAAATGCAAAAGCAGCTTTAAAATATAATAACAAAATGATTGCTTACCTGCTATTTTGCCACACCGTCAAACAGCTAGTTGGAGCGTGTAAGTGTGGGTGAAATCTGTCGAGGGAATGGCCTACATTGACGCAGGTCACCTAGGGTAAGTTGCAAAGATAGCCGCATTAATTTCCTTGAACAGTCTGTTAGAACTGCATTTGTTATTTTTCAATTTCTTGGCCTATCTACTTAAAATGGTTAGTCACCTCAAAAGCCCATTTAGAATGCCTTGTATAAACAGTTTACAATTGCCTATTTTATGCAACCTCGTTGTACAAACTGATCAAACCATTCAGTTGGAATGCGTCTCGCACCGTCGAAGTGGATGCCGCTTGACTATTTATTTGTTTAGTTCAAAAAATTCAACACATAGAAAATCTGTAGGTATCTAGAATGGAGCATATTCTGATTGTACATACATGCCTTTGGCATTGTAAATGAACATCTCGGTAAATTAATATTTGGCAAATACAGCAATATGATTACAAGACAAACGTGCATGCAAGCTCCGTAACGACTTAGGTCTAGTTGCACAAATACATACCAACTACGGAAGTCCGGGTGAGCGGTAAGCCGTTGGATCAATCGATTTCTTTGTCTGAGGAATTTGCATCCGTGAGTAATTCCAAACCACATAGGTACGTCCGTCTACCCGATTTCGTAAGGTTGGTGAGCACAATGCTTGTCTGCGTCTTGACGTCACTTAAGGAATATAAATCAGTTCAAGTAATCTAAATAGTATAAAACATCATTGAGTCGCTTTTAAAAACGGGTAACGTGGACGCGGGAATAACGAGAGTTGAAAGAGCATTCCACCGTTGACAAACTCTAAGGGAAAAATAATTCCAGCGGCATTCCAGCAGACTGTATTGGGTAGCAAGTCCCAATTTATGACGCTTCAATTCAGTTTTGTAGCAAAGCTTCAGGAGGTTGCGGCAGGCTTTACGGATGTTTTACAAATGCTGGAAAGCCAAGAGGAGGTCACCACGTAGAGGGCCATAACTTTCGCTGTACAATCCTCGAGCTTTCAGTCGCCTATGGTACAGCAAGCGGGAAAACCCCTGCACATTTTTTCGGTGCCCGTCGCTGTGCGGTCTACAGAGCAACCGTGTCACCGTTTAACCAGTTTTGCGAAACCTGGATTGCATACTGTACACGAGGCCTCATATACGCATTACACAACTGGGGATGATGGAGGGATCTAACCTCCCGGATGCCCTTTGTAATATACCAACATGTTAGTTCAAGGTTTTGGAGGCCACCAATGACTGCGCCGAACAGCCGAACTTGTCTTAGATCACCACCTTAAGGTTTCGCTCTTGTGAGGCAGTTTTTGGCATGTTGTCTCCGTTACGTGCCGAGGTTCCTCAGCTGCGTCAACAGAATGGGGTCACCCACAGGATCAACACACAAGCACTCTATCCTCAATTCTGATGATCTGTACAATTAGTGGGGTTTTTACAACTCACTCTCTCAACCGATCGATCGTCTGATCGAACACACTGAGGTAGTCACACGATTTTGCTGCGATGGCGTATGCTGTCTGTTTGTCTGGCTATTTTGTGTGCGCTTGTGGAACTGGCCTTACTTGCTCACCAGTTATCACCACAGTCTTCAGGCTTATACGCGTACGTGGGGTTGTGGCGGACATGTACGGTTTTGCACTTTTCTGTGTTAACCGGAAGCAGATTTAAATTTCACCATTCAATAGCGCAGTCTAAGTCTCCTTGCAACATATCGTGGTCGTCCTGACAGTCGATTGCCTGCCGTATCTTGAGGTCGTGGGCAAAAAGTAGGAAAATTGACTTGAGGACACTCGCATGGTCGTTAATGAATAACAAGAATAACCGCAGCCCAAACATCGACCCTTTTGGAATACCGCATTCCACACAAATTGGATCAGAAAATTAACGTCAATTTCGAACCTAAGGGCGCCGCTGAAAGAAGTAGAAGAAGAAGAAGAAGCAGAAGAATTAGTATCTAATCCATCCAGGGACAAGTTTTCCAACTCCGTATGTTTGCAGCTTTTGGAGAAATAGGTGGTGATCAATGAGGTAGGATGCTTTGGATAAGTCTAGGTAGATGACATCAATGTCCGCAGTGGGACCCGTCAGCTATCCCTGTCCAAGTGACATGGGTAATCGGTAGGTTGGTAGTACATGACCGATGCTAACGAAATCCGTATTGCTTAGATGTTAGGATGTCAGCACTTTCAAATGTGCTCATTACAGATATGATCGATTCCATCACTTTTGAGAGCACCGGGGGGGGGAATCACTGAGCGCTAGTTTGCTGACTTTGAACAATCAAAGCACCGACAATGGAACGGTCGTCCGAAGACTCCCAGCCGGCATCTCCCACTAGTTCTGCTGATATCTCGCGTGGGAGATTGTTTGAAACAAGTCAGTATGCTCTTGTTGATACTCCGCAAAACACACGAAGTGGTAAATTACTTGGTCGGTCTGCCCCATAAAGCTCTCCATCCTTGGATTCTTAAGCATGAGCTCTTCGTTTGTGAGCACATAATCAAGCACAGCTTTTACTGTTTCCATCTCTGAATCGGGTGGGTGAACTGACAAGAGGCAAGAGATCGGAATGTTTGCAATATACTTTTGCATATCGGCCTTCATCTGCTAGTTTTCTAGATTGAAATTGCCTGAGATGAGAACACGACGGTATCGTCCTCGTAGGACCCTTCCCAAGGACAATACTAGGCGGTTCATCTCTGAGGTGGACGTTAGGGGCGATATACATTTGCCACAAGGCAAATGTCGTT
Organism: Dicrocoelium dendriticum; assembly: GCA_944474145.2. Taxonomy (NCBI): domain Eukaryota; kingdom Metazoa; phylum Platyhelminthes; class Trematoda; order Plagiorchiida; family Dicrocoeliidae; genus Dicrocoelium; species Dicrocoelium dendriticum. Next base: position 10,806,393 of record OX104066.1, read on the forward strand.
GCCTTTCAATCGTATGTTGCACCAGTATCAATGATCAGCGTTTCCGGATCGGCCACTTGTTCGCACCGCAGGTACTTGCATCAGTATAACATTCCGCACCCCTTTGCTAAGTCGATGGTTTCGGACACAATACACCATTTTCGCGACCTCGGCATCGGTACTTTCTGAGTGCAATCATGTTTCTGTAACGAATTTGAGGTCCCTGGCCTGTGACCCTTGATATAGCCGCAGTTCGGCAAGCGTGTTCAGGGGACTTGGTGCACTGCTGTACAAGCAGAAAAGTTTCTCTGTTTTTAGCTATGAAACTTTGGGTGAGTATTTTGGGTATAATGTTGTGCCGACCCATGAAAGCTTGGCAACCACTGGTTTTTTTGGTAAAGGGGATGACGAACTCATCTTGTTCGGTTCATGGATCCTACCATTCTCTCTTTCCCTACCTCTTTGTATGTAATGTATGGGGTGTATTTGCCAGTTTCGTTGGCTACTTGATTGCAGTTATCCGAGCTCTTGTTGGTAAGTAGTCGGACTAAGTGCCTGCTTTCTTGTGTTTGTTTAGCAGATACTGCTTTTATCCGGAACTCGAAAGGAAGATTGCTACGGCCCGCATACCCTCGCTCCACTACCATTGTTGGCAAGTGTCTAGGTCGAAGGACTACTTTCACAATCCTCGGCCACATCCCTTTTAGTCTAGCGATTGGCATAGCCACAAGGGTGCTTGTGCTATGACGTTTTCCAGCAAGGTCTCGCGGATGTACCGCCATTAGTCACGGGCGAGAATAGTCGCTTCGCGCCTATCATGAATTCCAGCCTCGGGAACACGGTATATATATACATATATATATATATATATATATATATATATATACAATGAACAGAACCACAGTGAATCTGCTGTGTTGTGTATCTTCAACTGGTTCACTGTGAGCTTGGAACATTTGCGACGGAGTTTGCCTTGTCAACTGGTACACTGGATTCTAATCCGTACATGTGTATGGTCTGATGGAAGGTCACAAACTACTGCCGATCTGGATGCGGTAACATAGGCTTTTGACTGATTGACACAATTTATTATGTCGATCGATAGTAATTTCATAGAGGCCCCTGCGCTTATGGTTTCCTGCCGGTGGCATGTACCCTAAATTGTCTGCATGTTCAACGTAGTCACGTTCTGTGCGTCTAGCCATAGCGAGGCAGGTTTAAGCAGCTGGATCGTTCACTCTGCAAATAGAGCTACTGAGCGATACGGACACAACGTGTACGATAGATGCTTTGATGAACGGTCTACGGCTGTGGTTACTGATTCCTCAGGTGAAACGTATATTTCACTCTTATACGAAAAGACATGTTTATGTGCCGTTCGTGATTGGAAACATTCCTCGGTTGCGTTTTCGCGGCAACGACACGAAAATCGCAATGTGTCGATAAAATGCAATCCACATAAACTAGATCCCAAAGATGGAGTGCAACGGATAGTGCTGATGAATCTGGGTCGTATGAGTGTGAACTCAGGTTTGTGTGAGAATAATGCAACTGAGAACGGCGGCAAAACAACGTATTCACTGATGAGCGATTAGAACACAGGTTCGTTCAAGATCGTAACCTCTTCAGTGCTGTTAGGTGACTCGCGATAAGGATTACGTCACAGATTAATGATAGGTTTAACGGGTAAAAATCAAGCCGTGATAAAGCTTAGTATTAAGTAGCAAGGGATGGAGCAGTACCACAAACAAGTCGTGTATAAAGAAAGCCACCTCGCTTCGGTGAAACTTCATTTAGATGGAGTGACCAAGAAAGATCACGACTGAGTGTGACAGCTAGAAAATTCACTGACTCAGTAACTTGAAACCTCTCATTATCTCTGTGCATTTCGTGGAAGTCAATGGGAAGTTGCTGATAGTGACTGCATTTGTGAAGGGGAAAAAGAACGTCAGTGATTGTTACGCATTCAGCGATGAAACGTGAGCTCTGGACCACGATTCCTGGTTTACCAGGTAAGCGTGTATTTTGACTGATGAGGCTGCGGTCGAACGTTAAGTATCCAAAACAAATGATTTGTTTATATCAACAATATCGCTTCATAAGAGGGGAGAAATGAGGTGTCGTAAGTAGAAAAAATTTATAGAGATAATAGGGTTGCTTGGAGAAACCCGGTGGCTGTGGTGGTTGACAAGGAACTTTTAATCCCAATTCCAGTTAACTGGGCAGGTTCAGTGAAAGAGTCCCTCAGCAGTGGACGGTAGATGGTTTAATCCCGGCAACATCTAGGTCTCCAAAAACAAGCTCATGGTTTAAACTTCCGAGAACATTGTTATAGTCAAGAAAACAAATACACAGGGATTTAGTATGGTTGTCTAGGGACATCAGCTCTGAATATAAAAAATTGGAGAATGCGACTTGAGTACGCCACAAGCTAAAATATGCTACCTGAAGCGGGGCTTCTGAACGAGCTAGAAGCATAATTATTTTAAGATTAAATTTATCGGTGTCGCTTGGGTTAGCCTAGTTGCAGTCAGTTGCTGGGTAGCAGTTCTAGTACTTCTCCAACAGTCCGCAATATTAGATACTTTCATGCACAAGGTGTACAAATCATCAACAGTCTGTGTTTAGGAGATGGCACCAATTTCGAAGACAAGGGAAAGTAATCGGTCTGTACCACTTGCTTTGTTCGAATTTGACTGAAGCAGATTAGTTGACACTGCATATTTATCCATGGCAGATAACAAGTTGTTGGGACTACTTATCCGGGTGGAACACGAGTAGGAAGGGGAGTTAGCAATGAAGCACGCAATTTTGCGGTTCAATTATTCAAGGTCAACGTCTGGATTTGACATTCGTTGAGAAACCCCACAAAGTTATTTCAGCATCCGCCAGAACTCCAGACAGATATTATTAGACGGCGCAACGTAACCTTTATAGAAATTGTTAGATGTTTTAAAGCAACGAGGTCTTTCCTTTTTTCTGCTTTCGCCTTGTTTCTATCACGCACTTTAGGTACCGTGATAAAAACCGATCCGCACAGATGCAAATAGTTTGCAGTGGACAGCAGGTATTAAAAATAAAGTTGAAGTGGCTCCTTAGCTGGTTGTCGTCCGTAGGTACACCAGTACCAGTGAATATACGAAAGTATATGGGTGAACACATTTTTGCATATATATAATTTCGCAGGTAAACATTGTCTTCTTTTAATCCGACAACCTCAAAAAACGAGTTGCGACCATATGATTTACCCTAGTGTAGACGACAGAAGATAACTTGTCCTTTGGGTGTTCAGAGCTATCATTCGGTGCCCGACGGCACATAGAAACAAGTTTGCATTGTCAAAAATTAAAAATTCAAGGTTGCTTCAAGTCTGGTTTAGAACAGTTTGCTTCCCTAGATCAATCAGACAAGTGGTGTCAACGTTGTTTAAATCAGCATCAAAAATACTGCAAGTAATCAATGTTATCGATACCAGTTTAAATGAATTTATCATCAAATGTATCTGCTTCAGATGTAGGACAAACAACGGATATGTAGATATTTAGGAGTTAAATCGATTGATAGTCGCCTAAATATCTTGCGTTACATTTATTACTTTTGAGCTATCTCATGTATACAAATCTGTTGAAATTCTCATTTTTCCAGATAACAGAGGCATACGATTGAGCATTAGAGAGTTGAGTGATACAGATAGAAGTTCAATATTTTTAGACTCCATCATACAGCTTTAATACACTTTGGAAAGCACGGGCGCTTCACACTTCGTTAGCAGTGCGCATTCCATCTAAACCCTATGGGGCTAGTGAACGCAACCCTACTGTTAACATTTTTTGGTAAAGACCATTGAGTTGCCAAGGAAAGTAAAGACCGATGTCTGTGTGACTGAGTCTAAATGCGGTAAACGGCAACCTAAAGTGTAGAAGAAAATCAGTGAACGTTAAGCGAACACATGGCATCTTAAATATTTATCTAGTATTAATGCATTAAACTCTTTATTTGGATGAATACATATATATATGTAAATATATCGGACATTGGTTGCGGAAAATTCATTCTCGGACTCCATGCTAAACGGAAAGATTCGTAAGTGAGTTATCGTAGTTTTCTGAAATGTGCACTTATTTACTCTCGACTGTGAAATACTGCTAGCAACTTCTAGAAATGAAGCAACCGTTAAATGACCATTCGATTGGGTTGACAACGGCCATACCTAGTAAACATGCCATATAGTGTATGAGCATAAAATGTTATTTATCCTGCCGTTCTGCACTATTCCAAGTAATTGGTCTATGCTGAGCCCTCTTGTTCATTGCGGTGAAACAGTGTACACCACTGTTGCAATATAATACTATCCGTGACCTAGGGTTACAGTGTTATAACACCATAAAATTTTCTAAGCACCCCGGACGTACTGCAGCTAATGATTGTCGACACATCTAGATTTGTTTCAAAACATTTGTTCTCAAAGAATCAGCTGACACCCTCTAGAAAATACAGTCACGCTTGTTACTAAATTATGGCTTCATTATCCATTGCGATTCCTGAGCGATCGTATAGCATTAGAGAGAGCGCAACTGTCGTTTACTAAACTTCTCACGGGTTATTGATATACGTTATCTTATATAGATTGAAGTATTGCGTTACAACTTGATCCATTATGTCTGCGTCGGATGAACTGTAAGCTTTTCGTATTTGTATAATTTAAAAGAAAATGTGTTAATCAAAAATGACACTGTAACCAAAAGAAGCCGTAGAAAGAAGAATAAAAACTATTAGTAAAATTATCAAGAAATAGCTAGTCGGACGATGTTTTTCCGTGACCGATACTATGTGTTACGGAACAGGCTTCCTGGTTAGATAAGTGCTTTCAGATGGATAGAATAACGAAAGACAGAACAATTAATTATTAGCGTTGAAATAGCGGATACAAAATATGACAAATGGATGTCCTTATGAAACTTGGTTACGATGGATAAGAATTGAGTGCCTTGTTTCATATTTTTCGCCAAGTCTCATTGATTTATTCACGTTTAACAGATGAATTAATTTACGTCCATAAATGACGCTACTTTTGTTTAGCTTTACATCTCGGCTTATCAAGGTGAAAGCTTTTTGCAGACCATTTCTGCTTTATTAATTTGTATTTGTCTTTCACCCATAATTATATGTTATTCCTTCCTGGAGGTCGCACACGAGTGTTACGCTGTAGTATTCCATACTCCACAAAATTCTATTCGACTACAATTTCTATCCTATTCGATTGGTCTCAAGCGATTTAATCTCCTATAATACTTCAGGCGCTTCGAAGGAACTGCCATTTTCGATGGATTGTATAAACCGAAAGAAACAACTGTCAGATGAAACCACATTCTATTTTTCATTCTAATCCATTAGTTTTATACTTTTTACATGGTTGGTCACAACTGCACCGATCCCCTTAGGTGAGAGTTTGAAGTTTATGGGTAGAAATTGGTCACATCTAGACTCACTCAGACGAATTTCTATTTATACCATTCAAATCCCCCTACTAGTCCTCTGTAAGCTTGAAGCTTCCAAGATAAATAATTGTACCGACACGAGGCGAGTTGCCAAAATCCCACTTGCGAAAAATAAAGGTACTGGAGTCAAAAAAGGAGTTTAAATGCTGATGGCCTAGTATATAGAACAGCGGTTAACAAATAATCAGACAAGATAATGATGCCTCACTTGCCATTATTCTAACCTGGTCGTCAGATAGCGCCGTCCGGATTTTATTTTACTCTGTTATTTCAGGCCAGTTAGCCTCCTATTTCACCTACTTAAAGTCGTTTTATCCCATAAATATTCCCGTAATTCACTCATACTAGAGATTCTGAAATACTTCATGGTAAATACGGTTGCTAGTTATTTGTATTTGCAGTGAATTACCCAGCACGCTGATTTAGTCGTATCGATTGGTACTACTTTTGAAATGTCAAAGCAAATACCTTGTCGTAGTTGCTGCAAAGTCGTTAGACATCGTGCAAATGAGATTAAATGCAATTTATGCAGCATAAAGCTTCACATTTCGTGCATTATTCTGTCTGTGGACCAATTTCACGTAATTCAAGAGATACAGGAAAACTTTTGAAGACCATTAGTAGGCAATATCCGTTTAAGGAAGCCGAAAAGCCTGAGAAACGGATCAGTAGGGCGAAGTGTGCTGAAACGTGTAGCGCGATTAATTCTACACCACAATGAGAGAAACAGCCTTCCTCCAGTTCGCCAGCGATTGTATCCCTGGAGATAAACCCTAGATCTCCGGTAAGCTTGGCTTCACCTCTTACATTTTCTTGGGTTGAAACTAAAGCTCTGATGCGAAATAAACAAATTGGTGCTATAGAATGGAAGAGGTAAACACCAAAAACCGAGAAGAATGACCAGCGACCTGAGGCGCCGCAGTCTTGTGGTCTTTCAGGCAGATGCATCCTGTGATTCCAATCCCATGTTGCTCTATGAAAGGCACCTCGACTTTCTGCTGTCTGCTTGATAGACTGATATAAGTGGATGAGAGCGGGATGAAAGTGAAAAAATCGCCCGTCTCGGAAATTGAACCGAAGGCAAAAGTCGACCTATGTGAATGAATTATTTTGAGGAGGCATGTCTTAATTTGAGTAGACTGAGAAGTCTAAAGATCTACGTGCCTGCTGATTTAGACACAGCAAACAGAGCGAAACTTAAGTGCAAATGAGGAAACTAAATTGACAGACGGGCGATAGAGAAAAAGCTGTGTATTGTAAATTTTCGGGTAATCACCCGCATTCCTTCGAGAATTTGGATCAACCGGTTTCTGATCCTTCAGGCGCGCCCAGCGATTCCTTCAGGGCCCTGCGCGTTAGCGTCTACAATCGTTTGCATCGGTTGAACAAAGCGCAATGAGTTGTGCTACTTTTTAAACCCCTCCTGCGGCCCTGATTTAATTGGCCTTTACTGATACATGGTGTAACTACGACATAACATCCCAATAGAAATGGGGTATCATCAGCGGGCTATTGTGCTTTCGCCTGTTTAGACCATCAAAACTGATCGCGGTGGTTGTAATGCTTTTACCAAAGATTTCCTTGTGCGGGAGAGACGGTGGAGTGATCACTCTACCCAACCGCTAATGTTCTGTTTGGGGGTGTGGTGTATAACGGTTATGGTGTTCGATACACAGGCTTTGCGAGATGCTCGTTTGGCGTGGGATATCGCCGTGTTCCACTGAGATGCTGCCTGGAATCGTTAAACGTTGTATCGAAACCAAAGTGATACGCAGAGCTGTTGTCTACTCTTGGGCAATTTCAACTTTACCTCGAGTACTGTGGCCTGAAGCCGACATTTTCTCCCCTGGCCATTGTGAAGTAGAGAGGAAGTTTGACTTGATATCTGAAACTGATGCCACACTGCACATTCAACCAGCCTTACGAGACCAGTTTCATCTTCTGAAAGGCAGAATTTTAGGCTCGCTGAGCAGAGAGTCAGATGGATTGGTCGTTACCAGGTAATCGTCCAATGAAACCGCGGTCTGAATATCCTTGAAGAAGGGTGAAATGGTTGTACGTCAATTGGTACCCTAAAGTATTGGAAAAAAGGTGGAGCCAGTCAAAACCATATTGGTTAGACCATTAGGAGATGGACAAACTGGCCCCCAACGGACGACGCAGACCTCTTTAGAACAAAAATTTGCGTTACATGACCTTGGACTTTGGATTCAAAGGTTACCAAGTACGCGAAAATCTCTGAAACAGTGCGGGGCGGGAGAAAACAAAAAGCACGGAATCTCCGAAAAGCGCAACGTTTCAGACGATGCAAAAAATCTGATCCCGAAAGAATCTTGCGTATACGGGGATCGGCCGCCAGAGACTGCAAGCAAATGTGCACAGTGTTGTTGGAGATGCTCGTGATGGGACAAGCAATAGATACTGTCCCATGTCGTGCGGTCCGCAATTGGCGGCGCTCTTCGCTTCGTATTTGACCAAGATGACCAGGTTGTCTGTACGAAGATTTAATGTGTGCCGCCCTCAGTTGAACCTGACAGCTGGGATTACTAGCAATTAATAGATGTAGCAAGGATGCTGGCAAAGTATTGACGGAGTAATTGAAGGCTGCCCGTAGGCAAGATGTGTATCCTACACTCTGATCCTCAACGTCTCCATCGGCCATCATTATCTCCTTCTGTAACTGAGCTTGTTCATAAAGTAAACTATTCACTGGAAATGTTATCGGAGCAGGACTCGAAATGCTCAGTGGTTTAAAGCCCAATACCGAAAGGTTGGTTTAAACCAAGCATAAGCGGATTTTTTTATTCTGGCAGATTTCTTCCTGAACGCCTATTTTGGCAAACAAAGACGCCTTAAAATCGTGGTGTATTAGGATCATCTGCGGCTTCTTGAAGTCCCAAAAGCTACTTGACCGCAACGTACAAAAGGTCTCATGAAAGGTAACTTGGGCATGATAAAACCTATTAGAGTTAACGAGGCACGAATG
>OX104066.1:10815355-10841612 GCA_944474145.2 Dicrocoelium dendriticum
GACACTGCATATTTATCCATGGCAGATAACAAGTTGTTGGGACTACTTATCCGGGTGGCACACGTGTAGGAAGGGGAGTTAGCAATGAAGCACGCAATTTTGCGGTTCAATTATTCAAGGTCAACGTCTGGATTTGACATTCGTTGAGAAACCCCACAAAGTTATTTCAGCATCCGCCAGAACTCCAGACAGATATTATTAGACGGCGCAACGTAACCTTTATAGAAATTGTTAGATGTTTTAAAGCAACGAGGTCTTTCCTTTTTTCTGCTTTCGCCTTGTTTCTATCACGCACTTTAGGTACCGTGATAAAAACCGATCCGCACAGATGCAAATAGTTTGCAGTGGACAGCAGGTATTAAAAATAAAGTTGAAGTGGCTCCTTAGCTGGTTGTCGTCCGTAGGTACACCAGTACCAGTGAATATACGAAAGTATATGGGTGAACACATTTTTGCATATATATAATTTCGCAGGTAAACATTGTCTTCTTTTAATCCGACAACCTCAAAAAACGAGTTGCGACCATATGATTTACCCTAGTGTAGACGACAGAAGATAACTTGTCCTTTGGGTGTTCAGAGCTATCATTCGGTGCCCGACGGCACATAGAAACAAGTTTGCATTGTCAAAAATTAAAAATTCAAGGTTGCTTCAAGTCTGGTTTAGAACAGTTTGCTTCCCTAGATCAATCAGACAAGTGGTGTCAACGTTGTTTAAATCAGCATCAAAAATACTGCAAGTAATCAATGTTATCGATACCAGTTTAAATGAATTTATCATCAAATGTATCTGCTTCAGATGTAGGACAAACAACGGATATGTAGATATTTAGGAGTTAAATCGATTGATAGTCGCCTAAATATCTTGCGTTACATTTATTACTTTTGAGCTATCTCATGTATACAAATCTGTTGAAATTCTCATTTTTCCAGATAACAGAGGCATACGATTGAGCATTAGAGAGTTGAGTGATACAGATAGAAGTTCAATATTTTTAGACTCCATCATACAGCTTTAATACACTTTGGAAAGCACGGGCGCTTCACGCTTCGTTAGCAGTGCGCATTCCATCTAAACCCTATGTGGCTAGTGAACGCAACCCTACTGTTAACATTTTTGGTAAAGACCACTGAGTTGCCAAGGAAAGTAAAGACCGATGCCTGTGTGACTGAGTCTAAATGCGGTAAACAGCAATCTAAAGTGTAAAAGAATATCAGTGAACGTTAAGCGAACACATGGTATCTTAAATATTTATCTAGTATTAATGCATTAAACTCTTTATTTGGATGAATACATATATATATATATATGTAAATATATCGGACAGTGGTTGTGGAAAATTAATTCTCGGACTCCATGCTAAACGGAAAGATTCGTAAGTGAGTTATCGTAGTTTTCTGAAATGTGCACTTATTTACTTTTGACTGCGAAATACTGCTAGCAACTTCGAGAAATGAAGCAACCGTTAAATGAACATTCGATTGGGTTGACAACGGCCATACCTAGTAAACATGCCATATAGTGTATGAGCATAAAATGTTATTTATCCTGCCGTTCTGCACTATTCCAAGTAATTGGTCTATGCTGAGCCCACTTATTCATTGCGGTGAAACAGTGTACACCACTGTTGCAATATAATACTATCCGTGACCTAGGGCTACAGTATTATAACACCATAAAATTTGCTAAGCACCCCGGATGTATTGCAGCTAATGATTGTCGACACATCGAGATTTGTTTCAAAACATTTGTTCTCAAAGAATCAGCTGACACCCTCTAGAAAATACAATCACGCTTGTTACTAAATTATGGCTTCATTATCTATTGCGATTCCTGAGCGATCGTGTAGCATTAGAGAGAGCGCAACTGTCGTTTACTAAACTTCTCACGGGTTATTGATATACGTTATCTTATATAGATTGAAGTATTGCGTTACAACTTGATCCATTATGTCTGCGTCGGATGAACTGTAAGCTTTTCGTATTTGTATACTTTGAACGAAAATGTGTTGATCAAAAATGACACTGTAACCAAAAGAAGCCGTAGAAAGAAGAATAAAAACTATTAGTAAAATTATCAAGAAATAGCTAGTCGGACGACGTTTTTCCGTAACCGATACCATGTGTTACGGAACATGTTTCCTGGTTAGATAAGTGCTTTCAGATGGATAGAATAACGAAAGACAGAACAATTAATTATTAGCGTTGAAATAGCGGATGCAAAATATGACAAATGGATGTCCTTATGAAACTTGGTTACGATTGATAAGAATTGAGTGCCTTGTTTCATATTTTTCGCCAAGTCTCATTGATTTATTCACGTTTAACAGATGAAATAATTTACGTCTATAAATGACGCTACTTTTATTTAGCTTTACATCTCGGCTTATCAAGGCGAAAGCTTTTTTGCAGACCATTTCTGCTTTATTAATTTGTATTTGTCTTTCACCCATAATTATATGTTATTCCTTCCTGGAGGTCGCACACGAGTGTTACGCTGTAGGATTCCATACTCCACAAAATTCTATTCGACTACAATTTCTATCCTATTCGATTGGTCTCAAGCGATTTAATCTCCTATAATACTTCAGGCGCTTCGAAGGAACTGCCATTTTCGATGGATTGTATAAACCGAAAGAAACAACTGTCAGATGAAACCACATTCTATTTTTCATTCTAATCCATTAGTTTTATACTTTTTACATGGTTGGTCACAACTGCACCGATCCGCTTAGGTGAGAGTTTGAAGTTTATAGGTAGAAATTCGTCACATCTAGACTCACTCAGAAGAATTTCTATTTATACCATTCAAATCCCTCTACTAGTCCTCTGTAAGCTTGAAGCTTCCAAGATAAATAAAAATACCGACACGAGGCGAGTTGCCAAAATCCCACTTGCGAAAAATAAAGTTATTGGAGTCAAAAAAGGAGTCTAAATTCTGATGGCCTATTATATAGAACAGCGGTTAACAAAGAATCAGACAAGATAATGACGCCTCACTTGCCATTATTCTAACCTGGTCATCGGATAGCGCCGTCCGGATTTTATTTTACTCTGTTATTTCAGGCCAGTTAGCTTCCTATTTTACCTGCTTAAAGTCGTTCTATCCCATAAATATTCCCGTAATTCACTCATACTAGAGATTCTGAAATACTTCATGGTAAATACGGTTGCTAGTTATTTGTATTTGCAGTGAATTACCCAGCACGTTGATTTAGTCGTATCGATTGGTACTACTTTTGAAATGTCAAAGCAAATACCTTGTCGTAGTTGCTGCAAAGTCGTTAGACATCGTGCAAATGAGATCAAATGCAATTTATGCAGCATAAAGCTTCACATTTCGAGCATTATTCTGTCTGTGGACCAATTTCACGTAATTCAAGAGATACAGGCAAACATTTGAAGACCATTAGTAGGCAATATCCGTTTAAGCCTGGGCTGAAGGAAGCCGAAAAGCCCGAGAAACGGATCAGTAGGGCGAAGTGTGCTGAAACGTGTAGCGCGATTAATTCTACACCACAATAAGAGAAACAGCCTTCCTCCAATTCGCCAGCGATTGTATCCCTGGAGATAAGCCCTAGATCTCCGGTAAGCTTGGCTTCACCTCTTACATTTTCTTGGGTTGAAACTGAAGCTCTGATGCGAAATAAACAAACTGGTGCTATAGAATGGAAAAGGTAAACACCCAAAAACCGAGAAGAATGACCAGCGACCTGAGGCGCCGCAGTCGTATTGTCTTTCAGGCAGATGCATCCTGTGATTCCAATCCCCTGTTGCTCTATGAAAAGCACCTCGACTTTCTGCAGTCTGCTTGATAGACTGATATAAGTGGATGAGAGCGGGATGAAAGTAAAAAAATCGCCCGTCTCGGAAATTGAACCGAAGGCAAAAGTCGACCTATGTGAATGAATTATTTTGAAGAGGCATGTCCTAATTTGAGTAGGCTGAGAAGTCTAAAGATCTACGTGCCTGCTGATTTAGACACAGCAAACAGAGCGAAACTTAAGTGCAAATGATGAAACTAAATTGACAGACGGACGATAGAGAAAAAACGGTGTATTGTAAATTTTCGGGTAATCACCCGCATTCCTTCGAGAATTTGGATCAACCGGTTTCTGATCCTTCAGGCGCGCCCAGCGATTCCTACAGCGGCCTGCGCGTAGCGTCTACAAACTTATGCAGTCGGTTGAACAAGCGCGGTGAGTTGTGCTACTTTTTAACCCCTCAACGGCCAGATTTATTTGGCCTTACTGAGACATGGTTAAACTCCGACATAACATCCCAAGAAATGGAAATCAGCGGCTAATAGTGCTTTCGCTGTGTTAGACCATCAACTGATCGCGGTGGTGTACTGCTTTACCAAAGAACTTCCTTGTGCGGGAGACGGTGATCACTTACCCAACCGCTAATGATCTGTGTAAACGGTTATGGTGTTCGATTCACAGGCTTTGCGAGATGCTCGTTGGCGTGGGATATCGCAGTCCACTGAGATGTTGCCTGGACTCGTTAACGTGTATCCGTAACCAAATGACTACGCAGCTGTTTCTACTCATGGGCAATTTCAACTTACCTCGAGTACTGTGGCCTGAAGCCGAACATCTCCCAGGCCATTGTGAAGTAGAGAGGAAGTTTGACTTGATATCTGAAACTGATGCCACACAGCACATCAACCAGCCTACGAGCCAGCTTTTAACTTCTGAAAGGCAGACTTTAATGACCTCGCTAGAGCAGCGAGTCAGATGGACTAGTCGTTACCAGAGTAATCGTCCAATGAAACCGGTCTGACTATCCTTGAAGAAGGAGTGAAATGGTTGTACGCTCAATTGGTACCCCTCAAGTATTGGAAAGTCGAGCCAGTCAAACCACATTGGTTCGACCATTAGGACTGACAAACTGGCCCAACGACGACGCAGACCATAGAACAAATTTGTGTTACATGACTCTGACTAGGATTACAAAGGGTACCAAGTACAGCGAAATCTCTGAAACAGTGCGAAAACAAAAAGCACAGAATCTCCGAAGCGCAACGTTCAGGGGACGCAAAATTTGCTCCCGAAAGAATCTTCGCCTACGTGAAACGGCGCCAGAGGCCTGCAAGCAATGTGCCAGTGTTGGAATGCTCGGATGGACAGCCCTTGAACTTGACCCATGCACGTGCGTCCGCATTGGCGGCGCACTTCGCTTCCGTATTTGCCAATGACCAGGTGTCTGTACGAAGTTTAATGTGTGCCGCCCTCGCTGAACCTGACAGCCTGGATTACAGCATTAAAGATGTACGCAAGATGCTGGCAAGTATTGACGGAATGAAGGCTGCCGAAGCAGATGGAATCCTCCCACTGATCCTTAAGTCTCCATCGGCCATCATCTCACCTTCTGTAACTGAGCTGTTCAAAAAGTAACTATTCACTGGAATGTTATCGGGCGACTCGAAATGCTCAGTGGTAAAGCCAATACCGAAAGGTGGTAAACCAAGCAAAGCGGATAAATGCTGGCAGATCTTCCTGACCGCTTTTTTGGCAACGACGCTTAAAATCGTGAAATCGGATCATCTGCGGCTTCTAGAGTCCAAAAGCTACTTGACGCACGTACAAAAGGTCTCATGAAAGGGCACTGGTGCATGATAAACCTATAGTTAACGAGGCACGAATGGTTGTAAGCACTAAAACAAGGCAAGTCGGTCGACGTCATTTACAATAAAATTAATAAGGCTTTCGATGAGGTGGATCATGAAGTGCTCCTCGACAGCCTGAAGGAGTGGGGTGTTGACGGCTCGATACCCCGATGGATCAGGTATTTCTTCGTTAGTCCTAAGTGGAGAGTCCAGGTCAACACCTATTTGAACGACTAATATCCATCGTGCTTTGGCATGCCACAATGCCCTATGCTGGGGACCAGTTTGTTCCTAATCCATGTAAACTAAGTGCCTCAGCTACTCCGTTCACCGTGTGGGTTGTATGCAGATGACTTGAAGGCGTGGAGTAATCCGCGCACCCAATAACTGTGACCTGTTTCAGCAGGATCTCGACCGCCTCTACATGTGGTCTGCAGAGGTCAACCTTCCGAGCATCCCGGTCAACTCACAATTCATGGAGCTGGGTAAGTGTGAGCACAGGCGAACAAAGACTATGGCCGGTTCAGCATTGTATGCCATGTCTTTCGTGCGAGACCTACGTGTGCTCTCATGCTATGAACTAAAGTCCATGGACACACGAATAGGCTTTACCAAATTGGACGTCGCATGCATTGGGTGCTCAGGCGCAGTTTCAGCACTTGACCCGAAGAGGTTGGCACTCGCCTCTTTGCCTCAATTTTACGACCAATGCTAGAGTATGGCCCTCCCGCGTATGGTTCTATCACCCGGGGCGTGGTATAAAAGATTGAGCGAGTGCAACAGCCACCAGGCTAATTACAAATTTACGTGATGTGACGTACCAAGAACGTTGTCAGAAACTAGGGATCTACACCTAGCTTATCATCGAACGCAGATAGACCTCATCATGACATACCGGATACTACATTTCGGTGAATACCCTATGTTGAAGTCACTGCATCTGCGCATAACAAGCAGCACAGAAGTTCACCAGTACAAGCTTTAGTACCGAATTCGCAGCGGGTCACCCACCAACTCTGTTTCGAACAGAGACTGGTGAATGTATGGAACAAGCAGCACGTAGTTTAGGCAAAGTCGGTGTCAGAATTAAGGAAATTCCTGGACAAACACCCTGTCCTTATAACACATATCGAGCGCACTCCAACATAACGGTTTTTTTACCTGAGTGATATTAGATGTAGCTACACAGAAATATCTTATCTTGCTGCTTTCAAACAGTAACCAGTGTTATTAGGAAATTACCAGATGAGGCGTGCATGTGCAGAAGAAACCTTTCAAGGGACTCATGGCATAGAAACTTGCACCCAGGAGACGTTACCACGAATAATACTACTAATTTAGTAGCAATTCTTGGTATGATTACCTTCACTGTTTCGCTCTATTTGCAAAATTTCTATTGCTTCTAAATTAATGACCAACCGAAACCTCTCCGGGACCTACAATGTGTAACTCAACAAATTTTCACCGCCATCCGAGTAAGTTGTACATAGGACCAGACAACGAAGTTGATCTATGTCTTGCAAAATTAAGAGCGGTATAATTCATTCATTTATATATTGCCTCGGATTGCTCCGTAGATATTGTGCGAACGTAAGAGATTTCATTCAATGCATATTGTCAATGCTTGTGAGAGCTATACATATCATCAAACGTAGATCCTATACAGTCGGATATTCCATGTAGCTTATCGGAGTCTATATATAAGCAAAACGAATTTAGATGGAGAGTAATACTTGCGTCATTACTGATATCTGTTCCAATTCTTGCGCGCAGCTTATATAATTGGTGCATTTTAGTGGTATTAATATAAGCTGCAGTATATTGAATAGGCGTAGAGCCAAAAAATATGGAAATTACTAGAAGACATATTAAACCAATGCATCACAAATATGGCACATTAGCTGAAGGTGAGCATTTCACTTCAGCTGTTGTGCCTCAGTAAAAGAAAAAATACGGAACAATATTGTTATTTTTCACACTCTGTTATACATAGTTCGACTTTTCAAGTGTTTAGCAATGGGCATGTAAATATAAACTGTTATGTACACGGATCATCTACTGGTTTCGATTGCGAGCCATATCCGAAATATTTTCAGCCATCGGCACTCTTCGTCCTTAGGTCCCCCAACCATGCAGACGTGTGGATCTAACGGTGCCAAGACGTAAAAGCATCGATTTCATATGCTGTCGCCGGAAGGACGGCTGACTGCTATGGGGTCTCTTCCAGCCAAGTCCTGCAAGAGCGAAACGGGCGCGGTGTGGCAAACCCTCAGCTGATATGCGCAGGACGTGACCGAGTTAACTGGCGCGGCAAAATCAGCTTGTTGAAAGGAATAGGCGGATTCCCTAAGAGATGACGTCTCACTCCACTTTTACAGATACGTTGTTGCCACCATACACAAGCAATCCTCTTCAAGCACCCATTGTCCAAAACCGAGAGCGGGCGAATGTCGTCTACGCGAACTGGCAATTACTGCCTTCTATCTAGCAACAATACGCGGACAGTGGCATTGTAGACAAGACGCTTAACCAAGAAAGAATTAACCTGACGACGCCATAAGCGTTTCAAGTCGTCAAACACCGACAGAGCTTTGGCGAAATCAAGTGAAACATTCTTTCTAATAGTAACATTAGCAGACACAAAGCTGTCTGGAAAGGCAAATATATCCACTTGTTCAAGCTGTGTACATTTAGTAGTAAACACAGGAACGGTACTGGCACACTCCTGAAACAGCGTTTTACACTTTGACGTGTCAAAGCACATTAAGTACTTAGATGCCTCAAACACTCAACTGTTTAGGATGGTTTGCATGCTATGTGTTTTGTCACTAAGTAAGGCAACATCATCGGCTTAAACTAACTCGGTCGATCTCGGGCCCATTCGTGGCTGTAGACCAGCATTTTGTTAAATGTCTGGAGCTCTCGGTAGCACAACTACAATGGCAACATTGGAGTAGAACCGGGACATAGGGCAGCCCTGGTATACACAGCCGCTGACAGTGCAGGACGACGAAAGTCTGCCATAGACCTTAAATCTGCCGGAGATGTGGAGGTTGGTTGCGCGTATGATGGCTGTGTACTTTCCTGGTACCCCGTTCTTTAACAGACAAAACCATAGCGCAGGTCGATCAAGCTAGGTGAATCCAGCACGGATGTCTAAGAATGCAAAAATTGCAGGCCTCTGATAAGGGTGGCGTTTTTCCAGGATTTGGCGGAAGGCGATTATTTCATCCACACACCCGCGGCCAGCTCCGAAGCGTGCTCGCTTTTCGCGGTACCGCAATTCAAGGACGGGAGATAGTCTACACTGTAGATCAGATGAAATAGCTTAGAAGCAAGCGCGATGCGACTAAACCACCGGTGCTTGGTACCTGGAGTGCGCGCACCCTTGGTAACCATGGGACAATAACAAAATCGCCCTAGCAAGAAGGCACCGTTTCTTCATGCCAGAGATGGGAAAACAAGGAGGTTACCTAGCTAAGGAAAACCGCGCCTCCATAATTGAACAGCTTTGAAGGAAGTCCATCTGAGTCGGCAGCCTTGATTCGTTTCAAGTGTCGCATCCCATCATTCGTTTGGATCAAGGGTGATGATGCAGATTAAGCAGCTGCATTCAAAAAGAATAGAAGTGGAAATTGAGAACCAATTGAAAAAGGATTAAAACTGTTAGGCCGTTTGATCAAAGCGTCATTGAAAGTTAACAATCGCCGAGCGATTTGCTTAGCAAACGGTTTTACTGACACCAGGCTTTTTGTCGCCGGTGCACATAATAAGTTGGAACAGCATGCGAGTATTGACAGAGAGGGCGGCGGTCACTAATTCTGAAACACCTTGAGACCACTCGGCTTTACGATCACTAACAGAAAGGCGCGCTTTATTATAAATAGACTCTGCAGGGATATTTCTGAGGCAATCAAATACATCCATAGCGCGGGAGCAGATCCAGGTCGTCGTGGGATACTGTGTAAAACCACCGAATAACTGTTAAGAAAATAGCATGGCCCTCTGCATGCACGTCCAGTGTTCATTAATATCTTGCCGGGGGTCTCAACCGCGGTTGATAGATCTGCTGA
This sequence comes from Dicrocoelium dendriticum, assembly GCA_944474145.2. Classification (NCBI taxonomy): domain Eukaryota; kingdom Metazoa; phylum Platyhelminthes; class Trematoda; order Plagiorchiida; family Dicrocoeliidae; genus Dicrocoelium; species Dicrocoelium dendriticum. The sequence goes on from OX104066.1 coordinate 10,825,040, forward strand.
ACTAAGAACGAAGAGTGATTATTCATGTCTAGCTTGTGGTTCGTTTCTTCTTTCCTTACAAAACCCAGGCGGACGTTTGCATATGGAAGAGAATATTCTGATACGAGAAAGGTGAATCAGATTGATCTGCAATCGTTTACACAACCATGCCATCTGAAACTGATTGCGATACCATCAATTTGAGACCAACATTGGGACGCAATAAGGAATCTCCAATTAGCGGAATGTCTTCTCGCATTCGCGAAGCTGTTACTCGAGAGAAACGAACGATCGTTTTGCACAGTCTGAAAAGTCTCTGTCCATTATCTTAGCGATTCTCATCGCTCGCATGGTGACGACCGGTGACTTTACAAGTTAATAGATCAACGATCCATGCTCCGTGATCCCCATCAAAGACGATAATGTCACATTTATAGGCTCTGATCAAAAGACGGTAAGGTGTAGCATAGAAATCCTTGTCAACCAAGTCGCAACTACACTCATTTGGAGCGTATGCTGTGATCCCATACAAGTTGTGTGCCTGCTCAACACATTTGTTGAGCCTGCAAGATCACAAAGCAAATTGTATACAGCCGGCTGTTAATCCGGAACGTGTCCAGCGGTGCGGCTTCAGCTTTGCCACCAAGCGTTATACCAACGCTAGCCAAACGCGCCACAGCTGCTTCCGCGTCACCAGCTAAACGTAGGTGAAGGATGGCTCTGTGGTCTTTGGTGTATAACAGCTCATGCACAGTTCTGAGATAATGTAGGCGTGTTTCGGAAATAATACAAGCACGGATGGCGAGGGATTCCAAGGTCTCACAAAACCAGCCTGCTGCAGATTCATATGAGTGTAAGTACATTAACTCATGCCAGACGGAAAGAGGACCGAGGCCGAAAGAGAGCCATTTTGTGAGATTTGTTGGTGTCGACAAAATCAATGGGAGTAGAACAATGGAAACAGGAATTAGATGCTAAAAGATAACAGTGCTTGGTAACAAATGAACAGGTGGCGTGTGAAGTAGATGTTTGAGTAGCAACTGTAAAAGCAGCCGAATGCGATATTACAGGTAAATGGTCCATGGATTTCTCAGTGGGCTTGATACTACCCAGATAACCAAGCAGGTAGGTAATTGTCTCATGGGGCACCACACCGGGCCTTTGGCTAAACAGATTGCCCTAGAACTATCGGGGCGAATTCAGAGAATCGTCGGTAACTCAACATTTATTTCATGTCTTTTCTTTGTTCGGTTAACAGAGAGGGATATGAGCACCTTTGATGGAATACAACGCCCACCTAGGTGAAGCAAGGAACTTTGACTGTTTCATGATGAGTCACATCCGCCAAGTTGCAGTGTTGTTAAGCAGAAATGTGTGATTTTTGGTATTGAGAACGCTTGTCAGAGGAAAAGCCGCCACTTCCTAAAACAATGCCGCCGAACATTTAGCTGGAAGTTGGTAAACCCGAATCACCAAGCTGCCCCCACAGGAGGTAGTTCAGCAATCCAACATTGGTGGAGTCCAACATTGTTCAAGTAAATAAAATGTAATTGCAGCTGGGATATGTAATGGAACAATAAATTACCCGTCGCTATTTCAAATATCCTAAGTTTATCTGATTCCAAACGGAAAGTTTTAAGAACCAAACGAAGTAGTTCTTCATAGGAATTTTCATCCTTCAGTTTATCAAACGACTGTTATTAACGTTTGTAATGATTTTTCGAAAAAGTCGCAGGCTGAGGAGATCATAACAATGCGTTCCAGTTACTGGGCGTTTATGTCCCAACCGAGCTTCTATCGACCTCTGCAAACCGTTGACCGTAATTTGAATTTAATCACGAATGTACGTTGAATTGGCTAGGATGTTTCTCTTCTTCAGTTTATAAAGGAAATTGCCACGATTGCAAGCGCTCCTCAGATGAATTACTGCTAAGATTAACTGTATCACGATATGAAGATATTTGTATCTGCCCATCGTAATAAAGCCAATCTGGCCAGATGTATCCCATGTCGCATGTTGCTTGGTTGAACCAAAGTTCTAAATTGTCCGTGGTTCATCCCTTCCGGATTGGAGCAAATGCATAAAGCGGACCATAAACACCTTCTTGTTATTTTGGCGTAAAACCACCATGACTTTTGACCCGGAACTCGCAGCGAAAAGTGACGTCAACTCCTTTCTGTTCCAGAAAATTCCTCTGGCCACAGCGTATTCACGTAGATTATATCATTTCGCAATTGATTTCAACCTTAATGCGATCCGTTTAATATTTACGCATCAGCTTTCGTCCTTAATGCAGAAAATTAAATCAAATGCCCATATAAATTTATTCCGGATCACACTGAAGAGTCAGCCATGGACCTCGCATGCGGGACCTTACTTACGTGTGCGTAGGTGTGGAATGTGAGCGGTGTAAAAAGTTTGGGGTCATTACACCCAATGGCCTGAGCGGAACAACATAATAGTCAAACAGCGGACCTCACACATATTTGGCATGCAGGGGCCTAAGTTTAGTTCCGAAATGTCAAGGTGATATCACGTGCCTGACGTATAAGTGGAAACGTTCATACGGTTGCCATGGTCAGTCTCTGGTCAGCATAGTGGTCACTTATGCTTTCCCCCAGTTTGGTTGCACGGGAACCGCAAGCAGCGTGCAAGGTGAGAAGAAAAGCTTCCTCATAGTTACCTACCAATTTTGTCTTTACTTTGATTTATATGGTACTTTAACCTTCAGATTACTTTACTCGCGATGGGAAGAACATCCGTCTGTCATTCTTCCGATGTGAAGGTTTTAATCCTGATGACATGAATAGGGTAACGACTGGAAGGGCATTGCATCTCTGTTACAGGTAAATGTGAAGCCATGCAGAAGTTGGGCTAGAACTTTAGTGTTGCATGAGCAGAAAAGAGACCGAAGCGTGTCCCGTCGAAAGTGTACGTCAGGTAGTCAAGTGGATTGCCTGTCGGAGTAGTTAGAATAGGTCACTAGGGTTACCTTGGAAACGCCTCGGTGACGACTGAAAGTGGAGTCCGAGGTGGACGTGAGTGTCAGCAAAATCGATCGCTACCTACACGATCGCCTCACGACGATGAAGAAATTGCATTTGAGGACGAAATCCATGAATACCATGGATAGCAAAAGGTTAAGGAAGGCAGAACAAAGTATGATTTCATATGATTTCCCAAGTCACTAATGCATAGCGCGTGCATAAAATCTACTTGTTAAATTTCCAATTCCCAAAAGGTGTTTGGCCTGTGAATTTGTAGCAAGCATGTTGGCCTAACGACACCGAACCCTTGAATGCCAATAATAACCAATTGTGAATCAGGTCTACTTGACTTGGGCAATTACTACTCAGCTTAACCGGAACCGGAAACAGATAATTAAATAAATGTGAGCTGTACACAGTTAAGCGAATTGCGTGTATTTGTAGAAAATCCAAGAAAGAGGTTAAAACGTAAAACCAAAATAATTAACGCAGAAAGATAGCATTGTTTTACTGTCAATATTTTCCTTAGATCATTACAGCATTGTTATCAAAAAGGAGAGGAACAGGTTAAATAACTGAAAGTGACCTACCAAGTATCACCATCCAGTTAGCTATCAATTTTTGGTATGCTTCAGGTAAGAAGTACAGGCAGGCATGCATTCCACTGTATCTGAGTTTTACTCACTAAATATCAGTATGCTCATAAAGAAAAAGTCGCCATAAGATAAGATGGTTAGACACTAGTAAACGATGATATTTGCATGTCACATTTTCATTTTCCGCTAGTTGGTTTCATTTCTGTTTACTATTAGGTTAGTGATTCTGGGATGGATTTTGTTCTCCATTAGTGTATTGTTTTGTATCCCTCATCATATTATTACTTAGCAATCAATTTATTGCACACTTATGAATACGATAAACGTTCTTATGATTCTAATGAAAATAATGACTTACCGTAAGTTACATTAATGATCATGTGGCAGGCGGCGTGTTACCTACAAAGCATTTTAAAGCAAGGATTCATCTAATAACTTCATAAAAAAGTGATCGAATACTTGAGAAGGTATTGAAAGACTCTCAATTAAAGACTCATGATACAAGTGCCGTTGCCTGCTAGGTCGTAATTAGGTTTTAGCAGTCAATGACTAACCTCGCACACCCTAGTAGATGTAACTATAACTACGTAAATAATTATGTCTATCAATAACAAAAGACCGAAAGTAAAACGTTGTTTTCGATTATTTATCTTCCGACCTGCACAAAAATATGAGTGCAATAACAATGGACGTAAAAGTGGATACGATCAGTTCCAATAAAATGGGATCACTTGCCGACCAATGGCATGAACCAGCGACAAACGACAAACTAGGACAAAGGTGTAGTTGCAGAAATACAGTTGTCCCACAAGGAGCCGTTTGGTCTGGCAAAGGTAAATTAACAGATTCGATCAGCTTTCTTGTGCACACAAATACGGTTGATACAACCGTATGCTCAACGCCTCGGAGGTAGCAAGTTTGCGAAGGCGCAAACCTTTCGAGATATATGCGAAATCTAATTTGCTGTCTAACCACAAGGACACACAGGATCTGTTCTGAAGATGCATTGGATAACGAATTGTGGTTCACTCAGAATTCGCTGCGTGAAAATGGATATCCTGACCGTCCATTCATAGAATCATGCAAGATAAGTCATTCCTGTTGCAAGTTCAGACAGCATGGCATAAAGAACGATGCATACGACTACACTTCAAAGGGGACGCCGGTGCTGAGCTTGTAACTAGGAGTATTTCAATGGCTGTGAAGTCAACTTTCCCAGCAGCCAATCTCAGGTGTACTTTTGCTGCGGAGCCACACATTCGTATCCCCAAAAAAGACATGTTGCCGACGCTGACCGCTTCTATGGTTATTTATCAATTCGAGTGCGCCTGTGGCACTACTTACATCTGTCGAACGGCGCGGCAGCTGTCAAAGCGCATTAAGGAGCAGCTACTACGCTGGTTGGGTCGAGGCAGTACTGGGGCTATAACTAGCTCTGTTATTGCTCATCTTGTTACATTTCGGATACTATACAATATCCCTCCACTCCAGTCGAAAAGCCTGCGCCTTCACAAACTTGCTACCTCTGAGGCGATGAGCATACGGTTGTAGCAACCGTATTTGTGTGCACAAGAAAGCTGATCGAATCTGTTAATTTACCTTTGCCAGACCAAACGGCTCCTTGTGGGACAACTGTATTTCTGCAACTACACCTTTTTCCTAGTTTGTCGTTTGTTGCTGGTTCATGCCATTGGTCGGCAAGTGATCCCATTTTATTGGAACTGATCGTATCCACTTTTACGTCCATTGTTATTGCACTCATATGTTTGTGCGGGTTCGAAGATAAATAATCGAAAACAACGTTTCACCTTCGTTCTTTTGCTCCTGATAATGAAATGGGATTTTTCCATTTACTTAACTCCGCTTATATTTGAAAAATAAGTGGACGGATTACGCACGATTCTTCATCGGCATCATTAGGGCAAGATTTTAACTTACGTAATCCTGGTGGCACATGATTTTTCCACGTGCATTTTGTTTACAATCATTAATCTTTTACTTGTATATAAATCTTGTTTGCAGTTTAAACGTTACGTTACTTTGAATACTTCAGCGTTTTAAATCACTTTTTTTTCTTGAACCTTGTTCGGCATTGTATCATTGAGGTAATTCAGAGTCCAATACGAATCCTGTTTGGAAATAGGCATGCTAAATACGAAATGTCTGGTTTTCTGGCCGTATATTTTTGCGGTTTTGACACAGTGGCAATCTGGGGGACGCGCAATCTCAACTAGCCTTCTGGTCATGAAAATAGCATGCACAAATGTTAGGAATGCAGTTCCGTATACATTGCATTTTAAATTTCTCATTGCCTCATTTTCGTATTGCTTTCAATAGGTGACATTCTTCTTGGGCAATAACGGGGATTCTCACAGAAATATAAGTTGGAATTCTAGGCGAAATGCGACAGATTTTATCCAATTCGCGCACGCAAAATGTTGCTTTCGTAGCGGGACATTGGACTGTACGATTCCATATCCAATAAACGCATGACATTTTCAGACAGCTTGGTTTCATCCAATTCACCAGAGTTGAAATGCTTCTTTCTGAATGTAGGATTTCCCCATTGTCTTATTGGACAAAACACTTACACAAAACAACGAGCCTGTCTATGTTGGCCCGCGGTCATAATTAAAAGGATCGGCCTGGGTGGCACTTTGACATTGTGCTTTGATAAACTATGCAATACAAGGAGCAAAATACGATAGGAACTTTTTATTTTATAGTAATATTTAATAATTATAATTAATTTTTCCGCGGTTCAGTGTTCTCCATGGGTGCGTACAGACTTTGAACAAAATCTTGACTAATCCATCAACGCAGCCATTTCACCCAATCCTTCTTGATACGTTCTGTCGTTCCTTCGTTCACCATAAAGCCTCACACCACGGATGTCCTCCCTTGCATGAAGCCTCGGCTGCGACCTCGGCTGAGACCTGTGATAACCCTTGTATGACTCTGGTCCGTGATAGATGACTCTTCGAGTTTCTGCGGACAGTTGATTTAGATAAAACAAAATTACTCCATGTATATACGTAAGTAGCAAAGATTAGAATTGCATTTGTTATTTGGTAAACTTCAAATATGAACTAGGCTGTTGCAAAAAATTATAGACTTTAATTATTGATAGTGGTAGGTCATCAATTTGCATCCAACAAATCGGATTTAAGAAATAATTCCGGAAGTAAGTGAAAGCGGCAGGTCGTGAACATAGTTTTTCGCTACCTCTTATTTCTGATACCACAGTCCATATTGCGAGTAAGTGTTGCGCTTAGAAAGTTCGGCTAATTCCCAGGTTTAGGTTGTTTGCATAGTCTAGGTTGTTAATACTTCCATAGCTAGAAAATCTCAACTTATTTTTAAGCACCATGAAGTGAAAGCTTAGGTTTTCTTATGTCAATCGGCAATTTGGAGCCACTAGCTTGGCACTTGACGTTCATGTATGGCGTATGTTAGGGAAAGAGAAAAATGTCCCTGGCAGTTATAACCATGTCATTTACGGTTAGATGGACTGGCAGCAACTGTTCAGATCTTCACCTACGTTCAAGGCATTAATCAAAATAATTGCGATAGAGTATATTCTACTGCTTTGCTGTGATCGTGAGCTGTGCCGGGTAATTTTCATTACCTTAACGCCAAACAAAACAAGCAACTCTCCCGTGCTTTACACAGTGAGCACAGACCTTTTAAAGACGGAGTTTGTGCATAAAAAGTGCATGAAGAATGGCAGAAGGGAAGCCACATTCCTTTTCTCGAATACAAGCCAGATTGATTGCATGAGATTTAAGTGCCCTGATAATGTCGGTCATAGTTTTCCTAATTAAATACAACGGTAAATGTGGTTCAGCGATACCCCGAATTCACAGCTATCCACAGCAAACATCATTAAACTAGTTAACATTTTAACTATCCCCACATTGGGTTTAGGTTAAAAGGTTCTCTACACGTAAAGAAAGTCAGATTCTGGTACTTGCATCGGATGAGTCAGGCGAAAACCTGTGTGCGCGCCGGAAGTAGTCATTTCGCAGTATTTCTTTTCTAAATGCATCGCGGCACGCGATATTAATCTTCACCATGATTCACCGTGAAGTAACTTTCAGACCATTAGTTGATTAAGACCTTAGTTGAAGTTGAATTATACTCGAAATTTGGTATTTCACTAGGTTATGTCTATCGGATCAAAGTAACATGCTTCCGACGTGTGCCTTCCTAAATCCAAAAGAAACGGCAAGCTTCAGTTTACAAATAGCATTTTTGATTGGCATTACTTAACGAATTGTACGGCTTCACCCTGGTTTGTCGCACTTAACTTATGAAATTAGTCATTCAATACTTTTCTACTAAAGATGCTAATCACGCCTAATTGATTTTAACGTGTTATACCAGCTAAAATCTCCTGTTGGTTAGTTAATGGCATGGTTAAAATGTATTGGAAAGTGACTGTCGCGTTGTTGTATTGACTAATACACTGTGCAGGCAACCGCAGCAGTGACTAACTAACTCTTCTGTCACGAGACTGCCGTATGCCAAAGAACTCACTGGATTTGCAATGCCGCTGATTATCACTTGTCTTTCTGACTAGCTGTTGTAAGTAAAGGGAAGTTAAATAACTAGGCAATAGGTAGGATAACCAGATTTCGAAAAATATCCAGATGGTCATTTAATCCCTTCTGGACTAATCAGTGATGAATAACGCTGCACAGTCAGAGGTTTTCTATAGAGGCCTGGATGTCATTCTCACTAGCCTCTGGGCATCATTTTTTAGTCAGTCTCCACAAGATTTGCTTATCACTAATATCTCATATATGTAATTCCTTATAACTGTACCCTGCTCCATTATCTGCGAGGATCATCACTGCCCGCATTGCGGTTAACTTTTGTTTGGCAAGAATGACATCCTGTAGACTTAGGATCATACATGCTTAGGTATTTAAACCATGAGAAATAATTTAGTGGTCGTCGGGTAGAATGAGGTTTATTACGCGAATACAGGCTAAAAATCTAAACGGTCAAATTGCTAGAGACATCTGATGACATTTGTTAGCTAAATCGCTAACTTTTCACTCCGAAGTCCTAATTATTAATTTTAAAACATATCACCTTGTTGCTTGTTGATGTTTATCGATCGATCATTTACAGCTTGTTCAGATATGCCCTAGAGAATGAGAATAAGCGATCGAGATTCCGCCGAAAACAAGGTAGCCTTTACATATCTCTCTCGCCTTATTACTTTCTTTGGGTTTACTTAATGGCTGATGAAATAGAATCAGTTACACTACTAATCTCTCCAAGCTTAGGTTAAAAATGGAATTTCTAAACCATTTAACTCACCGTGACAGTCCGTAACCGTTATCAATAAAACAGAGATGGCGACGCAAAGTGTGAGAACCATATGCGGCATAATTCTTGAAGGCCACGAATTTGAATGACCCCTATGCAAAATAATTTCAAGGTAAGCAAATAGACCAAGATATACAAAAGCATAGTAAGGACTCTGCCTACCGGAAAATTTAGTGGCAGTAAACTTTAGTTATCTGCGACAAAACCGACAGCGCGTCTGGGAATTTTTTGAAAACGCAACACAATTCGTAAGTATCAATTCAGATCCTGGAGCAATTTATGTTTAATCATGTTATAGGGAAATTGATAAAATCAGTATACAGAGGCTTCATCAGTAACCATACTTGACCTTCTTTGTGCTATCGCCTGCTCTAGTTAAGAGAGGTATCGCTGTACCTAGAATCATCTAGGAAAGGAATTAAGTATAAAACATCCGCAACATACAAAACTTAGAAGGCACTTTAAGTTAGAGAACTTTGGAATCCGGAACCCATTACTAGGTTGGCTATCGTTATGCCTGTGTGATCGTTATCCGATAATCACTTTAGGTGACTATCGCTCTTTCCCACGTTCAATCACCAGTGGAGTAATTCCAGGGATCGTGCAAGGTCTCTTATTTGTGTTGTTCTACAGCAATGACATCACCATGTCTGTAATATTTGGCACATCATTTTTACTTGCTGACGACATCAAACTAGTCTATAAGCTTCTGCCTAACGAGCTTCACGGGACATTACTGAGCATTCAAGATTTACATTCCCTTGAGCCATGGTGCTTCACTTGGGGGATGAACCTCTCGGCTAAGTAATCAAGCATCAAGTCTTACGGCTGCTGTATCTCTGTAGGATCTATCACACTTAAAAATGTATGCGTCCCTACACAGTTGTCTACACGAGAACTTAGAACTAGGTACTCGTCTACCTTCAATTAGTCTGAACAGACCCAATACCAAGTAGCACGTGCAGGAGAGTCTATGTGCAATATATCCAATGAAACACACACAGCTCGTGCTAGAGTTGAGATATTCAAGCTATTCACTTGTCCCATCCTCGAATACTGCAGCATAATATATGGCGGTAAGAGAAAGAGTGACAGAATTGCTGTGGAGAGCCTGCAGAGGTCATTTACTAAACATCTGATTAGCAAACACTCTGCTGTGAGTTATCGAGAACGTTGCAATGAAATTCATCTCAAATCACTGTGGATTCGACTTTATATTCAACATGTTACACAAAAAGACATATTCCAATCTGTCTATACTCAATTTGCAACATTGCTCAACTCGAGCGCTTCGCAACAACCATTTTACACTGAATATACCGAAGGTTAGAACGAACGTATGCTCTAATTTCTTCCTGGTCAGATACAGCTATCTGTGGAATAAACTACCAATAACACTCAGGTCATGTGATAATATGACAACATTTAGTAGCAGACTCGCCAAGTACCTTGATCTAATTGCCCTAAGCTCTATATTCCCATGGGAAAAATCCGTCGATGGCCTATTCCAAGTGGGCCCCAAAAACATATAAACACCAATGTTTTCAAAACTTGGCTTTGGAAGCAACCATCCGCCAGAATCTTACTATATGAAACACATATCCCAATACTCCAGCTTTGCTTGTCATTAATGCAAGAGCATGGATTCTTCTGTACAAATCGATCTATGCCGCTATAGACCCAGTTTCTCTCATCAAGAGAAATATACGCATTATTATTAATACACGTGGTAAAGCACAGCAACTCAAATGGTTACAGAAAACTAAGGTATCAAAGTGGTGCAATATAATACTTTCTGCTAATGAAGTTGAAGTAGCTAGGTAAGAAAGCAGAGGACACTTACGTCAGTGAACTCTGTGTTTGTGATGGATGAAGCGCTCACTATCGTGCTGATGTTTCAGCTAACGGCACGTGGTTATATGTCGATGGAACCGGAAGTGTACAATTACAACAGCGCAATTAAAACCCAGCCAATACACTTTACTAAGTGAATTCAGACATCCGGCAATACCAACGATCTGTCTTAATTGCCGTGGCATACACTAACAAGGTATACCAATTTTTTCGATTCTTTAGAGGTCGGATCAAATTGGAGTTAAGAATGCATGTGAATATTGTCTGGTCTGAGCAGTGATTCCGTATCAGAAACATGAATGTATACTTGCAAACAAATTGGGAAAAGATTACGGCTAAGACCCGTGTTCGACTTGGACTAGTATCCTGAGTACGACTTCTCTGCAGCTAGTGAAATCCGCTGCCTACTTTTGTAGGTTTCACTGGACATTAAAAGGAAAATTTCTACGAAATATTTTTGATGAGCTTCTGACTTAAATCTGTCCTTATTCAGTCGGACAACAAGACTTTTGTTAACTGTCGAACAACCTCCCCGTGGTGCTGAGGGAGTCTGGAATTTCCCGCTGCGGCAAGTGGTTTGGCGGACTCTTCAAGGACTTGGTGGTTTTTTCTTTTGGTAAGCCTTTACGCTATAAATCGCCACAAATCCGCGTCCATACGTCCCATTGTCGTACTGGCGGAAGATTTTCGATCATCTTCATATCCACTCCCATCCGAGCATCCGTTCTACCGTTAAGCTCATCACGGATCGCTGTATTTGGCCAAACATGAATACTGACATCAGACAATGGGCAAAATCCTGTATTCAATGCTAAAAGAGTAAAGTTCATCGTCATACCATTACCACTCCAGGAACTTTCTCACTTCCAAACGCGCGTTTCAAACACGTTCACCTGGATATAGTTGGACCATTGCCTCCTTCAAACAGTTTTACGCACTTATTGACCTGTGTTGATCGTTTCACAAGATGGCCGCATGCAGTCCCATTGCTTGCTACCTCTGCCGAAACTGTCGCTCACACTTTCGTTGAATCGTGGGCATCTGTCTTTGGTGTACCTGAGACCATTACCACCGATAGAGGACCACAGTTCACGTCCACCTTGTTTCGTGACTTAAACCGCCTCATGGGATGCAACCACTTACGCATTACCGCATATCACCCTGCTTCTGATGGTTTAATGGAACGTTTCCATAGACAGTTGAAGGCAGCTTTAACAGCCAGCGCTACATCCTGGTACGAAGCCTTACCTATCATACTGCTCAGTATACGCAACACAAGCAAGGAAGACATCGGCTGCTCTCCTGCCGAGCTTACCTTCGGTACAACGCTCCGACTTCCTGGTGAGATGATCATCGATTCCAGAATCACCGGTGAAGCTGATCCCAATTCATATGTCGCCCGGCTTAAACACCATATGAGTCAGCTCCAGCCAACGCCGACGAGAAGGACATCACGCATACCTCAAGTTCATAAGGATTTACATTCATGACCCATCGTATTCGTTCGCGTTGATGCTGTTCACAAGCCCCTGAAACCGCCTTATGAAGGGCCATTAAAAGTGATTTCGCGACATGACAAGTATTACGTTGTCGATCGTAACGGCACGCCTGATTCTGTCAGTCTCGATCGTTTGAAAGTTGCCTACCTGGATGATTGTTCCAGCTCCACTCCGGTTTTCTCACACTCATCCTCCTCTGCTACTGATCCTCGTACCGAATATACTCGTATGCATCCAACGACAACTACGCCTACAGACTCTACCTGTTTACCCCAACCCCCTACAACACATACCCGTTCTGTTAGGGCAAACAAAACTCCTGTGCGTTTCCGCGACTACACACAATATTACTATCGAGCGTTTGCTCTCTTTCCAACGTTCTAGGGGGGAGTACTGTAGCGCCTGTAAATTTCCTTATCTTTCATTGGACATTCCTTTCCTATTACAACCAATTCTTGTACATTATCCTTGTATACTTGTTTTGATTGATAAATAACACACTTTTTGAACCACGCGGGCAAATCGACGTGTTCTCTCTGTGTTCTTGTGCCACGGACTTTATGGCATTGTCAGTCACTACGTCCTAACCTCGAGCAATATTCATCCACACATCTCGTTCCATCTCAACTGGTTTCACCATCGTCGTTTGTCATCCATCGGAGTTGCTGACACAAGAGGACTAGGAAGTTTTATGTGGTTGGACTTCTAACCCACATCGGAACCCTTCTGTGAGTCTTGTCATTTCTGATCATCATTTATTCATCTTCATTTCTCTTCGGGTCCGAGTCCACTACAGACCTGTCCTGTGAGTGCAGAAACAGTCAGTTTTTGACCTACGGATACCCCGGTCCTAGGACGACGGCCGCCGTTCATCTCATGGCATTTCACTGATTGGGAACACCCTTGGGACTGTAAAAGATAATTACCAGTTATTGTATTGATACTGATGAGATGATACGAAATGCGTGCATTTATCAGTGATCGTCTTCATATTGTGTTATTCAAACTATTGGAGGGAACTATCTGTTGTAAATAAACAGTTTATTTCTCAGCGGTGCGCGAGACTGTGAAGACATAGGGGTAAATCAATGCTGATATGAATTTCTTGAGGCCGGTCACACATGCAATGGTAGTGTCCTACTGACGCAAACCGAACTTTGGCGAAGTATGTGAACGGATTGTGTGCATCCGTTCACACGTGAGTCATACTGTGCGGCCAAATTCAGCAACATGTAATGCCCCAGTTAAAACGCTCGCATATGTTTACCTGTGGACACGGTACGCTATGCTACGTAAGGACAGTCTCTCAGGGCTTGTAGGAAGTGTCCATTCAGTTGCTCTTTTCGCTACTTTGCCCCTGCTTCAGTCAAGTGGTGGATCAGGTGCCTGTCGCCAACGTGACTGTGCAGTCAACCATTGCTGACCCCGCATGTACGTCCGGTCTGTGGCTGCGGAGTACGAGGTTTGCATGCATGACCTGCCGTCCGGTTAGATCAACCCGCCTCACCTTCGATAGCTACACCTCATCCAGTCTGTTCATATAACCATTGGCTTTTGCGATGCACACTAGATCAGCGATCAAAACTCCGAGGGTTGACCGACCTACTTTCCACGACAATATCCGGGTAAAGCACATGCACTCGAGGTAAACCTACATCCCAATTTAGGCGAAATAGTCCCACATTTAAAGCTGCTGACTCGCATTTTAAAAATGCTGGGCGGGATGTACTAATGTACCGATATGAGGTCGTAAACTTCAGAATATCCCGCTTTGAGCATGTACAACGTAGGTGAGAAAGCCAGCACCAAACAGTTGCGGTGCAGGCACCCCATAATGTAGGGAGGCAGAAGGCAGTGATTGCCCGGAAGACAAAAAGACCACTAAAGTGGGGGTGGACGGAAACGGGAACTGGCGCAATCAGGGAGAGCAGGCGGAGGAACATTGGCTTAACGGAACGAGAGGAGAACGGGGCATGAGTGACTTCTCTTATTGTAACATCCCGGACCAACCCCAAGCACTGTGTGTCGCATCCACGTTCACGTAAATTAAGAACTCGATTAGATACTCGATTAAGATACTCGATTAGAGAACTCGCTTACGAACAGCCAGGATGAGGAGCCAATCGTTCGTGACACTAGTAAGTACGTGGTCAATTTATCAGACGTACAACTAGACGATTTGCAGTTAGAAGCTTTGTCATATGGGCTTGATTACAAAATTCCTCCTAGAAGACTGAATGGGTTGTTTATAGAAGCTCATTTTGAGAACTTTTTTTGATCAATTTAAGGAGCTTCAACCATCCAGTCCTGAGAGTGTTGTTTGGTTTAAAAACAAATTGACCGACATTGCCCATGAAGTTAAGACTGTGCCAGTGACTGAAAAATGTGCACTTACAGGCCGACACCTTCAGGCGCTGCGTGAACTGCGTATTAAGAACGTAGTTGTGATGAAATCTGATAAGGGCTCCGGAGTTGTGGTCATGAATAAGGCCGAGTACGCTCAGAAAATGAGTAACATACTCAACGACACGAGCAAATTCGAACGACTTAATAAGATGGAGAACGTAGCCGACGTTGAAACTAGCATTTCTGCCCATCTCGAAATGCTTCTCCTTCATCGCGTGATTGATAGTGACACCTATAATTGTTTGAAGCCATGTGGCAGCACTACTCCGCAGTTATATGGGTCACCGAAGACACACAAGAGTGGAGTACCAATTAGGCCGATTCTATCAATGGTAAATGCGCCGCAGCATAAATTGGCTCGCTGGCTAGTGAAGATACTTTCGCCTCTGAGACAAAAGTCCAATCCATATAGTCTTAAAGATTCGTTTCAACTTATCGATGATTTAGAAGACATCAACCTCTCCGATAAGGTCATGTGTTCCTTGGATGTTGAATCTCTATTCACCAACGTTCCACTACAGCAAACTGTTGATTACATATGTGCGCTAGTTGAACAATCTAGTTATTCGTTACCAATTCCAGTCGAATTTCTAAAGGAATCCTTACTTCTGTGTACAGCAAATGTTGGCTTCCACTTTCAGAACATCCCATATCGTCAAATCGATGGTGTGGCAATGGGTAGCCAACTAGTCCCTGTGCTTGCTGATTTCTTCATGCTGATGATAGAAAGAGGCATATCCGCAGAAATAGCCCAGTTACCATATTATAAGCGTTATGTGGATGACATATTAGCCTTTTGTTCATCGGAGCAGCAGATTGTCCAGTTTGTGCAGCGACTCAACAGGGCACATACCAACTTACGGGTCACCTGCGAAGTGGAACAAAACAACTGTCTGCCATTCTTAGACATCCTCATCAGTCGCAGGGATGATGGGCTCATTAAAAGGTCTATCTACAGGAAAACAACCTGGTCCGGCCAATACCTGCACTTCACCAGTTTCACACCAGTGCGGTACAAGCGGACACTTGTGAAAACTTTAGTTACTCGTGCTAGACGAATTTGCTCGGCTGATTGTCTAGCCGACGAGCTAAAGTTCATTACAACAACACTCATTGCAAATGGTTATCCACGTAGATTTATAGAGAAGCACAGTCAACAGCGAGACCCAAAAGACTTGGTGCATACGGCAGCCAAGAAAAAGATCTATATCGGGTTGCCTTTCAAAGGTGGCTTTACTGTACTGAAAACCACGAAACGTCTAATCTCTGCTACGCAGAGAAGTTACTGTGCTGCTCAGGTTGTGGTCATCAATAGAACCTGTAACTTGCCGGTGCCTCCAACGAAGGAAGCTCAACCGATAGGGGCCAACTCACACTGCATATACAAATTCGTGTGCGACTGCGGAAACAGTTACATAGGCAGAACCAATCGGTCTTTGACTTCCCGAATAAAGGAACATGTGCCAAGGTGGGTTCAACGTGAAATTGACCAGCATCCCTGTCCCACTGAAGTTCCGTGCTTGCGCATGCCGCCAGCTTCCTCAATAGGTAAACACCTACTGACTACGCGTCACCGGATAGAGCTTGGATCAGCGTTCACACTTGTATTACGTCACCCTAATCCCCGCTTCCTCCGTTTCGCCGAGGCCGTTGCGATAAGCCGGATGAAGCCGGCCCTGTTTGTTCAAAAGCAATTATTTATCAGCTTAAGACTGCCGTGGACATAGGGGTGAAACTTCCGTCATTCATTTTGCACCCCATGCTTATTCGGTCACACACATATTTAAGTATATAGTTGCATACCGGTTATTGTTAATGGTACTGAGGAGACAATACGAAATGCATGCATCTACCAGTTTTCGTCTTCTTACCGTGCTTTTCAAATTTCTGAAGGGAACTAACTGCTTGGAT
>OX104066.1:10842099-11035880 GCA_944474145.2 Dicrocoelium dendriticum
TTTTACCATACACGATTATTACATAAATCATACGTGTTAGGTTATTCCTCTTGGGCAGCGAATGTTTGAAAGCAACGCATAGAGCAATAAGGATACGAAGCAGAATCTTTTTTAAAATCTCTGTTGGTCTATGATCTTTGGATTTCTTGTTATCCTACTGCGAAGATTTCAAATTTTACTCGGTTGGAGTAGGTGAACATGCTATCTCCACGCTGTACGTGGTGGTCAAACATGACTTCCAAACGGGAGGATTGTTGTCTAGAAAACCGAGAGGATGGCTGAAAATCAAGTTGACTCTATATCTGTGCACACCTTGCGTTTTTGGCCGCGCTTAATGGAGCAAGTTCCGTCGCAGGAAGGATGCTCTAAGAGTTCCAGCAATGCAACTTCCAGGCGTTTTCCTTTAACAAGTCACCTAAAATTTGGCTAGATTATAATGTGACATAGGTTCACCAGTAGCTAAATTAGTCGGCACTTCTACAGTGTAGTTAAAATGGGTGGAGGACTATTTTTCATTAGCAATGCCTTTAGTTGCCATGCATGTAACTTAGGCCGGCTTCTCCGGCCACCAATGTGGAGTGCGCCACAGGGAAATTAGAATTACTAAACTCAACAATGCGATAGTTAAAAATGTGTGATTTAATTAATCTTCACGTGAATGTAAAACGGAAAGCGTGATTGCAACTAAGTACTGCGAATGGTTTATGTTGGTTCAGCGTTAAACTCATGGCGGTTCGCTTTTCTCTTTTACCAAACGACAGTTAATAGTCTAAAAGCAATTTTAACAATAGACTTATAAAATGCTATCTCTAGTTTTTACCACACATAACGTACGTCTGAAGCGCAACTGTTAAATTCACTCTGACAAGTTAACCCGAGCAACATTTCCCTATCTTTGCAAATCTTCTGATACAGGCACTAACAAGATATTTCCTTTTAGGTACACTTCGTCAACACCATGTAGTTTACTTTTACTTATGATCGTTACTTCTCACGTCTGAACCTATACTATCGCTACATCAAGTAGGATTTGGTTCAAAAACGGTGCATCTCTTATTTTATTAACTTTATATATTTTGTAATCAAATGCGTGCATGCAAAGCAACCTGCCCGTTGCGAAACTTAATCGCCTGTACAGTTTGGTTTGTGTCTGTTTTGGTGTGCTTCGATCAAATCGGGTATAATCTCTTTAGTTATTTCTTTTTTTGTCATGCACCGACGCAGCTTATTGTATTACTAGCACGGAAAACTTTCTTGTGTGCAGAAAAGAGTGAAGCAGGTACATCGGTATTTCTTCGGAAGCAACTTTTGAGATGCTACAGCTATGCCTGTTATTGAAAAAATAACTTAAATTCAACTTTCTGTTATGTCATTCAGTTCGGTTATGCGATTCATCCACAATTTCTTTCCAAAAGTCCTACATGCACCTCACCGAGGTGCTTGTTTTTTCAGGTAGAACTGGAAAACATTTACGTTCAACTAGTAGGGGAAATCGGAATTTCGATGTGCAAACCATAATGCAACATAGGTTAAGTAAGAACAGAGAAAAGCAGAATGGCTTGATAGGTGATCAAATTAGAGACCGTGTTAACAGTGTATTGTGAATGTGCATTTCCTTAGGATATCCGTTGATAGCGCATTCAGGACCCACATGTTGCATTACGCCCATGCGTTCAAAACTATAATACAAAGTAATAATCCACGGTTGCGTGTGTAGGTTTGCTAATTATCTATACACTATTGTTCCTGAATACCGGATTACATGGCAAGTCTTGAGTTGTTAAAAATAGTTCACCAAGCCAGTTACTCTTAAGACCTAGACATCTGAATGATTCCTCTGTGGTTGCCGCACTCCGAACACGAGTCTCCTTTGAAGATGGGAACAATAACGGAGCGGCTCTAGTCGGTTGGGACAGTTTTTTGCTCCCACAGTTTTACTAGTAATTCATGTAAAGCCTCAACAAGAACAGCGCCTCCGAATTCAAAGAGGGCTGGTGAAACATCAGGTGGTCGCGTGGTTTTGTTCAACTTAAACAGTCCGATCTCACGTTCGACTTCGGAGCAAGAGGATGGATCCAAAGAGACAGCCAACGGATCAGGGCAATCAATGGCAGGCAAAAATCCATCAAGGGCCGGGGAAGAATTGAACAATTCTAGCCTACTAAATTCCTTTTCAAAATGCTCAGACCAACACTACAAACTTTTTGACAAATTGTGGTTAGGCTGTCAACTCTCGTCACCTATAGTTTCACTAACACCTGGTCTCCTGCTGCCCGTTTCCCGGTATCAGACGGAATAACTTACGATGGTAGCCAAGGGCAGCGGCAAATTCCATCTCTGACTCACGATGAGACCACCAAGATTCGCGGTCTCTCTTCAGGCAAGCACCGAGTTTTGTCAGGAGCTCTTTGCGAGTTTCATTGTGCTCGCTTCCAGCCGGAATATGCCGGAGAGTGTCGATAAGGTCCAGAGACCGCGAGGAGACCCAATATCCACGTTGGCTAATAGACATACCACATAAGGATTTGCCTGCTGCTAATAAGGTCTGGCAAAAATGTGACCAATGACCATTAATTGTCACCAGTAAGCGCTTACTGAACTCACATGACAGCGTACTTCGGTACGCATTCAAAACAGCTGGCTTAGTCAGTTGGCTGGTGTTTTTCTTTCTCGTTGTTCCCTTCTCCCACTACCTAGTTTCTTCCCCCCACGCTAACGGTATTCAAAAGACGTTTGGATGATTCGCTTATCCACTTACATAACGCTATATAATCAGAGATGTCTACGTCAGCCAAAAGCGAGAATCGGTGCCCATTCTCGGCTTTTGCGCTTCCCTAATTACACACTGATGTTGTGGCATATAGTTTCGGATATAATGCAACTGCATTCATCAATCACCTCAGTCCAAGAAAGCGGTGCACGAGTAAGCGTTGCCGTTTGTTTTTGTTCTTAATACATACCTTCCCCATATTACTTCCCCATATTACTCTAGAGTAACAATTCCGTATGCAATCTAGAGTTTCTATGAATAAGGGACACCTGAATCGCTAGACGCTGAAATGGACGATTTACACTTATGTTTAATTTCACTTCCACCAACCTACGGGACTTGTAAAGCAATTGCATTTTTACCTGTAATATATCATTATGCATTGTTCAATGCGCTCACAGCTTCGTCGTGAGCGTCCGCCAAAGCGCATCCGCATGTCAGCACATACAAGTGTATGATCGGTGTCCACAAATGTGCTCCAAATCGAGCGACAGTCCTGGATGCAGCCTCTCCAGAGGTAACTGATTGCAATGTGATCGATGGACATCCAAAGCTGGTTCGAGGCTGGTGAGCGCCAATTAACACTTCGGAGGTGTCGGAAATTAGTGCTCGCAAGAAATAAGCCGGTATCTTCCCACAAATGAAGCAACCGCTCACCGTTATCAAGCTAGTAGCCTACACCTTGCTGACCGCCCACATGC
Source organism: Dicrocoelium dendriticum (assembly GCA_944474145.2). NCBI lineage: Eukaryota > Metazoa > Platyhelminthes > Trematoda > Plagiorchiida > Dicrocoeliidae > Dicrocoelium > Dicrocoelium dendriticum. Next base: position 10,845,571 of record OX104066.1, read on the forward strand.
ATTTCATCAGTGGACAACTTTCCAACTTATGCATTCAGATCCCCCGCCAGCACAACTGTGTCCGTGCTTCTTCTGTGGCGATGGAGCTGGGTCAGTTCGAGGTAGTATTCGTATTTTACCGAATCATCGCAACGGTTTGTAAGTGCGTAGGCAGCGATGATGAATAAACACCTATTAGTCCCGCGCGACTTCGAAGATTTGAACGAGCCAGCCAATCGTAACGCACACATCTGGCTACTGATTGGAATCCAATCAACCAGTGCAGCTTCAGCCCAGGGACACAGGGCAGTGCTAACACCAGCTTGGCCAGTGCTCGGATAGGCGCAACGAGAAAATACTGCTTGCTTCACCTGAAGGGGATCGCAGAGTGAACACTGAGCTGGAGTCTTGCAGGCGGGTATCTGATAAGCAGCAGATAACGATCCAGAGCTTCTCCAATGTTCCAACAAGTGCTGTCTGTTGACCCATCTCTAGCAACGTGCGTACATTGAGGCATGCGAATCTGAAGGAGGATAGAGGGCTCCAAATGGAAGCTGATGAACTGGACTTGGCAGTTTAGTTGGACATGGGCTTGTCGACAGGAGAGAAGTGACGCTCCGCGTTGGCATGGGAGTTGAAATTGGAAGACCAACGCATAGCAAAGCAGGTTGGAGGAGGGCCAAGAATAGAAGGTTGGAAACTGGGGGGATATGAGCGAAGTTGGAACGGGACGGTAAGAATGAAAAAGCGTAAGCGGGGGAATAAGAAGGCGGGAAGGCTTGAGCAGTAGCATCCAAACCCTTATCCATCCTGCTCGATGCAGCAGATAGGGCACCGTTGTTGATTATCTGTGTTGGTCAGAGCATCATGAAACAGTTTTAAGAGAAATCCATAGTATTGTGTGGACAGGATACTGTCAGGTTGGGCAGACCTAGACAGGAGAACGATTAGGGTTCTCAACCAAAGCCTTTGGTAAAAAACCTTACCGCAATGTAGCGGGTTTGACATTGGGCCACAAGAAGTCCGTTTTAAGGAAGAAGGAGCCACCACCTTTCAACCTTCAACCTGGAGGACAAGGAGGCTGCCTTTGTCTGGCCTCTAACCACCGACCAATCTGATATGAGTGACTCTGAAAGTGCAAAAGCACCACCCAGCATAGTTCAAGGGATCGCTGAGGCACACAAACCATCGCACCACGGTAAGGTCTAGCCTCATTGCAATGGCCTGATTGATGCAATAGAAGATAATTGAAGAACGCGATCGAGAAATATATGACAATAACTGAGTTCGTGCGTACGTATCGCAAAGATCAATGGTGATATCTTAAAAACTAAAGGGACGACAGTATATGCGTGATATTTTAGAAAGCAGAAACGACCCTATATGCAGATGTAGAAGTTCCGGTTTAACGAACCGATTTAGAATGGTGACGCCAGTTGACCTGCCAGTAAGAAGTTATCGGCCATGACTTTATTCGGTAGAGGGTTACATTTGTCACTTTGCAGTGTTGTTAAACGGACTTTTGGGGCTTTTTATACGGAGAACGCTTGCCTGACGAAAACGCACCACGTCAGAAAACACTGTTGCCGATCCATTGAATGGCAAGTTGTAACAAGCTATGCTACTCGTTGAGAGTTTATTTGCTCGGTAATTTGCAGTCAAGTTGCGTTCCATTTTTCCGTTGGCTGATGCCCTAGGCGAGTGTCTATTTCAATCATGGGTCCTGTTCTGTCCTGACTGAATGACTGGGCCAGTTTGGTAGGTCAGGAATTGAATATTTTTTGAATGTGATGTGTTGATCATCTGCAGAACCGCAGAAAGTCTCCACCGGATTTCAAACGTAATATGTTTAATTGTTTTCGAAGATCTAAAGGATGGAATATTATCCCAAACATATCGGAAATCCTCCCGGGGTAATTTGTAGAAGGATTTGGAAAAGCAGGTATCCACAGCCACATGAACGGGCAAAGCGGGATAAAGAGCTTCTGATATGCTGCAAGCAAAAGAAAGTATCCAGTAGCGAGAAGTTGCCGAATCCAATTGTTCTGGCCTTGCATAGGCGGGAGGAAGTGCCTTCCACAGTCAACAAGCGAGCTCCGGGTATGCATTATGTGGAAGATATACTGCTTTGCGAATAAAAGCCAATTTTTAAGGCCTCGGGGAAATTTTATCCTTGCAGTCTATCGAATAATTTCTCCGGTTAGTAAGTTGTAAAAGTGGTGGATAATGTTTCACTCGTTTCCAGTTATAGGAACTTTATGCCTTGGATTGTAGTATTGTCGCACCCATGAACGATTTCTTGAGTGCTCGATGCCGTATCAGTGGCAATCTCGGAAAAATAAGGCAACGATGGTAGACAGCCACACAGACAGACAACAGAAATGCATCCGAAACGCAGTCGATCAATCTCAACCATGACTGAACTAATGCACCCATATATAAAATAATTATTATTTAAATATCTCATTTACACAGGCATCATAAATAATGAAATACAAAGAAGCAAGCTGATCATGAAAATGCTGAACAAAATCGGTAGACCAAAGTCAAGCAGTCGAGGTATTGCACGTGAAACCGTCCAACACTCCGACATTTTGTCCAAACTGTTGCCATGTAGCCTCTCTGGGCTGGCTCTGCATTATATAATGGTATTCTTAGAGGAAAGGAGGATGTGTGCTCTAGTAAGTTCGAATTTATCCTTCCGTCAATCCGTCCTCACCGATGTACCACGGGAGACCATTTTTGCTCCACTATTGTTCATATTATATACAAGAGGCCTACCTGATAAGCTAGGTGTACTATCCTTAATGTTTGCCTGTGATCTTAAATTCTTTGGTTTGTCAGTGACAGAAGCGCTGAGGATTTACAGCGTGCATTTGACAGGCTACGGGAGTGGTCCGTTTCTTAGCATCTGCCATTTTGGATAGTATCCGACTTTACACAATAGGAATTTAGGTCCACTTGTGCAAGTCTTTTTAGGCGGAAACGTGATGTCGCATTGACCGAACAGGTGGACTTAAGGGCACGCTGTTATCAAATTTCAAGTCTAGTGAATGCAACATCAAGGGCGCCTGCAAGGCATTCATGCGGCTTTGGATGATCCGCCAGTCATTCGGAACACTTACAGAGGAAATATTTGTTAGGTTGTACGTGATTTTTTATCTGGCCTCAACTGGAATATTGTGTACAATCTTGTCCTCCATGCTTGCTTCGGGAACAGATGCAAGTGAAGCGGTTCCTAATGATGATAATAATAATAGGTATATTTCTATCGATGAGACAAACTGTGTCTATAGCGGCACAGATCGATTTGTACAGAAAAATCTATGCCCTTACGTAGGTGACAATGCATACGTAGAGTATTGGGATATGCGTTCCATGTATTAACATTCTGGCGGATAATTGAGGTCAAAGCCTATTTAAGAAACCGTTGATGCTTATATGTTTCTGGGCCCCTCTTGGAATAGCTCATCGAGGGATTTTTCCCATGTGAATATAGTGCTTAGGGTAGTTAGATCAATATAATTGGCGGGTGTGCTACTAAATTTTGCCTCATTGTCACATGAGCTGAGTGTTATTTGTAGTTTATTCCGCAGATAGCTATACCTGACCAGGAAGAAATTAGAGCGGATGTTCGTTCTAGCCTTTGGAATATTCAGTGTAAAATGGTTATTGCGAAGCGCTCGAGTTGAGCAATGTTGCCATTTGAGTGTGGACAGCTTAAAATAGGTCTCTTTGAATACTCTGTTGACAAGCAGCAACAAGTTGTGCTTCAATCGTCGAATCTAACGTGGTTCGAGATAAAGTTCATTACAACGTTCTCGATAACTCACAGCAGAGTGTTTACCAAGCAGATGTTTAGTAAATGACCTCTACAGGTTCTCCAGCAATAATGTCACTCTTTCTCATATTGTCGTATATTATGCTGCAGTATTCGATGATGGGACGAGTGAGTAGCTTGAAAAGAGCAACTCTAGCACGAATGGTGTGCATTTTGCTTGAGATATTGGACGTAGAATGTCTAGGATGTGATACTTAGTATGGGGCTTGTTCGGAGTAATTGAAGGTAGACGAGTACCTAATTGCAACTTCTCGCGTAGACAATTGTGTTGGGACTCGTACATTGTTTATTGTGATAGATCCTACGGGGATATAGCGGCCGTAAGACATGATGCTTGATATCTTAGCTGAGAGGTTTATCACCCATGTTTAGCACCATGATTCAAGGGAATGTAAATCATCTTGAATGAGCAGTATCGTCCCATGAAGCTCGTTACCCTGAAGCTTATAGACTATGTTGATGTCGTCAGCAAATAAAAAAGAGGTACTAGGTATTAAAGATGTGATGATGCCATTGCTATGGTGCAAAACAAATAACGGACCGAGCACGATCCCTTAAATCACTCCACTGGTGATTGCGCGTGGGGAAGAGCGATAATCAACTAATGTGACTATCTGATGACGATCAATCAGGTATGACGAGAGCGAAGCTACTAATGGGTCCCGGATCCCAAAGTTCTCCAACTTTTCTAACAGTCGATTGTGCAATACTCGGTCGAACGCTTGGTGTATGCCAAGAAACAAGATTAATACATTATAATTGGATTCGATTGATTCTGAAATGTGATTAAGGTAATGCAATTGACAGGTGATGCACGTTCGCTTATTGAGAAAACCATGCTGCGAATGGGTCGGCACTAAAATGTTATAGGGGTTAAGACGCATGTCGGATTCCAAGGGACGGGATAGATTAGCATAGGAGGGAACGCATCCTCATCTATCGCAACTTGACAAGCAAATTTGACCCGGATTTATCTCATCTTTCCCAGTGAACGAGATTGCTCACTCCACGTGGTCATCCAAGTAAGCTGCATAGGACACTGACAGCCTATGACCGGTCTCTTCTTAGCTTTTCATCATCATTTGCAGGCAGCCTGAGCAGGGGTGGAACTCCAGGCCTAGTGTTACATGGCTGACGCGCTGATCACTACGCCACGTTGGCACTGCGGTATGTACTCCAGGCTGTATGAATGTGATGAGTCCAAACGAGGACGAAACCCGTAATGCAGTGTCAGTGTTAGGTGGAGCAACACCAAAACACCTCAAATACTTAGAAATTATTCATTGTCTATGATACAAATGTTGCAGTCTATTATCATGTGTCCTAACACATGCTGGCAGACTGACCGAATCTGTCGGCACAGATGCTTTTTAACTCATTCTGCAGTGTATACTCTAAGACATCACCTTCGTAAGCACAACACGAAGAACAGAAGCAATGCGCCATACACGTGTTATTTATTAAAGGCATATTATTGTTCTCAGGTTCACTGATAAAATTATGAAGGACTCCCTTCGGAGAGATTTTAAAGGTCCGCAGCTAGTCGCTGAATACCAGGATTGCACATTTTAAGTTGCGCTTTAGGATACTTAGCGTTGTCCTATTTTGAATTCTTTACCAAAGGAGACTTATTCACATCTAGACGTTTCCGTCTATTTCACCTTGATTTATCTAATTTCTTTAATGCCAAGAAAATAATCAGTAAGCTCTGGTGGGAATAACGGGAAAAGTTCCACTGTACAAACGCCTCGGAATTTGATTATCAAGGTTATAGACTTGTCACTAGTTAATAATGTAGTGTTTATCTTGTGTTCTTATGAGTATATAAAAAATGTCGAACACTAGGCTCACAAAACGAAGAGGATTCAAGTGCAATTAGCACTTTATTTGTGAAAATAAACTCGGATATGCAGAGCAGAGGATACGAAAACATCTATTTACTCGACTTAACTACCGCATTGTCCGAACAAGGTTGCTTGTCACAGGGTGTGAATTCAAATCTCTGGAGCAGTAACAGAACGCGTATCAGGCTTTGAGTGACTAGGCGAAAATGAAAGACGACGTGGTGCAGAGCAGTGACAGAATGGGAAACCAATGGGTAGGACCTGGGCAGGGAACACCATACCTTTTACTTCTTCAGATGACATTGGATATATGTAGTGAACCTTACCATCCTGATCTGATCATATTTAGATATGTGCTTTTTGCTTTGATTAAACTTATGTTCAGTTTTTGGAACCAGATAGATGTGCGAAGTATCAGCTGACTGCCTGATATTAGACCGATTGTGTCCATGGATTTTGGCAAACAGCCGTATTGGATGACAATTAAATCTACGATATAGTTCCGATCCGTCATCTTCCGCTGATAATGTTGCCTCATACTAACATCATGATCTGTCTTTCATGCATCGTATAGCTCGATGTATGAAACTATCTATCTGAAAAACTCTTATTAGCTATGAATCGGCGGATGAAAATCTATACTGCAGTCAAGCACTCCCACACAATTTCTTGGTAAAAAGACTACTGTTTCTTGATCAGAACTATGGCGTCAAAAGTATTTCCTACGCCACTGGTTTTGGGACAAACATTTATAGGCCTTTCTTAACCCTGGTGGATAATGTTGGGAAGGTATATGATTATGCGCTATAGATTTTGTGGTGAGTGCAACCTAAACAACAAACAACCCAAGCACATTACTGAGGTTCGGTCAACTTCGGTTGGAACATTGTTGCTAACAGGTTAAGAATGCTTTTTGGGTCTGCAATCACTGCTATCCAATTCTGCAACTTGGTTAGTTCTTAATTTTTCTTTTATTCACGCCAAACCGCTTTTCCAATGGAAGCCCGAGAGACTTGTTTTATAAAAGTATTTAGTTTGCTCAGTTTTCTTTGGGTTTCAGTTCGAAGCGTGAATCATTACATAGCAATATTCTTGCAACCAATGCAAGTATACACTAAGAAAATGTAACTCCAAGTGTGTGTTGCAAGACGTATTTCAACTCATTTACACCTACAGCTACAGCTGCTCTTCTTTTTGAACAGCGTATTGACGTCTTGAAAACAAGCAAGCCTTCCTTACCGATGTTTGTTTAACAAAACGTTGTATTATCATGACAGCATGTGATACTAAGCAAACACAAAGCGTTAGTTTAAAATAGAGCGTTTATCATGCCTTCAGACCTGGTGGAGACTGCGGTCACGTCAATCCACCATCAGTGCTGCCAACTCCGTCATCCCTTCCTGGTAAATTTTATCATCTTTCCTTTTTCCTTGAAGCTCCAACTGGCCTGTAGCATCTCTCGGTTCCGGAGTGAAATACCCTTCGTAAGACTGAGGACCTCGAAAAACTACCCATTCGTCTTTACTGGTGTCTATCGGCATAGCTGAAACAAGTTGGCTGTCTGAAGATAAAGGGTGGGATTCATGTAACCCTTGAATAATGAAAAGTTAGGTGTATTTACTAAATAAACAACATGGACCGACTCCTGAGCAAGGAGTATGAATTAACGTCTGACAGAAGCTACAAGTCTAGCAATGTTTGGACAATAGGTGTGTTCTGCAAATGCTGGACGGGGAACATGATAACCATGGACCACGGTTGCTTTTGGTACTTTACAGAGATTATTTTGCATATCCTATGCAATGAGCTTAGAAAAATTGTGCCAGGATAAAGGATTTTGAGTTGCTGAAATTTCTGCAAGTTTTGCAAAACAATATAGGCAGTCACAGAGCTACATTGGAACAGTGCGGTTGATCCCTAACAATCGTGAGCGGTACTGTAATGCACAGGATTAAGGAATTTCAAATAATGTACTTTCCTTACTACTTACCAGTTATTGATTGTTCCCTACGTCCGGTCACAACGCCATGTGGTGATTGGCGGCTTACCGGGGGCAAGTCGAATCTGTAGGGTTCAGCTGCATCCTCCAATGTAATTTATGATGATGAGTGCATTATCTTGATCGCTACTCATTAACATAGGTCACCGCATAAACTGAGGACAGTAGTGAGTTTTAATCCCGTAAGATATGATAGAGATGCATACCGTCGGGATCCTCAAATAGACGATAGGTCAATTTTGCCAAAACTTGGCTGACATTAATCTATGCAAACAGTTCAGAACCCCTTTAAATATAAAGCGAAATTCAAGGAAAGCACTCCAAATAACCGGCGGTTGTTTATTCAAAGTGCAACTTCGATGTTAGCTGAGGTTGCATTGGTGCATGTTTGTGAAGGTGACTTCGAAATTTAAAGCGACTAATAGACATGTAACATTCTCTAATTAATTAGATCAAAATATTCGCTTTAACAGCTGAAAAGTGCCACGCTGTACATAACTGACGATAATGTCTGGGCAAAGCGTCTGTCATAAAAGTTTCGTAATTATCTTGCGAACGATTGTGGTTCGCTGCATTCCTAAGCGTATTATTGGCCTACGCACATGAATAAGCCCTAAGGTCCCCTAGTGGTCATGGTTACGCAATTTGTGGATAGGATCGAAGCTCGCGACTCTCAATACCTAACAGGTAGAAACGTCCATTCATTGCTTTTACGGACTTACGGAGGCATTTATGAATTAGGATGTCTTATGAGTAAGCGCCCATATACTTACCTCAAACTTCCTTGACTGCTGGGTATAATCATCAGCCTGTGGAGGCAAGCCACGACAAAACCACCATTATTGGACAGCTTGATATTTGTCGGCCCTTTCCTTCCAAACTAACTGGTATTTTGTTTTATTTACCGGACGAGAAAAAATTCCCAGGTATAAATAAAGTCAAAACTACCATGCTGTACTTAACTAGTATTCCTAGGGGCGGGTGACAAATTAGCTGCGTCATCTAACACATTTGGGCCAGAATTGCTCTGTCACTTGTACATTCTTACAAGAGCATTGTCCATGGTGTGTCACTGGACGAATTGATCTATAGTTATCGCGATTTATGACCCTCAGTAGACTACTCATGAAGCACTGAATGTAACTAATTTCCTAAGTGATATAAAGCGATAGCAATAAACCATGCTTCAGCCTTCAAAACGCTTTCCTATTACCTGAATTATATTACAAGACCACCGTATCATGTTTGTACAAAATGCTATTGTTCAGTCTCATTTATATAGGCATTTGAGGATGAGACTCTACTGCTTATTGGCTGGTAGAGACGGCCGTCCATTGCCTCTTCTGATGTTTCATGGCCGTACTACTACATTTAATTGAGCTGAAGCCTACTCATATACTCAAGGGATACCGCCATTCGCCCGCCACAAGCTGTAGCCCATTCGGGTGTGGACAGAACCCTAAGGTGTTGTTACACGCGTTTACCTCTATGCAGGTAGGAAGGGCGATTAGGTTGAGCATGCATAACACTGCTGCATACTGGTGTTGTACTGCAGGACATTCACCACTTTCTACTTCCTGACTAAGCCGTTACTTGTGCAATTCCACACCCACTGAAAGGGGAAGTGTGGCATGGCTACGCATATGCACACCGAATATCAACTAGAGCAATGAATAGTATATTCTATAACTCAGCAGTCATACTAAATTTGTGAGAAAAAGAAATTGGATTATTTACCAAGGACGGCCCTAGTTTTTCAGGGGGTTATAGACCTGCCCAAAAAGCAAAAACGGCCGTCCAGGGCTTTGGCGCAAGTTGCACTAACTGGCTAATAAAACAAGCAAACAATAGAATAACTGTTTACGCTGAGTAAAGGTAGCGTAGTTTTACCGGGTCCGGTAAGTTGGTAAATGAAGTAGTTGTGGACTAGGTAACAAAATTAAGTATGCGTCGGTATAGAGCGAGGGAAGTGACATATTATAAGCGGACTTAATAGAGAGTGATAACATTTCAAAACGGAATAACGGATTGTTACGTTTAACGAGAAGTGTGAGATACCCGATAATTGTTCACCTGACTTCTCCGATGTACGTGAGTTATTGAGGATTGAAATTTCAAAAAAGCTAGTGAACCGGAATTTTTGAGTTTATCCTTTCAAAGAACAAAACGTAGGGAGCTGAGAGCGACATCAATGCGTTATTTTATTGCATAAGGTTGAGGTACAAGCAGCTGCGTCTGTAAGAATTTTCCAATGTTGGCAGACTCGGATAGGAAAATAAAACCATCGACAATCTTGAAGACCGTAGCGTTGACAATTTAAACTGTCACCTATTATGTTGCCGCTTGGAGTGAGCTCCAGAAGGCGACGGCAGATGTGATCGGATTTTTAACACCAGGTAGACCAATATAAACTCGCAAATAACCGTCGGTAGGGTCCAATTAACATCGAGTTTCTTCTTCAGTTGTTGGAGCACCGTCAGTCAGTTGTTGGAGCACCGTCACACATATTGGCGGCCCACCGTAATCGTGTTCCTCGACATCAAAGGTGCCTTCGATTCGGTTGATCGATGTGCCCTTTGGAATTGTCTACTCAGGAAAGGTGTGCCCGAGAAATATGTAAATATTATCCAAGCATTACATGCGCGTAGCACGGGCAGAGTGAGGGCTGTCGCCACCCTTCAATATATCCAGCGGTGTGAGACAAGGATGCCCGCTGTCACCTTTCCTATTCAACTTCGCTATTGACGAAGTCATGGAGATTGCATTTACAGGACATGACTTAAAAGGTGTGGAGCTACTCCCAGGAGAACGACTTCTTGACTTGGAGTACGCAGACGACATTGCCCTCATCTGTGACAGCTCCCAGACGTGCCAAGCCGCGCTGGGCAGATTAGCACTGGCTGTCAGTCGCTTCGGGCTTTGCTTTGCACCACCGAAGTGCAAAGCGTTCCTCCAGGCTTGGCAGGGTTCGCCCCCTGTGCTGACCCTTGGTGGGGATCAGCTAGAAGTCGTTCAGAACTTCAGTTACCTGGGAAGTTGTATCAGCGCCCTGGGGATCGAAGACGAGATCACAAACCGCATAGCGAAAGCTCGAAGTGCTTTTGCCTACCTTCGCCACCTATGGCGACGGCGCGACATTACTCTCGCCCTGAAGGGTAGAGTGTACAATGCACCGGTACGTTCGACCTTACTGTACGGTTACGAAACCTGGCCCCTAAGATCGGCGGACATGAAGAGGCTACTTACGTTCGACCATCGGTGCCTTCGCAGTTTGGTTCACATATGGTGGGAAAACCGCGTGAGTAACGAGCGTGTTCGACGCCTTGTTTACGGCCTAGGAAAAGGGAATGAACCGCTCAGCACCGTTATTTACTGCACCAGGCTCCAATGGCTGGGCCACGTATTGCGCATGACAGCCCACCGACTCACTCAAAGTGTGTTGTTTGCTCAGCGGGGATGTGGGTGGAAGAAGAGGAGAGGTGGCCAAGCGATGACTTGGTCCAGAGGAATGAAGGCCCTCACTTCGGAGCTGGCCTCAGTTGGAGCTTCACGGCTCCCTGGTTGGGGTCCAAAAGACGGTGAACACGTTTGGCTGGATATACTTGCTGATATGGCAAGGAGCCGACCTCAGTGGCGTTCCTGCTGTGAGTTTCTTTGTACCTCCCCATCCCTTTAGCCTCCCCCTCCATCTACGATCTTATCTCGTAGAGTAAAACGTAATTAAATTTTTGTTTTTGCCTAGTAGCTGGCTGGTAGCTTACCGGAACGATGCCTATCCGTTGCTGGTAGCTCAGCTGGCATTCAACTGTCGTATTTATTTTTCCTTTATGTATTGTATGTATGTATGTATGTATTTTTTTATGTATTGCGGTACAATAGCGGAGGTGTTTTACCTTCTCTAGCTGACATGTATGATGATGATGATGATGAGTTTCGTCACAAGTTCCTGGTTGGACACGTCTTGACTTTATCACTGCTCAACGTTGTGGTGTCTCGAGCGCTGCGACATCAAGCTTAATTCAAGTTTGTCAAACCTGGATAGAGTATTCGACGTGGGAAAGCACACAGACATACTGCACTAGTAAGAAGATGGATGAATTCAAACTCCTGAACGCCATCTACAAAGGCCAACGAGCTTGTTCCAATTTTTCGAGGCGGATTCACTATGTCTGGAACAACCGAGGTCTGCATGCACGAAAACAATAAGGCCAGGTTCATAAGAAGTGATCGGCAGATCGTGCACCAAAAGCATGTAGAAGTAAGCGCATCCAGAACAGTTGTTCACACTGAGTATGAACGATCGAATCTCTTGAGAAATCCAATCGAGCTCTTTATCTTATAACAAAATTTGTACCTTCACTTACCAGGTTGAAATATACTAAGATGATGAAAACCCATTAAAGCAATTGGTGTTTCAAGGGCTTTGCAAGTCAGCTACGAAATGACAGCCAGGAATACATGCCACGGTTTTTCAGGAATAGTTACTTGCTCACTGTGGCTACAGCTGCATTCATATTGGCCAAGGATTCTAGGGCAAAGATTTGAGAAAAGCAATTCCTCCATTGGGCATCCAAGGATTCCCGAGTATTTTAAGCGGCCGTTTTACTGAACGTAACGGTTGCGAAAATTTTTTCATTCAGAACAAATCTTAGCGAAGTAGCTCGTTTTCAGAGGTGTGTCATCAGGCCAATGCACTCCGAATGAATGGCATAAACGTAAACGACAGATAGTGGTACAAGTTCAGAGGTTAAAATTGTCTGAGCGACCAAGCTAGGTGAATGGCACCACAGCGATCGGTGAGGTGTGTAGTTATATTCACGTAAGTTTCATCGTTATAAGGGGCAGGGTGCAAGCGCAGTGTCTGCGCATTCGTTTGATTCGAACCACCATGTAAAGTTCACGAAACATTCCATTCTATCTACCGCGTACCCACATATCACACACGAGCGGTTAGACGTCACCTAACGGCCGCGGCAGAAGCGATCACCATTCCCTTCCATAACCCAGACCTCTCTGCTCATAAGAAAACTTTCCGGGTCCCAAATCTGATGAGGAACCATTGAAAAGGATCTTGTTCGCTAACTTTTAGACTGAAGTCTACCCCTGGGTGTTGTATCAGTTTTTATATCTATATATATATAGCAAACATTTACATATAATTATTGCCTGCATACATCCACGAAAAGAAATTAGCGCATGCTACAGAGTAAAGACTTACCAAGGTAGGAGCAAATAGAACATATTTTCACCACCGAAACCCTGCGCTTTTATATGCACAAGGTGAGGTAAACACTAACGGTAAATCATTCAGAGCTGGATATTCAATCACCTTCGATCATGTATGCAGGTGCGCTTATAAACATTGGATATATAAACAAATCCGAAAAACGGATAGTGTATCGCCGACTTTAAATTAACTCAAAGATACGATGATCTGCACGCAAGCCATTATCTATTATCCGATCAGTATAAAGCGGGCCCAGCGCATTTATTTATCATGTGACTCTCTCACAGGCAGCAAATTTCAAATAACAATTGTGGATACCGCAAACAAATCGTAATTATTACAGAGGAGAGTATACTATCTGTCCAATAACAAGATATTTTAAACATAAGGCGAATTGGCTAGATGTGAACCGTGTGTAGTTGAAGTAAACCAGGTTGTACTAAATCTGAAGTAGAGTGTATACAAAGTAGATTAAGCACAAAACATGACCACAGCACCAAACTGTACTGGTTGAAAATGCGATTCATCTGCACACCTTATGCTTTAGATGAAAGCGACAAAACCGAACACAGTAACGATGTTATGTAACCTTGGGTTCATCTGCTAGTTTGTGTTTAATGATTCTTCTTATCTCGTTATTTATCCCACTAATTGGAAGTTACATCAAGTGTCGGATTTGAAATACATCAAATCTGTTCTTCCTTGTTGGTAAGCGTTGACCTTCAGGTGCTCTAAATAGTTAATAGCAAGATGGTGAGAACACTTGGTTGCCGAAACATATGTCAGCTCGTGTTCATGTCCAATATCCAGGGTTCGGTAGGAAACAGTAACAGCCGGATAGCTTGCTCGAACAGAAACCCATGAATCACAATGAGACTCTTAGGGAGAGGAAGGAGAAACAACATTGTGAAATTATAATTGAATGTTAACTTGCTGATAAAGTTTATCAGGCTTTCCTTACGTTGCGAATGGTGGGGTGTCGGAATAGTTGCCGAAATAAGCGTGCATGACACAAAATCGCAAGCAATATTGTCATGCTAGTTGATACTTTGTGAACTACTCGCTTTATCTTGGTTGTTACACTGTTCCTCTGATATCCAACGCATTGCTGTGTACAGTAGGCAGTAATATGCAAGCCTGACCGGTAGGACAGAGGCGCGATCTCACGCATGTATGCGATTGCACAACGAAACCAACAGAGGGAGTTAGAACATCGCTGTATTCTCCACAAATGCAGTAAACGACAGAGCATGAAGTGCCCGCTAGCAGGGTTGACAATTGAATGACAAGGTTAGCATGCAACAGGGATAAATAATGATGCCCCAGGTGAACTTTTTACTATGGAAACTGGCAAATCCGATATGAACGGCCAAATAAGAATGACATACTGTGTTTCGTTCTAAATTTTGTGCGTAATGGCCTTCAGAGCATTAGTTCCGTATACGTCGTCCTTGTGCTTATACCTTTACTTGTTCCGTATGATAGCGGCGTCGTTAAGGCAGCTTCTTCTGACCTATCATATTTGAATGGCCTGGATCGCCTGAGAGACGGGTTAAATCGCTCCACTATGCAAGTAGCCGTGGGAATGTTGGGTGCAGCCGGGGTACGTTTTGCAGTATGACGTTGTAGAAATGATTCAACATGGTAACCACAGAATTGGGGAGCATTTCATGTGACTACCTTTTCCGGTAACACGAAGTCACTGAAGAGATGCATGAGACAGCGCGATACTACAAAAGAACTCACATGTTTACGGATGAGCTCTAGGCCATCTGCTGTAAAAATAGCTTTCAATAAGTAAGTTTATCTTGTTCACTAAAGTATTTACGAAGGGTCCATTAGCATCACTGGCATTTTGGACTCACGTCCCAATGGGGTATGGTATCGGCTGTAAGGGGGCCTCAAAAGGTGGGGGAGTTTACCACTAACCGGCAAGCCAGACAAGATCTCACAAATGCTATCTTACTTGCTGCCTTCCACGGTTATCTAAAGTGAAGTGGTTCTCTATTTTGGTTTCGGACAATAGTCGAATGTTTCTTATGGGCGGATGCAATAATTTGGTCAATCATCATGCCTCTCATTAGACAACTAATTGCGCAATACGGAGCGAAATCACTAGAAAATTTGTTAATGCTTGGCCATCATTCCTTACCATAAGCTGCTAGCTACTGCAGCTTCGTAACATTGGCAGTTTCGGTTTGTACTTCAATACTTGGATCCAAGGCTTGACACCAGTGCAGGCTCTGAGTGGGTTTTTTCTTCGTCCACTTCAAAGGTAGGGCGATAATACATCCTCAATCTGATCAGTCGATGCTGCGCAGTAAATGATTTGCAATTCAAAATTAACGAAGTCTGGCGCACCATCAGTTTATCCCCATCGAGCTTAGCTTTTAAGCACCTTCTTGAGAGAGCTGGTGAGGTCGAAGTGATCAATTAGTAAAATCAATCGGCGGTCAATGAGGTAAAATGCCATTTATCCTAATCTGACACACAAGCGACTCACTCCTCACTCCGACGGAGTACTAAAGTTTTGAGTCTGGCAAATTCGCGTAGCATAAGCAATGACTCCTCACCGCCTTGCAAATTTAAAAGAACAGCACGTAGACAGACAGTGAAGGCGTCAGATTACAAAAGATATGCCAGGACTCGTCAAACACGGTAACCCGTGTGGTAGAGGAAATTCGTCTTTTCAGTTCCTGGAAAGAAGTTTATTGATCACCACCTCAATCAAAATATGGCCTCTGTTGGTCAATCCACATAGTGGATTTATCACGGTTGCAAATTCACGAATGTAGGACCACATGCTAAGAAAAGACTTTAATTCCGTTTCGCGCCTGTGTGTATCTGCGCATCACCTGTGACACGGACATTTTCGTTAATTGTGCGAATGCCGCTACGCGAAATAATGTCTCCTGGACTTTGTATCTCAGAGGCGTTAAGTAAGCATGTTTTCCTGTTTAAGAAAAGATGTAACTCACACAGACGATGAAGGATTTTATGTAAATGCATGTGATGTTCTTCCTGCATGCTGCCGAGGACATACTTATCATCCAGGTGTGCAACATATCAGTTAACACATGCGAGAGCTTGTGTCAAACTATTGTCGGGCAGCGGGTGCTGGATTCAGACAGAGGTAAAACTTCGCCCTGTAATCAGCCTTTAGAAGCAAGGAAGGAAGTTACTTATTTGGAGTCTTTGGCCAGTGGCAAATATGATGTACAGAGTCCCACATTGAATAGAAAATCGAATCTCTCTACGACGATCTGTTTATTTAGCTTTGCATATAGTTAAATGCATGACGGTTCCATCTTACTTCATAACACTATACTTGCAACCCACTTGGACTAGCCTATGATTTCAATCAGATCACTTGCTAGCGTCTTTTGCAGGGCCGCTGAGACCACTTGAAGTTTGGCTAGCGGAGGTTGATCAATAGCAACGGGTTTTGCATCCGGGTTCATCTGAAGGCGATACACCCCACATGTGTGGAGAACAAGCTAACACTACAAAAAGTGTTTTCGGCAAAACTCTGCCGGTTATGGAAAAACAATCACTGACTCTAGTTAAGCTTCCGACATCGAGTAATTCCCAAATGAGCAATACTATCCCATGAATATCAAGGAGCGAGAAAGCTGTTAATCCCTAGCCGCTTGGGCGAAAATCACAGCATTAAGCAATCACCGTGAAGACAGACGTAGCAGATTGGGACGACGTGGAGCCGAATCCATAGTAGTGTGGACCCATTGCTTTGCTTAAAACTAAAAGTAGAATAAACGATGCGAAAGGGAATAAGAAAGTACAACTGTAAAGGTAGAATGTAAAAATGCTACCGAATGGCATCTAGAGCTTAAGTCGAATGGACGAACAATCGACAGGCGCGGTTGTCTCCAATTAATCGCCAGTCCCTGATTAACGTTTTGGAGACGATGTGAATTGGCAAAGGCCATGAGCTACTGGGCTGTGGGATGATAATGACACCAGTACATTTGCTGAAACTCAGCCGCAGCTGTATCAAGTTTGTCAGGAGCTAACTTTCGAGGTAAATAAGCAACTATAGGTCCGGTGATAAGGATGTGTTGCACAATCTGATGGTTTTGGTCTGAAAATTCGTCGGTCAACTGATATAACGCATGAAACTGATGAAGTAATTTACTGACATTCGGAGGCCGAGTGAGCTGAGCAAGGCAAAAGTACCCGGGACGGTAAGTATGGTGACACAGAGGGCGGGCTAATCACACATGCTTATTACGAGATAGTTGGTTTTACTGACACATATGTTTGACGTGTATATTTTTAATCTATGTAGTTTTGGTCAAATTAGCCTAACGATTATCCACTGAATACAAGCTTGATTGTTGCCTTATATTTCTAACATTTTATCTGAGTATTATTTCTTAATCGGAAACTGTCGTAGAGTTTTCTGCAACCTAGTTCTAAAATCAGATGGTACTTTGCGAAAACGTCGACAGCGATGTGGAAGACGAAGGGTAACTATCGCTTTATTACCACCTGAAGTTTTTATAGTTTCTGATCTTACGTTTGATTCTTGGATAAGAGGTTCGTCAGCCCTTTTCAGCATCATGACTCAAAGGAATGTAAATCATCTTGAATGAGCAGTATCGTCCCATGAAGCTCGTTACGCTGACGCTTATAGACACTTTTGGTGTCGTCAGAAAATAAAAATAATGTACCGGGTATTAAAGATGTGATGATGTCATTACTGTGGGGCTAAACAAATAATGGACCGAGCACGATCCCTTAAATCACTCCACTGGTGATCGCGCGTGGGGAAGAGCGATAATCACCTAATGTGACTACCTGATGACGATCAATCAAGTATGACGTGAGCCAAGTTACTAATGGGTCCCGGATCCCAAGGTTCTCCAACTTTTGTAACAGTCGATTGTGCGGTACGCGGTCGAACGCTTGGTGTATGTCAAGAAACAAGATTAATACTTCATAATTGGATTCGATTGATTCTGAAATGTGAGTAAGGTAATGCAATTGACAGGTGATGCACAATCGCTTATTGAGAAAACCATGCTGCGAATGTGTCGGCACTAAAATGTTATAGGGGTTAAGACGCATGTCGGATTCCCAGGGACTGGATAGATTAGCATAGGAAAGAACACAACCTCATCTATCGCAACTTGACAGGCAAATTTGACCCGGATTTATCTCATCTTCCCCAGTGAACGAGATTGCTCACCCCACGTGGTCATCCAAGGAAGCTGCTTAGGACACTGACAGCCTATAGCCGGTCTCTTCCTAGCTTTTCATCATCATCTGCAGGCAGCCTGAGCTGCGGTGGAACTCCAGGCCTAGTGTTACATGGCTGACGCGCTGATCACTACGCCACGTTGAACCTGCGGTATGTACTCCAGGCTGTATCCATATGATTAGTCCAAACGAGGACGAAACCCGTGATGCAGTGTCAGTGTTGGGGGAGCAACTCCAAAACACCTCAAACACTTAGAAATTATTCATTGTCTATGAAACAAATGTTGCAGTCTGTTGGCATGTGTCCTAACACATGCTGGTAGACCGGTAGAATCTGTCGGCACAGATGCTTTTTATCTCATTCCGCAGTGTATACTCGAAAGCATCACTTTCGTAAGCACAACACGAAGAAGAGAAGCTATCCGCCAAATGTGTCACACACGTGTTATTCATTAAAGGCCTATTTTAGTTTTCAGTTTTCCTGGTAAAATTTTGATGGAGTCCCTTCGGAGAGATATTAAAGGTACGCAGCTAGTCACTGAATATCAGGATTGCACATTTTAAGTTGCGCTTTAGGATACTTAGCGTTGACATATTTTGCATTCTTTACCAAAAAAGACTTATTTACATCTAGACGGGTCAGTCCATTTTACCTTGATTCGTCTAATTTCTTTATGCCAATAAAATAACCACTAAGCTATGGTGGAGGAACGGAAAATGTACCTCAGTACAATCACTTCGGAATTTGATCAATAACGTTATATACTTGTCACTTGTCAATAATGGAGTGTTTATCTTGTGTTCTTATGGGTAAATTAAAAACGTCTAACACTATGCTCACAAAATGAAAAGGATTCAAGTGCAATTGGCATTTTATTTATCTTTGTGATAGTATAGGCGGATATGCAGCAGAGAGGATACGAATACGTCTATTTACTCGACTTCAATACCGCATTGGGTGAACAAGGTTGCTTGTCACAGGGTAAGAATTCAAATCGCTGAAGCATTAATAGAACGCGTATCAGGCTTTGAGCGACTAAGCGAAACTGAAAGATGACGTAGTGCAGAGCAGTGACAGAATTGGAAACCAATGGGTGAGACGTGGACAGGGAACACCGTGCCTTTTACTTCTTCAGGTGACATTGGAAATATGTAATGAGCAGTGCTATCTTGATCTGATTATGTTTCAATATGAGCCTTTAGTTTTGTTTAAACTGATGCTCTCTTATTGGAACCAGATGACCTGTGCGAAGTATGAGCAGACTATCTGATATTGGACTGATTGTGTCCATGGATTTTGGCAAAGAGCCGTATTGGATGACATTTAAATTTATGATATAGTTCCGGTCCTTCATCTTCCGCTGATAAGGTTGCCTCATACTAACATCATAATCTGTCTTTCATAGATCGTATAGCTCGATGTATGAAACTACCTATCTGGAAATCTCTCAGTACCTATGAATCAGCGGATGGAAATCTGTACTGCAGTCTAGCACTCCCACACAATTTCTTGGTAAAAGGTACTACTGTTTCTTGATCAGTACTAGGGCGTCAAAAGTATTTCCTACGCCACTGGTTTTGAGACAAAACTTTATAGGCCTCTCTTAACCCTGGTGGATAATGTATGGAAGGTATATTAATATGAGCTATAGATTTCGTGGTGAGTGCAAACACAACAACAAACAACCCAGGCACATTACTGAGGTTCGGTCAACTTCGGTTGGAACATTGTTGCTAACAGGTTAAGAATGCTTTTTGGGTCTGCAATCACTGCTATCCAATTCCGCAACTTGGGTAGTTCCTAATTTTTTTCTTTCTTTCATGTTAAACTGCTTTTCCAATGGGAGCCCGAGAGATATGTCGTATACAATTATTTAGTTTGCTCAGTTGTCTTTGGGTTTCAATTCGAAGCGTGGCTCATTACATAGCAATATTACTGCAACCAATGAAAGTATACACTAAGCAAATGTCACTCAACATGTGTGTTGCGAGATGTATTTTAGCCCGTTTTCACTCAACAGCTACAGCTGCTTGTCATTTTAGGCAGCATATGGACGTCTTGAAAACAAGTAAGCATTACTTATCGACCATTGTTAAACGACAACGTTGTATTCTCAATACAGCATGCGACAGCAAGCAAACACGAAGCGTTAGTTTAAAATAGAGCGTTGCCGATTCCTTCAGACTTGATGGAGATTGGGGTCAAGTCAATCCACCATCAGTGCTGCCAACTCCGTCATCCCTTCTTGGTAAGTTTTATCATCTTTTCTTTTTCCTTGAAGCTCCAACTGGCCTGTAGCATCTCTCGGTTCCGGAGTGAAATACCCTTCGTAAGACTGAGGACCACGAAAAACCACCCATTCGTCTTTACTGGTGTCTATCGGCATAGCTGAAACAAGTTGGCTGTCTGAGGAAAAAGAGTGGGATTAATGTAACCCTTGAATAATGAAAAGTGTGGTGTGTTTACTAAATAAATAAAATGAACCGACTTCTGAGCAAGAAGCATGAATTAAAGTCCGACAGAAGATACAAGTCTAGCAATGTTTGGACAATAGGTGTGTTCTGCAAATGTTGGACGTGGAACATGGTAATCATGGACCACGGTTGCTTTGGGTACTTTACAGAGGTTATTTTGCATATCCTATGCAATGAACTTAGAAAAATTGTCCCAGTATAAAGGTTTTTGAATTGCTGAAATTTCTGCAAGTTTGGCAAAACAATATAGGCAGTCACAGAGCTACAGTGGGACAATGCGTTTGATCCCCAGCAATCGTGAGCGGTACTGTAATGCACAGGATAAGGGAAATTCAAATAATGTACTTTCCTTACTACTTACCAGTTATTGATTGTTCCCTACATCCGGTCACAACGCCGTGTGTTGATTAGCGCCTTACCGGGGGCAAGTCGAATCTGTAGGGTTCAGCTGCATGCTCCAGTATGATTTCTGATGATGCGTGCATTATCGTAATCAGTACTCAGTAACATGGGTAGCCGTATAAAATGAGGACAATAGTGAGTTTTAATCCCGTAAAATTTGATAGAGATGCACATCGTCGGGATCCTCAAACTGGCGATAGGTCAATTTTGACAAAATTCGACTGACGTTAATCTAGGCAAACGATTCAGAACCCTTTTAAATAAAAAGCGAAATTTAAGCAGTCCGTTGCAATGAACCGGCGGTTTTTCATTTACAGGGAAACTCCGATGTTAGCCGCGGTTACATTGGTGCATGTTTGTGAAAGTGACTTCGAAATTTAAAGCGACTAATAGACGTGTAACATTCCCTACTCATAGGTAAATCAAAATATTCGCTTTAACAGCTGCAAAGTGCCACGCCGCACATAGCTGACGATAATGTGTGCTTGGGCAAAGCGTCTCCTATACAATTTTCGTAATTATCTTGCGAATCATTGTGGTTCGCTGTATTCCTACGCGTATTATTGGTATACGCATACGATTTAGCACAAAGGCCCCCTAGTGATCATGGTTAAACAATTTCTGGATGGGATATATGCTCGCGACTCTCAAGACCCAATAGGTCGATAAGTCCATCCATTGCTTTTCTGGACATATGAAAGCGTATATGATTTAGAATATCTTATGGGTAAGCGCCCATATATTTACCTCAAAATTCCTCGACTCATGGGTATATTCATCAACCGGTGGAGGCAGGCCACGACAAAACCATCACTGTTGGACAGCTTGATACATGTTGACCCTTTCACTCCAAACTAACTGGCGTTCTGTTTTACTCAGCGGAAGAGAAAACTGTCACGCATATAAATAAAATCAAAACGACCATTTTGAAATCAACTATTATTCCACGGAACTGGTGACATATTAGCTGCGCCATTTGTGCACTTTTGGGCTAGAATTGCTCTGTCAATTTTACATTCTTACAGGAGCATTGCCCATATGGTGTCACTGGACGAATCGACCTACATTTAACGCGAGTTATGACCCTCAGTAGACTACTCCGGAAGCACTGAACGCAGCTAATTTCCTAAGTGATACAGAGCTCAAGCAATAAACCGTACTTCAAAGTTCAAAACGGTTTCTTATTATCTGAATTATACTACAAGCCCACTGTTTCATGTTTGCCCAAAATGCTATTGTTCAGTCTCATTTATATAGGCATTTGAGGATGAGACTCTGCTGCTTATTGGCTGGTAGAGACGGCCGTCCGTTGCCTCTTCTGATGTTTCAGGGTCGTCCTAATATAGTTACTCGAGATGAAGTCTACTCATACACGCAAGGGATACCGATATTCGCCCGTCACAAGCTATAGCCCATTGGGAGGTGTATAGAACCCTAAGGTGTTGTTACACGCGTTTGCCTCTATGCAGGTAGGAAGGGCGATTAGGTTGAGCATGCATAGCCCCGCTGCATACTGTTGTTGTACTGTATGACATTCACCACTTTGTACTTCCTGACTGGAGCCGTTACTGGTGCAACGCCACATCCGCTGTAAGAGGAAGTGTCGCATGGTTACACACATTCACACCGAATATTAACCAGAGCAATGAATAGTATATCCTATAACCCAGCAGTCAAACTAAATTTGTGGAAAGAAGCATTTGGATTATTTGCCATGGACGGCTCTAGTCTTTCAGGGGATTATATACCTGCCCTTGAAGCGAGAAACGGCCGTCCAGGGCTTTGGCGCCAGTTCCGCTAACTGGCTAATGAAATGGGTAAATAATTGTATAAGTGTTTACGCTGAGTACAAGAAGCGTAGTTTTACCAGGTCTGGTACATTTGTAAGTGAAGTAATTGATGACTAGATAACAAACTAACGTTTGTGTCGGTAGAGAGAGAGGGAGGGAAGCGGCACATTATAAGCAAGCTTACTAGAGAATGCTAACATTTTAAAACGAAATAACGGATCATTATGTTTAATGAGGAGTATGAGTTACGACAGAATTGTTCACCAACCTTCACCGATGTACTTGTGTTATTGAGGACTAGAATTCCAACGGAGCTAGCGAACCGGAATTTTTCAGTTTATGCTTTCACATAACAAAGCCTAGTGAGCTGAGCGCGATATCAAGGCGTAATTTTAGTGCAGAAGTTTGAGGTATAAGCAGCTGCGTCTGTAAGGGTTTTTCAATATTGACAGACTCGCATGGGTAAGTAAAATCATCCACAGTCTTGAAGACTGCATTGTTGACAAAACCAAACGGTCACCTATTATAATGCTATTTGGCAGGAGCTCCAGCAGGCGGCGGCAGATGTGGTCGAATTTTTAACACTAGCTAGATCAATATGAACGCGCAAATAACCGTCGGTAGGGTCCACTTAACGCTCCGAGTTCCTTCACAAGTTCCTGGTTGCACTCGAGAGCTGAGACATCACGCTTAATTCAAGTTTGTCAAACCTGGATAGAGTATTCGACGTGCGGAAGCAAACAGGCATACTGCCCTAGGAAGAAGACGGATGAATTCAACCTCTTGAACACCATCTACCAAAGCTAACGAGCTTGGTACCAGTTTTCGAGGCGGATTTACTATGTCTGGAAAAACCGAGGTTTGCATGTACGAACACATTAAGGTCAAGTTCATAAGAAGTGATCTGCGGATCGTGCACCAAAAGCATGTAGAAGTAAGCACACCCAGAACAATTGTTGAGAATGAGTACGAACAATCGAATCTCTTGGGAAATCCAATCGAGCTCTTTATCTTACGACAAGATTTGTACCTTCACTTACTTGTTTAAAATATAACAGGACGATGGAAACTCATCAAAGCAATTGTTGTTTCAAGGACTATGCACGTCAGTTACGAAATGACAGCCAAGAATGCATGCCGCGCTTTTTCAAAACTAATTACTTGCTCACTGTGGCTGCAGTTGTATTCACTATAGCCACGGATTCTAGGGCAAAGAGTTGAGAGTAGCAATTCCTCCGTTGGGCATCCAAGGATTCCTGCGTATGTTAAGCGACTGCTTTATGGAACCTAGCGGTTGCGACAATTGTTAATTCAGAACAAATGTTAAAGTAGAAGCTTATTTTTAGTGGTTAATCATCAGTCTAATGCACTCCAAACGAATGACATAAACGCAAACGACAGATAATGGCACAACTTCAGAGGTTAAATGGTCTGAGTGACCAAGGTAGGTGATTGGCACCACGGCGACCAGTGATGTGTGTAGTGATATCAACATATGTGTCACCGTTACAGGGGGCCAGGGTGACAAGCTCAGTGTTTGCGCATTTGTTTGATTCGAATTACCATGTAAAACTTCACGAAATTTTCCATTCTATCTACTGCGTACCCACATATCACACACGAGCGGTTAGACGTCACCTAATGGCCGCGGCCGAAGCGATCACCATTCGCCTCCATAGCCCAGACATCTATGCTCCTAAGAAATTTGAATGGGTCCCAAATCTGATGATGAACCCCCGAAAACGGACTTCTTCGCTAACTTTTAGACTGATGTCCACACCTGGGATGTTGTAGCAACTTTTATATCTATATAGAGCAAACATTTGCATACAGCTATTGCCTACACACATCCACGAAAATAAATTAGCGCATTTTACAGAGTAAAGACTTACCAAGGTAGGAGCAAATGGAACGTATTTTCACCGCCGAAACCCTGCGCTTTTATATGCATAAGATGAAGTAAACATTAACCGTAAATCATCCAGAACTGGATATTCAATTACTATCGAGCAAATACGCAGGTGCGCTTATAAACATGGATATACAAATAAATCTGAAAAACGGATAGCGTATCGCCGGCTTTAAATAAGGTCAACGATGAGATGGATTGCATGTACGCCATTATCTATTAGGAGATGAGTATATTGCGGTCCCAGCGCATGTGTTTCTCATGTGACTCTCACAGGCAGCAAGTTTCCGATAACAATTGTGGATACCGTAAACAAATCGTAATTATTACAGAAAAGAGTATACTCTCTGTCCAATAACAAGCTATTTTTAACATAATTCGAATTGACTAGATTTGAACCGTGTGTAGTTGAAGTAAACCAGGCTGTACTAAATCTTAAGTAGAGTGTACACAACGTAGATTAAGTGCAAAAACGTGACTACAGCACCAAATGATACTGGTTGAAAATACATATCATCTGCATACCTTATGCTTTAGATGAAATAGAGAAAACCGAACACGGTAATCATGTCAAGTAACCTGGACTTCATCAGTAAGTTCATGTGCAAAGATTCTTCTTATCTCGTTACTATCCTACTAATGGGAAGTTACATCAAGTGTTGGATTTGAAATACATCAACCCCGTTCTTCCTTGTTGGTAGGCGTTGACCTTCAGGTGTTCTAAATAGTTAACAGCAAGATGGTGAGAACACTTGGCTGCCGAAACGTATGTCAGTTCGTGTTCATGTCCAATATCCAGGGTTCGGTATTAAACAGAAGCAGCCGGATAGCTTGCTAGCGCAGAAACCCATGAATGACAATGAGACGCTCAGGGGTTAGAAGCAGAAACAACATTGTGAGATTATAATTTATTATATTTGCTGATAAAGTTTCACAGGCTTTCCTTACCTTCTGAATGGTGGGGTGCCGTAATCGCTGCTGAAATAAGCGTGTATGACACAAAATTGCAGCAAATATTGTTATGCTGGGGGCGAATTTGTGAACGACCCGCTTTATCTTGGTTGCTACACTGTTCTTCAGATATTCAACGCATATTTGTGTCCAGTAGGCAATGTGATTTGCTATCCTGACCGGTAGGACAGATACGTGATTTCACCATGTATGCGATTGCATAATGAAACTAACTGAGTGATTTGGAACATCGCTGAATTCTCCATACATGCAGTAAATGACAGAGCGTGGAGTGCCTGCTAGCAGTGTTGACACTTGAATGAATTTAGCGTGCAACAGGGATAAATAGTGCTGCCCTAGGTGAACTTGGTAATATGGAAACTAACAAATCCGATATGAACAGCCAAATAAGAATGATATACTATGTTTCGTTCTACATTTTGTGCGTAAGGGCCTTCAGAGTATCAGTTTCGTATACTTCTTCTTTGTGGTCCTACGTTTATTTGTTCCGTATGATAGCGGCGTCGTTAAGGCAGCTTCTTCTGACATATCATATTTGGATGGCCTGGATGACCTGAGAGACCGGTTAAGTCGCTCCACTATGCAATCAGCCGTGGGAATGAAGGGTGCAGCCGGGGTATGTTTTGCAGTATGACGTTGGAGTAAAGATGCAACATCGTAACCACAGAATCGTGGAACATTTCATGCGACTACCTTTTCCGGTAACCCGAATCCACTGAACAGATGCATGAGGCAGCGCGGCACTACAAAACAACTCACATGTTTACAGATTTGAGCTCTAGGCTATCTGCTATAAAAATAGCTTGCAATAAGTAAGTTTATCTTATTCACTAAAGCATTGACGAAGGGTCCAGTAGTATCACTGACAATTTGGACTCACGTCCCAATCGGGTATCGTATCAGCTGTAAGGGGCTTTAAAATGTGGGGGAGTTTATCACCAACCGGCAAGCCTGACTACATTTCACATATGCTACCTTACTTGCTGACTTCCATGGTTATCTAAAGTGAAGTGGTTCTCTATTTTGGATTCGGACAATACTCGAATGTTTCTTATGAGCCGATGCAATAATTTGGTTAATCATCATGACACAAACGCTTGACCTCTCATTAGACAACGAGTTACACAATACGTAGTGGAATCACTAGAAAATTTGGTGATGCTTGGCCATCCCTCCTGACCATAAGCTGCTAGCTGCTGCAGGGTCATAACATTGGAAGTTTCGGTTCGTAGTTCAATAATCCGATCCAAGGCTTGACACCAATGCCGACCGTGACTGTGTTTTTCTTCGTCCATTTCAAACGGAGGGTGATAATCCATCCTCGATCTGATCAGTCGATGCTGCTCAGTAAATGATTTGCAATTCAAAATTAACGAAGTCTGGCCCACTAGCAGTTTATTCGCATCGGGCGCAGCTTCTAGGTACCTTTTTGGGGCGAGTGGTGAGGCCGAAGTGATCAATTAGTAAAATCAAACCGCGGTCAATGAGTTAGATTGCCATTTCTCCTACTCTGACACACAAGCGAGTCACTCCTCACTCCGACGGAGTACTAAAGTTTCGAGTCTGACAAATTCGCGTAGCATAAGCATTGAGTCCTCATCCTTTTGCAAATTTTAAAGAACAGCAAGTAGACAGACCCTGAAGGCGTCAGATTACAAAATATATGCCAGGACTCGTCAAACACGGTAACCCGTGTGGTAGAGGAAATTCGTCTTTTCAGTTCCTGGAAAGAAGTTTATTGATCACCACCTCAAGCAAAATATGGCCTCTGTTGGTCAATCCACTTAGTTGATCTACCACGGTTGCAAATTCACGAACGTGGGACCACATGCTAAGAATAGACTTAAATTCCGTTTCGTGTCAGTATATCTGCGCATCAGCTGTGGCACGGACATTTTCGTTACTTGTGTGAATGCCGCTACGCGAAATAATGTCTCCTGGACTTTGTATCTCAGAGGCGTTAAGTAAGCATGTTTTCCTGTTTAAGAGAAGATTCAGCTCACAGAGACGACGAAGGATTTTGTGCATATGCACATGATGTTTTTCCTGCATGCTGCCGAGGACATACTTATCATCCAGGTGTGCAACCTATCAATCAATACATGCGAGAGCTTGTGTCAAACCATTGCCGGACAGCAGGTGCTGGATTAAGACACAGGTAAAACTTCGAGCTGAAATCATTCTTTCAAAGCAAGCAAGAAAGTTACTTATTTGCGGTCTTTGGCTAGTGGCAAATATAATGCAATTTTGAAAAGACGTAATATTCGCATTCATCACCCGAATGTACACTGAGTTCCACATTGTATGGAAAAAAGGATCGCTGTACGACAATCTGTTTATTTAGCGCTGCATATAGTTAAATGCATAAGAGTCCCATCTATTTCATGACACTATACTAGCATCCCACTTGGACCATCCTCTGATTTCAATCGAATCACTTGCTAGCATCTTTTGCAGGGCCGCTTAGACCATTTGAAGTTTGGCTAGCGGAGGTTGATCAATAGCAACGGGTTTCGCATCCGGGTTCATCTGAAGGCGATACACCCCACATGTGTGGAGAACAAGCTAGCACTACAAAAACTATTTTCAGCAAAACTCTGCCGGTTATGGCAAAACAATCACTGACCCTAGTTAAGTTTCCTGTATCGAGTAATTCCCCTACGAGCAATACCATCCCGTGAATAACATGAAGCGAGCAAGAAGATAATCCCTATCCGCCTGGACGAAAAACACGGCACCAAGCAATCACCATGAAGACAGATGTAGCATATTGGGACGACGTGGAGCCGAATCCGTAGTAGTGTATATCCATTGCTTTGCTTAAAACTAAAAGTAGAATAAACGATGCGACAAAGAACAAGAAAGTACCACTGTAAAGGTATAATGCAAAAATGCTACCGAATGCCGCCTAGAGCATAAGTCGAACGGACGAACACTCGTCAGGCGCGCTTGTCTATTATTAATCGTCAGTCCCTGCTTAACTTTTTAGAGACGTGGTGAATTGGTAAAGGCCATGAGCTACTGGGCAGTGGAAGGATAATAACACCAGTACATTTGCTGAAACTCAGCCCTAGCTGTATCAAGTTTCTCAGGAGCTAACTGTCTAGGTAAAGAACCAACTAGAGCTCCGGTGATAAGGATGTGTTGCACAACCTGTTGGTTTTGGCCTGAAAGTTCGTCGGCCAACTGATATTACGCATGAAACTGATGAAGCAATTACTGACATCCGAAGACGAATTGGGCTGAGCAAGGCAAAAGTAACCGGAACGGTAAGTATGGTGACACAGAGGGCGGGCTAATCACACATGCTTATTACAAGATGGTTGATTGTACTGACGCATATGCTTGACGTGTTTATTTTTGGTCTATATAGTTTTGGTTAAATTAGCCTGACGATTATACACTGAATACAAGCTTGATTGTTACCTTGTATTTCTAAAATCTTATCGGAGTATTATTTCTTAATCGAAAACTGTTGTAGAGTTTTCTGCAGCCTAGGTCTAAAATCAGGTGGTACTTTGCAAAAACGTCGACGGCGATGTGGAAGACGAAGTGTTTATAGTTTCTGACCTTGCGTTTGCATCTTAGTGCTGTTAGCCACCTGTACCTTAATGAGAGCATGGTGCAGGTGATATTTTTGACTTTTCGAGCTAGTACTCTTACCTCATCACTGGTATCAAGCACGAAGAAGAAGTTGGTTGCGGTGTAGTGGAGGTAAAGCAGGTGACCAGACAATTGGCTAATTGTAGCGGACGCCAGTACTGGTTGCCTTTAGAATTTTCCTTCTTCAAAATGATACCGGATATAAAACAAGTAGTGTAAAACCGAGCTACATTCCTCTACATCTTGAAGAAAATGGTGTTGTTGAGCTTATCACAACTAAACTGACAGTCCATAAGGAATACTTTTTCTGCTGCAGGAATGCGATATACATTAGCCACAAACCCACTTTTTCCTGTGTGTAATAAGGACATACGGTCGAAGACCCATTTCTCTTACACAAACAATCGGTTTGAGTGTAGTCGCGGTGTGACATAAATTGCTTGAATGGTTAGCCAATTGTCGCGTTGCATTATAAAACATAAAAATGAACTGTCAGTGAACAATGGCACTGCCGCTTTAGCGAGCGAATTTTAGTGCCGTTATTCGAACTTGCTGCCTTTTCACAGACTTTTCCTGTAGCTTACCTGGTTCCGTATAAATGCTTGACACAGCACATGCTATGGCGACCCGAATATTCCAACACCCGTTATCCACAAAATGAAGGGTGTTGAATAGTTCTCTCTACTCTGGCGGGACAGACTTCAACCTAGCCAACACGCTGATTACGTTTTCGTCAGTACCATTACGCCCGTCGCAAAGAGACTGGGACTTAAAGTGTTTCAACAGTTTGCGCGCCACTTTGCCCATTTTACTATTTGGCTGGTCTGCCGAACAACCTCCAAATGGTGCCAGCTGGGTGGTTCGAGATCAACTCAGTCCAGGGAATGTTTCAGCGGTAGGGTTCCAGGACATGATGGGTTTTCCCCTGGCAAGCGTTCGCCCTATACAAAGTCATCTATGACGGTTTAACAAACTGCGACGCGACAAATGTGACTAGCCACTAAATAAAGTCACTGCCCCTTGTTTCACTTTGTTGGAGTATTGTATCACAGCGCTTTGCTGCTGAAATCGTAGGGAAGATTGGTTTTCTGTTTGGCTACTCACCAAAAGTTAGGCGCATGACTTGCTCAATCAGTAATCATCTCCCAATGGATGAGAATCCCTGACTTCACTCCGCTGCCTTGCGGGTAGGCTATTGAGCCAAAGACACAGAGTGGAGTCCCCTAAGGCAACTCCCTAGTTTCGCTTGAGCAAACGTGTAGTATTCTGCCCCATGTGAATACCATGGTTTGGCAATCACTACTACGTCGCTTACATTTTCTGTTTCTTTCCCTGCTACTAGTGCTTTTCTATCATACGCCAAATTATCTCTTGTTGACCCTCCAAAACCAGTTGTTTTTAATTCCAACGCCCGCGTTGCTGGTATACAAATCATCCGACCATCAGCTATCCTTCGATCCCAAATCTTATTTCTTCTAGTAGCCTAAAATTTTCGAACCCTCCTACTGATTGAAAAACAGACGGGCCTGGAGCGAACTCTATTGTCTTACGCCATCGACGTTTGTTGCTATTCAGAGATTTGATTGCATGATCCAAGCACCGTAGTTAATTTAGCGTCTCCAGCTGCTCTTGAAACCACCTATTACCTACATATGTCTGATGAAATGGAGGTAGCAGCAGCCGGCTTACCTGGTGCCGGTATCGCATAGAATGAAAAAGCGGAAGTTGCATTACTCGAATGTTTTCCAATCGACAGCCGGCAGTGTGTGATTCGGCTTCAAGGCTCACGTAGAATCAACTTATGTCATGAAGAGAGCTGCTATTTGTTTGTTGTTTCTGCGTATGCTCCAACGGACAGCAGTAAGATATCGGTTACAAAGACCTTTCTGCTGGACTAAACAATCTTTTGAACAAGGCCGAATAGTCAGATCTCCTCGTCCTTGCCGATGATCTCAATGCATGAGTAAGTCCACTTCCTTCTTGTGAAAGTCATCTTAATGACAGTCTTGCGGTTGATGGGAGCCGTTCTGACAAAGGTGACCGAATTATTACCTTATGCGAAAATCACCGTCTCTTTCTCTCAACTAGGAACTTCAGGCAAGCCAGAAGAAGTGCCGCCACCTGGCGTCTTTCTTCGCCAACGCAACTGTGGTCACAAATTAAATCACCTTGCAGTCAGCTTTCAATAGCGTGGCAGAGTCCGGGATTGCAAATCGATTTTGTCTGCGCACCTCCATTATATTGAGAATGAACAATGAACCATGAGTTTATAAGGGTTAAGATACTTTGATTTGCAAGCCCTGTTGGATAGTTAGTGGGTATATCCAATTATCAATAATGATCAAAATGAAAGTAAAAGAGTTAATATTTCAAATAGGTAAACCAGGACTTATCTTTTGATCAGCCGACGTTCTACAATTAGCTTTGATTCACAGCCGCCGCAGTTACCATCAAATAATTCCACCCTAAACTCCAGGTGTAGGATGGAGAAGCAGTGCTAAGCGACAAAGTATAAGTGAATATGTGCATCCTCCAAACGTCCTTGAAATACTGTTAGTGTCGCTACAGAGACGACCGATTCAGGGAGAGCATTTCCCAGGTGATATATATGAATGGAAAAGAAATTGCTGCAGCACTCGAGGCGGCTATACGCTTTTTCGAGTTTCAAAGGGTGGCCCTCAGATTTGTATTGGGGATGCGTAGCAGTAAAGAGCGACACACATGTTGCGGGTCTCGCAGAATCAAATATGCTATAATCTCCTCGCCTCGTAGTCTAGGATAACTTCCACTCGAAAACCTTATTTGTTGCAGCTTCTCCTAGTATGAAAGATTGCGCATTCCAATTGAGTTCTTAGGTTCCCGACGTCGTGGCTGCTCCAGTGCATTACGGTCGTGTATCAGCCATGGATGCCAGGCTTGAATTGCGTATTCGACATGAGGGCGAACAAACGCACTGAGCATTTGTCAAAATATGGAGCTGTATATTTGTTCAAACGCCTGTCGCGACAGCCCGACGTGTCGCTTCCCACTCCATGAGGCCTTTTCGGATTAACCGGAGCAACCCAAGTCATCTTGAATCAGGACAATCAAGTCACGTTCAAGAGTAGATAATTGTAGTGTATTGGTTCCAAACCGGGTCTGAGTAGCTGCTATGATGTCGGATGGAAAGTACCTTGCATGTACCGACGTTAAATGCAGTAGGTGTTGGGTTGAGCATTGATATACCGTACCTAGATAACCTTGAAGCAGATGATGGCAGGTGTTCACCTTTTTCCTGCGACAGATCTTGATATCGAAGGCAAACATTAGGAAGTTTGAAGCGATTTCCTGTACACGATCATTAAGAAAGGCAAAAAACGTGGACCGAAAAATTAGAATTTCGGCACACCACACTCGATTGTATGCGATGGAAAAGGAGATCTGAACACTGACCACAAAATGCCATTAAAGCAGAAAGTAAACAAACCAGTGTAAATGACGGTCGCACATAACGAAATGCTAGAGTTTGAGAAGTAATATCCCATGGTCTGGACGAAAGAAAGACCTGGAAAAATCTAGGTCATTCGTCATTCATTCATTTTACACGTCAGCAGGTGTTGGGAAACACCTAAGCTATTGTGCCGCAGTAAATAAAAAATTAAATATATTTACTTGCTAGCTGAGCTACCAGCAACGGATAGGCAACGATCCGATAAGCCACCAGCCGTCTACTAGAAAACAGACAAATCATTCTGTTTTACGCTACGAAATGAGATGGCAGATTGAGACGGAGGTTAAAAGGGATGGGCAGAGACAGAGAATCTCACAGCAGAAAGGCCACTGAGGTCGACTCCTTGCCATGTCATTAAGTGTATCCAGCAAACGTGTTAACCGTCTTTTGGACAAAAACCATGGAGCCGTGACGGTCCAATCGAGGCCAGTTCCGAAGTGAGGGCCTTCATTCCTCTCGACCAAATCATCGCTTGGCCACCCCTACGATAATTCCATTAACATCCCCGCTGAGCAAACAACGCACGTCGCGGGAGTCGGTGGGCTGGCATGCACAGCACGTGGCCAAGCCATCTAAGACTGGTGGTGAAATGAAGGTGCTGTGCGGTTCAGTTCCATTTTCTGTGCCATAAACAATGCGTCGAACACGCTCGTTACTCACGCTGTGTTCCCATCAGATGTGAGTCAAACTACGAAGGCACCGGTGATCGAATGTAAATAACGTCTTCATGTCCGCCGACCTTAGGGGCCAGCTTTAGCAAACGTACAGTGGGGTCGAGCGTAACGCCGCATTGTACACTCTACCCTTCAGAACGAGAGTAATATCGCTCAGCCACCATAGGAGGCGAAAGTTAAAAAAACTTCGAGCTGTTGCTATACTTTTCGTTATCTCCTCTTCAATCCCAAGAGCGCCAATAAAAATTTCCAGGTAGTTGAATTACAGAACGAATTCTAGCTGGTCTCCACCGACGGTCAGCGCAGGAGGCGATCCCTGCCAATCTTGCAGAAGAGGTTTGCATTTCCAGGGTGCGAAGATAAGCCCGATGCTGCTGACAGCCAGTGCTAATCTGTACAACACGACTTGGCAAGACCGGGAGATATGACAGAATAAGGCAAAGTTGTCAGCATATTCAAAGTCAAGAAATCGATCTCCTGGGAGTAGCTCCACACATTTCAAATCAAGTCCTGTAAATGCAATCTCTAAGACTTCGACAATAGCGAAGTTCAAGAGAGAAGATGACAGCGTGCATCCTTGCCTCACACCGCTGGAGATATTGAAGAGTGGCGACAGCTTGCAGTAAACCCTCACTCTGCCCATGCTACCCACGTATAATGCTTGGATAATTTTTACCTATTGCTCGGGCATACATTTCCTGAGTAGGTAATTCCAGATGGCACATCGATCAACCGAATTGAAGGCAAATTTTATGTCGGGGAACACGACCACGCTGAGCCGCCAATATGTGTGACGGTGCTCCAACAACTGACGCAGGTTGAAAATGTGGTCTATGCAGCCGCGACCCCGACGAAACCCGGCTTGCTCCTTACGAATCAGGCTTTCACGAGAGCCAGTCAGTCCGTGAAGTGTTATGAAGGCAAGTAATTTAGAGGCGATAGAGAGCAGACTGATTCCCGTGTGGTTACCGCATTCCGAACGCCAGCCTCCTTTGAAGATGGGAACAATAACGGAGCGGCTCCAGTCGGATGGGACAGTATCCTGCTCCCACAGTTTCACTGGTAATTCATGTAAAGCACCAAGAACAGTAGAGCATACGAATATAAAGAGGGCTGGTGGAAGATCAGCTGGTCCCGCGGCTTTGTTCAACTTCAACATTCCGATCTCACGTTCGACTTCTGAGCGAGAGGTTTGATCCAAAGGGACAGCTCACGGAGCACGGCAACAAATGGCCGGCGAAGAATCAATCAATTCTAGCCTATTAAATTGCTTTTCAACGTGCACAGCGCAACGCTCCAAACGTTCTGACAGCCTGTGGACAAGCTGTCCACTCTCGTCATATATACTTTCACTAACACCAAGTCTCCTGCCGCCCGTTACCAGTATCAGACGGAACCACTTACGATGGTTGCCAAGAGCAGCGGAATCTTCCATGCCTGACGCACGATGATACCACCAAGATTCGTGATCTCTTAGCAGGTTGCACGAATTCTTGCACGGAGCTTTTGCGAGTTTCATTTTGTTTTCGCTTCCAGCCGGAATATGCTGGCGAGCGTCTATAAGTTCCGGAAACCATGAACAGACCCAATATCTACGTTGGCTAAAGGGGCATACCACATGTTGATTTGCCTGCTGCTAGTAAGGTCTGTCGAACATGTAACCAGTGACCATCATTTGTCTCCAGTGAGCGCTAACTTAATTCGCATGACAGCGTAGTTCGATACGCATTCAGAACAGCTGGCCTTGTCAGTTGGCTCGTGTGAATGCGCTCACCGAGTCATCGTGGTCGTCCGCCTAAACGCATCCGCATGTCAGCACATACAAGTGCATGATCGGTGTCCACACATGTGCTCCAAATCAAACGACAGTCCTGGCTGCAGCCCCTCCAGCGGTAACTGATAGCAATATGATCGAATTGCGTCCAAGGCTGTTTCGAAGCTGATTGGCGCCAAGTCAACAACGGCAGGTGCTGTGTCGGAAATTAGTGCCCGCAAGAATTAAGCGGGCATCTTCACACAAATGAAGTAACCGCTCACGGTTATCAATACGGGAGCGTACACCGTGATTACCGCCCAGATGCATATCATCAGTGGACACCTTTCTAACTTGTGCGTTCAGATCCCCATCTAGCACAACAGTATCCGCGTTACTTACGTGGCAAAAGAGCTGGGTCAGTTCGAAGTAGATGTCGTTCTTTACCGAATCATGACCACAGTTTATGGGTGCGTTGGCAGCGATGATGAATAGGCACTCAATTGTCCCGTGCGACTAGGAAGCTTTGAACGATCCACCCAATCAGACCGAACATATCCGGCTTCTGATTAGAATCCCATCAACCAGAGCAGCTTCAACCCGGGGACTCAGGGCAATGCCAACACCAGCTTGGCCGGTGCTCGAAGCTGCATCGTCACCGGATAGGCGCAATGAGAAAATACTACTTGCGCCATCTGAAGGAGATCGCAGAGTGAGCACAGAGCTGGAATCTTGGAGACGGGTCTCTTATAAGCAACAGAAATTGATGGAGAGGGTTTCTAATGTTCGGGCAAGTGCTGCCTGTTGACTGATCTGTAGCAATGTGCGTACATTGAGGTATGCCAATCTGAAGGAGGATCGAGGGCTTCAAATGGAAGCCGATGCACTGGGCTTGGCCGTTTGTTGGACATGGGCTTGTCGACAGGAGAGATGTGACGCTCCGCGTTGGCATGTGAGTTGAAATTGGAAGATAAATGCCTAGCAAAGCATGTTGTGGGATGGCCAATTATCGTGGGGTAGAAAACTGGGGATAAAAGTGAGGCTGGAGCGGGACGATGGAGTGCAAATGTGTAAGTGGCGAATAAGAACTCGGGAAGGTCTATGCAGTCGCATCCAAACCCACATCCATTCTACTGGATGCAGCAGATGGCGCACGGTTAATTATCCTCTGAGGTGGCCAGATCATAAGAAATTTGGTGGAAGAGAAATTAATTGTACTGCATGAGCAGGATACTGTCAGGTTGCCTACGACTAAACAAGAGAACGATTAGGGTTCTCAGCCAAAGCCTTTGGTAAATTCCTTACCGCAATGTAGCGGGTTTGGCTTCACGCTACAAGGAGGCCGTTTTAAGAACTAAGGTGCCACTTCATATAAGCCCCAACCTGGGGGACCAGGAGGCTGAGTTTGTCTGGCTTCTAACCATTGACCAACCTGGTGTGAGTGACTCTGAAGGTGCAAGAAAGCACCACCCAGCATAGCTCAATGGATCGCTGAGGCACACAAACCACTGCACCACGGTAGGGTCCATCTAAAATCAACTTCTTCTCCATTGTCAGCTGACTCGGTCTAACTACTGAGTGCAATTGGTAAGTTCGGTTGCATGACGACTGTCTAGGAAACCGCGCTGCTCAGGCATGATGCAGTTTTCCATATAGCACACCAGTGCGTTGGCAACTATTGATTGTATGACCTTAGAAAGTATGGGAAGAGGGATAATAAGCGATAGTTGCAGTGATCAGTGCTGCTTCCACCTTTGTGAATTGTAGTTATTATTCCAAGCTTTTACATGACGGGAACTTGGTTCTGGTCTAAGCAGCGGTAGAAAAACAGAGCCAAAGTTCCTATGAGTTTTCTTGCTGCTGCTTCCAGTGCCTCTGGACGAAGAGTGCTGACAGCTGGCGAGCTGTGTTTGCATTGAGACGTCAACTTTTGCAATACAGCGTCTGCTGTATAAATGATGTAGAAATATGCCGGCGATGGAAGGAAAGCAATTATTTGCGCTCCAAACTGATCATTTTGCTTTAGCTTCAGTACTTAAAATATGCACATGGCTTTAGCTGCTGTGCACGCAATATACATGTATTTCCCACTACGTTGCATTTAACGTAACAGGTAGGATAACATAAAAACTAATGAATCCGTTAACGCCTAGTATATAGTTCTAGTTTCAGCATTTCGGCTTTTAACACAAACATCTTTTGTGTATTTGCTAGAAAAGTGTAAGTACGTTTTAGTTACATTTTCTTTTTACCGAGTGGCCTGATTAACCACCCACTGATCAGAAATATGACACTCAAATTAGGATGACGGTAAGTTAATCAGATATCTGGTTGAGCTTAGCTTTGACCGTGAAACATATCATATTTGCGCAATTCTACCAATAACAACAAAAGTAACTATTTAAATCCTAACCGGTTTGTAAAAATTCTGCTGCTGGGTTATTTGCTGCATAGAATGTTGCGGCTATAAACTTGACTGTTTGCCATGCGTCTGCGATAGCTAATACTTGTATTCAGAACAACAATCAGTAAAGCACTGCTGGTTGTGCATATGAACTAACTGCGCGTTTCACTTCAGACGGCTTAAATTTACGAGGATACTAGTATTGTAAGCATTCTAGTCGTGATAACTCCTTATTATGTAAAAGAACACCTATGTTCGTTGCATTTACATTCAAACACAGGGCCCAAAGTTGGCTTGAAGCAAATACATGATGCAGAGATAACTAAGGAGTATTTGAACGTCTTCCTAGAAAGTGAGT
Organism: Dicrocoelium dendriticum; assembly: GCA_944474145.2. Taxonomy (NCBI): domain Eukaryota; kingdom Metazoa; phylum Platyhelminthes; class Trematoda; order Plagiorchiida; family Dicrocoeliidae; genus Dicrocoelium; species Dicrocoelium dendriticum. The sequence goes on from OX104066.1 coordinate 10,883,511, forward strand.
TCATGCACGCATGAATTCATAAACACTACGTTACAATTTGATCGCGTGACCAAATCAGGGAAATTCGTGGAATCATAATTTTGGAAAATATTTGCGCAAACTTTCTCTATTTACGTGTTTGTTTTTATGTACCATTGTGAATTTTTTTGCGTTTACAATCATTTTGAATCCTAGCAATTTTACGTGTACTCCTGTGAGCAGAAATCGAGTAGGAGCCTATATAACAAAGCTTCCGAACGATGGAAGAAAATATATTTACTATTTGTAAATGGTAAAACCCCGCGAGCATCTGATAAAAAAGGATCTTGTACGTTATGATATATTTTGTCCAAAATATTGCTGCGCACTATCTTTAAAACTAAAGAAACTGACTGGACTCTTCGACGAGTAAGCAGGATGAAAAGGGCGGAATACGAAGATAAAACGAGATGGAAAAGTGACCTCCAGCAGGCTTTGTTGAAGGCATCCTGGGACGAGAGGACATGGAATAGAAGAGATAAACAAATTAGGATTCTGCGTCAGCTATCAGTCGGCAAGTTAAGGAACTATATCTGAAAATTCAGAATTGATAACACATATATCTCGTGTCTGTCTACAACCCAAAATGTCATTGTACACTTTGCTTTTTGGAGATGTGTTATCCTCGACCATTGGAGATTTTTATTTGCTGCATTCCACGCCAAACAAGAATGACAGGATTGTGAATAACATAGTGTTGAATATTTCCCTACATTTCTTTCCAACCTCTGAAATGTGATGGCAAAAGGAGTTCATTGAGGCATACACAGATTTGTAACAGGAAATAATAAGTAATCACTTAACTATGAACGTGTATCTACTCAAAAACAACAACCACGTTTTCACTAATGGAATAGATGTAATATGAGGGCAATAATAGATATTTTTCCTGAGTCGCCAAGATTTGTGAATGGGGTTTGAACACGCAGTACACGAGTTGGAGATCTGTTCAGCACTACACAGGAATACATACTGCATTATTTGAGAAAGAGAATTTGCATGTCAAAATATTAAGCACCAAACTCCCGCCGCCGTCCGGTCTAATACCACCATAAATGCTTTATAAAACAGATAGATTCGTTTCAAACCTGCAGGCAAATATTTAGTACTTAACCACAGCACTTGCTGAATTATTGCGGGATTGCATTGGCTTTGTTTACAAATACGCGTGTTACTTTCACATACAGTTGCGTTGTAACTTAAGCCAGTATCAGATAAAGGAACGTAGAAGAGTACGGAAGCCATGGATGATAAAACGGAATATGGCATGCTTAGTTTCTGCTTCCCAGTTGTTGAGATATGCAGTGGTTGGCAAACTGCCTCTGCTTTTCTGAAAACTATAATGGATTGTAAGATGACGTTACTAGATGCTACTAACGGTCTACATTGTATTTGCTGATTGTATCTGCTGTTTTAGTTTCATGTTAAAACTGGATGAGTAATGTTGATTTTATGATATCGCGCGGAGCAAAACTGTTAGTACCTAATTGACGATACATCGTGCAATGCAACCAAAAGTAATAGGTATTAACACCGTAGTACTGCCACACAAAATGCCTTCACTTCTGTCACGTTCCCAGTGTCATGCTGGTAAATGCAAACCTTACATTCCATCCAGGGTGCAATTAAGAGCGTGTGTCGAAATTAAAGACTGACGGTGGGTGTTTCAAAATCAGAAAATCAACTGCGATAATGTCACATGCATTTTCAACAGCTTTCGTATCTTACTTACGACGTACGATTGATTTGAGGCCATAATACATTGCGTAATATACAGCCATATGGTGAGCCATACCCATGTGAATGACCGAACGATAACTCTTCTCGAGTTTGTTATTATGTGCGGTATGTGATTTCATGATGTGCCCAAGGTATCATTGGAGTCCGCAGTAGACACCATCTACCTGCATAAGTTACCTTCGCTTTATATTTTTTCAAATCCAGTGCACCTGTTCCAAATAATCGATCACTACGCTTCGCCTATAAATTGGCAAATAGCTAGTATAATTATCTGATTGAACTACAGGAAAATTCAAATTTTGTTTTAACTAACCACATCAGCCTGGGGTTTCTAAATAATGAATGTATATATGCCCCAGTAAACATTCGAAAAGTGACCTCCCAACACAGGCTACTGTATCGTTCATTATCTTAAAATGCGGGCTAATTCCAGTGGGCACATCCCGCGTAAATTCAACTATCCGACTCACACGGTTCTCAACATAAGCATAACCATAGATGAGTCACAATACTTGCTTCAACAAAACTATCCTTGACGGAGGTATACATCAAGTGTAATCTAACCACGCCCAATTTGGTATTTGCCTGGTAGATTGCTTGAGTTCACCCAGTGTACCCATACACGTGCAAACATTGAAACTTATATTTTACTTCAGTGTGAAGTAAGAAACTAGACAGCGTGACCAAATCCGTCGTGGGGTTATGGCAATAAAGCAAGTGCCCAAGACGTTGCCTGGTTTTGCAATATTGTAAGTCAGAAAATATACAGGCACGTTTTTATAAGAAGCTATTTCACATAGAACGCAACATAAAACAACGCAAATGCATCCGTTTACCTTAGCAATACCCAAGGGATCTTACACAGCTCGCAGAAGAAGTAAAGGTTGTGCGAAATCATGTAACAATAAAATCATTGATTCGCGGGTAAATGCTCGCTAAAGGTTCTCCTTACCAAATAACCCTTCCGGTTACACCAACTGGTAATTATAACTAAATTCAAGGTATGCTAGAGTAAATACCAACCATCCTACCCAGAGGTATTAATAGATAAAAATGGGTAAATTTTACGCCGTGGCAAGAATCTGCTCGAACGAGCAGTCCGAGTAATCTGTGCGTGAATTTCAGGTTAGTGCTTAAACAACAGGAATAGAAAACAGATATCAACTGCTTTATCATCTCGAGAGCTTATGTCAGCTAATGTGGCTTGATATTTAAATCAAGTGGTGGTATCATGAAACTACATAAATGTAGTCTCATTCATGCAGGTCCGCATTTGACACCCATGGTGAAGTGGCACTAGCTGCTAACATCTTAAAGTCAGGGGGCGGAACCCGACAGGGGTGCAACACTGAGGAGACCAAGGTCACAATGCCGGCATCTGGTGCTTTTCCAGACTAGCCTTAGCCTGCTTATTGGGAGTGGCAATGATGAGTTGGCTGAATTAAATTTAAAATGGTTGACCTTACTCTGATGCTCACAACTTCTACGGGGAACAATTTTATCGTCAAATTCTTGCTAGTAAAATGAAATCAATAAAAACGTTGATGACATCAGGACAGGTGATGTCCCACCAACGGTTTGTAGACGAAATGTGTTGTTGTACATCCCATAACACAGACTGTGGTGCTGACCGCGCAATTTGTGCGAAACTACTTATACCATAGGTCATTCCTTGTCATTCGCGAGACACGTTAACCAACCTGGTTCAATGCTGTTTATCACTGGTGGCGTTTATTCCAGTGGAACCAAAAATTACCCTTGTGAGACAATACCAAATTTTCATGGATATAAGCTACGAAGTAACATAAGCGCATTATGGAATTCAGTGATTTTCTCACTTGTACCTGCGACTAGTTTCTGTTGGTTGCTACCACTGCAGGTATAAATGCTAATAACTAGATGACTACCAAACCGAGCGCTACATAAACACATACCATTGTCGGTACACTATATTTGCCTTCGCAGAGTGCATTTACGCCATACTTTGACACTGCTTGGATATTGGATTCCTGTAAGGAATTCTGTAACTTTCATCTCAGAATTACAGCTAACAATAATTTTGTTGTACACTCTACGTCCCACTGACAAGGTGCGTCGTCCAATGTTTCGTATGCACCCATAACGATCGCCATGAGGCTGGACCTTACCGTGGTGCGATGGATGGTGTTCCTCAGCGTTCCAGTGAGCTTTGCTGGGTGGTGCGTTTGCACCTTCATAGTCACTCATACCAGATTGATCAATGGTTAGAGGCCAGACAAACTCAGCCTCCTGGTCATCCAGGTTTGGGGTGTGAATGAGGGTTGCAACCTATTCCTTAAAACGGACTCCTTGTAGCGCGAAGCCAAACCCACTACCATGCGGTAAGGTTTTTCACCAAAGGCTTTGTTTGAGAACCCTAATCGTTTTCCTATCTAGGCTTGGGTAACCTGACAGTAACTTGCCCACGCAATACTATGAATCATTCGTCATACCATTTCCTGATGCTCTGGCCATCGCAGAGGATAATTAACCGTGCCCTATCTGCTGCATCGGTCAGGGTGGATAGGGGTATGGATACTACTGCTCAAGCCTTCCAGTCTCCTTATTCCTCTTCTTACGCATAATCAATCTTACTGTCCCGTTTCAACTTCACTTGTATCCCACCAGTTTTCAATCCCCCATCCTTGGCCTTCCTCCAACAAGCTTTGTTAGGCTTTCATCATATAATTTCAGCTCACATGTTAATGTGGAGTGTCACTCCTCTCTTGTCGACAAGCCCATGTCCAAGCAAGCGGCCCATTCCAGTTCATCGGCTTCCGTTTGATGCCCCCGATCCTCCTTCAGGTTGGCATGCCTCAATGTACGCACATTGCTTCAGATCGGGCAGCAGGCAGCACTTGTTCGAACATAAGAAACCCTCTCGATCTATGTCTGCTGCTTATCAGAGACCAGCCTGCAAGACTCAAGCTTTGTGCTCACTCTGCGATCCCCTTAACTTGACTCAAGCAGTATTTCTCATTACGCCTATCCGGTGACAATGCAGCTTCGAGCACCGGCCAAGATGGTTTTGTATTGCCCTGGGTCGCCGGGCTGAAGCTGCTATTGTTAATTGGATTCTAATCAGAAGCCGGATGTGTTGAGTCCGATTGGCTGGCTCGTACAAAGCTTCGAAGTCGCGCAGGACTAATAGGTGCCTATTAATCATCGCTGCCTTTGCGCACACATATTGTAGCGATGATTCGGTAAAGAACGACATCTACTTTGAACTGACCCAGCTCCTTTGCCACGGAAATAGCGCGGATACTATTGCGCTGGCGGGGGATCTGAACTCACGAGTTGAAAGTTGTCCACTGATGAAATGCATCTGGGCGGTCAGCACGGTGTAGGCTACTAGCTTGATAACGGTGAGCGGTTATTTCATTTGTGGGAAGATACCGGCTTATTTCTTGCGAGCACTAATTTCCGACACAGCACCTGCCGGAAGGTGACTCGGCGCCAACCAGCCTCGAACCAGCCTTCGACAAAAATCGATCACATTGTAGTCAGTTATCGCTAGAGAGGCTGCAGCCAGAACGATCGCTCGATTTGGAGCGCATGTGTGGACACCGATCATGCACTTGTATGTGCTGACATGCGGATGCGTTTCAGCGGACGCCCACGACGACGCTGTGAGCGCATCGACAACAGTAAATTGACAAATCCAGCTGTTCTGAATGCGTATCGAGCTACGCTGACATGCGAGTTGAGTAAGCGCTCACTGGAGACAATTGATGGTCACAGGTCACATGTTCAGCAGACATCACTAGCAGCAGGCAAATCCTCATGTGGTAGGTCTAATAGCCAACGTGGTTATTGGGTCTCTTCGCGGTCTTCGGAAATTATCGACGCTCCCCGGCATATTCCGGCTGGAAGCGGACACAATGAAACTCGCAAAGTGCTCCGGGCTAGACTCCGTGCTAGCCTGAAGAGAGACCGCGAATCCTGGTGATCTCATCGTCACTAGCGATGGAATTGGCCGCTGCCCTTGGCAACTATCGCAAGTTCTTCCGTCTGATACGGGAAACGGGCAGCAGGTGACATGGTGTTAGTGTAACTGTATATGACGAGTGTGGATAGCCTGTCCACAGGTTGTCAGAACTTTTGAAGCGCTGGGCTTAGCAATTTGAAAGCCAGCAGTTTTTAAAACTGTTGGTAATTAATATCCGTTCTCAGTTGAATAAACCTGATATGATTTTACTCACTGAAACCAGGTGTCATGATTCTATGCCCAGCCAGCTGCTTTCTACCGAAGGTTATAAGCTTATTAGAAGTGATCGAAAACAAGGCAGAGGTGGTTGCATAATTTACTACTCACAGAACCTCACTGTGTCTGAGTTCACACTTCCACTTATATGCCCCACTATTGATTCCACTTGGTTACTCTTGTCCTTTGGTACTAAGCGAACTCTTGTAGGCTGTATATCCCGATCACCCGGGACCAGCTTCAGTGATGAGAACCAGTTGGTTGACATCCTCAATTACATATCGGAGCTTGGTTCCTTCGATGAAGTTGTAGGTGGAGATTTCAATCTATCAGATATCTGTTGGTCAAACTTAGTAACGAACGCGAAACATGCAGAATCCATAACGTCCGTCATCACTGGTGGTTGGGAGCAACATGTTCTCTTGGCTACCAGGGGAAAAATATATTAGACCTACTTTTTACCTCAGGCACCTCCCAGATAGCTACTGATGTAATTGACGGTCTCCATGGATGTGATTACAAAATACTCTGATGTAAACTTATAGCTGAGTCGTGGCATGTGAGGTCTGCAGTGGTTCCACACTTGCTGCAAAATGTAATTTGGGTAGATTTCACCGCTTTACTTAGGTCCAAAATTGGGACCATTTCTTTCTTTCGTCTGACATTAACGGAGCCTCTGATATCTTCTATGATAATGTGACTATATGCTTAAGCATACTTGCCTCCTGTGATAATAGGATAGCCTCTTCTAAGTACGCTAACAACGCAAACGATAAGCGGAAAATATGAGTGCTAATTCTAACATATGAATGTACTCACGACTTCAGCATATTACTGAGACTCAAACGCCTTGTTATAGAGATGGACATGAAACATCGAACTCGTCTCATGTAGGAAGAACGACGGGCTGTAAATAGTAGTAATAAAAGTCAACTGGTGACTGCATTACTGAGGAAAAGGAGAGGTGGCAAAACTGGCCTACCCTCCCACATCGTCATGCCTGAAGTTGATTGCATATATTCCCCAATCGCCATGGTGGAAGCCTTTAACTCATACTTTGCTAGATCCTTTAATGTTGAAAAAGAAACCCTGGATTTGCCTACCTCGTTTCACTTCTCTGAACAAGTCCCAGCGATCGAGCTTAGTGTTGCTACGATAAAACGTATGATTACTTGTCTACGACCATCCTACAGACCAGGCCCCGATGGGGTCTCTTCTGCTTTAATCAAACACGGTGGAGATGATATCCCTCTTATAGTATTAAATATCTTCTCTTTGTCTCTCCAGTCTGGTCAATACCTCGAACGTTGGAAAACGGCTACGGTCATACCGAGACATAAGTCCGGGTCGAAAATTGACATCCGGAACTACCGCCCCATTAGTCACACAGCCATTCTCTCACGCATGCTAGCGAGAATTGTTAAGGAACATTTGGTTTCGTTCCTAATATCGCACAAACTTCTCTCAGCTTCACAGCATGGCTTTCTGAAGTCTCGCTCGTGTGTTACCTGTCAAGTTGACTTCCTTAACCATCTAACTGAAGCAATTGACTCAGGTCTTCAGTGCATTGTTATCTTCCTCGACATGCAAAAGTCTTTTGACAGAGTCCCACACAAAAAGCTGTTATGTAAATTAAGTAAGTACGGTGTTACAAATCCGCTTTACTCTTGGATCCAATCTTACCTAGTAGGACGGTCGCAAGTTGTGGATATCAATGGTTATATCTCTTCACCTCGTCCAGTTACCAGTGGAGTGGTACAAGGCAGTGTGTTAGTCCCGTTACTCTTCCTACTGTATATAAATGACCTGGTTTCTGTTATACAATTTGGGAAGCCTTATTTGTTTGCTGATAATTTAAAGTTGGTTTACACGTTCCCAGGTTCTCAGCGTACCGCTGACGTTAACAATATCCAAATTCACTTGAAAGCCATTGAGAGATGGGCTGATATGTGGCAGATGACATTTGCAACATCGAAGTGTAGTATTCTATCGTATGGATGTCAGATATCAGCAGAAGTGTTCAGGCTTTATGATGTAGTCATCCCCATCAGCCAGTCTGTTCGTGACTTAGGTTTAAGATCTTCTAGTTCGTTAAACTTTTGCAGACATACAAATCAAATAGTGAAAAAGGCTAAGCAGTCGGTCGGGCTCATATGCCACCTGCTAACCTTGAAAGAAACCAGACTAATTGCTTACAAAATCAGTATCTGGCCTTTGCTTGAATATTGTTGTGCTGTGTTCAGTAACTTGCGAAAGGCTGACTTGAGAGCCATTGAAAACGTCCTTTACGAGGCAACTTTTTTGGCTGTTCAACCGCTCTTTCATACCGAGATAGGTGCAAGCAAATGAATCTTGAACCTCTGTGGTTACGAAGAATGCAACTAAATCTGTGCTTCCTCCACAAACTCGCGTGGCGGAAAGCATATATTGGAACCTATCAATTGCACTTTCGGGAAAACACCACTTATGAACTGCGAGATAACGAATGCGTATCCTATTTACCTAAATTCAAGAGCAATCTAAGGAGAAATTTCTATCTTCTTATATATGGCTACATTTGGAATAAGCTGCCAAAAGAGATTAGATGTATTGAACATTTCTGCATGTTTAAGAAAATGATAAAGGCTTATCTGTCAACGGACAGAGCGAAATGGATCTTAAACATTCAACGTGATGATGAAAAGCTGTATGAAGAAGGGCCAGATCATGTGTGATACCGGAGAGCATCAACTCTACTCCACCAGAGAAAACTTGATCAGCTAGGATGAGCTGCTACAAACCGCTTCTTATGTTATTCCTTAACGCTACCTTCCATGCGGTTTTACTCCCTTTAAACTTAATTCATATCAACCGTCTTCTGTTTAAAACCGAGAGCAAAATTATTTACTGGTGTGACGTCGGGAACTAATTTCGTAACTTTCCGCACAAATTGATTAAATCGTAATATTGCTCTGCGATCCCTTTCGCTACATTTGTTCTCCAGTGCTAATCATTTCCCCTTCTTTTCTGAAGTTAACAGCCCAGAAACATATACTTGAATTCGCTGTTGGCAACAACTGATTCCTTATGCGAATTTTGCCTATGGACAACTCGTACAGTCATCTGTCTCCGGCTGTCACGCTACACAATTTATCGTATGATCGGCTCGATCGATTTCTACGCCGATGTACAAAACATACCTGCCTATTTTTTACACTAACGATATAGTTTTCACATAATTCGTCTTTTCTATATTCTCCCTTATGTCATAGTTGGCCACGACTGGACTGATTTCCTGTGGTGACGGATTACAGCTTCCAGATTATAAAAGGCGTTACCTATGCAAGGCAAATTGTCACCAACTGACTGGCGTATAAAAAAGTGCCATAATAGAATGATCCGCATGACGGACTGGGCTGAGCCTTCATGGCCCATAATACATGTTCAAAAGCAGCTCTAAAATGAACAAAACATATGATATACAGGTGATGGCTCATATGCTACTATGCCACACCGGCACACGGCCAGTTATTGCATGGAAGTGCGAGCGAAACCTTTCGAGGGAACACCTTGCATGGAAGCAGGTCCCCTGGGGATGGTTCCACGAGTGGCCGTATTACTTTAACTGGACATCTGTTTAACTCTGTTTATGTTATTGTTCCTGGTTTTAATTTCTTTAATGCCTTAATCATGCCAATTAGTTAAGTAGTTGTTTTGGATCCATTGTAAAAAGCGTGAACAAATTGATTATTTTTTTGCGATCCTGTTGTACACATTGATCAGACCACATAATTGGACTGCACCTCGAATCACCCAAGAATATACCATTTATTTAATTTAATGGGCTAGAGTTTTTCGATTCTTCGTCGGCCATTAATTACCCTGCTCCGTAGGCTGTCTCTTTGGATCCAACCTCTCGCTCAGAAGTGGAACGTGAGATCGAAATGTTGAAGTTGAACAAAGCCGCGAGACCAGCTGATCTTCCTCCAGCCTTCTTCAAATTCGGAGACTCTACTCTTGTTGATGCTTTACATGAAATAATAGTAAAACTGTGGGAGCTGGAGACTGTCCCTACCGACTGGAGCCGCTCCGTTATTGTTCACATCTTCAAAGGAGGCTCGCGTTCGGAATGCGGCAACCACAGAGGAATCAGTCTAATCACTATCGTCTCTAAATTACTTGCCTCCATAATCATTCACAGACTGACTGGCGCTCGTGAAATATAGATGCGTGGGGAGCAAGCCGAGTTTCGTCGGGGTCGCGGCTGCATCGACCACATTTCCAACCTGCGTCAGTTGTTGAAGCACAGCCACACATATTGGCGGCCCACTGTAGTCGTGTTTCGCAACATCAAAGTAGCCTTAGATTCGGTTGATCGATGTGCCATTTGGAAGTATCTGCTCAGGAAATGTGTGCCCGAGATATATGTAAAAATTATCCAAGCATTATACGTGGGTAGCATAGGCAGAGTGAGGGTTTATTGCAAGCTGTCGCCACTCTTCAACATCTTCAGCGGTGTGAGACAAGGAATCCTGCTGTCACCTTTCGTCTTCTACTTCGTCATCGACGAAGTCTGGGAGGTTGCTTTTACAGGACATGACTTGGAAGGTGTGGAGTTACTCCCAGGAGAACGACTACTTGACTTGGATTATGCTGACGACATTGCCCTCATCCGTGGTAGCTCCTAGAATTGCCAAGCCACGCTGGACAGATTAGCACTGGCTGTCAGCCGCTTCGGGCTTTGCTTTGCACCATCGAAATGCAAAGCATTCCTCCAAGATTGGCAGGGATCGCCTCCTGCGCTGACCCATGTTGGGGATCAGCAAGAAGTCGTTCTGAAATGCAACTACCTGGGAAGTTTTATCAGTGCTCTTAGGATCATAGACGAGATCAGGAACCGTATTGCAACAGCTCGAAATGCTTTTGCTAACTTTCGGTGTCTATGGCGGCGGCGCGACATTACTCTCGCCCTGAAGGGTAGAGTGTACAATGCAGCGGTAGGTTCGACCCTACTGTACGGTTGGAAAGCCTGGCCCCTAAAATCGGCGGACATGAAGAGGCTAGTTACATCCGACCACCAGTGCCTTCGCAGTCTGGCTCACATCTAATGGGAACACCGCGTGCTTAACGAAATTGTTCGACGCCTTGTTTATGGCACAGAAAATGGAACTGAACCGCTCAGCACCGTCATTTCACGCACCAAGCTCCAATGGCTGGTCCACGTGTTGCACATGCTAGCCCACCGACTCCCGCGACGTGCCTTGTTTGTGCGCTGGGGGGATGGATAGAAGAAGAGGGGGGGTTTCCACTCGATTACTTGGTCGAGAGTAATGAAGTCCCTCACTTCGATGCTAGCCTCGTTTGGAGCGTTAAGTCCCCCTGGTTGGGGTCCAAAAGACGGTGAACACGTTTGGCTGGATATACTTGCTGACGTGGTAAGGAGCCGACCTCAGTGACGTTCCTGCCGTGAGTTTCTTTATCCCTTCCTATCCTTTTTATCCTCCCCTGCACCAATGATCTCATTTCGTAGCGTAAAACATAATAATTTTTCTGTTTGCCTAGTAGATGGCTGGTAGCTTACCGGAACGTTGCTTATTCGTTTCTGTAAGTTCAGCTGGCATGCAACTGTTGTATTTCTTTTCCTTTTCCTTTTTTGTATTGCATCACATTAGCTCTGTTTCCCACCTCTAGCTGACGTGTATAATGATGATGATGAATGACGCACCCGTAAGGTTTCATTCCTGCCTGCTTCGTGAGCTGTTGAGACGCTCCGGGATACTTACATGCCTTGTGGGCAGCATGGCTTGTTGATAACGGCTAACATACCTTTTGCTTCACTGCAATCTACCGGTTTACCAGTTGATCCGGAAATGGATCAAATATTTATGGCAGGAAGATAGAGACAAATACAATTATTGTTAAAATGTGTCGATACAGGCGGAGTGGTTTAAATGTGGCAAAAAGCGAAAGTATTATATTTTCAGTTAATTTTCATTAAATGTTATTCTCAAGTTTGCTGGTGTCATTAAGTACTTACCCAAATGGATCTAAAAGTTACGTAAAACAGAGGGTTTATGAGATCGTTACACGCCTTTGAATCTGAGTATTCAATAATACCTCCTACATCTTGAACAGCAACACGGAAAAGTCTGAAGCGATCCAGTTAGTTTATACTGAACATGTACATAGTATATGTAATGGTTTACAAAATGATGAGCACAAGTGGATCATCAGTTCATTGCATTACATCTCAACTGGTTAGTACATCTGGATTAGCTATGCAACTTTCGATATCTGCGGCAACTCACAAGTATGTCCAACACAGTGATGAGTGAAGCGCTCGCAGCGATATGCTATGAATGTCCGTAATGGCACATGTCTCATTGCTCATGAATGATAATGTCGTACATCAAACTATGTATCGTGATTTGCAACTGCATCCCAAGAGATCCGAAGGGGCGAATGGGGTCGCAGGAACGGTATCTGAAACCGTGTCAGCAAAGCACATGCATCACTGAACGGGCATAGCGGCACAATCAATAAGCTGATACACTGGTAGTCAAGGAAAACTCAATAATCGTAGCCACCGAGAATTTGTGGCTACTGTATTCGGCTTCGCTTGAAACATCACACAACAACTACAAAATCTAGGTTAAACTTCTCATCGATCTGATATTTCTATGTACTGATCAGTGCCAAAGCTTCGTAATTTCCAGCCTGTTTGTCTGTGACGAAAGTTCAGGTAACATTCAAAATGAGCTCCTGAATTAGCAAACTTTTGCTGGCCAGTTGGCTCTTACTGTTTCAAACAGAAGCAACAAATTTAGCTAAAAAATTCGAAAATGTTGGAATGTTTAATAGTTGGGCGATCTAAGCCCAAATGCAACAAATATTAATGGGTATCTGTAGATCTCTTAACGATGGCCTGCTCTTAGTGTTCTATTTTGTTTTGGTTGCCTCATTATACGGTAGTGCTTTTTCAGACCCTAATTTGGGTAACTTAGGAGAGATTTACAAGCATAGCTAAGGCACTAAGCAGAAAGGACAAAAGAAGTAGCTTTTCCGCGGCATTTTAACCGACTATAGCGTGTGACGATTTTAAACGGATGGCCAATCAGTTTTGTGTTGTAGATAAGTTTGCTTTCAATTGTTTTACCCGCATATAGTTAACTATAAGAAGCAATAGAAAACTAGGATATCACACAGCATTGCGACAGTTGTGACCAGAAAACGCCTATGAAATTCGGAACAAAATTTTGTGTAGGTGAAGCAGGCACTTAACAATGTACTTGCTTGTTCGTTGTGGTCCACCAAGTGCAGCGAGGTCATGAGTTCAGCTGAAAAGCTAGACTTGCAACATTTAATACACTAGACCTTTTATAAAACGACGGTAGGATTTTATTTCTAGCAATTATGAGCTTACAGGCATTATTAAAATTGTGTGTACCGAAAAATATAGAGTTGTGACGACTGCATTTCTGTAGACTGCGTCTGAAGCAGTAAACACAGATGTGTATGAATTGCTGCCATTGTTAATTCTGATATTTATCGTGTATCAGGGATATCAAACAGGTAGCGACGAAAATCGGTTAACGCAGTCTGTCTACTGAGTGCATCAAAGCACAAAACCTACATCAGCCTGTGTGGATCAACTACCCAGGAGACTAATGTCCACGGGACACTTAATTACACTAGTTGGTTAGAGAGTCCACTTAAATAAGCATTATTTGCTTCCAAATATGGGCCTGCAGAGCAGCCAAAAAGAAACTAATTGATACGAACATAACGAAGAAAACAGAGAAGGAAACATTAGCGTGTGTGTCTGCGATGGTACCTGTGCTAAATTGATATCTATCTTAAACCAGAGTTTTGAATAGTTGTTTTAGTGTACTCTGTTTTCGTGTGCACATATAACACACTGATGTGTGTCGAATTCTAAGATGTTAGTAGGTCTGGATTATTTGTACATTTGGGATTGAATACGCTGTGTCATATTTTGCGTTAATTGTATATGCATTTTATGGCGATTAGTATTGCGATAAATCCGTTTCTGCACAAATGGGATGCTACACGTATCCTTCAGTTTTGATTCGTGAATTACTTCGTATGCCTATAAATTAGTGGAAGAAACCCATATTATCTGCTTTTATTAATCTTAACCATATACTAAAATGATTCAAACGCTGTTTTGGAAAATAGAGGGAAAGTTTTAACATGAAAGATTCCAACAAAAATTTGCACAATTTCGGTTACGTAGTTTAAGCGATGCAATATGCAAGTCTTTCGCTTCTGCCTGGTAAGGCGTATGTATATGAAGAGGTTACTACTGTAAAGCATTTGCTTCCCATATCAACCTTTTTGCATTAAATGTTCGGATGGGATGTAATTCACAACGGTACCCAATGTGGACACAATTGATCCTCTAGAATATATATATATATATAATCTAAGTCGGTACTGTGGCTAAACGTATTGCGCTGGAGAACAATGAACAAAAGGCGTTACTTTAAAGTCCCGTTGGAAAGTTTGGTGAGGATATCAACATAACAATAATGATGATAAGGATAGTAAAATAGTTAATAATTTAAATATGAAAATAAGGACTTATCGTTTGCTTCGATGCAGTCCTGCGATCCTCTTAGATTCACAGCATCCACAGTTAACCACTAATAATTCCACGGTGAACTACAGGTGTAGGATAAAGACGTAGTGTTAAGTAACAAAGTGTAAGTGGATGAGTGCATCGTCCAATCGTCTTTTAAGTACTGTTAGTGTCGGCGAAGAGACGACCGATTTTGGGAGAGCATTCCACGGGTGACAGACACGGATGGAAAAGAAATTTCTGCTACACTCCAGACGACTGTATTGTTCTGCGATTTTTAATTAGTGGCCTCTCAGGTTTGTATTGTTGCTGAGTCGTAGTAAAGAGCGGCACACATGATGTGGTTCTCGCAGAATCAAGTATGCTGTAATAAGGTCGCCTCGAAATCTGCGATAGCTTCCACCCAACAATCCCAGTCGTTGCAGCCTCTCCTGGTAGGAAAGAGTGCGCAGTTTAATTACCTTCTTAGATGTCCGAGGTTGTGACTGCTCCAGGGCATTAAGATCGTGTTTCAGCTGTAGATGCCAGGTTTGAGTTGCGTATGCGACATGGGGGCGAACATACAAACCGAGCATTTATCGAAATATGGAGCTGTTTATTCGTCCAAACGACTGTCGCAACAGCCGGACGTGATGGTTCCCGGTCTTCGAGGGCTTTTCGGGTTACCTAGAGCAACCCAAGTACTCTTGAAACAGGACAATCAAGTCACGATCGAAAAGTGATTTTTGCAGTATAGTTGTTCCAAACCGGTATGAGTAGCTGTTATGATGTCGGATGGAAATCATCTTGCATTTACTGACGTTGCAAAGCAACACGTTTTGGGTCGACTATTGATAAACCGTATCTAAATCACTCTGAAGCACATGTTACTCGGCTTTCTCCTGGATCCTGCGCCAGATCGAGATATCGTCGGCAAACATTCGAGGGTTTGAAGCGATTCCGAGTGCAAGGTCATTAATAAAAACCAAAAACAAACGTGGACCTAGAACTTAGACTTGTGGCACACATAGCTCAACTCATATGGGGTTGGATAAAGGGCTCTGAACACTGAACACCAATTGACGTTGAAGTAGAAAGATGGCGATCCAGCTTAAAACAGGGTCGCCGATCCCGTAATGCTGCAGCTCGGCGTTGGCTGCAGGCTGTGTGATGTGGACTACAAAGCGACAGTGGGCGCACTGCGGCACCACAATCGCAAAAAGGTGAAAGCTGCTGCCGAGGAGACCATCTGGCGCGCAAGCTCTAAGCGACCTGATTGGTTTGATGAAAACATTGCGAAGAATGGCGAATTGGTTTCCGAGAAAAATGCAGCATTTGCTGCACATATGGCAGACCCCAGTGACTTGGGGAACAAGAGTCAACTTCGCAAACTTCGACGTCGACTGACCCGAGAGCTCCGTCGCATTAAAAATGCATGGTGGACGGAGAAGGAGAAGAAGATGGAATGCTAAGCCGAACGCTGTCAACACAATGAATTATTTGACTCCTTGAAGGCGGTGTATGGACCGAGATTGGAGAGGCTGTGGTCGATGATCAATGGTAGTTCAGGCCTTACCTGCACACAGACTGCAGACGTAATGCAGATCTGGAGGAAACACTTTGACTGTTTTTTAAACAACCGTTCAGAGATTGACTGGTTTTTATTGAACGGCCTCAAGCAGCATGATGTGAAGACGAGTTTTGCGAACAGGCCGACACTGGATGAGATGCAGAGAGCATTTGCTCAGCTGCGGAACGGCAAATGTGCTTAGGCGGACGAGATACCGCCTGAGGTATTGAAACAGAGCGGACCCGCGTTGTTGGCTGCGTTGCATTACTTTGTGCGACGTGTATGGATTGAGCAGTAGGTGCTTCTTGAGCTAATAAATGCCCTTGTGCTACCACTGTTCAAGTGCAAAGGGAGCAAACAATGTTGCACGCATTCTCGTGGCATCAACTTGCTGCGCTGTGTGGGCAAGGTGAATGCCTGCATCCTGCTCAACCGCCACGTCAGTCAGGCTGGGGAACCAAAAGTGGCGGAAGAGCAGTTTGGATTCCGTTCGGGTCGCAGCACTTGAGATATGATGTTCGCGGCTCGTCAGTTGCAGAAGACGTGCAGAGAAAGTCACCAGCCGTTTTACTCGCTTTTTGTAGTTTTCATCAAGACACTTGATACGGTGAACCGCAAGGCATTGTGGCTGGTGTTGGGTAAGTTTGGTTGCCCGCCTAAGTTTGCAAGTTTAATTGAATGTCTGCAGAGTGGGACGCGAGCGAGGGTGCAGCTGAGTAAAGAGGCCTCGGATGACTTTGCAGTTGTCACTGGTTTGAAGCATGGCTGTGTCATAGCTCCTGCCCTGTTTAATATATATCTTCATGCAACGATGTCTTGTACTTTTCATGCAGCTTTTGTTTACGCATGTTTGCTTCTTGCTTAGCTTTGCATCTTGTAGAAGAGACTGCGTTGGTCCAGCGGATCGAACGTTTGTGTGAAGCTAACTTCAAATAGAGCAAAACGGATTTACTTCATCTAGCACTGGTTAGAAGCAAATTTATATTGTGGGACATAATTCCGTAAACCCTTTACATTATTCACCTTATGACTTTGTTAATCTCAAAGTAACGTATGAGCGCTTCTACATCAATAAATTACCTTGTTTTTTGCAACAACATGGAGGTAATTGGGCAACTTTTTAAATCTTCGCGGGATTCCTGCTCTAATAAATACGCATGACTACTATTTAGATCCACATGTTTGGAACCTGGATTTTATCAGGTCATATAAAATTAATCAAAATAACGTCACCGCGAAGTTCTTGGTGACTATTACTATTCAACATCATTTCTGTCCTCTATGCCATGACACTTTGGGGGTCATAGTCAATTGTTAATGCATCACATTTAAGCCGTAAGCGATAAGTCGCTTAAAGCTTGTTTAGCGGCGCGCGGTATAAAAAACAGATAAGATGATGGGTCAAAAGTGAATGTGCGAATCAAAGACCGCGGAAGAGCTTTGGCATCCCTTTCGTTAGTAGCACCGGACCATTAACAGCAAGTTTAACTGAGATTTTGCGCAGCAATTATGGTGTTCGTTTAATTACATTTGAGGAGTCATGTTGAATCGCAACGATACATCGGCTTTGTTCTGGGGTTTTACTTCACGGAACAAACGGACGCTTAGGTTCCGTCGAGCTTTTGTACCACGGAATTGCACACTCTTGCTTGCGTTAGAAACGAGCCAGGCGGAGTTTCTAGATTTTATGCAATGTAAATTCCACCTCCTCATAAAGTACGTTGTTTACGTCTTGGGATACCTTGGTTTCTCTTGCATTTGTCATTAAACCGGAAGGCTGCTTTAAACCAAGTCAAGTCAAACCAAGCTTTATGTATCCAAATTAGTGCATAATAATTAGTTTGCAATATCGAATACTGATTAGGCTAAAAAGAAATTTTGGAACCTTAAACGCGTACGAAGGAAATAAGGACACGTTGTACAGGTGTCATTTGAGTAAACGGTCTGTATCAACAAGTATCAATCAAACACTTCCGGATAGAATAATCTAAAGCTGACCTTCCTAAATGTGTTATTATGCCGTCTATAGAATGGATCCACTGAAAGAAGTGGATTCCGAAAACTGATGTGGGTAGGTCAGTACTACCACTATCTCAGCTGTGGGACACTGGGCTACAAGGGAAACTTATTCCGACATTTCTTTTGTCGCATCACGGCCATCTGCAGCCATGAGACGATGGACAGTGAAAAGCAGTTTAATCTTAGCACGTTACAGGAAACGGATATCTTCCACTTCGTTAAAAAGCCCTCCACACTGCCACATTTTACCAATGCTGTCACTACAGTACCGTAAAAGGACGTATTCGTTACAGTTCTTTTTAAAGAGGACATTGATTTTGACCTTTTGAGCAGAAAACTGTCAACTGCAATGGCTCAGACATTCTCAGCAGCCGACTCTAAATTTTTGCCGAAACAAGACCGCTGATTTCTCAGCGCCTGTAGGATAGACGTCTGGTCCGGTGCTAATCTTTCATGCTATATGAATGTACTTGCACCTGTGGGGCATGGCACCCCAGTCACACTACCAGGCTTCTGTCTAATAGGATCGCTGAATACTGCCCGGCTTCTTTATGAGAAGGCAACTTAACGAACATAAACAGTTCGATACTTGAGCATTTGGTTGACACAAGACTCCAGACTCAGGCAAATGACTTATTCAAAGTACTATATAATATCTCGAAACGATAATCTAACGGACTTAATGATCGTTGTTACTAACAGCTGAGGCCATTGTAATCAAGGTTTTGAAATCAGAACGCTGCAAACAATGGACACTGGTGCAAACCTTGGCCTACCATAGCCATGAACGCATTCCAATGAGAGATTCTCACTACAAACATTACAGACGACCAACATTTGTCACCGCTGATTTATCTGCCCTCATCTATTGTGTGTTTGTCCGGGCGGCATACTTCGACTGACTAGGACATTGATCGGTGGCCAGCCATACCAAGCCAATAAATTGTGTGGATTTCTCGGTTCCTTCCAATTTAGACTTAGCTTTCATTAGTCAATAGGTTCTCTAATTTCGCTCTGTAATTGTAAATTCCTGTTGGGGTTTACGGAAAAGAATGTTCTTCGCACAATTGTGATTTCCCGATTTTTCATAGGGTTTTATTGGTCTTAAACTCTTGAAAGACAGATGTAGATTGTTTAATAGAAGAAGCAAAGAATGCTGTTGCATGACGGTTATTGGCTCCCATTAGAAAACACCTAGTTGTCTTTATGCCAGTATGTTGCACTTTTGCGTCAAAACAGCGATACAGATAACGGTAAATAGGTTTCACCCCAAGTGCAAAGCTATACGCAATAAACCCTGTAGTTGTTTTTATTTACTTAAATTTAGGTAGGCGCATTTGGGGTGGAGTATCTTAAGCAGAAGTGCTGCATTCTAATGCATTTTTGGCATTTAGACGCACATTGGCAGCTAACACACATTTAGGAAAGCGGTAAACGACACTATAATACCCTTGGGGTTCGTCAACACCTGTCACACCATGCATCCTACCGGCTGTCTGAATGTGTCTAACAGAGACGAAGTTACTTAAAAACAAAATTATTCTACATTATATAACCCTATAAACAGTAATCGCGGTAGCAGAAGGTCATGGGTCTGTGAACCTGTTCTGTTTTCTATACGTTCATTAAGTGTATAACGGAGGAGAAACTGCTGTCATAGTCCACAATATGGCAGCCTTGGAGTTGACAGACCTGTCTTGCAAGGTGTAAGGTAGACACCCCAATTAGAAGCGTGTTAGTTGTCATAGAATGTTCTAGTCTCGTCAATACTCCATATATAATAAACATAAATCTAGAGTGCTGTGTACATATAAATAACCTCATTTAAAAATCAGATGTTACAACCTGGACAAAAACCAAGACTAATGTGCAAAAAACCGTGGAAACATTATTCCTATGTCCCATCACATAATATCAAGCACATTACCGACACCATTGTTAAACATGTAATTTTCAACCCACTAAATGTGCTAACCAAGCTACTCTCACTGCGTGAGTCTAGTCCGCCGGGAGCAGACAACATCCGGCCGAAGGCACTGAAGGCTGTCGTTAATAAGCTAGCTGAAACACTGTCACAGTCCTTCCAAAAATGTAGGATGAACAAAAAGTCCCCACTAAGAAATTGGTTTGCAAACGTTTCACCGTCATGCGAGACGGCATCATCAGTGCGTCGAGATGTGGGGTGTAATCTCACTGATTGAATTGTCGACCCGTGATCGGCGTGCAGGTGACATTTCGAAAGTGACGGCTTCGATCTGTGTCCCGTGATCTCTACCCATTTCCCCGTGGCGGAGATCTTCGCTTGGGTTGTTCCTACTCAAGCGGCGTCTCATAATTTCTCTAAGTTCTCTCCGTCGGAGGGGTTGGTAAACTGGGTCAATCTCGATATGCATGTTGATCGAGTCTTTTGTTGAGAACCACGCTTCCAGGAATTCCCTTGCTCTTCTTGTTTCACCTCGTGCCAGGACTTCTGTTTTGGCCTAATCAAAGCTGGGTTCTTTTTCATCCACATGTGCTGAGACTAGTGAAGATTCATAGTGTCTTTTGCATGCTCTTTTATGCTCTTGTAATAGTGTTGTTAATTTTTTGCCTGTTTGGCCAACATAGTCCTTTTCGCAATTTCTACAAAGTAGTTTATATACAACATTGCTTTGCTCATGAGCTTCCAGTTTCTCTTTCGGTTTCGACAGGGTTTTTCTCAGTGTAGCAGTTGGTTTGTGTGCTACGATGAAGTGATGTTTGAATAGTCTTGCTGCCATTTCGGATATATTCTTCATATAAGGTAAAACAACGCGTCTCTCCGTCGTTGGTGTAGACTGTCTGTTTGGTTTGTTGTGGTTCAGACACCTTTGGATAAAGCCTCCTGGATATCCGTTGAGTTGGAAACATTTGAATAGATGCTTTTCTTCTTGCTGCTTTGCCTCCGTGGTACTGCAGTGTGTTTGCACTCTACCAAATAGTGTCTGCACACAGCTTACTTTGTGGCATTTCGGATGGTTACTGTTGAAATTCAGAATTTGGTCCGTATGTCTCCATTTTCTGTAAACTGATGTTTGCAGCTTCCCTTCCATGGTTCTGATTACCAAGACATCCCGGAAAGGCAGTTGGTTTTCCTTCTCCATTTCCATTGTAAACCGGATGTCTTCAATGGCGTCGTTCAATAGCTGCTTTGCAACTGTAACTTGATTGCGTTTGATGATCACAAAAGTGTCGTCAACATTTCGGACCCACAGTTTCGGATTAATGAGTGGGAGTACATCTCCCTCCTATTTCTGCATTACCATCTCCGCGATGAGTCCCGATATAGGTGATCCCATTGGTGCGCCTTTCAATTGCTCGTAGATCTTCCCGTTGAAAGAGAAGTAGGTGGACAGACACAACTGCAGTAGTTTGCATACGTTTTCGGTCGTTAGGTTCCCGATTGGTTGTTCACTGCTGTTCAGGCATTCTGTGCTGACTGTTGTTGCCATTTGTAAGTTTACAGACGTAAAGAGGGCAGGCACGTCGAAAGAAATCATTGTTTCCTCATCATCTATTCGCAAGTTTTTGAGCTTTTGTAGAAATTGCTGGGCATTATTAATGGAATATTGCAATCCACAGGTCAGATGTTTGAGGCGTCTCTACATTTCTTTCGCCAAGTTGTAGGCGGGTGTTCCTGGTAGTGACACGATCGGTCGTAATGGTGCATCATCTTTGTGTACATTTGGGAGTTCATAGAATTGCGCGATGCTCGAGTCACGGGCTCTCATTCGTTCACTCTCCTCCTTCGTGATTTGATCAATTTCTTGAAGTTGTTTCAACGTTTTATTTAGTTTGTTTGCCAGCTGTGAGGTTGGATCGGTGTCAGTGCACTTGTAGGTCGTTGTGTCGTTCAAGAGACGTAAAGCTTTCTCAGTGTAATCCTCTTTATCCATTATAACAGTCATCCGTCCTTTGCCTGCCGGCAGGATGATGATCGTTTCGTCAGACTTCAAGGATTTTATTGCCTGGTTTTCTTGTCTGCTTAGGGTATTGTACTGCCTGTAGCGCATTATAGCTGGAACAATAGTGTGTCGTATTTGCTTTTGTGTCTCTTACTCAATTTCATTGGATTGTAGAGCGCTTTCGAATGCTGCCTTTTTGTTGCTTAGTAAATGTTTGTTCTGCAATTCCTTGTAAGCGTAGGCTTGTCGAGTGAGGGTTTCTGGCTTGCCAAGGCTACAGCAAGAATTGTTTACGTGCGATTCCATTAGTTGCACTATCCGTAGGAGTCAATTGTTTTTACCTAGCTACTGACGAAGGTGATCGTGCAATTTGTGCGTAACTCTGCATGCTTTAGAGCATTACGTGAGACTTGGGAGACTGTACAACGGCGTGTTTTCACTGCTGTTTTCCACTAACGGTGTTTGCCTTTCGCTGGACTGGGTAGCATTGTTGATAAAGTGCTTTTGCCTTTTATCTGGTTTGGAATACGGGCTACGTAATGCACTAATCTGCAACTCGAAACATGAGAGTTTCCTTCTCAATCAGTTCCTTTGGTCTGCCGAAGTAACAGCCAACGCTTCACACCTAGTCTTAAGCGTTGGAACAATCTTAATTATCAGACTATCTGAAGCTGTCACAGAATCACAAGTTATCTGTCGATACATGGTTAGCTCCCTTATGTGTATTGTTTACATTTGTTGCGTCGTAAGAATTGGCACATAACGCCTGAATGATGCTGTCGAGAAAAATTATTTCGCGACCCGCCTGAGAAACATTTTTCACAATAAGCCGTTGCTTACACACCTCTTGAAGGTTAGACTACCGTCGTTGACCAGTTCAATGATGGTTTATCAATACTCCTGCTCCTGTGGTGCATGATACGTGGGTCGCACGACGAGGCGCCCATCTCAGAGGATTCGTGTACGCATCCCGGCATGGTGTTACAAAAGCGAAATTAGGTCTTCAGACAGATCAGTCATGTCGCACCTCCTTGAATGTGGCCATAAAGCTTCAGAGAATGACTTTAAAGTCATTTACTCACTACCTAAACACTTCTTCCAAGGATTCCGGAAACAGCTCTTATCCATCACCAAGGCTATCTACATTCACCATCGGAAGCCGGAATTATGTGTACAAAAACGATCCATATGGCCGACACTACTACTTTGGACAAAGGACGTTGTTACTTTGCATTTGGCTGTTATCTTACCTACTTAATTTCTTTGGACTACTGAGCTTTGCGCAAGCATGTTTATTTAGTTTACTTGGTTTACCATCTCTATCTCTGTTTCAACTTATCGATTTTGATCATTCAAACAGTCCAGAAGTCAATCTCAGCCTGAGATGACGCTTTCCCCACAATCAGTGTTATGTAATCCTTTGGGACGGATAAGAGTTTACCGAAAAGCATTCCTCACCCTGAACTGGTTTGTGATATTGGTTCACATAACGAACACGTGATTTTCGAGAGGACCTCAGTTCCCCGCTTGTCTGAGCTACGGCTGATCTTGGGTTTGTTGCGCACTTGATTCCCGGTTGCCGAACTTCTCCGATATGCACTTTTAGGTTGCGCTGGTCACGCCGTTTGTGCTGCCTCAGTTGTCTGCTCCGGTCAGAAGATTTGTGGCGGTGCGCCACTAGGCGCACGAGTAGCCAAAAGCACACAGGCTTTGTACAGTGAAATGCACTTAAAAATACGGTGGTAAGGTGAGATGACAAAAATGCTCGTACCTATGGTATACCGTGGTGCACAGTACTAAGTTATCTATTACCTGACAGCTTTAAAGATGCTCTGTCGAATGGTATCCCATAGGTACTGAGGAAACGCTAATAAGCTAATTTA
Source organism: Dicrocoelium dendriticum (assembly GCA_944474145.2). Taxonomy (NCBI): domain Eukaryota; kingdom Metazoa; phylum Platyhelminthes; class Trematoda; order Plagiorchiida; family Dicrocoeliidae; genus Dicrocoelium; species Dicrocoelium dendriticum. The sequence continues at coordinate 10,907,446 of OX104066.1, forward strand.
CTCAAGATGGCCTTAGTGAATAGACTTTCTTGTAATGTTTCCGCGTGTCGTTGGACTTAATTCAAAAATTTAGATCCTATTAGATAGAGCTCAGTTATCCAAATCGATTGAGTATACTTCCGAAGAGGTAGCACAAGAGTGTGAGGGGATAAGTCCAATTTAACACAGAGCACAGAATTGCAGGCTTAGCAGGCACATGCTGATTCAGATATGTGTCGACGGAGAATCGAACCCCGGCCAAAGAATTTCCGGTCCGCTGCTCTAGCACTGAGTTACTGAGGGCTGACGATTAGGTGCGCAATTTTTAATACATGATGGTAGATCAAATAATCTACCATCGCCCTTTGGACATCTGAAGGACAGATACTTCGGTCCGTTGGGAAGTGACGGGTGAGTGAGTCAATTTGCAACACCAGGACAGATACTGTGAGCGCATTGGCAATACGTCACGCACCAAGCAGAAGTCATTTATTGAAAATTGCGCACCTAATCATCAGCCCTCAGTAGCTCAGTGGTAGAGCAGCGGACCGGAAATTCGTTGGGCCAGGGTTCGATTCCCCATCGGGGCACATTATTGTGTCTGAATTTTACTCGTGACTTCTACTTTCTAAGAACTTTACACCACGCACAAACATCCACAATCAATTATGTGTGTTATTATTATCGGTATACCCACTACAATACAGAGGAAAATGGCCTATAAGGTATTTGATCCGGATGTACAACTTTATTACAATGGCTTTAAAGTTAGGTGTCTATTAGTTTAACCGTTACAACTTATAAGCTGCTGCTAAGTGGTCCCAAAACATTTACCACCTATATTTTACACAAATTTCAACTAGATTTCTACCATCCGCATAAAACTGTTATGCTCACAGAAAAGCGTTGTTTAGTAATAACTGAACTTTCCGTTCCTTTTAAACTACATAATTGAACTGAGGACCAGGAAGCTTGTTACCATTAGCTCGATAGTCTAACGCATATGCACCTGATTTATGCGCTGTCAATCAATATAAGTATAAGCATCGCTGATTATTAAAATTGAACTGAATACTATTATCAGGCAGAAGTCTTTATTTAAATATGCATTTTTTTACGCAGAATTCTTAAAAAGCTTTTCGGTTGGAGTATGTAAGTGGGATTCGGAAAAATGTCCGCCAGCTTATCAATAGCGAGTTTCTGTGTTCTGGTGGAAGTATGTAGGAATTTCCACATATACTGTGTAGTATGATTATATAAATCACTGGACGTCATTGTGTGCGGGGCATTCGTTAAATCCATAAGCAACATATATGGTATACCACTGGTATTAATTGCAATGGGCATCTGTATACACGTTTTTCCAGATACACATTCTTAATAACCGTGTTCGTTTCCACCTTCAATCCCTATTATTGTTACCCGAATAAATATATCTTAATTCATTAAATATTATTGATATCGCCATGTCTAGCAAAAAAATGGTGAACCGCATTTTTACAGGGGACAGAAATAACGTTCATAACATTTGACGAGACGAACTCTAGAATAACCAATGCATGTTTACAAAGACGTCGACTCCGTTACGAAAGGATTAGTTAAATACATGATAGTCTTTATTGACTAAATTATCTGCCCTGTCCTACGAGTGCTGGATGTCTACATACCCACGCATCCGTGTGAAAATGTTGACTGTGCTGGAAGGAAAAATCACTACAAGATAATGCTTCAAATTAATCCTAGTATTCAATAACACTCTTCAGACCAATTTATACTAACGTATTTCATATAATCCCTACAGTCCTTGTCAGAATCGAGCTAAGAAAAAAACTCACATTTAGCACGCTATCACACGACTGAGTCACGTGTTGAAACATTAAAAAACTGTAGGAAACTAAAATCGTAAGGCATGTACTTTAAAACACAAGTATAATGGTTATCGCGTTCAGTTAGAGCAAGGTTGTTTGAGAAAACTAAAATATCAATGACAAGGTGACAGACAGACACAAATCCACAAACCCAAACTTTTTGTACATATTCTCCGTGCAGTCTTAACGGACTATGTATTTTCATATGGCATTCAGTTCCATTTCCTGTGATTTTTCTGACACCGGAATAGACATGAAACTAAACATTGGAGGTTTTGTGAAAACTGTGCAAATGCTTTTAATCACTCTGTTAACCAAGTTATAGGGGATCTTATACTACGCATTTCATCACCTAGTGCAGATGCAAGTTTGCCACCTTTATAAGCACGTACAGACCGACCATGTGTTATCCTGATGACGCGCGTGATCAATTCCACACTCAGCTATCCTCCGTGATACGGTCTGGGCCGGGGAGCGACCGACGATTTCTGCTGGGTGATATCAACGCGCGCGTTGGGCGTGATACATCGGTGTGGACAGATGTTATCGGTTCGCCTGGAATTGATTCAGCCAACGCGAACGGTGCCAAGCTGCTCTCATTGTGTGCCACTCACGGCCTGACGATCACGAACACTCGGTTTGCACTGAGTGCGAGTGATATAGCAACTTGGACTCGCCCACGGAGTGGTCACGCTCACCCGGTCGACTATGTCGCCGTAAGTCAGCGTGACATGCGTGAAGTGCGCATGTCACGTGTACTGCGTGGAGATGAGTGTGGCACTGATAACAAAATGGTGAGGAATAAACTGTACGTATGTTTTCGTCAATCTATGTATTGCACTCCCGCCGTGGATAGGCGTTAATTTAACACTCTCTCCCTAGGTACGGTGGCGAAACGTAATGAGCTGGAGAAGGCAAAGGCTGCGCGCCTGTGTGATGTGGACTGCATAGCGACAGTTGGCGACCTGTGGCACCACATTCGCGAAAAAGTGACAGCTGCTGCCGAGGAGACCATCGGGCGTGCAAACTTTAAGCAACCGGATTCAAACGTATAACGATCGAAATTTAATTCCGTGTGAGCTAGATAAGGTATAAGATGGGTTATCTTGAAACCCGTTATAGTTTAACGTGGATAAATGAAAAGTATTCTCCATACGACACCAGATTATCTATTCCTACATTTAGGAACACCAGAACAATAGTGATTATCCGTCGAACCCTAGGTTGACAAGCATAAGCAGGAAAATTTTGGTTGCAAAAAGCAACCCACATAAACATAGAAAAGTGCTACGCGAATTTGAGGAAGGCTGAAAAGCTTGGTGATTAGAAAAATTCTGAAATGCCGATCGAACGTCATAGGCCAGACCGATGCGGAGTGAGCATGTTGCCGGAAGCAGACTGATAAGCCAATCAGGAAATAGTTGGCCCTTGATTGCTTACAGCGTGTAACTATTCACAGAACGTGCAACTGACAAATCCGATGCCAGCAGGCAAAGGGGTGCGTACTCATGCAACCTTGAGTTAATGCTTGTGACAATGAACCGTGCGAAGTAGCGCGTGGGCTCTATCCCGCCAACTGTGCGTCCACTAAGAAAGTCAATGTGGTTTTATACAGAGTGACCGTGGCGAGCAAGCAAAAACCAGTGGAAAAGGAGCCAGAAACACAATGCAAATAACAAGGATGATGCACTGAAACGGACTGTTGTAACTGGTGTATATACTATATAAATATTCGAGTGTAATCTTAATAAAGGACTTCATAGTTTTTACCCAGTCTTCTTGCTTCCCGGAGGGCAACACGACGTGGCGACATAGGATAATTAGCCGACGCGCCGGAACCCGCTAGTATTTGATATACAGCCGTCGAGCACACTGCCGTCCGCTTTGCAGATGACTAAAGCTTGCTGCCAGAGAACTGGATATTATGGAAGGCGAAGTGGAAGGATTTAGTCACCCTGCCCCAGTTGGATACCCAACCAATATTGTACCATTCGGTGATTTTTACGCACGCTGTGGGTGATGGAGTCAGGAGGGTGCTCGGAGCATTGGATCTCAGTAAGGTAGGTGAGGAAGTCGAACTTTCCGAAATGCCGAGGAGATTGGAGGCGTTGTGGAAAGGACAGGTAAATGAAACGTATCAGAGGTTTTTAATTTTTGTTTGCGATCGATCCCCATGCGAATCCTTTGAGACTTACCTAACAGAACCGAAACTGTTGGTGCGTAACCGTACCTTCTGCAATTGCTTGCGAGAATCCTTGATAAATGACCTTATTATCATAGTCATAAAGAAGAATGAGCTCACTCGGCGCCTTCTGAGACAAAGGAACCTGTCTTTGAAATAATATGTGGACGTGTGTTTAGGTGAAGCAAGGACGGCGCATCAGTTCAAGCAAGTGAGAGCCGAAACAAACTCCGATCTATGCGTGGTATCCCGAACCAGCAATAGTCAAATACGGACACCCGAAGGACAGGGTCCCAGTTGTCAGTTTTGCGCTCGTGTACATGCAAGAAAAAAGGAGAGCTTCCCAGCTTGGAGTCAAGCGTGCACAAAATGTTCCAAGAAGAAACATTTTGCTCGCCGTCGCAGATCCGCTAAGGCCAACCCAGTAGTTGAGAGCATCCACGAACCGTTACAAGACTTTTCGACAAGCTATTGGAAACTCGCAAAGAACACAAGTATATCTTCGCGAAGCTTTTGACATGAGAATGACCGGTGCGTTTCCAACTGGAATTAGAGGCTACTGTCAACATCCTTCCTGAAACGCATTACGTGAAAAGGATATGTGACAGGACGCAACATTGTGTTAGAACCTGGAATGGTTAAAAGCTGCTGCCAAGGTTGCCGTCACGTCGAAGGCCATCAATCCGAAAAACGGCACAGAAAACTAACTCGATTTCTTCATAGTCACAAGAGACCGTATTCCTATTTTAGGTATTGATTCTATTCAGAGTCTCGGTTTTGTCTCTTTTAACCCGGAACGTATTGCCTATTCATGTATAGATAACATAGATATGGTTGACAGCTTCCCCAAGTGTTTGACGGGGTCGTAGGGAGATTCGAAGGGTGTGCTCATTTATCTTTCATCGAATCCGCTAAGCCGGTAGTGTTGCCGACCAGAAAATGCCTATTGCCTTACATGAGAAAGTTTAGACGAGCTGCAGTATCTTGTTAGTTTAGATATAATAAGCAAATTTGAAAAGCCGACTGACTGGGTTAGCCAGGTGACGATTGTTACTAAGAAAGCTGGAGAACTATGCGGGGAAATTTATTCAAAACCAATTAACGCCGCGTTCAGCAGGAAGCAAGCTACGCTACGTACGTTAGATAACGTCCTTCCGGTGATGTCAAGAGCCACAATCTTCACTAAAGTCGACAATGCTTCTGCGTTCTGGCATGTATTACTTGATGAAGAGTCATGCTACCTGAGCAGGTTTGGGACCCCTTTCGAGCGCTTTCACTGGGTTCGTTTACCTTTTGGACTAAAGGTATCTAGCGATAGATTCCATAAACGATTGATGCAAGATTTTTAGGGTTTACTACGAACGTTCAGTATAGCAGACGAGGTTTTGGTGTTTGGAGCAACGCGAGAGGAGCGTGACCAGAACCTGCACCGACTTTTGCAGCGCTGGTTTGAAAGGAACAGCAGGCTGAATCGAGAAAATCTCGAGTTGCTTAGGACGGAAGTGGGGTTCCATGGACACTTTCTAAGCTCCAAAGGACTGAAACCAGACCCAGAAAACAGTCCGGACCATCAAACTGATGCATTCCCTTACTGACTTGAAAGCCGTTAGCAGGCTGAATGGGATGGTGAATTACCTAAGTCGTTTCTTGCCCAGATTAGCCGATGAAATGTTACCGATTCAAAAACTGCAGCTTAAGAGTAAGAACTGGCGGTAGGACGCAGAGCAGGTAAGTGCGTTTAGGAAAGTAAAGGAGTCGACCACGGGCGCCAGCACTCCCGATTGAAATCCAGCTTGAAAGCAGTCAGTATGGTATCAGAGCCATACTCATGCAGGATGGTAAGCTCATCGACTTTCGCAGCCGGACGCTGACAGAGACCGAGCGTCGTAACGCGCAAATAGAGCAAGAAAGCATGCAATGGTTAACGCGGTGGAGCTTTTCAATGGCCATACATTTGGCTGCAAATCAACCGTTTTTACCGACCACAAGCCCCCAGTGTCGATTGCCAGCTAGCCGCTCCATATTGTTCCAGGCCTTCTACAAAAGATGCTTATTCGTCTGTAGAAGTACGATTTGGAGATTGCCTACCGACCAGCATCCCAAATGCACATTGCGGACACGCTGTCAAGAGCACACCTTTTAGACACGCCAGGAAAGGAAGAAAATCCAGATTTTGTCCATGCAATACAGCTGCTTGCCGTCACTGAGGAACGCTTTCACCATCTCCAACAATACACTGAGGAGGACGAATTGTGTAGGTTACTGAAACACATGATCATGAACGGCTGGCCCGAAGAAAAGGAGCTGACTCCATTCTTCCATTTTCAGGACAAACTCATTACTCAGGCTGGGTTAATATTTCTAGGTAACAGGTTGGTGGTTCCAAAGGCACTGCAGCGTTTGATGCTGGAGCTGATACACTGTGCACATTTATTAAACCAAACACTGCGTAGTAAGTGCTACAGAGCTGTTGTTCCAGCCTGGACTGAGCAGCTAAATAAATGACTACATCTCCAGTTATGTAGCAGGCAGAGCAAACGACGTACGCCAGCCAAAAGAACCGATGATGTTACGTGACGTTCCTGACAAACCCTGGCAGATGATTGCACTAGATCATTCTTCTCAACACGGAAGGAATTATTTGCTTTTGGTAGATTGTTTTAATGACTACTTCAAGATGGATGCGCTTACGACGACTAGTAAGCAAACTGTGGTGTACAAGCTGCAGTGCCAGTTCGCTCGTCATGGAAGACCCGAGGTGGTGATTTCAGACAACGAGCTGTAATTTACTAGTGCAGTGTTTCATGCATTCAGCAAGAAGTGAGCTAGCCGTCACTAGCTAACCAGCCCATATCACAACCGACCAAACGGTAAGACTGAGTCCATAGTGAAGGTGGCGAAGGAAGTGCTTACAAAACAAAGGTGACCCAGCAAGATCCGTGCCTACTGTTACTTGTTCGAAGGATTACACCATCTACTGATACCGGAGCGCGTCCTACACAGCGTCTATTCAGTCACCGAACAAGAAAGCTAATATCCAGCGCTACAACTCTACTGCAGTCCGAGATAGCGCCTCCGATGTTCTACACGACAAACTATGGGAGAGAATGCTAAGGAAAAAGAAGTACTACGATCCCGGATCGGAAAGCCTCCCACCAGTATGTGCAGGAGAAGAAGTAGGGGCGCAGCCATTACCAGAATCCGGTGGATGTTGGCGGAAAGCAGTGATATACGGCCGGAAAGAAGAGTGCAGGTATGAAGCCAAGGTTGGGCGCAATCTCATTTGACGGAATCGGGTTCATCTGAGAAGTGTACGTCAGAAGTGGACAACACAGAGAGTGGGTCAGCAACAACAATCTGAGAGGAACACTGCTACCCAACCTCAGGGCATCAAACGCACACGATGTGGTAGGCAATCAGAAACATATCGTAACTCCATACTAAAAAAGGAAAGGATGAGATAGGGCTAGAAATGCTGGTGATTAGAAAAATTCTGAAATGCCGATCGAACGTCACAGGCCAGACCGATGCGGAGTGAGCATGTTGCCGGAAGCAGACTGATAAGCCAATCAGGAAATAGTTGGCCCTTGATTGCTTACAGCGTGTAACTATTCACAGAACGTGCAACTGGCAAATCCGATGCCAGCAGGCAAAGGGGTGCGTACTCATGCAACCCTAAGTTAAGGCTTGTGGCAATGAACCGTGCGAAGTAGCGCGTGGGCCCTATCCCGCCAACCGTGCATCCACTAAGAAAGTCAATGTGGTTTTAGACAGGGTGAACGTGGCGAGCAAGCAAAAACCAGTGAAAAAGGAGCCAGAAACACAATGCAAATAACAAGGATGATGCACTGAAACGTACTGTTGTAACTGGTGTATATACTATATAAATATTCGAGTGTAATCTTAACAAAGGACTTCATAGTCGCGGCCCAATCATTTTGCTTCCCGGAGGGTAACACAACACCAGCGCTTCGTCTTGCTACGACAATCATTCGGACGACCAAACACCAGTGTTTTCAGTCAGAAGCTGGACGCATATATTTTCCCCGTTGTTGTATCCGCAATTCAAGGTTGGAAGCCATGGCTAAAACACGACTTTGTTGCACTGCACAAAACTCAGCGTCTGGATTCTAACTACGTCATTGCAATGCGTGACTTGATGATAGCGCAGTTCATTTTAAACATTCCAAATCATATGTGCTACTCTTTACTTCAACTCGGCAGCAACACCAAACCTAGTGACCACTCCTTGAAATTAGCAGAACTGTACAGCCGTCTGAAGTGCTGTAGAAATTTCTTCTTCTTTAGTTTGTGCTAACCATAGAAGACTTTCCAGAATCGGTTGTTTCTTTGCCCACAATAGTGATATTTAAAAGTCCGCTGGATGACGCATGCCGTCACTTACATATTGATACTTGACGCTTATCTCCATCCATACTCCCGGCAAATAGCTTGCATCCACTTTTTTCGTCCATTGAAGCTACAGGAACCCTCCGAGTGCAGGGCTACTGATTGAGAAACAATAAGTTCATTTATTTACAAAATTACTCATAACTGCACTCTTTTCACTCGCTTTTTTCGATAACCCACCAGACTACCCAACAAGGCTTGTAAAGTAATGGTTCTTGCCCTTATAAAATCATTCTTCATCGTTTCTTGTGCATTAATATCCGGGTGAATTTTGATCACGTTGCAAGCAACGTTGACATTCATGCAATTCTTGCGATTTCGGAACAGATTATAGTGTAGATGAGGTAGCATTTATTGGAATGGGACTGGAGGTTGTTTTACCACTGATGATTGGAATTCAAAGTCACAGCTGTAGGCTTCTAACGGTCTGCGTAGTCTCCTTCATGAGGCGCGCAACGAGACCAATGATGAGGACCGTAGACTACTCCATTACATTTTTTATTCCGGTGTAGCGTCCATTATTTGCCCAATCATTGTCAACTGCCTTTTGTACTTCTGCGATATTTCATGCAAAAACTGTCCGACGTGATGACGATACTTATGGCCAAAAGCGGTATATAGTCTGGCAATTCATTTCACAGACCTACGTCGTTTAGTGAGCTATTACAACACTTAAGGGGGATAGGTTTAAAGCAGTCCGAGAAGCTATTACGGTTCCTAAATATTTCTGGGCAGAATTTAGCCCCGGAGTCATTTCATTTGAGCAGGATGACTGACAGTTTTAATTAATCGCCACAGCTTATTCTTTCAATATATATTTGTTTAATAATGTCTAGCTGGCCCATAGCTGAATGTTTCACAATAGCCCAAGGTTATCTTGCGTAGCTATCTTGCTATATACTATACACTGAATTAACAAGCTTTGACATAACCGATTCCGTAGCGATTCACTATGCGTTACGTGGCGTCTGGTACATCACTAACTACTGGCCAAAAGTATACAAGTAGTAAGCCGCACCAAATGAATTGCTGCTGAATAATAAACAATCAGTAACCGGTAAATGACGGTGAACCAAACAGTCATTTAAATTACAAGAAGATCAAACGGAATCAAGACACAGTTTTCCTGGTGGCAACAGTTAACTGCATAACGACTTAACTTACTCACCCTAGTGAATTATTTGGTCAATATTTCTGCGTCTTCTTAAACCTTCTTCATATGCGTTAAACATTGGACATAATACCAGCCGAAGTTGATAAAACCATCCATGAAAGTTTGAACTCCATGACCTAACAAATATATTAAAAACACAGATCTATCCTATTTGGACCCAGGGAAAAATTTGCCTCCTACATTTGCGAACCTTTGCGGATGTCGACATACATTTGCTACTACTGACTCTGCGCAAATTATCCATACATCCAGTACTATGCCAACACAAGTAGAGGTAGCCATTGACTTGCCAATAAATAAACCAGGCTCCATTTCACAACAATTTGTCTCTGACCAGAAAATAACGACTCAGACACCTGCTGACGACAAACTTGACTCCGTTATCCCTCCTCCAAGCCGCGAGCCTTTACAAAAGTTGACAATAACCGTATCTGTGACTTATCAAGAGCGAGACAAAAACTCAGATTGTAACGTTGGCATCGAGAAAAACAAAGGTAAACCCGACCCGAATGAAGTAAGCTATAAGTTATCTCCGACCAACCGAGGAGTATGCAAAAACAGGGGGAAACACCCTGCCAGCATTTCTCCCAAAAGCACTCAAAGCTCAGTAGGCCTGAAGCGACCACTACAAGAACGTAGAGATATGCAGCTAGGCCAACTGAGAAAAGGTGTTCATCCTCAAGCTTCTACGTGCAACACGGTCATTCTGTCGAGATAAGTCGCGGACAGCTGGCCCAGCACTTACCCACAATGTCTCTGAGTACGTTTCCAAACCCCGCGACCTCAAGCTGGCAAAGCCCTTATGTGTGCGACACTGAAATAGAAAAAAATGGTGGTATGCCACATGGACTTACGGGTAAGAGGGTGCAAACCCTATCTAACTCAAGTCAAATTTCACCCCCAGCCACCTCTGGATTACTATTAGTATTGGCAACAATACAATCCGAAGAAAAACGATTTTGTTGACTTCATTGCCCCCACCCCTGCATACTACGGAGGCAATGCCCATTTTAGACTATCGTACACAACTGCTTGCTTCCCCGCCAGTCCAGCCCCTATCACGTGCCATTATGAATCAGCGAATAATCAAACTACTGGAGTATATACTTCATCCAATCCAGTACGACCTTGAGCTCAGTGTGCCTCAGCCACCTCACAGCACGCAGGTCTCAGATACAAGGACGATGAAACAAACCTTACCAACCAATATCATTCCAAATTAACAATATCTTTCAAATCTGTCGTCAATACCGTTCGTTCCCTTTTACCTAAATTTGCTCTGCTTACAACACTTATGTTGATGAGATCCCCCGATATTGCTTTTATCATTAAAAATTGGTGGAAGTCAGAAATTAGTAATTCTCAGTTTCACATCTTAAGCTATAAACTTTTCCGCAAGGATCGCTCACACAAACGTGGTGGTGGCTGTGCCGTATATCTTCGAAATAACCTAACTGCAATTCCCGCAGATCAACTTGTGTTCCATGGCTCAGAAATACACTGCGGCTATTGATCCCACCTACTGATCTTCTAGGGGTTGTATCCATCGGTCGCCCCGAACTCATTGTAAAATCCAAAGGCTAATAGATTTGATCAATGCTGCTTCCAGCACCACATACAAACCCAAAATTTTGTGTGGAGATTTAAGCCTACCACATGTTAACTGGATGCTGCCTACACTCAGAAACGCTGAGGAGATTGTAGAAATCATCTCATGTATTCACCTCAAGGGCTGGACCCAGCGTGTTAGAGAACCAACCAGAAGTTAAACTACCTTAGATCTTGTATTCACAATGTGAATATCTTCCGCTTATATATTCATTCACGATCCACTACCTGGCTCTGATCATAACAGGGTGATTTGTGATATGACTGTAGATTCAAGTAAACGACCAAGTAAAATGCTGTAACCAAATCGCAACTTTCGTCGTGTGCAGTGGAACTCATTTAATGAAGTTATCAGTACCATGAATTGGAATACGACACTCCTAACTCATAGCGCTACTGTGGCTAGAAATGATTTTATTAACAATATTGCCCTCGGTGTGGATCTACTGGCACCTGCTGTACGCAAAATACTCATGAACTTAGTGGTGAACTCAAGCTTCTGTACAAAGCCAAAACCAAACTAACAACTCAAATCGCTATACCGAAGGAGCAACAGCTTCGCAACATGGCTGCAAATACACGGGAATTTACTACATTTGCAACCTCGAACCAAACGGCCAACATCAAAGAAGAAAATCGGGCACTCAGAAATCCTGAGAAAGTACGTAAATTGATGACTGAATCGAAAGAAGCAACGCTAAACGGCTTAAGGAAATTGAAACGTTGGCTCTAGACGATGTTTCAATAACGCGTCACATCTCCTGTATATTCGAAGCTAATAACTAGTTTTGCCTCAAGTTATTTTCCCAACACAGCAATTTTATACTGCACTTCCACAAAGGCAGACCGAACTATACTGCAATATCTCTGTGACGTAAAGAGACGTGCAAAGTGCCATCGCATCCATAAAACCACCAACTCTTCTAGACCCAGATGGCAACTTCCCAACTGTTATAAAACCCGGAGAAAGAAACCTCGCTCTATCGTTTTAAAATATTTTCACACTTTCACTACTGGCTGCTTTCTAACTCAATAGAAGCCATTCACTATAATGCCTAAGTACAAGCGTGGCCCCAGAAATCAAGTGTCAAGCTACCACCCAATAAATCACACCTCTGCTGCTTCCAAAGCCCTAGAGGGAATAGTCATGTACAGTGTTCAATATCTTACAAGACTGGATCTGATTAACCCCACAGAGCATGGCTTTCTCTCAAATGGATCGTGCATTACCCGCCAGCTTCAGTTTCCTGATCACATCAAGACTAGGATTGACAGGGGAATGACAATTATTTTACTTCTGTTGGACATGCAAAAGGCGTTCGACCGCGTGCCGCACAAAACACTACTGTCTGCTCTAGAGTCATATGGAATTGTAAATCCTATGCTAAACTGGTTCGACTCATATTTAAACGGTCGAACTCAGTTAGTTAAAACCGGTCATCAGTATCCTAAACCGAAACAAATAACCTGCGGTGTCTTCCAGGGAAGTGTGCTCGGACCACTACTTTTCCAAATCTACGTAAAGAACATATGTGACCCGTTTAAACATGGACACCCATTTCTGTTTACAGATGACGTCAAAGAGGTCTACTCATTTCATCCACACCAACTACAAATATTCCTAGGAAATATCTGTGAAGACCTATCCGCACGAAATATAGCTAGCGAATGTACATTACCCTTCTCCGCAGTGAAATCCAAAGTATTTGGGTACAGATACAGCATCCCAGATGACTGTATCATACTTGCCGGAAACGTGATCCCAATGTGTGATTCAGTTCGGGACCTAGGAATCAGGTTCTCCAACATTATTAATTTCCCCGAAGATGTACTTTCTCAGGTTGCGAAGCAATGGCAGTTATGCGGATAAATCACCAGAATTTTCTCCTTACCTGAAACACTAGTTGAGTCATTCAGGACAATACTATGACCGACTCCGGAATACTGTATTATCGTTCACAGCCAATGCAGAAACACAGACAGAACGGCTCTGAAAAATGTCCAGCGATCATTTACCAAACTGGTCATGGGGCTCTGCTCAAACCTGACTTATGATGACCGCTGCGGAAAACTTCTACTGGATCCTCTTTGGTTAAGACGCTTAGACAACAACCACGTTCACTTCTACAACATTATAAACCAACGAATTTACGCAGACAGCACCGCACTTGAACTACGATAGACGGTAGTCTAACCCACACTTAATGACGGCTACTTGACACGCATAAGACTTTCAAGTCATAAAACGCGATAGAATTCCTTCTTAGTGAGAAACATTGATCTGTGGAACAAACTACCCCTACAGATGCGCATTAGTGCAAGCTATGTCACATCACGAAATTCCCTACAGACATTCCTCACCATACTAAATGTGTTGAAGATATCTGACTCACAGCAAACTCTAGAAACATTGTTAGAATCTGGTATAAACAACTTTAGAGTAGGTATTAGCTTACAACTAGCTTACCAACTGCATGTCATTACCTACAATACGAAACCCTGTGTCTATGCAGCCCAGTAGTCCCTCCCTTCAATTATCTACTCCTGATTCCGATGAACTAGAAAATACTGATACAAACATCTGTAAATATTACGTACTGGGTGCACGGATATAGAAGCCGAGGAAAAAAATCATGATCCGAAATTCCAATTAATAAACATTTCTGTGCTATTATGATTATGGGTTGCTTGTAGCAACCCAACCACCAGCGGATTCTCCAAGCCCAACTTTGCATTCGTTTCCGCTGGACCAAGCGTTGCTCGTGGATCTCAGTGGCATAGTGCTTATGGTGTCAACCATTAGCCACTAGGCTCTGAGTTCCAGCCCAACTCAGGCTATCTCGAACTGATGAGTCCCAACCAGGACGAAACCGCGGTCTTCGGGTGCCAGTGTTGGGATGAGCAACACTATAATGTTTCTATTTTACTTACGGTCTTTTTGATCGGAATGACCGAGGTCCACCTCAAGTGAACCGAGGCCTCAATAGAGGTTGCTTGTAGCAACCCAACCACCAGCGGATTCTCCAAGCCCAACTTTGCATTCGTTTCCGCTGGACCAAGCGTTGCTCGTGGATCTCAGTGGCATAGTGCTTATGGTGTCAACCATTAGCCACTAGGCTCTGAGTTCCAGCCCAACTCAGGCTATCTCGAACTGATGAGTCCCAACCAGGACGAAACCGCGGTCTTCGGGTGCCAGTGTTGGGATGAGCAACACTATAATGTTTCTATTTTACTTACTGTCTTTTTGATCGGAATGGCCGAGGTCCACCTCAAGTGAACCGAGGCCTCAATAGAGGTTGCTTGTAACAACCCAACCACCAGCGGATTCTCCAAGCCCAACTTTGCACTTAACGTATTCCTTATACAAATGAAGGCTCTAACTTATGGGGTCGTGTACCGTCTGTCAGTAAATATACAAAGTTATTTATTTATTTAAATCTATCCCATCAAAATTAACCGTGTTATGTATCAAAGTTACAACGGTCGACGTCCTACATCCAAGAAACTAAAGCAAGAACAATCAGCATCTCCTTTCTGGGCACTGCTATTTGCATGATGTCACCTTGAATTGGTAAAGCAACTACTCCACAGGATATGCTTTACCTCGACATGACCCACGAAAAAATGGAATATGTAATAAAATTTATTCTTCCTTTAGACGTGATAACTTAGCCGCGAATTTTGCATGTGCCGCTTGTTACATAGCTGTTATTCAACGCAGGAATTCGGCTAACGGGCTGTGCCCGCAAAAACAGATGAGTCGGTGAACACACGAAAACTTTGTCGCGCTTACGAAGCACGCGAAGTTTCCCGACTAGGATAATGCACATTGAGTGACTAACCCAACTCACTATCAACCACACAACAGAAAAAGCAGACGGCGAGGCTAACCCTTGGGAACTGATTTACGACCCACAAAGGGCGTAAAAGATTGGCACAGCGGTTCGTTCTGTGGAAAAGTGAACCACACTCTGAGCGTGCACTGTTTAGCACTGGCTTGGCGGCTGGTGCTTTGCGGGTTGGAAATAAACGCTGCGTAGAGCACCCCCGCGTATTAGAGACTGAGTCTTAGTTGTCTACTTAAGCTGCTTCTCTTGACGTTCACTCAGTAATATCAAACATAATGTTGCATGTTGTGGTTTAAATAGTACCTTGCAAAACTGCACGCTATTGGCACAGATTCAGAGACACCAGACTAAATTAAGTTCAGTCTCAAACAGGGTCCGTGGTCCCGTACCGTACTTGATACATGTTACCGATGGCTTCGAAACAATGAAACACGGTTTTACAAATGGTTCTAGCACTAACAAAATCATCATATTTCTATTATAACGGAAGCTGCAACCACTATACAGCTCGGCCTCCACACGCTTGAAACCCGATGCATAAACTTCGGAATGTTATTTTTTACACATAAATGTGACGCCATGCCCAACAAATGCAAGCGAACATCTGGAAGTCTGATAATCTTTCCGAGTGTTTCAGGCATGTTGACTGGCACACGTAGAATCTTGCAATGACGGCGGATTTTTTTTAATCAGCGATTCCGATCCCCACTCCTATGTGGCTCACTGTTTCCTTAACTGGAAACCGATAGGAATTCAACGCGACCCAAGAGAATTTGACAAGATATTTTACGACAAGCGGTCGTGGACAGCGAAGCAACTAACCGGTTCGAGGTCAAATCTACCCAACCGACTAAAACACAGATAGTTTCAGAGGTTCAACAAGTACTTACGATAAATATTTATTGAATCATTCATGCTTGTCGAGATCTTCGCATTCGCAAAACCATTTGCTACATCAACAAGTTTGCAGCTAGCAAAACTACATATTCTGTGATGGATTTCAAAAATTTATTCGATTATATCGTCAAGATTAACATCTGATCAAGGAACAAAAATCATATATCTGATTGTACCCAACTGGTCATGCCTTCTTTGGTGAGTCTCGTGTAACAAGAACAATACACATCATGTGTTATTTTACTTTTATTTTTATGAGCTGCCGCAGCTTCATAAGACTATGTCTGAGATATTCTTGCTGCATTAAGTTTGCTACTAGTAGGTTCCGCAACTGCGTAGACGAGATACCGGATCAGAAAGCTATTGAGAATATTTGATTTGAAATAATTCATACACCGTAGATATTCATCACTTTACTTCTTACTCGAATACTTCGCAATGGTCTGCAGCAGCAGAAGCACAAACGGAGGTATTCTATCAAAACATGCGCAATGAACATTCATGAAACACATCTTATTTGCCTCAGTTTAATTAGAATATGCCTAACCGGACATTTAGATTGATCGCGTTTAACATTGAACATTAATGTAACGTTATTTACTGCATATATATTTCCAAGAATACTCTGACAGTTTCTTCGTTCGTGCTATTTTCTTGGTCCCCTCGGCGTGCGATCCAATGGTGTGTTAAGGTTTTGCTACGAGATCCTGACAGATCGGCGACTCGCTGCTGTTAATGTTGTGCTTTGGGCTAATTTTCTTGACGCCTACTCCTGGCGACCGCTGGGTGTGATGGGTTGCACCCAGCTCCTAATTAAGACCCCGAACACAATTCCACGGGAGTCGGCTCACTGAGTCATGGCGCTCGACGCGTTGCATTTCGGGTGTATACTTTATCGAAGACTTCGACTGGTGAACTGAGTCCTTCTCTTGTCAGGTGTGGACGCTCTTGCAGTATCCTAGTCCAACACCCATATATGAGTTGTGCCAAGAATAATAAATCCAACCTGCATCGGCCGTAGCGCAGTGGCATTAGGAAAAGAGTCGACTTATCTGCTGAATACAGAAGGGTGGATAAGCGAAAACTTGCTACTGTTGGCACCTCGCTTCTTACTTTTTCCTTTACAATACGCTTTCCGTGGATACGTAGCGTGGGCCTGCCGTGATTATGAGGAGGAAATTTACAGTCCACTCCTTCGGTTCTGTGGAGAAGCCTATTGAGCTGGAGAAGATGATGGCTGCACGCCGATTGTGATGTGGAATACATAGTAACAATGGGCGACATGTGGCACCACATTTGTGATCAGGTGACAGCTGCTGTGGAGGAGACGATCAGGAGCGCAAACTGTAAGCGGAACGACTGGTCTGATGAGAAGAATACGACATTTGGCACATCGGAGGCTGATGAGAATGCGGCAGTTGTTAGACAAATGGCAGACCAAATGACTAGGGGAAGGACAATTAGTTTCGAAGAATTCGACGGCGAATGAATCGAGAGCTCCGTTGCAGCAAAAATGGATGGCAAACGGTAAAGACGAAGTAGATGAAAAGCTGTGTCGAACGCCGCCAACACAAGGAATTCTTAAACCCCTTGAAAGTGTTGTATAAACCGAGATTAGAGCCGCTGAAACACTGCACGATGGTAGTACCGACACTGTAAACATAGACTGCAGACATAATACAGTTCTTGCAAAAGCCTCTTGTCTGTCTGTTGAAAAACCGTCCAGAGATTTACTAGCTTACCTTTAATGTTCTGAAGCAGCACGAGGTGAAGATGATCTCCGCGAGCACACCGACTCTCCATGAGACGCGCAGAGTACTTGCATAGCTTTTAAACTGCAAGTGTTCTGGTCCCGACGGGATCTCGCCTAAAGTATTACAAAACGGCGGACCCAAATTGATAAGTGCGCTGCATCAATGGGTGCAAAGCATGCGGACTGAGGAGGAGGTGCTATTTGAGCTATGCGGTTTTGCAAGTCCTTTTACACACTTTATTTATCATAAACGTGTCCTCTAAGTAGCGCTTTCAAATAGCAAGGATATACTAAAGTTTGTTAACGTCGTCCTCAGGTGATTTTCCGTGCACAAGTTCGAAAATGAAGGTAGTTTCAAGCTCATGTTCTGACTTTGTTCCTGGGTGTAAGGTATTGACTGGAAAACAAAATATGTCAACCTAAAACATAATGTAATGACTAGTCTTACACGCTAAACCGAAGCTTTGTTCTCCTAATCAATTTTGTCTTGTTTTACGCAGCATTTTGTTAACTACAAGATTTCGTCCTATGTACTTAATCAAAAACCGAGATGACGTCATTGCTAACCAATAGTTATTCAGGGTGGGTGTTGAGCCACTGCTGTCTTTTTTGAAACCTAAGAATTATTTACCAAAATAATCTTTCCCCTTGTTTTGGCTACTATATTCCCGCCAGACACGTTGCGGGTTCCCATGTCAAAGCGATTTTACTATCGAGTACAGAATGTTATGCAACACCAAGTTTATATATCTATGATCGACCATGAAGCTCAGAGGTGGAATCTGTTTTGGGTAGGGAACACTACGTAATTTATCTAAGTCTACTGTGTCATTCACGGCTCTTCAATAGTAGGTAAGCTCCATTTCATTTGCTTACAGTACCACCGTTATGGTGTCAACCTTAATTGGCTTGCATAGACGCATTTCCGACCGACTGCTGTTTTTACATGATTTGAAAAAGTAAATGGCATCCTAGTTTTTCTTCTTATCAGCCTCTATTACTACAACAATACAATATAACGTTAAGTCGTTCAAGGCGGTGCATCTAGCTGATGCTTGTTGAAATGTAAGGTTACATTAAAAGAACACTTAAGGGAAATTTCTATTATTCTATTCACAATCAAATTTGAGTTTGATGGTCCAGAGTTAATGAAATCTGATGACGTTAACTAGCCGTGCACGAATATTCTCCTGCCTTATCTTGGGTACATTCGTTTCATCGGTTGCATCAGCTCGACTGTTCATTTCACAGATTCGTTTATGGTGAAGATGGAAATCTTTGCTAACAATCTACGCTCCGGTTTAATGCAGTCCCTGACCAAGTAATTACATTACAGTAATTAGAAGCTTATCCGGGCCTATCACATTTGTGGACGGTTTTGGGTCGCATAGGAAAGTAAACGTGGAAGTTACAAAATCTGTCCACTAGCAAATTAACGGCTAAATAGTCGTTTTCAGTAGATCCTCATCGGGATAGAACAATCACAACTATGTATATTAAAAATGAGACTGGGTCTTAACTTGGTGCGACGGTTTGCGTACCTCAATGACCCGTTGAGCTATACTGGGTGATGGCTCCGGGCACCTTGAGAGCTACTCCTACCAGCTTGGTCAATGGTGAGAGGTCAAACAAACTCAGTCTCCTGCTCCTCCATGTTCAGGGTTTGAAATGGGATTTCGTCCATTTAAGTAAAACTAAATCATTGCCACTTCCCCGCTGTCTTGCCGAAAGCCTTTTGAGCCAAAGGCTTTGGATGAGGACACTAATCCCCCATCTGTCTAGGTCTGGGCGCCTTGGCAGTTTCTTAGCCCACATACAACCATGACATTTTCTTCAAACATAAGCTTCACCCTGCATCGGCCGTCGAGCAGATTATCAAGGGTCGCATTATCTGCTGCATACAGCAGGACGGATAAGCGAAAACATGCTACTGCTGGTGCCTCCCTTCTTTATTTTCCGCCTTTTTCTCTTAGTCCAATCCCGGCCCCCATTACTAGCCTCCCGTCTATAATTCCCAGCTTAATTGACAGCAACCGAATTGCCACTGGAGTAGAACCATCTGCAGCCACCATCACACAGCACCTATCAGACGCCTATCGGCAAAAGTCCCTTATAAGGCCACGCTATCACGTTTCCATGGCAACATTCAACGTCCGCACTCTAAGACAAACAGGTCAACAGGCTGCACTCGCACGCACCTTGGACACACTGAGTATTGATGTGGGTTGTGTGTCTGAAACTATGTTCAGTGACCCTAACGGGGTTATTGAATTGACTGCACGCGGCTTGTCCTCTCGTTATTGGTTGCACGCACCTGGAGACGCAGATACAACACTCACAGGTCAAGCTGGTGTAGGTATCATTCTCGGCTCCAAGGCTGAGCCATCGTTAGTTGATTGGATTCCGGTGGACAGCCTTTTATGTGCAGCCCGTTTGACGACATCGGCTAAGGTGGACCCATAAAGTAGTACAAAACGCTGTTTGTTTGTGCTTTCCGTTTATGCTCCCACCGACTGCAGTTCTAACGCTGTCAAGGACACTTCCTAGCACAAACTGAACGCCCTACTACGCAGTGCAAATAGTTCAGATATTATAGTATTTGCAAGGGATATGAACGCACAAGTAGGGCGCCTGGGCTCTTCAGAAGCTCAGCTGGGTGGTAATTATGAACTTAACTCCGAACGGACTGACAACGGTATGCGTCTCCTGCAACTGTGCGCGGAGCACCAGTTGTTTCTTAGTAGCACTGCATTTAGACACAGTGGGCGCCGAAGTGCCACTTGGCGTCCACATGTAGGTGGCCAGCGATGGACCCAAATTGACCACATGGCTATAAGTTACAGATGGCTTGGTTCCATCCTGGATTGCCGCTCGTACCGGAGTAGCTGTGTCGACTCTGATCATGCCTTGGTACGCTGTCGTTTCTCCATGAACTTTACTGGAAGGCGCAACAAGCGTCTCCTCCGATTGGCAACTGAGAAATTGTCTCAGTCCTCGGTCAGGCAAGCGTATCAAGACGTACTGCATACCGAAATTTCACTGCCTTGTCTTAATGACACTAAGCTTCAGGGGAATAGGAGCTCGGCCGCCATGCACAACGCACGAACATCTGCTTGTGTCACTAACCATCTTAATCGCACTAGTCACTGGATATCCGAGAGTTCGGAGAACATGTTGCAATCTAGAAGACACCTCCCGGATGTCGCTGAACACAATGTGACCAAAGGAGCTATTAGGCGTGAACTAAAGCGCAGCCTATTTGCTGACAAGCAAGCCTGGTTGACCAGTCTGGCTCAAGAAATGGAGGAGGCAGGAGCAGTAGACATTCACCGCAAGCTCTTACAGATACTCTGCACCACTGGTCCCAGAAAGCCAGGCATCAGTGAGACAATCACAGACAGCGCGGGTGCGCTCATACACAATAAGAAGGGCCGTACGCCTCGTCGGGCGGAACAGTTTCAAGATCAGTTCAGCTGGCCACCTGCCCCCGAACCTCTTCCTACTCAGGTGACGCAGGACGAGCCATGGATGGTCAATTTAGAGCCTCGTCGGAGGCCGAGGTCCGAAACGCGATCACAGCCCTTAACCGTTTTCATGCCGCTGGTCTGGATTCCCTCCCACCTGCACCAATTAAGGATGGAGGTGAGGTCATCTGGAGAGTATTGACCTCCCAATTCGAACATATTTGGAAGAAAGTGAGTGTGCCGGCTAATTGGGGTGCATCGATTGAAGTAGCAATATACAAGAAGGGCAGTCGCACAGACTGTGCGAACCACAGTGGTATTGGCCCAACGCCAGTTGTGACAAAATTACTGGCCTAGATTCTCATTCGTCGCCACACTACGGAAAGGGAATCCCGCACTAGGGAAGAGCAGGAAGGCTTTCGCTCAGGGCGTGGCTGTATAGACCATATATTCACTTTGCGGCAGGTGCTAAAGCAGCACCACGCGTACCGCAGACCGACAATAGTTGTGTTTCTCGATTTCAAGAGTGCGTTAGATTCGGTCGATCGATCGATTCTGTTCGAAATACTTGCGCGGAAAGGTGTTCCCACGAAATATGTAAACGTCCTTCATACTCTATACTCGAACACTACAGGCCGCGTCAGGGTCTATGGTGTCCTATCAGTTAGCTTTCCGACCACAAGCGGCGTTCGTCAGGGTTGTTCGATTTCCCCATCTTTTTTCAATTTCGTCGTTGATTCTATCATGGAGTATTCCCTTGCGGAATCTCAAGATGTACGCGTTGAAGTGCTGCCTGATGAAAGGTTAGTTGATCTGGATTATGCGTACGATATCGTCTTGCTTTTCGACAATGTTAGGGCAGCACAATCAACCATGAATAGCCTCTCTATAGTGGTCCCATTATTTGATATGCATTTTGCACCTTCAAATTGCAAAGTGTTGCTGCAAGACCACCAGCCACTTGATGACCCCTTGACACTTGCTAACGAGGAACTCGAGGTGTTTGATCAATTCATTTATCTTTGCAGCTGCATCATCAATGATGGGCGCATAGAAACTGACGTGAGCTTACGTATTGCAAAGGCCAGAGCTGTCTAATTGAACCTGCGACCTCTTTGGCGACAGAATAGAATTTCCCTCCTTTTGGAAGGCCGTGTATACAAGACCACAGTGAGGGCCATTCCGCTCTATGTTAGTGAGACTTGGCCCTTTCGGTCTGAAGATCTGAGGTGCTGATGCTGCGTTATCTTTGCACGATAGCCAGCTGTGTGTGACGGTATTTTGTCTATACAAGGTGTAGGCGCCTTGACCCTGAATGTTTGCTTAGGGCATTAAGGTTTTTAGGTAAGTCGCCCTTCTCTCCCTCTTCTTGTTCTTAATTTCAAAGGTCCTCATGGAAGTATGGCAACGAAGCATCAGTTCAAATGGCTGATGTACTGCTGTTGATGATTTTGATGTTGATGATATTAAAAATGAACACAAGTTATGGGCATTAATGAATTAACTTTTCTTATCAATAAGGCTGCCGGATTAGTCCAACCTGTGTGAAGCCGGGTAGAATAAAGTGATGCTCATGATTCCTTGTGTTTATCTGTGACCAGAGTAGAAAGTGTGTCTTCCCAAAATTCTTCTGTTCACAAATTCAAGGGTTGTAGAGCCGTATTGCGATTGCCTCCGCTGTCGACAGCAGATGGCATCTAACAATTCGGTTTTAAAAAGGTAAATGAGTTTATTTTTTGTTTGAAATCCAATAAACGTGACGACACCGCACTCAGCGCATTCTTCCTCACACCAATGTACAGCCAAGCTACGCAATGATCACGACCTCTTACGGAGAGTTGCCAGTATATATTGTATACATAAAAAGAAATTAGTTCCTTTAATCCGTTGGAGCACAATTGATGTTGAGGTGGAGCTTACGCGTAAGTCCGCCACAAAGTATGCTTTGGTGGTGGCTTGGGGAAATCTTCGGGTGGTTTGCACTGCTATCTCGTCACGCTTATACAGTAACTTAAATATATTAAGCTCTTTCTGCGGAAGCAATGTTTATCTTTGGTACTTGCGTTTCCCTGTAATGATGGCTAAATCTTTTGACTCTTTCTACTTCTAACGTTTGTTTAGTTTAGTATTTTTAAAGGAAACGGTCCAAAATTTCCACATTGTCTAAAATTGTTTGAAAAGTTTACTTGTATTAATTGTTACCATCGCATTCCGAACAAAAATCAACAGATTTGCGTCAAGACATATCCAAATTAACTGGTAAATCAACGTGTGTAAGAAAATGTCAGGATTACCTCCCGGTCTCATTATAAATGCTAAATAACCTATGTACTAAATCACCTACCCTAACGAACGTTTGTGAAAATGCGAAGAGTTACTACATAAGTAAATTTACAAGTTGTTCTCAACTTTTGCTACATATATGTAGTACTTGTACTGAAACGTATTATTTGACAACATTACATATATATTGGTGTGTTGGGGTTGACGCATGCGAAATCTTATACGTGCCAAGATCACCGACCATGTCATATCACCAGCAACGTATAACATGAGAACTTTATCACTGTTTGCAAAATTGTACTAAGCTTTTAATTGGAACAAATATTGTGAAACCGATCTAAGGTGGAAGACGGTAAGGAAAAGTTTACTGAATTAATTGTATTGATTAGGTGTATGCATAAAAAAGCACGTTGACACTCCATTTTAAATAGCAAGAGCTATAAGCGTGAATTTCGACAGTCGAATAAGGTTCAAAATGCGTCACGGATACAGATTACAAAATGGAAGACTCCTCCGAGGAATTCAAATTACCCAGTGCCAAACGCCAATTGCCATTAAGAAGGGAACAAGAATTGGTACTCCGTATTTCAGGAGCAAGGATAATAAATAAATATTTTTCCACAATGATGAGATCAACCATCTTGCGTTCAGTTTTGGAAATGGCTTCTTAGGTACCGGTTGACCAAGAAATGCGCAAAGTGGTTCCCATCCTTGCTTGACATCAAACAGGAGGAGTCTGTCTGCTGGAATTGCTTCGATTACTTCCCTATTCCACTTCTCATAGACTTCTATCAATGTTTCGTCGTCAACCTTGTCACTACTTTTTCCACACAAGCGTCCGACAATGTACTCGAGCATTGGAAGAAAATCTGACCCGAAATGTATGCTGCTGATGAATCGCTCAGCCCAATCTTTATTTGGATATCCACCGCGCGGCATAATGGTTGACTTAGCGCTGTCAAGCCATCCCTTAGTATCACGGATGGTGAGGATGAACTGAAAGGAAATATGGCGACGTTAAATAGAAGGATCGGTAAATTTAAACGCAGTGATTAAAGGAACAACAAAAAAGCACCAGTTAGTGGAAGATGCCCCGAGACAATTGGCCATTGCGCTAATATCTGGGGAAAATTGATCAGTCGGGCCAAATTAATCCAAGTCGTACACAAGTATTGTGATACCACTGATAAACGAGCGTTTTGTGGGGGATTGCTTGTTCAAACAAGGCACTACTATTTATTCTAGGAAAGAATAATCGACGGTTATGTGCTTTTCGAAGTGTTCAGTGCTGAGCGACCTCGATGTGGTGGTAGCAAGTCTCTTTCCAAACTTATCCAAATCAGTCCTGTCCACAGCCTGTTGCTGAACGTAGCAGACAACCAAGACGGAAGAAAGAACTCCGGCAGCAACCATAAAGCTATACATAACGGCTTGTTAAGGCGTACCGAGGCAGTATATATTGCAGCTGCTATTCACTCGTGCGAATAATAATCCAATCTCGCCGAATGAAAGGAAAATGCTACGCTGCACTGTGTATTTTGCTAGTACTAGGTGTTTTGTTATTAAATCTTAGGTGTACGGGCAAAGTACGCATTCCCCACAGCAGAATATTCATGCACGCCTAATAAATATAAGTTCAAATGTTAATGCAGTAAATCACCAGAGTTTAAACTGACTGGCTTATAAAATTTTACGAACATGGAGAGAGAATAATGAAGTGGAAGAGAAAAACATACGAGGTAAGCGAGTTAGTGAATGACAAAATAAATATTTTGCTAAAGAACAAGACTATACTTCAGCATCGATTACCGCCATACCTAATGCATAATCTCCTTCGCTAATAGGAAACCGTGATTAGATGCATAAGATGAACTAAGCCATGATTCACATGAAGTAGGGCGCGACGAAATGAATGACTCACTTTACCAAAAGCGCTCAAGTGAGCAATATAAATTTCTAAGCAACTTTATACTATTCATTCATTATCCAATTCAATCAGCTTATTAAGATAGGTACCGAAAAAACAGAATAAGATGTCTAGGAGTACAATTGAACTTCATTGATTACATTAAAACGCATGGGCCAAGACTACGGAGAAGATCAAACAAGAAATATTTGAGACGTTACCAAAATAGGAGATGTCAAACAAGTATCCGATTTGAGTAGAAATGCTCAACAAATCATGAAAAACAGGCCCATAATAAAATGATTGATAAAAAAAATTTATATGTTGTTATGCTAAAATGAAGCGAAAGACATCCGTATTATAACATAACAAAATAGAAGAAAAGATAAAAGAGAACCATAGATGAAGGAGAAAGAAAGCCACTGCAATCTTACGCGCAGCATAGCAAGGAGGCGTAACAGTGGTTTTCATCAGTTCATATGAAATTAGACCACTTAACAACCAGGAACATAAAAGAGCAACAAGTATAGGTAGGTGCAAACTTTAGTGAAATTAGTCGAACAATCGCTCCTGGTCTCAGAATTGTCTATTTTATCTGGCCAAATTGCCTAAGAGCCTCGATCAATTTGTTAGGTGGACACAAAAGCGATTGACACAACCGAATACTGATCGTCTCGGCTGTAGAGTGGGTGCGGAGGCGCAGGCAATTCGATTGGGGTGGAGGGACCTTGTATGGTATTGGAAAAGCATGGATTAGGTCGACTTCATGCCCACTATTAACCAGATGAGCCATAACAGAGCTAGTTACAGCCCTGATACCGCCTCGACGCAACCAGCTTCGAAGGTGCTCATTAATGCGCATGCAGAAGCGTCGCGCAGTTCGCCCGATGTAATTGGCGCCGCGGGCGCACTCGAAATTCTAAATGACCATAGAGGCGGTCCGCATCGGACAACTGGTCTTTGTTACAAATACGAATGACGGGGTCTGTTGGGAAATTGCACTTGAGCTTCTCAACTAGGAAGGTTAACATATTGGCAGGTGAAAGACTTCTGGCTACATGTTCAGCGGCTGTGTCTCCTTTGAAATGTACTCTTATACAAAATGCTTTTTCTAAGCCGCTGGAGACAGCACCGGGTCGGGATTGGATGGCATATTCTTTAGAACGAATCGATCAGAATACACGTTTTCACGCACACATGTTGAATGACCCCTAACTTCCAACACAATATGTCTTCAGAACAAATTCTGCGGGCGCTTATTGTTAGACAGTAAATTAGATTTCGCTTGTACATCAAAGGTAATTAACTATGGAAGTTCGTACGCTGGCCACTCCAGGTTTTCATCCAGTAGACTTGCGGTTGGATCGAGCCACCTACCCTTCCAGTTAACAATACATAAAGTAACGGCAACCGGTTGTTCGCTTCATTCTCGCTGGTAAATTGCAATGCTGCATGGGCCGAATTGGAGCGTTTAATAACGGCGTCTGGGTCAATGGACACTTCGGTTAAAACAAGTGTGTCATCCGTATAGCTATCGTAACAATCCAGGGTGAAGATCGCTGCATGCAGTTTGGTATTCTCTACTTTCGCCTTAAATGCTGCAGCAAAAACAGACCTAGTGGCGATCCCATGGCTACATCATATTAGACCTTAATAAATGTCATTGAATAGAAACTGTAGGTTACTGGGTCAAAGCAAAAGGACGCTTTTCAAATCATGCAATGGTATGCCTATCGTTGTTTGTGTTTCTTTGACGTGGATGCCAATGTTATTACTTGTCGAAGGAAGTAGGATATTGACGGAAAGCTAGAGAACCTAATCGAAAAAGCATGTATTTAACGATGTTGCAGACCCTGGTACTTTCGGTGAAATGAAACGTGTCAGGATGGCTTTATTGTGTAAGTCGATGTCTTATTGTATTATGAATTGCTACCAGCCATTAAATGGCAGCATGGTATGGTAAATTTACCAATGATATAATTATACGAAGTGGAACATCAGTCTAATCAATTTTCGGTAATCCGTAAGGTCTTGGAAATTCCGAATCATTCAGCTCAAGGTCAACCTTAAGAGTCTGGGAGGTATCTGCTAAACGGAAATTCTTGCAAGCTTTGATACCCTGCTGTTCAGTTTAGCTCCTTTTGGCCCTTTCCTCTAATATTTCGGGAATATTTTATTATATTGCTCAGAATTCCTTTGATTTTGTTTTTCTGGTCTTTTTCCAATATAACGACCTCGGCAAATCTGTTTGGTTTACTCAGTATTATATTATCATTTCGCCTTAATTCTTCAGCGCATCAAAATGCTTGCGTTTCAGTGGGACAAGATTGTGGATTTGGCATTCACCATACCTTAGAAATTGCTCACTAGATAACAAATGAATCGTTCCAGGTCCCGATTAGGCTTTATAACTACCATTTGCATCCACGTCAAAGAAACACAAACAACGATAGGCATACCATTGCATGATTTGAAAAGCGTCCTTTTGCTTTGACCCAGTAACCTACAGTTTCTATTCAGTGACACTTATTATGGTCCAATATGATGTAGCCATGGGATCGCCACTAGGTCTGTTTTTTGCTGCAGCCTTTAAGGCGAAAGTAGAGAATACCAAACTGCATGCAGCGATCTTCACTTTTGATTGTTATCATAGCTATACGGATGACACACTTGTTTTAACCGAAGTGTCCACTGACCCAGACGTCGTTATTAAACGCTCCAATTCGGCCCATGCAGCATTGCAATTTACCTGCGAGAATGAAGCGAACAACCGGTTGCCGTTACTTGATGTACTTTTAACTGGAAGGGTAGGTGGCTCGATCCAACCGCAAGTCTACTGGATGAAAACCTGGAGTGGCCAGCATACGAACTTCCATAGTTAATTACCTTTGATGTACAAGCGAAATCTAATTTACTGTCTAACAATAAGCGCCCGCAGAATTTGTTCTGAAGACACATTGTGTTGGAAGTTAGGGGTCATTCAACATGTGTGCGTGAAAACGTGTATTCTGATCGATTCGTTCTAAAGAATATGCAATCCAATCCCGACCCGGTGCAGGCTCCAGCGGCTTAGAAAAAGCATTTTGTATAAGAGTACATTTCAAAGGAGACACAGCCGCTGAACATGTAGCCAGAAGTCTTTCACCTGCCGATATGTTAACCTTCCTAGTTGCGAAGCTCAAGCGCAATTTCCCAATAGACCCCGTCATTCGTATTTGTAACAAAGACCACTTGTCGGATGCGGACCGCCTCTATGGTCATTTAGAATTTCGAGTGCGCCCGCGGCGTCATTTACATCGGACGAACTGCGCGACGCTTCTGCATGCGCATTAATAAGCACCTTCGACGCTGGTTGCGTCGAGGCGGTACCAGGGCTGTAACTAGCTCTGTTATGGCTCATCTGGTTAATAGTGGACATGAAGTTGACCTAATCCATGCTTTTCAAATACTATACAAGGTCCCTCCACCCCAATCGAATTGCGTGCGCCTCCGCACCCACTCTACAACCGAGACGATCAGTATTCGGTTGT
Source organism: Dicrocoelium dendriticum (assembly GCA_944474145.2). NCBI lineage: Eukaryota > Metazoa > Platyhelminthes > Trematoda > Plagiorchiida > Dicrocoeliidae > Dicrocoelium > Dicrocoelium dendriticum. The sequence goes on from OX104066.1 coordinate 10,936,348, forward strand.
GTCAATCGCTTTTGTGTCCACTTACGAAATTGATCGAGGCTCTTAGGCAATTTGGCCAGATAAAATAGACAATTCTGAGACCAGGAGCGATTGTTCGGCTAATTTCGCTAAAGTTTGCACCTCCCTATATTTGTTGCACTTTTATGTTCCTGGTTGTTAATTGGTCTAATTTCATATGAACTGATGAAAACCACTGTTACGCCTCCTTGCTATTTTACGAATATGATTTTATATTCTTGACTTTTTATTAGTCAAATTCCCTGGTGCACCTGCGATCACTTTTCCTAACGGTTTTTTATATGGATGCCAGTATATCTTTAATTTTCCTATCACATTTGCCTGTTTTTTTACTTTTTTACGCAAAGATACTTATTTCTTTATCTCGGCTGCCATTTTACTTTACATAATGTTTTATATTCTGTTATCTATTTGTTAAGCATTTCTATCCTGTTCTTTTATCAAATTTTTATGCTTTGGAGCCGCCATGTTCATCTATACATCTTCGCGATATAGCAGGTACTTATCCATTTCGTCAGCATAATACTTAATAAAATTTTCATTTCTCGAACTTACGCATGGTTTTAATTCCATACGTATTTGCCTTAACTAAAATATACTAATGAATTTGATATGGCTTGGTAGCTTTTCAAATTTTATACTTACATAAGTGCTTATAATTCCGTAAATTTTATTCTTGGAAATGGTTAGTTTGTCAGACGTGCTGCTTACGTTTGCTTAGAAACACACGCTTTTACATGTGGAGCCCACTTGAAATAGGGAATAATTTGTGTAGTAGCATTCCGTTCACCTAAAAGCAAGAATGGCTCACCTAGTAGGCGGTAGATGGAATCTGAACAATTGCGCTGGATGTTTTGACCTGAGGTGAAATGCAGGTTGTTTACTTGTGGCTTTGTGAAGTACAAAATAAAAAGAAGAAAAGTTGTTGGCACATTTCCAAGCATTTTCTAAAGGTACCACACTGTCGGAATCTCTCGGGTCGTCACTGAATATTTGGGTGAAGTTCACAGCCGTGTTTTCTTCTGGGCTTTGGCAGCAAAAGCACACTGCATCTAGAATCCAATAATAGCACCACTGGTCAGTTAAAGACTCGTACGTCACTAACAGAGGAAAATATACGCTTATTTGAGGACTTAAAACAAATGACACGAAAAAGTTGGCATTACACTCAATTGTCGTTCAACGCCTTCCAGAACTATGACGCCCATTTTAAATACCCCAACTGATCTCCAACCAAAGTTGGCATTACGGTGAACTTTGAATATAGTACAACCCAGTAGTTTAAATTCAGAAAATAATATATTTTTTCAGCAAATATGAATCGGCATAATGTTTCATCCTGTTTGTAAACTCATATAATTTATCCGTCTAAAAGAATGCATGGATATACGAAGTAAAGTGTTCAGTGGTAACATTGACCGAACAGCAACTAGTTCTGTTCCTGTCTTGCAGCATCATCAGCGTTCAATGAAACATAATGACTTAGGAATTTATCCTGCAAAGGACTTGAGGCAAGCTCAAAGGTAACTCTTCACGGTCCGCTCGCATTCTGCAGACTTTGATACATCTGTAAAAGCACCAGATGTTGCTGTTTCGATCGATTGGGTTTCGTCCATGTTGCGCCATCATAGAACCTCTGCCTGGTTCCCACTGCATGACTTTGGGATGCTAGCAGCATGTGTCACTAAGCTACGGATGACAGCCGCCGACCTACATGACCGATAATTGACTGTGATATAGCCCGGCTCTTCTTCCATTACCATGCCAATTACGAAGGGTACAGAGTACAGTAGTTGGACCCATGAGTTAAGCAGCTTCTGTATGGCGGCTGTGAACGACGCAGTAATTAGAAGCTATAAGTATGAAAGTTCGATTATTGTTGCATCCGGAATTCATGGGGTCGAAAGGCTGTATGGGTCTCCTGAAAGACGCAGCACTGATGAGACCACGAAGTTAGGAACAGCGCACACTGGTACTTTTCCAGAGGTGTCAAATGTTGCTTACTGGGTGTGGACCACGAGAATTTGGCTTTGGAATAATTCCAAAATCCCCACTGCACATTAGTTCTCTTGATATATCCAGCTTGGCTGAACGGAATGAAGATCGCGTGGCAGCGACATTTTGGCGCTGCTCATTTCCGCGAAATATTCCTCTGGATCATGAGTACACCACGTCCACTGAAATGTCGAGTTCAAAAGCGTGCTCTCTTTGTGATCTCTGCCTACTCGCCCACTGACTGTAGCTCAGACATTGTCAAAGACCAGTTCTACCAGAACCTTCATGAGCTGCTCCTAAGGGCTACTAAAACAGACATCATTGTTTTGGCAAGTGACTTCAACGAGCGTGTCGGTCGTCTGCTGCCATGTGAGCGCCATTTCGGAGGACCGTATGAATATGATGATGTTCGCCCAGAGAGACTGCTCGGTCTGTGTGCTGATCATCAACTATTCCTCTCCAGCACCAGCTTTCGTCATCCTGGACGTCAGTACGCCACTTGGCGCCCCCCATCATCAACCCAGCGCTGGTCATAGATCGACTACATAGCTATAAGTCGCAGGTGGCGCGGCAGCGTACGCGACTGCCGATCATTTTGGTCAACATGCGTCGATACTGATCATGCACTGGTGTGTGCGACCGTTTGCACGCGTTTTGGTGGTTCGCCTAGGTCAAAACACTCCCGACTGAACGCCTACAAGTTGGAGGACCCAATGGTGAAGAGAGATTATCAACAAAAGCTTCGCGAAAAGTTCGCTCTTTCTCACACTCTGGGTGTTGATCAACACTGGTCAATCTGCAACAAGCCATGTTGTCGGCCGGTTTGTCCAGCTGTGGCCTCACTCGCTCCACTCCCAAATGCTGGATCTCGGGAAGACCCTCAGAATTGCTGGATCGCCGACGGGCTGTGCCTGTTGACGCAGAGTACAAGGAACAACGCCAGTCCATTACGCAACAGCTGAAAGCAAGTCATCGCTCAGATCGTGAATCTTGGTGGTCAAAACAAGCTGGTGAGATGGAAGCCGCTGCATCAGCTGGCCACTTCCGCCGTCTGTTTTACATCATCAGGGCCACTTTTTTCAATTTACACACTATCAGCGAGACGATTTGCGAGGCAGACGGCACAGGCGATTGTGTCGCTGGGCAGAGCATTTCGCACTTCAATTCAACCACCCAACACATCCCCCTGCGGCGCCTCCAGCCCCAATGTATGATGTTTGGCCTGTCTCCACAGCACCCCCAAATGAAGCAGAAATTCGAAATGTGATCCAATCTTTAAAACGCCACAAGGCAGCGGGTCCCGACAACCTACCACCGGCTCTATTCAAAGATGGTGGGAGTTTACTTGTTAGCGAAATCCTATCGCTGTTCACGAAAGTTTGGACTGAGGAGAAGGTTCCGAGCTTATGGGGTGAATCGGTCATTGTTCCGATTCACAAGAAGGGTTCCCGCGCCGATTGCTGCAACTACCGCGGAATCTCCCTAATCTCCGTCACATCCAAACTCTTCGTGTCGGTCCTACTTAGCAGGCTTTCAACGACTAGAGAGGAGTTTTCCCGAGAAGAACAAGCCGGATTTCGTCCAGGTCGCGGCTGCGTCGACCAAATCTTCACGCTTCGGCAAGTTCTCGAACTTCGTCACATCCACCGGCGGCCAACAATCGTAGTGTTTTTGGACATCCGAGAGGCTTTTGATTCAGTAGATAGATCTGCATTGTGGAACTGTTTACGGAAGAAAGGTGTGTCCGACAAGTATGCAACTATCCTGAAAGTACTTTACAGTCACACGTAGGGCAAATTTAGGGCTTACGGCACACACTCCTCTTCATTTGCTGTGACCAGCGGTGTTCGCCAAGGTTGCCCTATTTCACCTTTCCTCTTCAATATCGCCATCGAAGATGTTCTCCAAAGAGCACTGGAAGGTGTCCAGGACTGCGGTGTTGAGCTTCTCCCTGGAAACACACTCACTGACTTGGACTATGCCGATGATATCGCCTTGCTGGGGGACGACCCACAATCCGTCCAGAGCGCTTTGGACCGCTTGGCGATGGAGGCGTCTAATTACGGCCTAAGCTTCACTCCGGGAAAATGTAAAACGTTGCTCCAGGACTGGCAGGTGCCTGCGCGCGCGTTCACTATTGTTGGACATGTTCTGGAGCAAGTCCCCTGCTTTACTTTTCTAGGGAATTGCATCACGGCTGGTGGCGGTGTTGGAGATGAAATCGCACAACGGATTGTAAAGGCCGGCCTTGCGTTCATCAGACTGAGACATCTATGGCGTCGTCGTGATGTTAGTCTCAAGCCCAAGGGCAGGGTGTACAATGCTTCCGTCTGTGCAGTACTCTTGTACGGCTGTGAGACTTGGCCTGTTCGCTCGAAAGATATGAAGCGGCTATCAGTCATTGATAATCGCTGTCTAAGAAGGATTGCTAGGGTGTGGTGGCAACACCACATAAGCAACGCAGACGTGAGAGACCGCGTGCTTGGGGCGAATAGTGCCAGTCTTCAGGACGATTTTCTCCGACATCGCATGCATTGGCTCGGGCATGTTCTGCGCATGCCTGCCCATCGCCTTCCACGTCGAGCGCTATTTGCACTCCAAGGGAGCGATTGGAAAAAGTGCCGCGGTGGACAGCCGATGACATGGAGAAGGAGTATGAAGAAGGCAACCTCAAGTTTGGCGGCAGTCGGACCAGTCCGCCTTCCAGGTTGGGGACCACGAGATGCTGAATTGCAGTGGCTGGAAACACTAGAGGTCATGGCACGCAACAGACATCAGTGGCGTCAGTGTTGTTTTGCAATTTCACCATCTCTTTGATACACACAAAAACACAAAACAAAAAAAAGAATACAAAATGGCGTGTGTAAAACCAAAATAATCGTTTCCCATATTTTTTAATCGCATTAGTGTTCCCATCTACCTCACCTTTTTTCTTCTGCCATGGTTCTGATGGCACAATGTCTGTTAACAGACTGTGAATAAATAAATATATATATATATATATATCACCACCAAAAGTAGAAAAAGTTAACTGCCAACGTAGTTCCAGCTCCTTATCTTCATATTTAACTGTTAAATTTTCTTGGAATGTTTGCGGAACTAAAAGCGTTTAGCATATTCATTTTACAAGTTCCTGTCGACACTAATAAGCACTTTTAAGGGCTTGCTTTAGGATATAGGAAGTAAATACTAGTGCTCATGCGAAAATATCTAGTCGATGCATTTTATTTTTAGCTATCAGCTCATCTCTGTTTAGCAAACAACTGACTCTGAAACTCGTCTAGTTTTTGGATGCACATCGGAATCTCTAGCGATCGGAAATAGGCACCTCGCATTTCCCATTTGTATGGTTTGAGTGCTTTCCGATTACCTCCAACCAGCCTATCCATTTTAAAAATCCAGTTTCGATACCGCCAGTACTTGTGAGTAGATAACTATTTTCCCCACTCTGCGCGTCTAGACTAAACTTGCAACTGAATAATGAACATCGCCGGAAAGAAATCCAAGGTAGTACGGAATTCGGCGAGCGACAGTTGAACAGAACTGGTACCAGTGGGACCATTCTCTGTTTGATAGCTAGTGTTCTGAATGCAACAAATAGGATCAAACTCAGCGCATTCACGTGTCTGTATAAAAAGTCAGTTAGCTGCACTTAAACGTATGCTACTTTGGTTCTACACTGGTCGTATCACAGTCCTACTTGGTTAGGTACGTACTCAGTTGAGGTAGAATGGCGATAGCGGTAATGATATAGGAATGGAAATTTGGATTCACCTGCAGCCGTGCTCGCAGAATCTAGTTTACTATTTGAGCCTAGTAAATGAGCAAAGGTCAAGAGAGAAGCTGCTTAAACGTAAAAATTCAATACTAAACCAAAGGTCAACTACTTCAGCGACTTTAATTCTGGTCCAAGGTGTATTGTCTGTAAAGGAAGCTGGGGCGCAGGCTCTATTGTCACACCAGAGCAAATCAACAATTGATGAATTTATAACTATCTGCTTGTCGGCTGCAGCTGACGAAGTGCATGTATCGACGTTTTGGCTATAGCTTAACCAAAACCCACAGGCGCTAGTGGTTGCAGTCATGCGCCCATGCTCTACCAAGACTCTGATCGCATTCCCTGTTCAACTGGTTACTTATAAACAAGCAAGCGATTCACTGGCGAAACTAACTTTTAGTGATCCTCAATTTGGCGCGATTTTCAGAAGCGATAAAAGGTTGAATACCTTTAAACGGTCGGATTATGTACGCTTAATAATAGCACCCTAAGTACGGTACAGCTCAGAAAGGTATACCGTATGAAAAATTACGAAATTTAAGACTAACGCTGAAATCAGCAAATGAAGTTGATGTGATTCTTTGTCATGCACCTGTCCTCGGAATGAATCATCTTATATTTCGAATCTCCTCTACATTCATGGTGTATAGTGTCAGCAAGTACAACAGAACCCAGCTGCTTCTATCATTAGAAGAATAAGAACGATCTGTATTCACGGTTTCCCGTAGGTGTAGTCAATTTCGAATCTCGAGCTCACGGAGTGGCGGGAAATACTGGCACTAGTAGCAGTTGAACTCTTTAGTGAGCTAGGAATATTAATGTTGCGCACGTTTCGTCAGCAATCGAGGTAGCACCAAAAATGACTTGTTGAGTAGCGTGTAGTAATTGTCGTAGTGTAGCAAAGCCCCGATAAGGGTGTCTAGCGCTAAATTTGTTCGCTGTTCCCCCGGTGAGGAGTACTCTACAAAATATACGGCCTTACTGTTGTGGAATTTGTGTTTCAGCCTAAATGCATGTCTGAGAACATGCTTGAAACTTGGTGAAAGGGACGCAAGTATCTTCCCCTGATGTAGGCCTAGAGACAATCCGAACCAAGCCACAGTTAACCGACAGGGGAAAAAGATGAGCGTGAATTCACTTGTATTTCAGAGTAACCCCATAATCTCTTAATTCGAAAGCTGTCCATTTTGCGGTTCAAACAGCTATTGAAATAAATGCAATTTGAAAATTGCTTAGTGAATGGGTGGTTTCGTCTCTGAGCATTATTCTGCTAATATGATTGGCTCATGGTTCAATATCAGCTGATCACCTCCATGAGGTCTGTAAAAGCTTTCACCTAAAGATTGCGCCCCAACGTATAAAACGCTATTCGGCATAAACATAAATGCTCAGGGACAATTCAGAAGATTATTCAGGCACTAATCTTCTAGAGCGTCGATGTATTTAGACCTGATAGGGACGACTGAGACTGGCTGAAAAATGAAATTGCCAGTGTTGTGATGGCTATTCCAGAAATGCCCGTCTTGGTTAATCAGTGGCCTTATAACGAAGCTAGTTCACCTGTTTAGTATAAAAAAGCCGATATTTCCAAGTTGTTAATGACCGAAAGTTTCTATTTGCTGATATAGTTTGATATTGTTTACTACTAAGACCAGGAGACACGCGCACAGGGCTGTGGAACAACATATCCTAACGTCTAATATAACCATGGAGATAAGATTAGTTCCTTCGAGAAAACCATTCCAGTCAGTCTGTGGTGAGGTTATATGAAACGGAAAGGAATAACCTCAAAAACGCATTTTGGCAAGCATAAAAAACCTATCCAAAAACCCGCAAAATGAAGGGGTACATTACCACATGGAATTATAAGTCACAGCTACATCCCATCTCCTTTATCACATGAATATACACACTTTCTTTGTAAAGATTAATATTTGGTCAAGCAGCAATTTTCGTATATTTGATTGTACCAAACTGAGCACGCCTAATTTCTACTGCCTCGTGTAACCACGAGAATATACGCTGATATTTCTCATATACTTATATGCAAACAACAGCATAAACGCGAGACCATCGAAAATGTAGTGCCAAAGGACTCATCAGGTGATTGTGGGAACATGGGATGTTTGTTCGGCACAGAAGTTTTAGTAAGATCTATTGGTAAAAGCGAAATGAATTAAGATTAAATATCCCAGTTTCACACACGAGTGTATGTTAACAGAGCTATGGTAGTCAGGTGCTAGCTCTTGAAAACCGTAATCTATGTATACTAAAGTGCGCTGATTAATTGAGTATGTGGGTTGCTGCACGCGTTTGAAAATCAAACGGATTTGCGATAAACAAGCACTTGGTTACTGTTGAAGCACTGAGAGAGCTATATATGAATTGGTAATAAACGCAAAGTGGTGGTAGATTCCAGTAGTTTGGCATAAAACCACATAACCAACCTTTGCTTCCGGATAAATGTTTAAGAGTTGCTTGTAGAAGAGAAACGAAGGGACATCAGTTGCACAACGATACCCACGGTACAGGTGATAAAACCACTCCGGGTCCATTTGCACCTCAGGTTGTTCAAACAGTTGCTTCACCAGTTTTGCCCATAACTTGCAATCCGATCGTCGTTTGGTTATCAACTCAAATCCATGATAGCATGGTTGGTTGTATAACGTTTGCAGTGCCACTTGAAGGCTGTTGGTACCTGTCCTGCCGAAACCCACGCCGACGGCAATTAGTGGCCCATTCTGGGCAAATCCATGTTCATCAAATTTCATTGGCTAGCTCTAATAAACTGATTGAAGTGCAGCCTAATATAAAATGCCGCCTTCGTCCCTGAAGTACCAGAAAATGCTACAAACCACCTAATCATTTATAAGGACTCAGTAGGTATGCATATTTTCAAGTTGAAGGTCATCAACTAAGGTCAAAAGACGAAGTCATTCTTTTGCCTGCAATTGGCCCCTATGTTATGGTTTAGCGGAATGATGGGGGTTTCTAAAAGCTCATGTGATTTTCAACGTGTCAGCAACATTGTTAAAACCTGCTTTAGTTTTAACTTACGTGCATCCGTGCTACTTATTTGCCATATATAGACACGGGATATCTTCCACAACCAAATTTAGGCAAGTTACCTGAACCACATCCTGCAACACCAAAACGTAAGATGCAGCCGTGAAAGATAAAAGTATTACGATTTTTCCAAGCAAGTAGTTTCTTTACACCATAAGGCAGCTAAGAACGTTGTTAATGTTATACAGTATTTTGCTTGTAACTTTGTCATTACTACTGAACGTGCGCAGCTCATTTATATATACCTATTGTTCTAAGGACGAGTAGATAAGGTTTTCTTTCTTCCTTCTCATTTGCAGCATGGAAGCACACGGCAGTAAACTACGGTCAATCATCCGATACTAATACAACAGGGATTTTATGCAGAGTCAACTAACCGTGCAGCTAGTTGTTCAAAGCATGAACGCTGGTCGTGGACCATTCATACAAAAGTAGACATATATGTAAAATATGTGGAAATTTATTTATTATATATATACATATACACTGTCGAATAAGCCACGAGCCCATCACGTCTAGTTGGATAAAGATTACAGCAAAACAACAAATTATTGCATTTTTGCTGTCGTGCGGCTTAATTAACGAGGCCTAACTGGCTTTTTACCGGATAAGCACTGGCAGACGTGTCAACTCCAATTGCATGATTTACTAACAAAAGTAAGTGATTTAAGCCATATTTTTGTCATTGTTTCACTTGACATGAAGAAGGCAATTGGTCAAGTCCCGCATACTGGTCTATTGACTAAACTTCAGTTCTACGATATTTTGCATCTACTGCTCTCATGCTTTAAACCTATATGAAAATGTGTACAAAATGTTACTGCTGCACTGAGCTGAATCACAATATATCCCCGTAAATGTTGACTGATTCCAAGGTAGTGTTCTGGGCCCACTACTATGTCAAATCTACGTTATCGACATATTTGATTACCTCCCTTAAGTTAGACCATTCATATTTGCAGATTATATTAAAGACGTCTTCTCTCTTGAAGCGAAGGGAACAGAAACTGGCATGTCCCATATTCAAAGCAATCTTACCGATTTAGATCGTGGTGCTACCATTGCAAAATGGCATTCTCACCAACTTAGTACAATGCCATCTCTTCTCGTTGGAGTCTTCCGTCAAATGCGTTGAGAATAAACATCACCAACTGCCAGTTGTGTTGCAGTGCGTGACCAAGGGGTACACTACTAACGTCCAATAAACTTGGACGAACACGCGGGATGTAGCATAGTCAAGGTCAGATCGGTCACCAGCTAAATCTGAAACCCGAGTTTGCTTCTGTAATTCAGATTGCTCTGTGTACGTACTGTGTTTGACATTTTCTGGAATACTGCCAATTAGTAATATGTAAATCGCGGCAAAGTGACAGTATTGGCAGATGATCAATTTCCCTGAAGCACAGCGTGCTTCTTCATTCCGGCGTTTTATGCTGTGCGTTCGATTGCCAACTGTAATTGTTCTGTCAGTTGTTGTCCCACGGTTTGCAAACAAGTGGTTCGCTCTACATCCAGACATCTTTCATATTTTTTGATGCGGTTATGATGGTCCGGGATCATTATTCGTACCATAACTTTTCCGAACTGAGATGCAACGTCCCAAGCCCTGAGATGGTTTAGCGGCGGTCTGTAGTTAACATTGCAAGGAACAACGTTTCTTCGCAAAATGGACCATCTGCCAATACGGAAATGACAACGATCGCTGGATCAGGAACCTTTCTAAACGACCGCTGAAATGACTGCCAGATTGCTCAAACAACACAGCATCGTGGTCGCTCATAAGCCAACCGCTACTTTGAGTAGAACACTGTCAAACCTAAAGGACATTAGGAATGCACAAGAACGAACAAAACGTCGTGTATACAATGAATTGCAATAATTAGGAAATGAACTATGTGGGGCAGACAGGAAGGAATCTGTCCACAAGAATATAATAACATCAGAGGGCTTGCAAAATACATTATGCATCGTCTCTTGTCTCAGCGCATGTGGATAAGGAGGGACAAAGCTTCAATTGGAACAAAACGATGATTTTAGCTCAAACAAAAACACAGAAAGGAAGAGAATTCCTAGCAGCATGGTACTCCTCTGATAATTCGATCAACATACGCATCGACATCGACCCCGTGTACCATCAACTCAGAAAGAAAGATCTCCGGCGATTCGTAAGACATGATTCAGCCGCAAAAGCAAATGGGCAGAGATCACATGGCGCAAATCAAAATTGCTACCTTCAAAAGTCATTTGCCCGTGGATGACGGACTGACGATCCAATAAGCAGGAATATACAAAGCCTAATACGTCAGTGAGGATGCCACCTCGCATGGTGGTGAAACGTATGCGATCCCTTTACCAATCTCTGAATACGATGAACAGGTGGCGAATGAGTTGCTGAAATGTGCCCGGACAAACAGGTTCGCCGTGTGATGTTGTACGTTTATGCTCCCTAGAATCCATGGTCGTTTTCATGCTCGGCACACTTGAAAGGTTAAGTACATAATACCGTTTGCGTACGATGACGGAGACGATTGGAAGCAGGTCGCTTTCACACTGAATTTGAAGGTGCCTACTTTTCGCAACTGGATACGGGCGTACGAATCAACGGAACCTGTGGGGCAGTAGGGGAGTCCGTCGCAGAACACTGGGAGAAAACCGCGTCAACTCTCTGGTATGGTTGATTTCTGCGTAGCCTACCGTTACATTTTAACTCCTTCGTTTGCTGTTGAAGGCGGAGTTCGAACTTACAGTATATACCAGCACCATCTCACCATACTTGGATGGCAGGTTGATAACAATGAAGAAACTGCACACCATTCCGAAGTCCATGAACACGCAAGAGAACAAAATCGACGCAGGTCATTCGTTTTGCCGTTCATGGATGACAAGGTGGAAGGAAGGCAACCGGTGGGACTTGGTGATACCAACTTCAAATTAATTTGCTTCCACACTCCTGGCCGCTCAGGACGTGATAGTCGAGCTAAATGTACAGTGGCGAACCGCCTGGGACCGAATGTTCATCTTGTTTACGCCATGACAAACAACAGCTTGATAACGTGTTCGGTTCTGAGTGGAAATTACAACAAGCAAAGTTGCGCTCAGTGACTGCGACAGATGCTTGATCCCAACGGATAAGTGTTTGTGCAATTGCGTCTCTTGATTTGTGACAACGCGCCCTGTCGCATGCACCTGGAGCAGGTTTTCCTGGAGGAACACTACTGGTCTGGGAGACTTCTACGCCTTGCGCCATACTCTCCAGCTGTCAATCATATAGAGGGCATCTGGAGTATAATAAATGCTAAGATAATACAGGCAATGAGGGGACGGTACTCCAAGATGCTCCTGGAGGATCCTAAAGGCGTTCGGAATAAAAGCCAGTGGCTGCTTCGCTGTTTGGAGCACGCGATGTTTGAACCACGGGCCCTAGTGACGCAGCAGCACTGCGAACAAATGGTTCAGCATGTCAGTAAGAATTATGGACGCCTTGTTTATTTGGCCGACCTGTAAAATATCTGTTTGATGCAAACTACCTGCTCTAAAAGAATGTTGTCCTTACTTTATAATGCACTTCATACTCTGCTAGAAATAGCCAGTTCTCTATTCAGGGTACCATCGTAAATTTCCGGTAAGTTAGTGCGTGTAGTCGCGTCGCATACCCATTTTCGTTGCCGCGTTGTAGAACCATCACGTGAGAGCTTGAGAAATATATGCCACTCGAACACAGATGTGTGGCAAGCAATTATGTTCTACCGCCTGTAGTTGATTGCGTTTGAACAGCCAGTGGATAAGGACTTTGATAAGGGCATAATAACTAAGAAAATAGAATTATTTGTATTTGAGGGACATGAGTAGTGTGTGTGGCCGTTTGCCGGATTGGTCAACCAGTTATCCCAACGCAGGCGGCTGGAAGCTGCATGCGGAAACGCAAAGTATGTAGCGCAAGCATAACTTGCGTTTATCACTCTCTCCAGGGAAATATTTCTGGATGGGTATTTGTCAGTTGTGGACTGTATTCGAACACACCACAGGGTTGCGGTAAAGAGATGCTTTGAAGCTGCAGACAATATGTACTCGCTTCGGGGAATCACATTTACTCTTCAGGTTGTAGCGTCTGCGCAATGATGAGTGGCTCAGCATGATACAAACCGGTTTGTGCGTTCGTATGTCATTTAGTATTTCCAGGTGGAAGTCGCTATTTTGCTCCTATTTAATTCTACGTGGCTAAATGATGCGGTCTTAGCCGGACATATGTTCCAATCAAATCTCGTGCATTTTATCGTCATCGATCCACACCCTTGAGGCTCCGTCGTCCATCGTCAGCTGTGACTACACCTTGCTGCTAAACACGCGATATAAAGCAGGCGCACTCTGCATCCACCTGTAACTCCTAATACTCTCTCCAGCCTACTCTCCAGCCACTTAGCACGTATCTTTTTCGGCTTTCGACCCCTGGGTCTTTGATAACCCAATGTACGCCCGGATACGGAAGCCCTGGGTACTGTCGTCATTACACATATTACGTTATGCGAGCCCACTGTCAAAACTTAGTTCCAGTGTTGTTCGCAGGAAAATGAGCGGTTAACTTAAAGTTTTAACCGCTTTCGGTTATAATTTCACATGCTTTACTGGCACATTTAACCAGATGACTTTCATCAGGAACGTCCTATACATCGTTGTCAACTAGTGATGCAGCTCCGTGGGATTGAAGATGTTATCACGAATCGTATAGCAAAAGCTCGAGGCGCTTATGCTAACCTTCGCCACTTATGGCGGCGGCGCGACATCACTCTTGCACTGAAGGGTAGAGTGTACAATGCAGTAGTAGGTTCGACCCTACTGTACGGTTGTGAATCCTGGCCGCTTAAAGCAACGGATCTGAAGAGGCTAGTTACGTTGGGCAACCGGTGCCATCGTAATTTAGCACACATCTGATAGGAACACCGCGTGAGCAACGAACGTGTTCGACGCCCTGTTTATGGCACAGGAAAAGGAACTGAACCGCTCAGCGCCGTTATTTCACGCATCAGGCTCCGATGGCTTGGCCACGTATTACGCATGCCAGCCCACCGACTCCCGCGATGTGTGTTGTTTGCGCTCCGGGGGTGTGGATGGAAGAAGAGGAGGGGTGGTCAAGCGATGACTTGGTCCAGAGGAATGAAGGCCCTCACTTCTGAGCTGGCCTCGGTTGGAACGTCTCGGCTCCCTGGTTGGGGTCCGAAAGACGATGAACACGTTTGATTGGACACACTTGCTGATATGGCTAGGAGCCGACCTCAGTGGCGTTCGTGGTGTGAGTTTCTTTGTCCCACCCCATCCCTCTTAGCCTCCCCTCCAACCACGATCTCATTATTTGATTTTATATAATTTTGCATAATAATGTTTTTTGGGTGAACAGCAGCCGGCTGGTAGCTTACCGGAACGATGCCCATCCGTTACCGGTAGCTCAGCCAGCTTGCACCAGTTGCTTCTTCTCTCTCTTTTTTTCTGTGTATTGCGGTACAGCAGCTGAGGTGTTCCCCATTTCTGGCTAACGTGTAGTATGATGATGATGAGTGATGCAGCTCCGGTGTAAGCGGTTTGGTTTTCAGTGCATTCGGTTTGAGTTTGGTTGAGCTATTAACGATGATTGAGCTTTGGTGTCGTTCCTGGACTCACAACACTTGATGGTGCTTAACGACGGTGGTTTGTTTTATGTAGACGAAGAGATGACTAATGCGCTTTGAATACATTTCGTTGTTTCGTTTACACAGGCGCATTATAGAGGCGCGTTAGCGGTCCGCCCAGGGTGACACGTGATACTGGGACGCAATTTTAATACCGTCGTATGTTATGTAGGTGTATGTCGCAACTGGTGTAAGAGCCTATGCTGTTTGATAAGGAAGTAGAAGTCATGAGTATTTCTCATTCTTGAGCGTAGTAATTGTAGCTTAAGCAGAAATCAAGCTTCTTGTGTAGGTTTCATTGAAACCTTCCTATCGGATCACAGTACACATGGCACAAGAGATCTGAGTAAATTGCGTCTGTTGCAGCTAGTAGATCTGTGGTAAGAATGCACAGATCCCGGTTCGTTTCTAGCAGTAGTATAACAAATGCATCGAAATGGACAATACTGGGTTCCAATAAGGGCTCTGTTGCTTGTCTTGTGTGACAATTTAGGTCCGGACCAGGTGCCGCGAAACGAGGTAATGTGATCTAGGACGTTGTTTTCCCTGGTAGGGGTGCAAAGTTCTTGTGTTGATCCTTGGACCGGGACTTCAGAAACAAATCTCAACAGCCTTGTTGATGTTGTATCCATGAAATATCTGACGAATCAAAGTCATCCCCGAGTTTCTTTTTGGAATGGTACCTCATAAGCAAATGTAAACATAGAAGCCTGGTGTTCTAAACGTAATGCATCATAATGCGTCATCCAACCAAAATTATGGAGCAATTCATTGCCATGGAGATTCACACGCATTCATTTGTGATACTAATTTCTGGTCTACCATTCGTGGAGTACGGAGTTGGTCCCGAGCGTAAATATCACATCCGCCCTCTTGCCAACACGTTGGCAGTTCATCAATGACTAATAGTCCACTGTTTGGTAGAACTCAGTTGGTGCGTGGCACAAATGCTAGGTTTCAGTAATGAGTAGCAAATCAGGAGTTCAGCAAGAAGTTAGTGTGTATTTCATTAGTTAAAGAGTGATCCTTTATTAGAAGAAACTTCATAGCGTCTTACTATTGTGGCGGTGTTAGGTTTTCATTGATAATTATGGGTAACGTATTGCTGCTACTTGCATCGGTAGCCATGGTGTGGGTGGTAGCGGTGGTAGAAACCTAGGGATACTGAGGCCGCAGAGAGAGTACTACACTTTTACTAGATGGAAAAGCTGGTTGGAAAAGAGATACCCCACTGGAATGGCGAGCGTGCGCAGTAGGGTTGGCCGCGGTAGGCTCCAGCCGATGCAAATCTACTACTGGGCTCGGGATTCTAGTCGCACAAGTCGGTGACCGGTAAAGCTATTTGAGTGTCTGAATGTGCTACATGGTGTTCCATCAAGCCTTCAAGTTTTGCTATAATGTTTTGGTGATGTGAAAGTTAAAGTATTGAATAGTTGAGCTGTCGCAGGTCTGAGATTGAGAGTACAACAATTCAATTTAAGCTGAACCTGATAAACGGAGGAGCAGTGGGCCTGGGTGCTCCTCTGAGGTTGGTGGGTGTCCTATACCAGAGACAAGGCCCCCATTTAGAGTTCAGTTCCCTGTAATTGTTCTCAGATATCGGCTACTTTGTACACATTAGGTATCTTTAGAGCTAGTGCTTTTCTTGCGCTAACTTTCCTTCGGGAAAGATTAGTTTCCTTTTTTAGCATCAATTTGATAAATACTGATTCCGGGGTCGGGCTATTAGACAGCTTACTACTTTCGGTTGGCGCATATGATTCAGGTTTAAACTTGCTATTGTGCGTAACAGCTTTGAGCGCATCTTCATTCCAGACTATAATAGCCTCTACATTTATTGCACGGAACTTCTCCCCCGAGGCATAACTGGAATCTAGTATATTAGTGTTAACAAGATCAAACTTATGAGGGTATGCTTCCGTGTTGATATGGATTTTAAAAGTTGGCTGTTCAAATTTCATGCAAACACCATTTGCTGAAATGTTTCTATTTGCTAGACCACTCTTTCCGGTGGAGTGTGACCAGCTATAATTAATGCAGATTTGAATTCGGTATTCCTTACGAATACATCTCTGTTATAAACGAATGAAATGACAACCTCAGAGATGTTGTCCCACAGCCATATAGGGCACTAGTTTTGCATGATTTTTCTGTAGTCTTATAACTGTACAGTCTGTGCCACATAAGGAAACAGCCGATAGGACCATGTGCTACAATGTATCAGTTGGGTAGGTGACAAGAGTATTAAATATGACAACGTTGTTAGAACGTGTAAGCATTTCGTAAATTTTGGTGGTAATGGTAGCTATGAAGTTACCGCCTCTGTCCAAGTGTTCAGTGCAATGGGTTTTGGGCGGGTCCAGAATGTACGTTAGTGATGTGAACGGTCTTTTGTTTATTTTCATAGCCCTAAGCTTTCCTTACTTATTTTCTATAGATAACCTTTCACCGGATCTCTCGATTGCTGATGGTGTAGTTTGAGCTTGCTTTGTCTGTGGTGTATAAATGCTTTGCCCTTTTTGTCTCGCAGCTGATCTCTTTGTAGTAGCTGAGACTTTCGCAATCATTGTGGCTTACACCAGTTCCAAATATTGATTACAAAGGAAAATTAGGATTCAGGATTTTACGTGTAGATGTCTTTCTTACGTACGTTACCACTTGTCTGGAATGAATAATTATACTGGCAATATGTAGACACGGTCAGTAGTTGGGGCGGGAACTACAAATGACCGCAGCTGGGGATGAAATGTCGTCAAGGTTTCTCAACAGAGGTAGCATGAGGGCAGTGAGAATAACGCATCGTGTGAGTTCACGTAACTATTCGATGCGTGGCCATCGGTAGTGGTTTGACGTGAGCCTTTTACGTCTGTCTCTCCAATGGTTCGGACCTATCGCGTCCAGATGTGTCACACGTTCCTAGGGCCGATGCACGACGTGCGTTTTATCGATCCGGCCGCTATGTGAATGGGATACGAGTAGTCGACTCTGTCTAGGTTAGGATGAAAATCGAACAAATTTTGTTGAAAAGTACCGTACAGAGGCGACAGCGGCTGTAATGCGGGTAGACCAAAGTGTTTACTATCGATTTTTACAGTAACCAAAAGAAATGATAGTGAAATTTCCAGCTAACGCTCCGAATGATCTTTGAAATAAGACAGCGAGAGTTCTTGTAGGACGTGAGGGAGAAGAAATGATTCGATAACCTTCAAGCGCCGATGACTTCAAAATTGCGAAAGCGCAGTGTGGTGCTTACTGCAAATAAAAACAGCCAAAAATGAACAGAATAGGAGAAACTAGCGGGGCCAAATCGTGTGATGGTACCTAGAGTTCTGTGCGAATAAATCCGCATTTTTATAGGCGAGTGCCACAGGAGGACAGTATTTTTGCAACTTCCTGGTAAGGAGACAGGCACAATTGTTCAGTGAGTTCACTGTGTTGTAGGGGGCAGAATGTAGGTCCAATGTTGGCACATCAATAGGGACATGTATGTCGTTCCAACCCGGTAGTTTTCCGACAGCCGAAGCAGTTGTCATACTATAGCAAGGCCTTGGTTTATTACGTATCTAATTATCCAGAAGCCGTTTGAAACCATCCTCGCTCGGTGCACTGACGACACGCATTGAAGAAACGCCTGCAAATCGCGTATTTGTGCACTCTGGATGTTTCTGTTTCTCAGTTTCATTTTGTCGCACACTACTCGCACACTATTCGTATACATTTTGCATGCTCTACTTTGAGGTAGGACACAATCGAGTACACTACGGTGCATCCTATTTTTTACCTGGATTTGTAAACTCAGGGCAGTGTTGTAAGTATACCCAAGTTTATAAGTTGTATAATTCCATTCGCTGAAATCCCATTTTGGTCACAATCGATCGAGCAGTCTAACACTGCAGGGATCAGCTACCGTGTAATCATCGCTACTCCTGCGGCAAACCTTACCCAACATTTAGACAAATTCGACATGCAATTAATGGACCACTTCACGTAGACACGTTAGCCACACAATCGTGGGACTGCAACGCAGACTCAGACTTGCTCAACCGAAACGATAGCCTACAGATGTCGCCCTAATGTCAATGCGTTACCCAGTGAGGTGAGTGGACGGGCTTACGCCCCCAGGACAGTAACCCAACGTGTACCGCCCAGTCACTAACTTGACAGACAGCGTTTGGATTCAGCGTGCTAGTGAAAATGAGCGCATTTATCAGCAAACGCGAATGATCAAAATGCACCCACTTGATCAGGACTGCTCTGAGCTGCTCCAATTGCGGCTTCACATTCCATGCTAAGCGTGGTAGCGAAAGTCAGATATTACCAAAAAAGGTCAAGTATTTGGTTAATATTATTTGTATTTGCTAGGCATGCAAAGCTATTCTGGTTTTCAGTTGTGTAGCCCTGTTACAGAAAAAAAGTGAACAACAAAGTGCAACTGTTACAGCTGGCGAAGAAAATTGATCCTGTACCTCAGCAAACCCCTTTTAGATCCGTCCCTAAGCCCAGGAGTAAATTCGGCTTTACAAAACACCCCACAGTAACGACACCATCAACCCTGCCGCCGGATAAAACCTGGTGGAAGCCGTGTTCCATGTTACTGCTATTGTCACATCCAGAACGCTTCAACCAGCCATGCATGCGAAAGCCCAGAGCCGGAGATAATACCGTGCAAAAAACTAGCGGGAAATGTGCGCCTTGGTAAACACACCGGGTGCGATACATATAGGTCCATCTTCTGTACCGATCGCAAGTGAGAAGGCACACCTTCCACCGTCAACTTGTATGGCCCTTTCTAAACAGTCCAGAAACAATTTTGATACCGACACTCGCGAGACGAAACCGAGCTACGTTAACTCCTATGTGCGCTAACGTTCCCGTGTCCAACTTTCTCCCAGTAAAACGCAAGTGGCTCAAAGATCGTAACCAGTGGAATGCCGTCTGCCAAGCGACTAGTATTCTGGTCGAGTTTCCTATGCTGAGATGCGTAACGCGTCAATAGATCCGAGTACAATCGGGTAAACCTCGAGTTGTTTGAGTAGCACTGAACACAGCAGATAACACAGCGGCTGTTCTGCTCGCAGCCGTTCGTCTTTACAACTTACCGAGAGGGTTGTAGCTATTATCCGTACTTCCTTGGAAAGATCTCCTAAACGGAAGCAGGTAACCTAGGCAGCATTCCTAACAGTTAAGGCAACAAAACCACGTTTGTCCACGATGTCCCAGGGCTTCCGGAGGCTCTTGATCACGAGTTTCAAACACATGACCCAAAGCAAGTGGTGTTGCAGCGGCAAAGCACTCTCTGGACACTATTATATCTGCATCGTTTTTTTCCAGAGTTTCGTCAGCACCCAATTACCAGGGCTGCGGTTTAATCTTAACGTGTAGTATAACTCTCCGAAAGAAGGACGGAAGTTCCTTTAGATAACTGTTCAAATATTCGAGTCAGCTTGCCAAACAAGCTACGGCTAAAGGCAGCAGGCGCATGTTCACAAGTTGAAAGGGACTCTAAGGAACTTGCAAACTCAGTAAATCCTTTTCTCCACAAACCTGCGGAGAGACAACTAATAGAGTAACCACGGTACACAACAAGACAACGAAAAGCACTCGTAAAGCTTCTGCTCAAGGAAACTCGGCGATGCCATGTAACTTGACTAAAATTCCTAAAACTACAACCAATCCAAATACGAATACTGATCTGCAACTTAACTGTCGGTTTAAAAACAAAAATACATTTGACATCCAACAATACAATAATTAACAAAAAAGCCTACCCTTTTTTACAAACACCAAATACCAGGCTGGTAAATTGGCCAAAATTAACGAACTCCGTGTCTCACAATTCAGGTAATTAATATATTTACAGAGACCTGCCTAAACCTAGAGATAACCTACTTGGAAATCAACTTACCCCATAATGTGCTTGCGTCAGAACCATTGAACAAGAA
This sequence comes from Dicrocoelium dendriticum, assembly GCA_944474145.2. Lineage (NCBI taxonomy): Eukaryota > Metazoa > Platyhelminthes > Trematoda > Plagiorchiida > Dicrocoeliidae > Dicrocoelium > Dicrocoelium dendriticum. The sequence continues at coordinate 10,956,807 of OX104066.1, forward strand.
AGGGTAGTGGCGTAATTATTTATTATACCGCCAATCTCTGATGTGATGTTATCAACGACCCAGAAGTTCGCGCCCCAGAATTGTTTTGGTGCCGGCTGTTGTTGTCTTAAAGGACTCCAAACTAAAGCCAGTTTTGCTGGCTGCTTTGAACAAGTCCTACAATCACACGCCTATGGCTAATGATTTTAAAATGCAAGACACGAATACGCTAGCAACCGACTGTGCGCAGTTTAACGCCTGATTGCAAGTGCTAATTTCCAGGCACCCAATGTACAACAAGGTTGCAGATTCAGCCAGGTTTCGAACTGTTAACAGGTAGTTGACGCCTAATATTGTGCTCATTAACGAAGAACTCAAGCTCGACAGGATAGTTACAAGCACCTCACTGGGTTGCATTGACCAGATTACCACACAGTTTTAATAATTGTGCTGTGTGGAATAGCCTAAAATGGTTGAGCTTATGTATACGGTTACGCAAAACAACGAATTATCTAGGCTTGTTATGGAACAAACTTGGACTTTCTTAACTGAATGCTCAACATACGTCGCCTGAAAACCTTCACAAAGACGTTTAGTGCACTGATAGTTCACGCACCGGAACCGAAGTCATTCCAACGTAAACTCAAATACAAGTCCATTCTGAGGAGCAGAACGTGTAACCGTATGTCCCTAAGGGATTCAAAATGGAGGGCGCAGATTGTACGTTGGTGAATATAGAGGTCAGCGTGGAGACCTAATCATGCTTCATTTAATACTGATAGACCCAACTCACCCATGTCGCAATCTGTTGCAGCTGAGCCAAAATACCAACCTGAGAGGCCATCAGTTCAAACTGGCTGCGCACTGCAGCCGAATTGATTGTCGACACAACGTCTTCGCCCTCCGTGTGTCCCGTGCCCGGAATACCCTTCCGACTCACGTTATCCTTGCCTCTACATTAATGCTAGTTAAAACACGCATTGATGAAACACTTTGCAACTTGCATTACTTGATATAGTCCGTTCCACTTCGAAGACGAAATAACGCAAACCTAACCATGTACTTAACGGCCCTCTCCGCAACGTGGCGGTAAGGATACATGCAGAAGTGTCCATGTACGTAGCCTGGATGTATCTAAACTTGATCAACATATCACATCTGTCAAATAATATAAACAAACAAATGGGCCTTTTCGTTTCCTTCTTTCTTTCTCAAACCTTTACTGAAGCATAACAGCTCTCTATTCTATTTTGTGTGCGCACATCACATTCCCACCTCAAACTATCGTTATGTGGTAATATATTTAAAGCAGTAGACGCTCAAAATAAAGATGTACTTATTTGATGATTCTTCCAATTTCATTTCCTACTCTAACCATCCTAGGGACTTGTCAGGCACATGCCTTTTACCAGTGATAATTCATTGTTGTTCATTGCTGTGGTTCAAGTACTGACCGAATGTCGACACCTGCATTGTATACGTGGCACACCGTAAATTCTGTGTGAAATTGTTCCCTGTGGAGTAGATTACGCAGCGGCAGGAGTTAGTGAAGCGGTTCTACGAGAACCGCGATCTCGTATACAGGAGGCTTAATATCAATCGTAAGACTCGGAATTTCATAGCTAGTCACAGCAGATGATTGCACGCGGTCAGAAATGAACGCAGCTCGTCTCCTTCGGTTTCAACACTACCAAACATTCCAACAGGTAGCGCGCCCAAATATTCTCCTTATTTCTATTATTTCACTGTCGGGTTTAGACAGCATCCCCTTTATTGTGGAAATGTTGTTGAATACCTTGTCATCCCTGCATATCCACAGCTCTTCTGGAGTCGACAACATCTGACCGAAGACCCTGCAGGCAGAATCACTAGCCGTTTTCTATCACCGATGTCGAGCAAAAAGAAAGTTACCCCCAACATGGCAGCGAGGGTACTCACTCATTTGCATAAGGGAGGTAGCCGCACTGACACTACTAACTACATTTCAATAACGTTACTTTGCTCTCTAAATTTATGGAAGCAATCATCGTCGATGCACTGATGCAGTATCTGGAAAGTTACATTTTGGTAGTCCCAGAGCAACGGCTTCTGTCAAAGTAGTACTTGTACTTCTAACTCGTTAATTGCACGTACAAGCTGAACTGAAGTCGTTGATGATGGAGCGGGAGTCGATGTCATCTACCTGCACTTCTCAAAAACGTTTGATCGCTTAGATCAGGGATGTGCGAAGCATCGCCCACAAGCCTGCAGCCTCTTCATGAAATAAACTTTTTAAACCTAGTTCATTCCCGTACAGTCCAGGTTAAAGATTGCAAAAGATTAAGGCATTTACGATTGCAAAATACAGCAGTTTCAAATACTGGTAAAACTCAGGGATGAAGAATATATTATTTGTAACCAACTAGGATAAGTCAAACGACTGCTTTTCTCATTGAGACTTAATTAAGTCAGCAAATAAAACTGATCTCAAGATCTGAGTTTCACCTTTCACATTAAAATCGCGATAAAAATTTATCATGTTCGTCATTTTTCGTTATTATGATAATATTAGATTGCACATTGATGGACATACTTTTGCCTCACAAAAAGTGAATCTTCTTGCGAAAAGTTTAGATACCGCTAGCTTAGACCAGCTAATTCTCCTTCACGAGATTCTGAATTACTGCATTGGCGACCTAATCCTGAGTTGGATAAGCACTTTTCCACACGGATGTTGGTTGGTTGCAACCGTCCAATGAATCTCTCCTCAATGTAGTTGATGCGGATTGCCGTGTAGCACGAGGCTCGATGCTTGGCCTCGTCTATTCTTGGTGTTAATAAAAGATCGGGTACGCCCAATTAGTTCCGAGTTGCTATTTAACGCAGATGGTATAAACACATGGCAAACGATCAGAGGAGTGGACGACCAGGAACGGTTCCAGTACTATCTAAAATAATTTCGAACTCGTCATTTCAGAACGCTCTAACATTCGACGAAGACAATTTTCGGGTTCAGCAATTACGCCATAGACATAAATACACCTATTTCTTGGGCACGCCGATTTCAGGTCAGCTCCCAGGAACTTAACATTTTGTGCTGGTTCAGACTGAACTCAAATGTTCAACATAGGCTATGGCATTTACAAAAGGTGGTAACCAGTATGTCGGTCTGCTGCAAAGAAAATTCGGGAGATTCGACTTATCAATTGTTTCAATAACGCACAACTGCTACGCGCGCCGTCATGTAAAATAGACCATACAAGCTTGAAAACATTCGTTGAAGCGGGACCTATAGACTTTAAAGGCAGTATCACGAAGAGTAACAAACAAAGTAAAGGGTCTGCGTAAGCAATATTAACACCGAAGACTAAGGTTGCTGAGAGTTTTCAGCAGATACTACCGAAGGCTATGCGGCAAACGCATATTATTCTACCAAATATTGAGTGACCACAATCACCTATGTCCTCATTTGCTAATACTTAGCCACAAAAGCAGCTCAGATGTAACTGTACTTTAGTGAATAATATAGCCTTCCAAAGCCTCGAAAGAACTACTAGTCCTTTCGGTTTGCCAACTCTGGCTCTCTCTCCAAAACTCGGTTGTACACTCCCCTACTTTGGACATTTTCAAAAAGTGATTGCATGTTGTTCTTACCTCTCATAAATTCATCATCTAAACTAACCCATTGTGGATTAGGTTAATCATACCCTTCTACAGGATTTGTGTGTCAGATGCAACCACGTAAGAGGGGTATAATGAGCTAAAATATTTTACTTTTCTCTCGCTTTACGTCAACGATCACTACACTCCGTGTATTGTTGTATGCTAAAGCTCGATTTTTATCTAACATTAGGATTATTCATTAATGATTTTGTCTCGGTAAGCGCTCGGTAGATGACCCACGTAACTTGTGGTTCCATAGGCTTCACCCCAGTCATCCTACAGGACATGTCAAGCACTTGCTTTTATCCCGTGATATATCATTTTTTATACATTCCCTACCGATGAGGATAGAGCAATAATGGGGCGGAATTCGAAACTTCCCCTTTCGAAAGACTTCTAGTTGTGACCACGTGTGGAGCCAACTATGGGACAGGAGAACAATGATATATTTCGTGCAAAATGTGGATGCTTATCAATTCCCGTAGGAAGGCCAAAAAGGGAACCACAACATAGTGAACAGAAAACAAAAGGATTGACTGAAAATCGTTTTTGTGAACTCCCCACACTGTTAACACAGAGGCACGCAGAAAGGGCCAACCTCAGGTTTATATGTTGTGCATTTTTTATAGAATTTTATCTGCTGTCGACACACAGGTTATAACTCTTAGTGTGAGTTAGGGCAACATCAAGATGTTTGTTAAACACCGATAAATTGGTGGCGGAAACCGCGTAATTTGGGATGGCATTCCAAGGCTGACGCACACGAAGATAGTAAAAATTCAGTCGACATTTTAGCCGACTTCATAGTGTGGCTAACTTTTTCTCGTGGCCCCTCAAACTCTTGTTGTAACATAGTTGTAGAAGATGACGTAGGATGTGGTTGGGGTTTCTTAGAATCCGGTATGCCCTAATAAGGTCGCCACGTAGGCGCGGGTGGCGGCCACTTTATGATTTTAAATTCCCAGTCTAAGTTGATAAGGAAGGTTGAATACCTCTTTTACGTGCTTCGTGGCTCTTGGCTATGGAGTCTCGAGCTCTGCTACGTTTTCCTTGTACTAGGAATGTCACGCTTGGTTTGCGTATTCCACATCAGGCCACATCTAGGGTCTAAGTAACTGCGAACAGACAGAGGGATCAAACCGCCCGAAGGTCCTCCGAGGCATCCCAACATGTTAGTTCCCGGTAGTTGACGTCTCAGATTTTTCTGAGCCTTCCAGGTTGGCCTGAAGCAGTACCCCCAGCGCACGCACCTGGTTGACTACTTGCAGGACATGATCTTTAAACATGAATGCGATGTTCAGCAGAACAGCACAGCTTTTTCTGCAGTAGCTGGAAGGAGTAGAAGCAATCTCGAAGCTCAGGTAGGAAATTCAGCCACAGAACTGGAACTTTATGCTTAGGGAAAATACAGAATTAGAGACTAGGAATGCGTCAGGCCAACCCTTCCCTAATATCGGTTTAACGTGAGTAGTTAACAAGTGCCTGAATTACCGCGGCGTCTTTCGACAGAACGATGAGGTTTTGCTACAACACACACCGTTCGCAGCGCCGGCTCTCTCCAGTGTCTCCTGTGGGATTTTCATATCAGGGTTATAGTTAACAAGGCTTATTTCCTGGATTGTGTTACTGAGTAAGAATATGAATGTTATAGATTCCAACTTGCTGAAAAGCAATAATCGTAGGGTGCAGCATTTTTCGGAATTTTTGTTTAAGCTCCACATTTTAGACGAAGGGCGCACCCGGTGAACGGCGAAGGCCATAAAGCACACGTGGACACCAGCGAAAGATTGTGGTTCCAGATTTGAAACGATATCCCAACGCGACATCAGCCAGTGTTCCATGTCACCTCTACTGACTGCGAATGTACGCGTGTGTGTCCATCAATACGTGTGTGTGTTTCGTCCTTCCTCTCATTGCGTTCCTTGGTCAAGTCCCTCCCTGTCTGATCTAACACTGGACGCAGCACTCAAGTTGCTCGCTTGCTTGCTGCTTGCTTTTATAGGTTTCCTGTATGCACCGTTGCATACGATATACTTTCATTGCCCCGTCATTGTTCTGATTCAGCTGGGTGTTTCGAATTGAAGGTGGAAGTTATTTGGATCACCTATGGAAATTCCATTACTGCACCTCATCCGTTTTGGATTTATTCCACGGAAAGGCCTACGACGCAGCAACAGACGCAGTAAAAACTACGATCACTAATTACGTGTGTTTATTAGTGCTTTTTGGCAATGACAATGCGATTAATGAGGAAACAAAAAGTAAATTACTGCGTCATCACATCGATAAAGAAGGGCCGCAACGTTTTGATGGTTTGCAGTTACACACGAAACATGACTTACACACTGTGCTCTACTCTCCTGACCGACTGTGGGGAAATAATCCACACGTGTTCACAGCCCGGTACGAATCTAACACCCTGTGGCCACAACTGAGTGGAACTGGACCTGAATTTATTTCTCGACCCCTTATTGTTCTTTTTGCTAGCGCCTATGACCAGATCAGGCCAACTCACTTCGAGGAAGCCTTGCTTTTACAAACATTGATTATTGGTCTACTTGATGTCAAAGCACGCGAGCGTCTTTGTCAGAAGACGAAAAGATCCTTACTTGGGAAAAAGATTGTGATATAGTTCGAAAAAGCGCTAAGTTTTTTCAAGAACCAACGGCATTCTCCCCTTCCGATCAGATAATTTCACTGGAGGTAAACAAATTTTCTCAAACAAAGCGTGATCATCCATTGTTCCAATCAGTACAGCGCAGAACATTCCGTTGTGGCCGCTGTGGCGAATAGCGTTCTGATCCTGCTTATTGCCAGCATCTTCACGCTGTATGCAGGTTTGGTGTGAAAAAGGACGTATCCAGAATGTTTGTCTTTCCAAACGAAACTTCCTTGTGCGAGGAAGTCCAAAAACTACGAATCACATTACTGAGGGTTTAAACCAGAACTGCATAAAAACCAAAGTATTTTTAATCACAACCTAACAGCGGAGAAAGCGTTCGTTGTGTCTATTCAGGTAAACGAAGAACCTGTTGGTTTCGAAGTTGTTACTGGTTCCGCATTTAGGCTGATACGACCCGGTGCCCTGTCGCATCTACGAAAACTAGATGCCATACAATTCCACTACGTTCGTACATCAGAAATTTGGTGAATCCCTTGGGTAATCTTGTTGCACCTATCTCCTACCGTCATTCGACGGATCAACACCGTGTGCACGTTTCGTGGAGACCAGGTCCAAACATACTTGGCCGCGATGGCATTAAATGACTTCCGGACATCATATCAAATGTCAACACGGTTGACGCTTGGATACAATTATCTGGGATTTTGCAAAAATATGCAAATCATTTTGATCAAACTAAACTAGACTTGCTGAGGAATTACGCGGCCCGATTGATACTGAAACAACAAGCAAAACCTGGATTCCAGAAAGCGCGCACAACACCTTATGCTCTTTGGGACAATGTCTAGTCTGAGCTGCGCCGACTGCTAGCAGAGAGTACAATTGAACCCGTCTAGTATTCCTATTTGTCTGACCTTATAGTGCCTGTATTGAAAAGCGATGGTACTGTACCGTACTGTGGGGGGCTACAATTTACAATCAACCAAACACTACAGCCATATCGATATCCACCGCCTAAATTGAAACTCTTTACGCCTCTCTCTATTTTGGTTGACTTTTTACTAAACTGGATCTGAGCGACGCCTACCAGCAAATGGAACTCGAAGAGGATTCACCTGCTTTCACCACCATCCACACATCCCTTGGGTTATTTCGCTACATTCGCATGCCGTTCAGAATAAGCTCTGTACCGTCCATATTTCAACGAATTATCGACTCGCTAGGGAAAGACATACCAAAGACATGTGCCTATCTGGATATCATCCTAATTACCGGGCGCACAAATGCTGAACATCTACACACCCTGGATGTAGTTCTACAAAGGCTCTTAGACTCCGGGCTGATACTGAAGAAAGAAAAGTGTAAATTTCTTGTACCGTTTGTGCAATACCTAGGGTACAAACTCTCGAGCGAGGGGTTGTATCCGCTAGAAAAATAATCCAGGGCACTTGTCAATGCCCTAGCGCCCGAAAACCAAACGAACTACGCTCATTTCTCGGAGCAGTCACTCAGTACTCCAGGTTCATGCCAACAGCATTGACGCAATTCCATCCGCTTCATCAACTTTCGCGCAAGAATCAGCCATGGAATTCAACACTTTTCACGATAATGCTTTAAAGGCAGTAAAGAAAATGTTGGCCTTAGCCAAGTTCCTTGTATATTACGATCCAAGTAAACCTATGGTTCTCACTTGTGATTCTTTCTCTTTTGGCTTTGGGCCGTTTTGCTACAGAAATTACCTGATGGCTTGCAGCGATCTGTGGCCTATGCTTCACCAACCTTAACCGCAGACGAAAGGAACTACTCTCAGCTCGATCGAGAGATAGCCGCTGTCATCTTCGTGATCAACCGACTCCATCAGCAGTTGCTCGGCCAACACTTTGTGATTCAAGCAGTTCAAAAACCCGTTATCTCGCTCCTCTGGCCAAAACAAGGAATCCAACAAATGGCCTCCTCCAGAATGAACTGTTTTTTTTCTCATTTTGTCTGCTTACACATACCGGATTCAGCATATTCCGTGCAGACAAATATACCGCCGCTGACGTTCTCAGTCGACTCATCCTACCATAGGTCTCTTTAGGAGAAATTACTCCGTAATAACTTATAAATCTATTTCAGCGCTTTAACAGGGTTCCATTCACGTCCACAGATATACGTCACGAGACAGATGAAGATCCGTTATTAGCGCTTGTAACGCGGTACGTTCAGGCTGGACGGCCCGACAACACACCTGCAGAACTTACTCCTTTTCGCCATAGAACGACTGAATTGAGCCTACAGAAGGAGCGTTTGCTGTGGGGTTCACGGGTTGTGATCCAAAAAGATTGTGATCAGCCATCCTGAAAGAGCTTCACGATGCACACCTAGGATTTGCCAAGATGAAGACACTGGCCTGTTCCTATGTATGGTGGCCCGGGTTGGATGGCGACATTGCAACAAAGTTGGATGTCGCATTTTTGTTCAAGGATCTCGAAACACTGTCCCCTACATCCTGATGCAGCCCTGGACATGGTCATAGATGTCCTGGAAACGTGTGCAGTTGGATTTTACGGTCCATTAGAAAGTCAAATGATTCTGGTCGTAGTTGATGTGCATTCTAAATGGATTGATGCTCACATACTGTCCACAGAGACTTCAGCTAGCCCGATACTCTACGCACTACGTTCGATACTTTTGACCTTCCCAAAACATGTGTGTCTAACAACGGATCTGTGTTCACCAGCACCGTGTTTTCCACCTTCCTCACCTTAAATGGCATTATACATATGACTACCGCCCCGTATCATCCGTCATCGAACGGTTTAGCAGAAACGGCCCTACAAACAGTGAAAATCATTCTGATCAAACAAATAAGTGCGCCATTGTATGTGCGTCTAGAACGGGCTGCTTTTGCTTACTGGAATATGGTGAAAAATACCACCGGAAGAAGTCCTGCAGAGCTTGTGTTCGGCCGCCGTTTCCGTACTCCACTGAACTTACTGCACGGAACTCTAGAAGCTGGAGTTCGCGAAAAACAAGAATGCGTGAAGGTACGCTTTGATAATCGTGATAGAAGTTTGCTTCACCTCAGTAAATGTCCCTTTTGAGATGCGCTTTTCAGGTATACTACCATCACGGACTCTTTGTCAGTTAGTTCGTTTTCTGATGGGTTCCAAAATATTATCCATTAGGCTAAGTTGTGTACATTGTTTGTCATGAAGGTTATGAGACGATGGCAAGCCCTCCTATTCTCAGGCTGGCTTCCGACTGGCTTCAATCGTATGATTAAGCCGTGCTATCCAGTGTTGCTAATGAATACTTCATTTGCTCGGTTATTACTTGTTGGAACTAATTTCGAGAATAACAAGCAAATCAACTTGGACTGATTAAGCGTATACAGTTAACAGCCGTAAATTATTTGAAGAAGAATAAATTCATAAAATATTGCAAGCCCCATAAAGAAAGTGGAATGTTTTTGATTGATAAATATGATTATATTTCAACAATGAAGCTGATTCTTCAAGTCTTCGGTAATAGGAGACTAGAACGGCCAAACGGAAAGAAGGATTGATATCTGAACAAGTACCTAAAAGTTATACCTTTCCACGGATTTATGCAGTTTTCAACGACAACCATTGCCGGTTTAATGATGGTGTCGCAATGGGGTGCCCCTTCGGACCGGTGCTGACGGATATTTGTTTGCCAAAACAGGAAGCGAATCGTTGAGTCCATTTGTAAGCAGTTTCAACCAATGCAATCTGCATCTGGACCACATCCTTTGCATGATGAATAAAGACCTGGGAATCCCGTTCACCAGAGGCAAGGAACAAGTGGGCGTACAATTCATTAGGCAAAATGATAATTCCTTATTAAAGTGGAGTGACAGAAAGAAAACGTGCACGGTCTATTTGGGAACCTCAGTAGATTTGTACCGCTTAATTACAAGCACAAGCTAATAAGCTTCCTCAAGTCAAGGGCTTGAAAGCTGCTCAAAAATACTTGGAACTATAAGATGAAATCCATACAGGACAGGCTACGGAAAATGGATTAGCTTGATAAGATCCTTCAGCCCTACGGAAAGTTCAAAATAATATCGGACGTTGAGCAGATATTTGTAAAGGAGGCTCTCTTCATTCACTTCAGTTTTAACGGAGATACAGATGGTGTGCTTAAGACAAGAAGGCTAACACACTCATTGAGGAACACTACTGCAGCTGCGAAAATGCGATGTATCTTTGCCAGAACCCCCTATTCCTGTGTGCAACAAGTTCAGGCTGTCAGAGCGAACCACGTCTTAAATGATCTACCTCTATGAGTGCGATTGTGGTGCAACACGTTTTGTTTGAATGGATCGTCATTAGTTACGTCATCTTAAGAAGCATGGTGCAAAGTAGTACGTGAAAGGAGATACTGGAATCCTCAAAATTGTCTTAGGTCCAGTTTATTCGATTGTTGTCGAAGGGTTATCCTTTTCAGTACTTTTACTGTGGTTTACAAATTCCCCTTTGAACAAATCAAGATGTCTGCTTTTACGAATGCTTACTACAGCAGAAGCTTATGCGAGTTAAGTGACAGAAGGCCAGTAGTAATTAGGGCCGTGGTTGCGGGCAAATAGCGAGTTCACGTCAGAAGCTACTCGACTAGTGCCTAGGGTGGGAGTGACGCGAAGCCATTAGGAAGCTGAACACAAATTTAAAGCAAAGACTAACAGTTGTGGTTGCGAATGAGTAAAGTTCAGTTAGAGAGCGAGAGAGTAGCAGGCTCAGGAGCCATTAGCATCCAAGATTCTAAGCTGTGGAACCTAGTAAATAAGAATTGAACGTTAGATGTTGTAGCTAAACTTTGCTGATGGACAGCAATAAGAACGATAACGCTGTTTGAGAAGTGAGAGGAGAGTAGGTGAGCTGAACGCCCCAGTACTGCAGCGTCAGAAGCTATAAGGTGGAACGGGGAAGTGTACATCAGTACATACGTGGCTACGGCACTGTGTTGCTTAAAGTTATTGAATCTAACAAGCTTACGACATGCGGCTAAAAGAGGTGAATTAAGTAATGGAAAACTGGTAGCATGCTGAACGCAAATTTATGGTAAAAGTCAACAGCAGTGGAGGTAGGATAGTTGTGCGCGAGGCGGCATTGCAATCCAAATGGAAGCCTCTAAAGATGAAGTGGGAATCTGCTGCAGGCTAAGTGGCTCTTCATGGCCTAGTGGTCATACTAGAGAAAAATAGACGTACCTAGAGAGCGACAGGCAGCAACGTTTGGAATCCGGATCTAGCTAAGAATAAGAATGTAGTTTAAACGGGAGTTCACGTATAAGATGAAGAGATGAATATGTTAGCAATTCGGATGCTTGTGAGCATGGCGGCGTCACAATCCATATAGAAGCCTGTATGGATGAAATTGGAGTAAGCCACAGGCCTGGTGTCTGCTTTGGGCTTATCTCTTATACTAGAAAAAGACAGGCGGAGCTAGGAAGCAACAGACATGGACGTACGGAAACTGGAAGTAGATAAGAATAAGAATGTATGGTCACATAAACCTCAAGCATAAGCTGAACAAATGAGAAATTTGGTAAGTCGGTTAGTTGTGAGCGATGCAGCATCGCAATGTAACTAATGGCCAGTAGAGAGGAAATGGGAGTGGGTCAGCAGCTAGGTTGCTCTTCAAGACTTAGCAGTCATACTTGCATGGAACAGATAAAGTTTAGAAGCCGCCAACAATGGCATTTATACTCCGGACGTAGGCAGTAATAAGAACGTCAGGCCAAATAGACCTCTTGCATGAGGTGGAGGGATCGAAACGTTGGCTAGCCAGAAAGTTGTGAGCCATGCGGCATCACAATTCAGTTGGAAGCGTTCAAAGGTGAAATGGGAATGGGCCACAGGTTAGATGGTTTCCCAGACTGAGCAGGTATTCTAGGGTGTTATAGTTGCAGCTAGGGAGAAGCAAGCATCAACATTCGGAGTCCCAAATTAAGTGGGAGTTAGGATTTAAGGCCGAAGGAACCTCAATCATAAGACGGAGGAATGAAAGTGACGGTAAGTCGGAGGATTGTAAGCCACGCGACAGCACCATCCAAAAGGAAGTGTGTAAATATAGAATTGGCGTCAGCAATGAGCTAGGTGACTTTCTAAAGCTTGGCAGACGTAATACAGTGAAAGAGATTGAGATAAGAAGCATTGGAGGATGACAGTCAGAATCCGGAGGGTGATGTCGTTATGCCGAAATACCGTCAGGCATGAGGTGAAAATGGATGAAAATGTTTAAAAATCGGATGCTTGTGAGCAATGTTGCATCTCAATCCAAACGAAAGCTTGTAAAGATGTTATGGAAAGCAGCCACAGGCTAGGTGGCTTTTCGAGTCTTAGCAGTCATGCTAGAGATAAATAGACGTACTTAGGGAGAGACAGGCATCATCATTCAGAAGATGGAAGTAGGTGATACTAAAAGACCAAATAGACCTCAAGCAAAATATTAAGGTGTGGATAAGTTTTTAAGTCGTGTGCGACGTAGCACCGCAACCCAAGGGAAACCCGTAAAGATGAGATGAGATAAAGCAGAAGGTTTGGTGTCTCTTCCGGACCTATCTGTCATACAGACCCTGACTAAACAAATGGGTCAGCTAACAGAAATATTTGGGCGCACTTTGAATAGCTAGGGCCGATCAAATAATCAGTCGACTAGAGTCATTGCCAGTTACACGTTCCCGTTCCAGTGGATCGGCGGCAGTGTGCCGGGAAGTGGTAGCTATTCGCCCGGTAAGCGTTAGCCTTATAAAAAGCCACGATTGTCCGCCTAAAAACACTGCGACGTCGCGGATGTGCCTTGCCACCAAATAAAGTCACAGCCCAAATCTTCACACTGGCAAGTTGGTTAGCGCCACATTCCACTATTGTTGATACGTAAAATAAAAGATAACCCATCTGCACATTCTACCGCCACATCCCCTTTTACGATTTACCGTTGGTCTGTAGACTGCGCAGACACGAACCCAGGCTAGCGTCAGCGCAAATCATTTCGTTCCTTGCCAGTAGTTTTCCTCCATCTGTATAAGCAATATCTTACAGTTTTCTTCCCATTGTATGCAACCTAAGGTACCTGTTACGGCACATACATGCTTGTAAAAGTTTGATCATTCGCTGAATCCAAAAATAAAAAAGTTATTTGTTTTTCACGCTGGCAACATAACTACACCCATGGTTGGCGGCATCCGGTTTCGGATTTGCCTGTCACTGTGGCAAGCCACAGGACGCCTGCGCCTACAGAGGGACCATGGATGGCTTGCGCTGCACCACCCACAGCTCCAACCACATACCCCATATCCAGTGTAAACCCGAAGGAATAAGACCGGGAGGCATGCGGATGGGAACCACGTTTCATCAACGGAGCCGGCCCACACTCCTTCACAGGCAAACACAAGCACGCTGTATTTGGGGAATCAAGCGTACACAAGGCGGTGGCTGGACCGTAGTCCGCTCCACACTGAGTGCATGGAACCACTCTTCTAGCCTAACACGGCCACAAGCACCATGCACCCCGTCCCCTCCAGCAACGACCAACTGTCTCCTGGAGCCAGTATGAACGATGTAGTGGATAATAGACAGGTAGGCACCTTGTCAACATGCACATCAAGCGCAGCCACACCGGGGATATCAAACAACAGCCAAACACTTGAGAGAGAGAGAGAAAAAAAAGAAAAAGAGAAAAACTCGATTAATGCATAAGGAAACGGTGACATAAACCTTAAGTTAACGAGCATATGTAATAAGTTGTTTACAAACAAATCCTAGCTAAGTGCACGAGGTCAGAAAATATAGTTCACAAAAGGACACGAACACAAATATGCTAGGGAAATCGAATACAATTGGCTGAAGCGATGTGTACAAGTTAATGGAATAGAGTACAGGGAGATATTTATATGAGAAAGAAAAGCATTAAGGTAAAAACTGTAAACCCACCACCTGAAATAAAGAGACTTAGCATGCAAGCACGCAGTTAGTAAATCGAATTCAGCGTGCCTACAAACGCTGCGCCGGTGCTGCCTACGTTCACTGCGGGACCCGTCGTCGCTTCGGCAGTGGTCCCGAGTGACCTCTCTCATGGCTCACTAGGCCTGCCTGACTAAGGCACTCGCGACCGCATGTTCTACAACACAATGTGCTCGATGTCGATGGAGTACAATTCATCTGTGTTTGCCGCTTTCGCACTTGCCGCTTCTTCTCTGCATGCATGAGGGCTTTCTCCAGCACCTCAGCAACTGCCTTCGTGATTAGATCGCGCCATGCACCACGATCAACCGCCTTTGATTCCCATGATTTGCAATCAAGATTAGAACGTGTGAGGCTCACTTTAATCATGTCCTGGTAACGTAACTTGGGTTTCCCAGCATGCCGCTTCCCTATACTCAGCTGACCGTATAAAAGTTGTTTCGGTATTCGCGTCGAATCCATACGGCTCACATGACCGAGCCATCTCAGGTGTCTCAATAAAAGTATGCCGTCCACTGCATACATCCCACTTCGGCGCAACACTTCCGTGTCTGCAACTCTGGCGCCCCAGCCGATCCGCAAAATTCGTCGCAGACACTGCTGATGGAACCGCTCGAGATGGCGCACATCCCGCCGGTAAATCGTCCACGTTTCACTGCCGTATAGAAGAACGGACAGTACCATGGATTTGTACACCATCAGCTTCTTGCCAATGCTAAGCTGATGGTTGTTCCACACTTGGTACTCAAGCTTCCCGAATGCCGCTGCTGCCTTCGAAACGCAATTACGCAACTCAAGGTGTAGCTGCTGCTCAGTCGACATCACACTCCCAAGGTAGCAGAAGCAGGAGGTGGCTTGCAATACTTCAGCACCAATGCTGATTTGCGGCAATATTGAAGATTGCACCTCCGGTGAAGACTGAAAGAGACAGACAGTTTTGCTTGTGTTGATGGTGAGCCCGAATTTGGCCGCTGTCGAAGCCAGAGCACTAGTCATGCGCTGCAACTCATCCGCGTTGTGTGAAAACAACGCACAGTTGTCAGCAAACAGCAACATACGGATAGTTGTCTCACAGACTAGAGTTCTCGCACCGAAACGACGGATGTTCAGCAACCCACCATCAATACGGTGCTCCACACGAACACCGTAAGCACAAGCCACATCAAAAGCACAAGACATCATTGCATGAAGATAGATATTAAACAGGGCAGGAGCTATGACACAGCCTTGCTTCACACCAGAGACAACTGTAAAGTCATCCGAGGTCTCTCCACTCAGTTGCACCCTCGCTCGCATACCACTATGCAGACATTCAATTAAACTTACAAACTTACGCGGGCAACCAAACTTACCCAACACCAGCCACAGTGCCTCGCGGTTCACCGTACCAAATGCCTTGGTGAAATCAACAAAAAGCGAGTACAAAGGCTGGTGTCGTTCTCTGCAGTTCACTTGCAACTGACGAGCCGCAAACACCATATCTATAGTGCTGCGACCCGAACGGAATCCACATTGCTCTTCCGCCACGTTTGGTTCCACAATCTGACTCACGAGGCGATTGAGCAGGATTCGGGCAATCACCTTACCCACACAACTCAGCAAGTTGATGCCACGATAATTCGTGCAACATTGCTTGCTACCTTTGCCCTTGTACAGTGGTAGCACAAGGGCATCCTTCGGCTCAGAAGGCACTTCCTCCTCAATCCACACGCGTTGCACCAAGTGGTGCAGCGCAGCCAACAACGCGGGTCCGCCGTATTTCAATACTTCAGGCGGGATCCCGTCGGATCCAGCACACTTGCCGTTTCGCAGCTGAGCAAGTGCTCTCTGCGTCTCATCCAGTCTCGGCGTATCCGCCAGATCCGCCTTCACCTCGTGCTGCTTCAGGTCATTCAATGTAGGCCAGTTGATCTCTGAACGGTTGTTCAAGAGACAGTCAAAGTTTTTCCACCAGATCTGCATTATGTCTGCAGTCTGGGTGCAGGTAGCGCCTGAACTACCATCGATCAGTGTCCTCAGCGGCTCCAATCTCGGTCCATACACCGCCTTCAAGGAGTCAAAGAATTCCTTGTGTTGACGGCGTTCGGCGTAGCATTCCATCTGCTTCGCCTTCTCCGTCCACCATGTATTTTTAATGCGACGGAGCTCTCGGCTCAGTCGCCGTCGAAGTTTGCGAAACTGACTACTCTTCCCCAAGTCACTGCGGTCTGCAACATGTGCAGCAAATGCTGCATTCTTCTCTGACACCAATGCGTCAATCGTCACATTGTTGTCATCAAACCAATCAGGCCGCTTACAGTTTGCGCGCCCGATGGTCTCCTCGGCAGCAGCTGTCACCTGGTCGCAAATGTGGTGCCACAGGTCGCCCACTGTGGCTATACAGTCCACATCACCACACAGGCGTGCAGCCATCGCCTTCTCCAGCTCAGTACGTTTCGCCACAGTACCGAGGGAGAGAATGTTAAATTTACGCCGATTCACGGCGGGAGTGCAATACATCGATTTACGAAAATATATGTACAGTTTGGTCCGCACCAACTTGTGATCAGTGCCACACTCAGCTCCACGCAGTACACGTGTCATGCGCACTTCACGCATATCACGCTGACGTGCGATGGCATAGTCGAGCAGGTGAGCGTGACCACTCCGTGGGTGCGTCCAAGTTGCTATATCACTCGCACTCAGTGCAAACCGAGTGTTCGTGATCGTCAGGCCGTGAGTGGCACACAGTGAGAGCAGCCTGTAACCGTTCGCATTCGCTGAACCAATGCCATGCGAACCGATAACATCTGTCCACGCTGATGCATCACGCCCAACGCGCGCGTTGAAATCACCCAGCAGAAATAGTCGGTCGCTCCTCGTCATAGACCGTATCACGGAGGATAGCTCAGTGTAGAACTGATCACGCGGGTCATCAGGATAACACATGGTCGGACCGTACGTGCTTATGAAAGTAGCAAACTTACCTCTTCCGAGTCGCAGGCGAACAGTCATCAGTCGCGCGCTGATGCCCGTTGGTTCACCAACCAGCTGGCCATTCAGGCGGTCGGATATTGCAAATCCGACCCCATGTTCACGTGGTGCTGAGGCGGCATTCCCCACCCAGTAGAATGTGTAGACAGCACCTGCTTCATGTAAGTTACCTTGATCAGCGAGCCGAGTTTCACTGAGCGCCGCAATATCGATGTGGTAGCGCGCCAGCTCCATTGCGACCAGTGCAGTGCGTCGCTCCGGGCGCTCGCTCGAGTTCCGGTCCAGTAGTGTGCGCACGTTCCAGCACCCGATGCTGAGCGCTTTGCGCGCAGGCATACGATTGCATTGGTGGGCAATCGCACGCGAGGTGGTCGTTGTGCTTCGGAGGTTTGCTTGAGGGACTCCACCCGGAGCCTTTGGCTCAATAGCCTGACCCACAAGGCAGTGGATACCCACCAAAATAACTGCAGGTGTTCCAATCTACCCATTCCTGTTATGGCAGCCTGGTTATATTTTTGTACATACCATAGTCATGCGTTGTCATCTTAACATAACCCAGCACGTCAAGGCGCGCCATGCTTTCCATTATTAGAAAAGCAGAAATTGTACTAATCCCGAATGGCCGTTTCCGGAAAGTAAAGATCTTCGATCAAAGGTAACCGAAATATTGGATAAAAGATTAAGTGGCATGGAAAGTAAACAAGGCTTGGACGTAATAACCACCCAGCACAGTGAACCGTTTTCACCATGGTCACGCACGCTTAGGACTCTGAAGTAAGAATTGGCTAATTTGTGGGCGTTGATCAAATCGTGGCCAAGCAAGTGAGATGATGCTTCAGATCAATCAGCGTCCGACGCCACCCACGCGCGTCCTTGAATCAGCTGATAAGTGCAAATCAATCCAGTTGTAGCCCTACCGTAGATAACAGCAAGGGACCGTACGCCTGCTCCACCCTTTGAAACATGTTACCTATCGCGGCATCCTAATTATCTGATGCTGACCACCCCCCCACCGTAAGTAAAGGCAGGTGCAACGAAATTGGGAAGGCACACGCTAGTGACGCAGCTCCTAGCTCCAAACCGCGCGTTTCCTTTGCCGCGCAGAAGGCACACTGAGCTTAAGAAACTGGGCTATATTTGTAAAATAATATTAGATATACATGATATAGATATTCAAATCTACAAGGTACACGTCGGCATTGGTCTGCTTCCGCAATGTAATCATAAAGCTGCTTGTAGACAATGTGCAAACTCATCTGGAGCTGATTGAGCACCTGGCGCTGTATCATGTGAACTGCTAAGCGACGCCGTAGGTTTAAACTGAAGAACCGCCTCTGTCTGAGAACGGACGAACTAATCAACAAGGAGTTACCTAGACCATGGCTTTACTTCCAAATCAACCGTTTGCACCCAACGCCTCAACCACCAATGTCCAGTGAGGATAACTGGACACAAATTCTTCACAGTCCTGCAAATATACGTAATCAGAGGTGTGACCCCATACACTGGAAATTCTACTTACGTGAAAATTCATTTCCTACTCGACTGGCCTGAAGGTCCATGTTGGAGTCTGACTGCGTCATTTGTTTAGCCGACAGAGGCGTCAGGTGACTTCGAATAACTGAAAAACAAATGGATCAAAAGAAGCTTTGCTAGTTGTACATGTCCGTACAAAGAATCAACATCGTTCCAGAACGTAGTTGGTTTTCGCCTGGCAGGCGTTCTCCCTGCAAAAAGCTACGAATATCCGCTGAATAAAAATGCCAAGTGATGGATGTGACACGCCAATGAATATAGTCACCGCCGAGTGTTACCCTCTGGAATATCGACTAGAATCATTTTTCAATATTTTACTGACGAGTACAACAAAATTACTTTCAGTCTTCACATTAGGTCCTCACGCCACCTACTGTTTTTCTATTTACTCTAAACTCACATGAAACCATTTTATCGGCGCCCCACTGATGACTTGGCTCCTCATGAGTGCTTCGACTGTTTTTGCAAATTGTACCACTACTGGCCCCAGCCACTTACGTGGGTTGTAACGTATCTGTTGCGCAAAATAATTGCTTGTAAGTTTTGATCATGCCTGAATTGGGGTGCCTCAATAAATTTGAGAATAAAATATTTATTTAGTTTTTTAGTTATATATGCCAATGGGTGGGAACTTACGAATTTGCCTTTTGCCTCTTGGCCTTCCAGGGAATTTCCAAATCCCTACATGATTTCCAATATGGTAAAAGTGATGTGTAGGCCAGCTGGACCTGGCAGTATAGTTTGCCCTACCGCATTGTCAATGCAATTATACGTAGAACCCCTAAGCCCAGTCAGAAATTTCTTTGCACATCGGAATGTAAGTATGCTTAAGATCACACAACAGGCTTCCAAAGAGTAACTTACCTTAATTTGAATGAAGACTAATCTCCAAATTTGCTGATATGTAGAAGCGATGTAATAGCCTTTTGACAATAAACCAGACTCCCTAAACCCTGATGGTGTAGTATGCGTCCGGTAAAAGATTAAGCAAGATTCCGTGTCCGATATGTACAAGTTCAAGTTGGACAGAAATGGTACGAACTTTCCATGGGTGTTCCTTCTTTAAAGAGAGGGTAAGTTAAAAATAGCCGCCTGAGGTACAAAGAGCTCCTTACCTAATGCATAGTATTAGTTTTCAGGTCCGGCATTCCAAGATTTTCCGCGTCCAACTACTACGACGAGTAGTAACTGATCCTTATAGCGATAACTCAAGGTAAATACCTAGTAGACGGCTGGATTCTCAACCGCCTATTAAGAGGGCGATGCAAGTAAAGCAGCTAAGGAAGCGCGAAAGAGGGAATAAACATGTGCAGCAGAGGATTAAGTGGGTAAGATTAAGAGAAAACGGTAATCATCCACCACACAGCTGGTAACGTGTTACCGTGACACCCACGGACCGGATAGAGAATAGTCACAAATTCGTTCAAAACCGTCTAGAATGGCGAACAGACACACATTAGAACAAATGATTGCAGGTCCATCAATTGTTAATAATCAAGGAGCAATTAATTTGCGATTTTCGCCGCGCTGAGCAAAAGCAAGTAAATGTTGTGTATACATGGTTTCATTCAGACCAGTTACTTATTCCGTAACTGGAATTCTTGGCTAAAGCAGGATTTCGACATGAAAAAACACAAACTATCGTGGCGCCGTGCTGGGAGAGTACAAACTTTTGGTATGATAATTCAGCAATGTTTGAGGGTTTTGTTCGTTGGCTGTAGCTCACGTAAATATTGCATAAAATGAATACACGATTGGAACATTGCGTGCACGGGAGGGTCAATTTCGAGGGTTGTCAGTAGTTGCATTTCGGACTTTGTATATACGGGACCGTTAACGCAATAGCGGGTTCATTTAAATAAATTCATAAACATTTATTCTCGGCTATGCGAGGCATGCCCACGTGAGCAGGATCAAATAAGTGCAATTGTACAGACATGTCATGGCAATTCTAACAATGACAATCGGAGAGTGTTCAGACGTTCCTAGTTGGAACCGTACAAATAGAACGGAAGTAAAAGTGAGGAGAGCCCACGTTCATATTTGCGTAGTTTGTCTGTCATAAAGTGCAGTAACGGTGTATGCTAAGAAAGCAACGTGGCGAATAAATATGTAGATAGGAAAGTGTCGGGGCGTATCAAGCATGGTAATATGTGGTCGTGGTCAGCTTGCCAGTGTACACTTATTGGCTGTGACTTTATACAGTAGAAAATCACCTCCGCCAAGTCGCAGTTTTGTCATACGGACTTGTGTGGCTTTTTATAGGTAGAACGCTTGTCAGGCGAAAAGCCACTACGTCCCAAAAACACTGCCAGCGATGCATTCGAAGGATAGGGTGTAACTGGCAATGCTTCTTATTGACCGATTATTGTTTCTGTTAGTCGCATTGTCTATACATCCATATTTTTCGCTGGCTGATGCATGATTGCCGCGGGACTGTATCATCCTTGGGTCCTTTCACTTCCTGACGGAATGGCACGCCCCGTAAGTTGGGAAACTATTAACTGAATATTTTGTAGTGTTTTGTATTTGTCGTCTGTAGAACCGCTTAAGGTCGCCGATGGGTATCCAGTAATATGATGTTGGACCAATTAGAGGAAGCGGAATGGCCAAACGCAATTGTTCAGGCACGAAAAGCCGCAACTTGTCCGGAATAACGACCCGGAATTCCTCCCGGGGAAAGTTATGTTGATTGGGAACACTGGCATCCACGGCCAAGTGGACAGTAAAATTAGTGTGAGCTGCTCCAGGTGTGGTAAGTAAACAAATGTTTCCAGTAATGAAACTGGCCGAACCCATTTGTTCCTGCCATAGTGAAAGCTAGCATTCTTTTGAGCTATTTTCAAGTTAGGTGCATAACAATGGTAGGAAAAGCTGCCCTCCGGAGTCAAGTGAAATGTCGGAGTTGAAATTATATGTCAGCGACTGACTTCCGAGTAAGAATTATGGGAATAAGAGGCTAGCTGAACCCAATTGTTCAGGCCACATTATAATGGCATCCATCCATTATAACGAATAAGTAGTTTGTACATCCGGTAATAATTATCCATTCGTTTCCAGCTAAAGGAATATTGTGCTATGTTGAAGTGTTGAGGTTAAAGTTGTGGACGTATCCTCGGTAGCTAGCCAACAGTTCTGTGGAAATCTCGGAGAAGACAACGAAGAAATGCATCCACAAAAACAGACAATAACCATACATCCGGAACTCAGGAAAAAAATAAGCTCAGTCGCAGGAGTGCTTTCCCCAGTGAACATTATATGTATCCTTATAAAGTATATATCACAAGTACATGTGTTCCATAAAAATGTTAGCTTAACTGAACCGTGAACAGTGACGTCTCAGTAGACTGTGCGAAGTCAGGGTGCTAGAAGCCGAGCCCACTAGACTGGATGAGTCGGTGCGTTTAGACTAAGTGGTTTAGTTATTTTGGGCAGACGAATGATGAGCGTCAGGGTTATGAACAAAGAAGCTATGCTAATCAAGCATGAGTAAGACAAGCAAAGTTCTCGAATGAAACAAGACTTTGGGTATGCAGCACTTAGCATATATACGTCTCGACAATATGGATGCATTCAGAAAGCAGAAATTATGTCAGATAAGAATAGATCAAGACAAATCACAGAGACGGCAAACCAGTTAAAACGCAAACAGATACAGCGATGAGAGAAAGACAGGTTAGGAATAAGAAAGGCTTTTATTGAAAAAGAGTGGAAAAGTCTACGAGGATTTCGTGGTAAGTGAAAAGTCAATTAGGACTGCCGAACCAAGAAAGGTAACATGTCATAAGTTTAGGTAAATTCAGAGAGCAGAAGGCTGATGAATCGAGACTGGATCAGTCGGCACGTTGGGATTGGGACGTACAATAAACCTAAGAATAAGGTTATAACCATACAGTGTGAACAAGTCTAGCAGGCACTAGGAATATGGGAAACCTAGCGTTGAGTCTGCATGGAGTTTACCGCTTAAGTCTCGGTAACGTGACAGCAGTCAGAGAGAAACAGACTGGTCAGGTGAGACAAGATCATGGTAGGGCAGTAAAGCTGGCAGTCCGATTGAAAAAGGAATGAAAACATAAAGTGAGATAAGAAAATGTTAGGGTCGGAAAGTAAGGGTACATTGATAAAGAGTGGAAAAGCTTACGAGGCTCTAAGTAATGTAAACAGATCTACCAGGTCAGCCGAAACAAATTTGTGTTACTACTTTTTCTATGACAACACATCTGTGAATCCCTAACGCGCGTTTTGTATTAATTGTAAAATTATATATAATATTTTAAAAATGGATGACGATTTTGATAATCCTTTGGAAAATGGGTTATGGAAAGCTAATTTTATCAACGATGAACGCTAGGTTAACATATAGTGCGCGAAAAAAGCCAACTGTGCATGTAAAAATTCCATTTGATTGAATATTTTTAGTTGGCTTTGCAGTGTTGCAAAATTGCTCCGATTAATGTTATCATACCACTTTGTGAGCTTTAATTATCTCACAAGGTCATGTTAACACCGTCCATCGGGTTTTCTTTGGACTTTCTGTCTAAGTCGGCCTTTTTACCGTTGTGGCATGGTACTCCAAATTGCTTTATAACTGTGGCGAAAGGTTTAGCAGCCATGTGGTACAGTAATCGAAGAGGGAAATTCACGACAATATCCACTATTAAACTCAACTCGACTTGGAATGGCATGCACATTGTCCAACTCCTGGACCAAATTGACCCAATCGTTGTGGGCAATAGCTCCAATTTACTATTTCGTGTTTAAGATTGTAAACTCTGCAGCCAAAACCGCAACAGTTGCTGACATCTATTCGCAAAAATGCAATGTCACTCTTGTTGACCCGCACATGAAAGCGGTGCTAAAATGCCGCGGACTTGAAAATCAAGTGTATTAGCTAAAAAGCAACATAATGAATATCAATAAGACCATCTAAGGAACTATGAATTTACCTGAAGTGAACCAGGCTGGCAAGCTCCTAAACCTAATTGCACAAGAAGCCAACGTGCGCGTGCGCCGTGCTAATAATGCCATACTATTCAATGCTGCAGTTCGGTTACAATATGAAAATTTATTGCTTAAGCTTCTAAACATCTGCAAGTTGCCGTTAGACGGTTGTACCACTAATCACCTAAGAATGATTTGCGTTCTAACATGTCCCACCATGCTTAGTTTTTCATGTCCTGAGATTGCGAAACGCTTCACTGCCAGCAGGTTTTTCCTCAAACAACAGGTCAACTTCAGGAAGATTCCAAGCAGAGAGAACATGACGAGCCTACAAAAGTCGACGGTACGCAATTATTCATCATCATCTAACTTGAAACCCGACCGAAGCCAAAAGATGCAATGCCCGTCCCATGGTTCACATAACTGTGCGCCGCCCCGGCACAACAACAACCACAACAGGGAGTCTTCCTCGAAGAGCTTCTGTCTGCATCCGGCACAAAGCGAGATACTGTAACTACTCCACACCGTGATATGGCAGAAATGAAATATCCAGCTCGTTACAGAATTGTGACTCGGATATTTGTTATGCTGTTACTGAACCAGCAATCTTGTCTATTGCTTTGTCCACTACTCTCATCCCCTGGGTGGTCGCAATACTGCCCACGCATCCAGCGGAACTCTACATACATTCTGCAATGCACGCCTAAGGAGTCTGCTACACACACCGCCAAGGATCCCAGCAATGATCCTCAGGACCTACAAAACCCGGATTCCCAAAATGTTTGACAGCAAGCGACCGCAGTACCGGATGGTAAAGCTGGTCGTCCGATTACAAAAGGAATGAATACAGAAAGCGAGCTAAGAGAAGGTTAGGGTCGGGTGAGAAGGGTTATTGCTAAAGAATGGAGGAGCGAACAAGGCTTTCCAGGTGATGTAAACAAAACGTTGGGTCAGCCGAACCAAGATTTGTACATCGGAGAACACTTAGTGAGATCGGATAACAAGTGACCGATCTGGCGAGCCTGGATTAGTCGTCGTGTAGGAATAGCACGTGCAGTAAAGGCAGGAAAAGGTGGCCACAACGATAGTGGGTGAATGAGTCTATCAGCCTCACGGGTAGTTGAACAAGAGCATTGAGTCTGTATAGCGTATGCCGCTTAAGTCTGGGTAGCATAGGAGCATTCAGAGAGAAAGTGGCTAGTCAGTGGGACTAGATCACCGCAGAGCAGTGAAATCTGGTACTACCGTTAAAGAAGAATTGAAAACAGACAGCGATAACAAATAAGTTAGCGTCAGGATGAGAAAGGTTTTTGACGAAAGTTAGGAAAAGCCCACGAGGCTCTACAGGTAATGTAATCGGGTAGTTGAGTAAGCTGAAATAAGAAAGGTGACGTCTCATAAGTCCGAACGAATCCGGAGAGCAGGAGGCTAATCGGGTAAGACTGGATTAGTCGGCTCGTTTGCATAAGGACAAATAGTAAAGGTGAGAAGAAAACTAACAATAAATGGTAGACAAGTCTAGCAGACCTAAAATGTAAGGGAAACATCTTGTTTAGTCTGCCGAGCGTATACCGCTTAAGTCTTAGTAGCACTGGACTAGGCGGAAAGCAAGAGACAGATCAGTGGGTCTTGACCAGGGCAGGGCAGTGCGAGCTGGCCGTCCAGTAGAAGAAGGAATGGAAATATAAATCTCATTAAGTCTTACTATTAAAGTGCGTAAATGGGCCATATCAATAAAGAGTGAAAACATCTAGCTGACTCTCGTGGGGAGCGAAATAGCGTCAGGTCCGTAGAGACGTGACCGTTGGTGTCTTTGTAGCATAAAAGCAATCAGAGATAAGGAAATGGAGTCTTTGAAGGGCACTGAGAGATAGCCGTCCGATTGAGGAAGGAAGGAATACAACGAACGCGATAATGAAAATCCTGGGTAGAGATAAACAGTGAAGGAACTAAGGAGGAACACAAAGCGATCCGTTAACCAAACATTGACGGTTAACGTAAAACGGAGCTAATGAGTTAATAAAGGTTCAGCAATTCTTGCAGGCGCATGAGGTGAGGGGAACATGGCATTGAGTCAACATAGCCTAGCCTGTTTGTATCTTGGTAGTTTTAAAGACAGTCAAAGGGAAGTAGACTGGTCAGATGAGACTCGCTCAGGGCAGTGTACTGTGGGTTAGCAGTCCGATGGAAGGAGGAATGAAGACAGCAAAGTAAGAAAAGAACGGGGTCAGAGTGGAGAAAGCTTTACTGATTAGGGGTAGGGAAGCCAAAGAGACACTCTAAGGTAATGTGGACAGGGTATTTGATCTGCTTAATACTGGCCGGTAACGTCACAGTAGTCAGAGAGGTCAGCAAGAAGGAGCCGAATTAAATGGGGCTGTATTAGTCGGCGCATTAAGGTTTAGTGGTGCAGTTAAGTTGGTAAGATAATATAATGAGTGTCAGCAGAAATGGACATGTTAGATATGGGAGAGTTTATATTACTTAGGTATGAGCACTCGGTATGAGGGAAATAGTGTTTCGGTTTTGCCGAGCCTATACCGTTTACAGCTAATACTCTGTACGCAGTCAGAAAGTGGGAGACTAGTCGGAGACAACTAGGTCAGCACACAGCGCGGGGTTACGGATCAGGTAGGGAAAAGCAACGAGTGAGGGGGAACAGAGTGTTCAGCCTTCTGAACAATGACCGGTTCCGTCACGATATTCAGAGAGGGTCAGTAGAAATGCACAGGTTAGAGATGGAGGTGGCTATGTTAAAAATTAGGGTGAGCAAGACCAGCCGGCTCTCGGGAAGAGGCGCATATCCAGAAGTCTACAGAATCGTGACCGTTTACATTTCGGCAGTCTGGATTGAGTCAAAGAGAAGCAGGCCGGTCAAATGAGAATAGGTCTGGCCAAAGCAATGACAAACGGCAGTCCGATAGAAGAGGAATTAAAAGCGAAGAGCGTGATAAGGAGAGGGCAGGGTCGGTTTCAAAGGAGCCTTATTGGTGCTGGGTGTATAGGCTAACGAGGCTCTTGGCTCATTGGATTTCTTTCGCACAATTAAGGCATTGTATGGAATTCTACCTGTGAATCAGACAGTTCTCCCACAGCTCGTCCTCCGGGATACAGGTGCCCAAGATGTCTACTACCTTGTGGACACCTAGTAGTCTCTTTATGGTCGTGGAGAATTGCAGGATACTATCAGATGCTCTGATGGCTTCAGGTACCTTGTTACACACATGCGCATATCTATGGAGTAAGAAGTTAAGGCTTATGGAGCAACGGGTTTTGGGTAGTGAGAATGAGTGTGGCTTTTTGCGTAGAGGATAACGTGTGTCGCCCAGCGGTTGAAAGTATCCCTCAGTACTTGAGTCCGATGTTTTGATTAGCTTATATAGGAAAACTAGGTTGGTTTCAAGTCCATGCAGCCAAAGTGGTTCCACTCCAAGTTGCTTGCAGCGGTTTTGATAACTGAGCGTAACTGATCCTAGAAGGCGCTTAGTGAAGGAACGCTGGACTTTCTCGATGACCATCCTATCACTTTTGCGTGAATAAGTGACCACTATCGAGCAGTACTCTACTATAGGTCGAGCACACAACTTGTAGAGCATGAGCGTGACTCTAACTGGTTCACTAATTTTAGTATATGGCCAACGAAAGACCTGGCATTTGCAGAGCCATAGCTCGCTAGTTCCGCAAAATTCAATGAACTGGAATAGTGTACACCGAGATCGAGCAAGGTAATGCTGTTATCCAGTGATATTCCGTTAAGAGTGAATATGTTGGGCAGTATAGAGCACCGGTAGGAAAACGCGTTACGTTTCGTTGGTGAGAATTCTAGTTTCTACAGCTCACACCATGTTTCAAGAACGCCAAGATCGCTTTGAATGCTGGAGAGGCTACTTCGTAGGCAGCTAGGATCAAGTGAGAATACCACTTTTATATTATCAGCAAAGAGGTAGGGAGTGCCTTATTGGAAGACCTGGCATATATCCCTTATGTACAGAAAAAACAGTAAAGGACCTAGAACGCTGCTTTGGAACACTTCGCTGGTTACAGACGCTTTTTTGACGAGACACCGCCCAGTAAAAAGGATGCGTTCGGTTAGAAAGGTAAGAAGAAAAAAAGGAAAGAAGCGGCCAGAAACACCGAATTGCAGCTACTTTTGTCAATAAACCCTTGTGTGGAACCCGGTCGAAAGTTTTTTCATATCCAGGAAGATGACCTCCAGTGCTGGACCCAGGTCTATGGAGTGTGAAACGTCGTTTAAGAATTCAAATTAGCAAGTTTGACAAGATTTAGTAGGCATAAACACGTGTTGGACCTATTAAGAAGGTTGCGTTGCAACAGAAAACGAAGTAGCCCGTCCTTTCTTATTCTTTCCATGAGTCTAAAAGCTATAGGTGTGTGGCTGATAAGACGGTAATTGTCAATATTTTGTCGGCAGCTTCGTTTGTGTTGTGGTATAGTGGATGCGGGTTTCCATTTAGACGGGAAATGTCCGCGCTTCATAGAGATGGCGAAGATATTGAGGAGAAGGACTGGAATATCCGGTCCTCCAAGTATTAATACAGAAGAGGGAACACCAGCAGGACCTGGGTAGTGTGACATTTTCAAGGAGCAAAGTGCTCGGTTGATGTCATTCAAGTCAAAGTCAATGGTGTGTATTTGATCCTCAGTGAATATGTGAATTGCATTTGGCAATGCCGAGTCAATGCTGGTGAAGGTGTTACAGAATTGCATGTTAATACAGTCGCAGAGCTCAACCTAACCAGTGACTATAGTTTTATCAGGAAGCAGAAGCTTAGTGATTGACGTATATCTGCTGCCACTACGCTGCTTTATTAGTCGAATATGAGACTTTGTCTTGTTGTCAGCGCAAAGCGCTGTGTGCTCAGCTAATGTACGAGTATTGTTTTAGGAACTTCTCAAGTCTATTAATAAATGGTTCATACGGATGACTAGATGAAAGGCTTTATTCTTGCTGTAGCGGGAGCGCATTTTCTTAAGTCTAGTAGCTAGTTTACATGTGGAAGCATCATCAAGGGTCTGCCACCTTCTTAGCTTCCTCTTTTTTGAGGCAAGGACGTCTATGCAGTTCGTGAAGTCGTTATAAAGCTCCCAGATCGCAGTATCTATATTTTCGGAGGGGAAGAAACTGTCTAAGAGGGCTTCTCGGAAAAGGGAAGAAAATGTTTCCCAGTTGATGCGATGGAGGAGACCAGATACCCCATAGTTGTTATCTTCCTGGTAAGGAAATTTAGGCAGTGCGAAAGACAGCTTCACTACCTTGTGGTCGCTGCCCATTAGGTTGTCTAACACGCCGGCGCATGCGTGGGAAATGCCCTTGGTGGATATTAGGTCCAGTATGTCAGATTGTCTATCCGGTGTACGCACATGCAGAGTCCAGCCCTGTGTGCAAATAGTGTCTACCAGATCTTTATATTTGTGTGTTGCTGACTGATTAAGTCACGAGACATGAGCCATATTAAAATCTCCAGCTATAATTTTATAGAGTGCAGGAAGAAATCTGACTTTCTGGAAGAGCATGACCATTTTGTCAACGCTAGCACAAGAGGAGTGCGGTGGGTTGCATAAACAGCCTATCAAGAGGTCTAGTGGACCTCTAGCTGCCTGAATCTATACCGAGTATGCAGAATTGTCAAGGGATACTATTCGGAATTATGTTGCATGAGACTCGTTCTTTACGTATATTAGGCGTCCGCCACCTCTGTGATTGGCGCGTCCACTACAGAAAACAGTGTACCCTGGGATGTATAGTGGTGTGTAAGATTCATCGACCGAATGCCATGTCTACGTGGCCAGCACCAGATGCACGAGTGCCAGAAGAATGAGGTGGCCTAGGAGGTACCTTTTATTTTTGCTCGATCGTAAATTAAGGAGGATGAATGTATATGTGTAGTATCCGCAGAGTCCTTTCGTTCGGTCGCCATCTTTTGCAATTGTGTCGTAACTACGTAGCTTGGAAGTGCTTGGGATAGGTGAGTTAAGTGCAGCGGATATTGTGCCGGGGGCGGCGGGTTGTTACATTGAAGGCAGCCGGCCGTGAACGAGTCAGTTGTCGGTTTGAGATCCAAGGAGAAACGCGTAGGGCTGGAACCAGCCGTTTTGGGTTGGCTGCAGTGTATAAATGGGTCGCCTCAGATGATATAGAGCAGTCGCGATCTCTTGGAAAACTGGGCGTGGTGAACCATGCCTTGTTGTATTCCATAAAAAGGGGGCTGCACTCGGTGTATCACTTATCGGCGACCAGACATTTTGCAGAAGTCCTGATGTAAGAGGTCGA
The DNA here is from genome assembly GCA_944474145.2 of Dicrocoelium dendriticum. Lineage (NCBI taxonomy): Eukaryota > Metazoa > Platyhelminthes > Trematoda > Plagiorchiida > Dicrocoeliidae > Dicrocoelium > Dicrocoelium dendriticum. The sequence goes on from OX104066.1 coordinate 10,986,762, forward strand.
TTAGCCGAAGTAAAAGGAACTGTGGTATTCATGTTGGATATCGAGTTGTCAATGGCAGCACACTGTCGTCTTCGACTGGGCGCCGTATAGCCGTGTATTTTGAACTGAGGTTGATAAGTTGGAGTTTGAGCAGTTTGATTTGTTGGTTCTAGTAGATAAGGTTTTCCGAATGGCTGGCTAGATCTGCTCGGAGCAACTATCCCGGGTAAGGCTTGATAAGCCGTAGCAGAATATGTAATAGTCACCGGTTGTATTTGCAGGTGTATTGGGTTGACTAGGTCGGCATTGTATCGGGTTTTGATGCCACTTTGGAAGCGCTTTATTGGGTTTGGCATTTTGCGTGTGTAGTTCCGACGATGAAACTGTGCTTGGTTGGCAATGGACTCAGGTCCAAAATTGGGAATTGGAGGTTCTGTTGTATGCGCGCGAGCCACCTGGTGGCGTGGTATTTTGTACCCAAACTTACATACATTAGCCATCTTGGAACGTCTAGATATCCGCGTCATACCTGGATTCAGTGATCGAGTTCGTGAGAAGATCAACAGAATGAAGCATAAGGATTGTTCGGTTCTTCCAGTTGGTGCGTCTGCCCTATTTGGAACTTACCATATTTGTGGTTCCTTGCTCAGAAACGCCTATAAAGAGAGGGATTGGGGCGTGATACTTCTGTCTGAGGTCAAATCTAATGAAGGCACAAGAAAATGGTTGCTGCGGCCTAAGGATATTTCACTTTATACGCAGAGCCTTGTCTCGCTTGACCCGGAGATCTTTCGACTCCTGTTTAGTTCACATGTACGCCGGCTTCATGAATACTGACTACCAGCCGCATACCCTCTTACGAAACATAAATGTCATATGACAGCGTTAATCCAAATCTGTACCTGAGCTGCGGGACCTGTCCTATACTCTCCGACACAAACAACTAAACCTACTTTCCCTGGATTACCGTCCTCAACCGGGAGATGTGAGCTTCACGCGACGTATTCTTAGAGCAGAGTTGGGGAGGGAACTATATGAATTCTTTCACCTCAGCACAAGTAGTTCAACAAAAGGCCACAGTTTGAGCTTGTTCAAACCGTGGATTGATCGAGTGCGATCCATCCAGGCTTTATTCCCTAGCGTTGAGAAGGACTTGGACAGCCTTCCGGAATCCATCGTCTATGCCGAGAACGAGGAACGTTGCAAGCGTTTATTGGATTCTCATTTTAATTTACGGGGATCCAGCTGTTTCCAATGCAGCTTCAGTGGTTCGCTGTGCGACTTTGTTCCTCAATGACCCAGGCTATTTTCGAAACGATTGGGAAGTGACGGCGTTAACAAAGGAATTTTCTTCTGCTTTCTATCATCCAATGATCCAATGATCCAGTGAAATAGCCTGCATCTCCCGCGTCGCTGCTGCAGTTGTCCGCAATCTCAAGCACGTGTCAGAGTTTCGATCATTTTCATTTGTGCCTCCATTTGAGCTTGATGTTGGAAAAGCAGCTTTTGAAAGTGTTCAGCAAAATTTTCATCACATTTCCAATTTTCTCCGTCGCCATTTGTTGTAATCTTCTCACTAGACTCATTTCCAAAAATAACAATTCAATGCTGCACAAAATTTCTAGCCCAACGGAATGAAATGGCCGTTTGCTAAGGACCTTGACAACATAGCGTATTAATCGCCGCCAACGAACACTGTACAACGAGACCGTCGAGTCCACCAATGGCGGGAGTTTGAATACGGGCTGTTGCTCATGAGGACAACCGGTTTCTCAGTTCTCTACATCTATGAGTTGTAATGGGATACTTTGTTACCCAAGGTGGTTATAATTAGGTCGGTAGCTCCAAGAAGCTGAAAAATATACTGTACCATGCTGGATTGCAAAGTGGTAACCGTACACAAGTGGGTAAAAAGGAAACGGAACTTAAAACATAGTTTATGGAAAGCCGCGTTATCTCTCCGTAAAAGGAAGGAACTGCTTGCATGTGTGATAAAGTTTCCAAGACATAGCGCATTCCTTGTGTAAGATATGGATTTTAACTAGGGATTTTTTTGCTTTGGTGGTTATATACGGAATTGGTAACGGGGTAATGAAAATGGTGACTAGAATAATTAATAATCGTTGGAAAATGGACTGCGTGTGTATAAACATGGAAAACGCTGTCAAACGAATTGTATGTAAATACATATATATACGTTTATGTATATATATATATATATATGGAAATATATGTACATAATTAAATACATAATATATTCTCAAATTCATATACACACCAAATCAGGTATGATCATGGCTTAAAATCAGTTGTGTATCACGACCATACCTCGGATTCAATCGTATGTAGTTGAAACGGTCAAGGCACTATAACTGCAATGAAACGGTGCATATAGACGGAGAGTACCATATACTTGCATTTGTCAAGGAGAGCTGAAATATTAATCTAGTCGACTTGCCAGTATGTAGTTGTGGGCAGTGACTTTATTCAGTGGCGAGTCACATCCGCCGCGTCGCAGTATTGTTAAACAGCCATTTGTGGATTTTTATAGGGAGAACGCTTGCCAGGCGAAAACCCATCCCGTCCTGCAACCCTGCCGTAAGGCATTTTGAGCATTAATATTTAACTGGCAAAGCCGCTTGACCACTGATTTCATACTCGGTTATCCGCAGACAAATGGCTTCTAATTTCCACTGCTAGTTGGACAAGTAATTTGATGGAGGTCGCCATGATTGTTGAGCTCCGTTGAGGAGTGGCACATCGCAAATAGTCGTCTTGTTGTGTGTCCAGGTGAGCAAATGTTCAAATTTTCTGCTGGCTGGTGTTTCCAGATGTATAATGTATAGGAGTATGAAGACTTCCGGTTCTTCATACTGGACAAGGGTTGTGGTGATTGTACTTGGGTCATTTTCGTTTTCAACCATGCTCCATATTTATCCTTGTCCGTTGTTACGTTCGTCTTGGGAAAACTGTTCCTCAGTCCAATCCCAGATCTCCAAGAAGTCCCGGACCTCGGAGTAAAGGGAAAGTGAGGGACAAGCGAGAGCAGACCGCAAGAACAGGCATGGAGTTAAAAATTGTTATAGTCTTATGTTAGAACGTTTGGAGTTGAGACAAAATCATGTACACTGTGCAACAATAATTATGCTGAAAGTGGCTTTTGAATATCCCATAGAATCATTAGCCGTATAGGTGGATTGCTGACGCCTGCGTAAAGACGAGGGCGTTGTATCAGTTAGTAAACGACGAAGTATCGTTTTATTATGAGCCAAAACTTGCCTGGGGTAAGAGCAAAGATAGTTAGAAGGTTGGTGGTGACTGCAAGTTGCATGAACAGCGCGTAGCTAGCGTAATACCATAGGGAGCGCAGGGAAGTGAGTGAGCGAATTGAGTTGAAGCTAGTATGCAACGTCCAAGCACAGCATTTTGTGGAAGGGCCAAGCATTGGGGGTTGAAACCTGAGGGATATGATTGAAGCTAGAAAGGGATCATACGGAAGAAATAGCGTAAGAGGGAGAATAAGAAGACGGAAAGGTTTGAACAGTAGCATCCAAACCCTATCCGCCCTGCTCGATGCAGAACATAGTGCACCGTTGATTGCCCTCTGCGGTGGCCAGAGCATCAGAAATTTGTTTAAAGTATGATTCATTGTATTATCTGGGCAGGATCCTGTCAGGTTGCCCAGGTCTTAACAGAAGAACGATTAGAATACTCAACCAGTCTTTGGTTCAAAAACCAGACCGCAAAGCAGCGCGTTTGGCGTTGGGCTACAAGGCGTCTGTATAAGGAACAAGGTGCCTCTCTTATTCAAACCCACAGCCGGGAAGACCAGGAGGCAGATTTTGTCTGGCCTCTAACCATTGACCAACCTTGTTTGAGTGGCTCCGAAGGTGCAAAAGGTGTACCACACAGCATTGCTCAACGGATCACTGAGTCACACAAACCAACACACCACTGTAAGGTCAAGCCTCTGCGAAGGGTTGGTTGGTTCTCTCTACTCCAGAGGAGCGTAGGATCTTACCACGACTTGCCTTTAAGCTCAAAAGTACCAACGTTAGTGTGCAATCAGACCGCAAATCAGCAGATAGGTTAAAGTTAAAGGAAGCCATCAGAGACCTAAAAGTCCGGCCTGCTGCTGGTGAACAAGTTCTCGGATTAGTGGATTTTCATGTGGTCAGCCGGTGGTCATTTCCTTCCTGCCAGAACCTATTCTGTTTGCGCGGGACCCAGGGCTAGTGGTAAAGAAGAATTCCAAGTAGTACCTGGTTTCATTGTCTGAGGAAATCACAGACGGTTAAGTAGATTGCCAGGTCACGTACTGTTCCGCGCTCACCGATCCAGTGGCCGTTAAGGGGATGGTATAGCTCTTTATGTGCGTTATCACATCGACGCATTAAGGACCAGCGTTTTCCAGTGTCTAGACAAATCTACCGAGGATCTTGCAACCTTGATTTGCCTTCCATCTGTTGAGTTTACGGTCATGTTAGTGCTTAAAAGCCCTATGAGTACCCACAATGGCATCGTCTAGTTTATACCCACTCCATCTGAGCGCAAGTGTTTGGTGCTGGTAGCCTTCAACTTCCCAGAGGTTTGTCTGGCTGCTATATCTCGCAGTTAGGCGCTAGGATCGGTTGTTACGGAACTGTTTTACTTGACGCTGCAGGTACCACTACACTAGTTCATGCACCCAAATAGGTACATGAGAAATCAGCAGCCGTCCATTTTGGATGTTGCTTTTGCTAAGTCACTTGATTTTGTAAATGCTCTTACTTACGACTGGCCTCTTGGCACCAGCAATCATGTTTGCTTGCCTTTCCAGCGCACCCTTATCAGGCCTTGCCAAGATACTAGCAGTTGGTATCCGAACATGTAGGCTGCTAACTCCCAAAAGGTATGGGATAAAGCTAGGTCATCGCCTTGTGCGATATCTAAGACCGACACTGTTTACATAGCTTGGAGAAAACTTATGCTCACCTCGTCGACAATTCGGCACCTCACATTCCACTGAGGAAAGGAAGAGTATGGCGACCGCAGCTTCCTTAGATAGATTCCGCAGGGAAGCGCCTGCTAAGGAAGCCGTCTAGATGCTGACGAGTGTATCGAACTGCTCCGTCGAACATCAAGTTATACAGGTATCGCTTGGTTCCGAACGAGTGTATGCTACGTCTTAGGTTGGCCCTCCTTTAGTATGCAAAGGGCTTACTTGCTACTGCCTCAACCAATCCCAAGCAAATCTTTGGCTCCGTTTAAGCACACTGTGGTGCACACTCGCCCACATCACGTTTGCTTCGAGGAGTTTAGGTCCAAGCCTACGGTGACTATGACAAGGCATACGTGCTTCGTGCGCGATATTCAAACGCCTTAGTCCGCGGAAGAAATACGCCATTCAGAGAACTAGCTTCATGAAGATCTGAGAACTTGCCTGAATGCAACTGCCGTAACAATCTCAAGTTCTCCGGTTGCTGAGGGAGGTGAAACAATCTACGGATTCCAGGCCAGGTGCTGTTCATTCAAAATTTTTGCAAAAATTATCAGTGGAACTCCATGGACCTCTGACTGTTATGTACCAGAAGTTACGCAACGGCTGTGTCTTACCTACCGTATGGAAGAATGCAGTTGTCTGCCCGATTTTCATGCGCGGTGACAAAGACCTACCGACTAACTACAGACCCGACAGCTTGACTAGCTTGGTCGTAAAGTTCCTTGAAACCTTGATGCGGGATAAAGTACAGAACCATTTGCATAGCTTTGACCAGCTTGGCGTCGCGCAACTTGGGTTTCGCAAAGGATTTTCCTGTCAAAAAAACTTGCAGATAGCACTTGAGAGCTGGTTTGAATACGTATACAGTGGACCTGCAGTGGACGTGGTATTAATCGACTTCGCCTAGACCTTCGGCACTCCCCTTATTCGCGACGCTCACTGAAGTTCAGGTCTTATGGAAAATCTTGTCGCGTTCTCCAGTGGGCGTTAGCTTTTCTGGGTAAACGGGAACAATGCATCCGGGTGGAAAGCGGTCTTTCGTTTCAACAAGCTGTCCTCAGCGGCGTTCCCCAAGGCTCAATCCTAGCTTCGATGCTGTACCCAGTATACGTGAGTGACTTTCCAAAGAAGCTTGAAGTGCCATGGCCCTTATTTGCTGAAGACCTGAAGCTCTAGAATATTGTTGATAGCCCTAGAGGTCCTGTAGCCCTTCGAAGGGCTCTGGATAGCCTCTGAGAATGGTGGTTGCCATAAACCGGCAATGTGTCCAATGCTGCTTATCGGAGCATCTAAATCTTTCACAATTTATGTGCTCGATGGTAGTGAACGTCCTCACATGCCTTATTATTTTGATCTAGGTGTATTCCTGTTACAATTATCGCACCGGACGCAATTCCAAATATAGAAATTTACTGCTCCACACAAGTCTAGCCCAACCGAAGGAAAAAACAGAACGCCGATGATCTTGAAAAAATAACGTAATAACCGCCGCCAACGAACACTGTACAACCAGTGCTGACCTTAGCTGTATTTATTGTCTCTTCCTGTAACACGCAAGCACGGAAACACTCCAAGGGTTTAGAAGGAAGTTCTATTACACCTTGACCGCGCGAAGATTGAAATTGTTCGTTTTCGACTTTTTGTTGGTTATTCCGACGTTTTGTTACTATTCAGTAGAATAGTTAGACTACGTGTCTTGTCATACTATCTTGTTTCTAGGGAAAATTAACGTGGGCAACAGTGTTAGAGTAAACACTGATAACCGAACCTGACTTACCACTCTGCCATCAGATCCAAGTAATACAATGCGAGCAAGGCATTCTGTGCACAGACCTGCTAACAAATTGGCTAAACCAACTAAGCCACAACCTGATAATACTCACGCAGCCCCAACTTCTGACTGCAGAGTAATCCTATCAGATCCACTGAAAGAGGCACATGATAAAATTAACTTTCTGGAGATCGAATTGAGCGCACTCAAAAGCAACATCTCTGTACTGAGCGAAACCATATCAAAAACGATGCCACTAGCTCAGCTCTCGGGAATCACACAGACCAATGATGTGAATAAGCGCAAACTAGCAGGGAAGCTACTTACACACATTGCTAGCGAAGTTTCCGAACGAATTCGCAGTACAAGTAACGTAATGATCTTCAATGTCCCCGACAAAATCAAATTAGCGAAGGTGAAGCAATCGCTCACCAATCACTGTAACATGACTCCCGACTCCTTCGAAATCAAACGTTTACGAAAAACACCCAAATGTAAATCGTGCCCTATACTTATCACTTTTAGAGATCAAGTACTGGCCAAGAATTTAATGGCAAAACGATTCGTTATGCGAAAGTCAGCCAATTTGGGGCCTATCGTGATCAAACCGGACAAAACACCTCTGCAGAGAGTATTTGCCTCAACCATTAAACTTCCGCCTAAGCAAAGGGCGGAAGGTTCCCCTACCGCGACTGTACTTGCTACCTCACTCCCAGTAGACCTTGATCTGTCACAACAGCACGTGGACACAAACGTGAAAAAGGCCTCCAGCTCTGAACAAACTTCGTCCAGCAGAGTGAAGACGCTAGCCCTTTCGGTATTGCAGTATGAAGCTGCTGTCGGTCAAGACGAGGCTGAGGTAGATAAACCGAACGATTCCGACATGTGTGACACTGATAACGAACCTCAGACAGATGAAGTTATCGGTAACACACCCAATGAACCTATGACAAGCACCCCACCGACTATTAAGGAACTGTCACGCAACCGCCCAAAACGAAGGCGTATCAAAAAGTCTGCCTCTTGCAACCCTGACGTGCCGAGACACCAACCCGGAGAACGTCCAAAAGGAAACAGGCAACCCATCACCCTCCGCGCTACCTAACAAGTGTTCTTCTCAGAACAGACAGATGGCACCTTTAAGGGCAATATCTAACAATTATGTACCACTGTTGGAGACCACGACTACCAAGAAACAAATGCCGCCCCTCAGGAAGCCATACTTGCTTCCAACTCCAACTGCCCGCTATATAAAAGCCAATGTCCTCAGCCACAGCCAGAACATGCGCTACCCCAGCCCCGCTCCCGGTAGCGCTAACGCGAGCAACACTACTGCCCCACTTCACCGCCCCCAGCCCGACCATTCTTTTAACCCTAGGTTGTCCAATACAACACGGGCAGCTGGTGAATCCACACCCTGCTCCATAAGGCCGCAATTCCCGCGATGCTATCAAGCGGACAGTAACTATGATCAACTGCAGGTACCCCGCTACAAACCTGCTTCTTATAGAACACTCCACGAAATAACGAAACACGCCACCCCACCCTCGCCTGCAAAGGTTAACCGCCCGCGCCCTATAAGCCTAATTATTACTGAACTGCCGAACACGTCAGTACGCATCCCCACCCCCTTTTTATGGAATATGGCGCGCTACGGCTCGCTACAACTCACGAGATTGTTGGACGAGGCTGCCCTCTACCATCTTTACAGGCTCTTAAACATCCCACCGATGCCTTTGACCAATAGCTGCCCAACCCTCTAACAACTCATGTAGTCGTCAGCTCATTAAAAGCTAATTTCAGAAATAGCATGTATTATCAGTCCCTATCTCCCCAGGAGAACATGCTCAAAAGTTCCCCCGCTGCGCAACTCAACGGCCCCGGCTTAACGGCAACGCAAGTTTTTGCTTCCCCTGAGACACTTCCTGCCACATCTACGAGCTTGTCTTCCACGCATCCAACCGACGACCTAACCAGGAGACTCACCATTGCACGCAAACACACCATCAACCGTCTCCGAGTCTTGGAATGCGATACAGACACCGCAGTAACCAACCCATAACTGGCAGAAATATGCCCCTCAGGACGGCACGCCCACTGTACTCCATCTCCAACTGCCTTCGTATTACATAACCCCGCCAATACCTTAGCCAGCGCCAATAACCTTACCCACACCCACAAACCTGTCTCTTCTGTTTCGTTTCAGCGTGGTAACCAAGCAGTCCCACTCCTTCAACCCCACCTGCTCTATGATGACGCGGACAGCAAGATTCTGTCTGACCTCTGCAACCTTATAACGCTTATCACTCCTTCTGAGACAACAGCAACTATGCCCACGCACACCACTCAGAGTAATGCTGTCCCTGATAATGCAGCAGATGCTCACTGCTGCAATGAGGCACTCACTCTACTTCTCATTAACGCAAGGTCCATCAAACATAAGATGCACCTTATCAACCCTATCATTATCCTATCCACCCCCAGGTAGTGCTCATCACAGAAACGTGGCATGACGCTAACACTCCCGATGCTCATCTGCGAATCCCGGGCTACACCTCCTTCAGCAATAGACGTACCAACCACTGAGGTGGCGGATGCCTCATTTACGTGCGTGACGACTTCGGGGCGCCATCATTTCAAGAACTTTCAATCTGCCCTCTGGAAGACTCGGTTTAGATTCAGACTAGTAGGGGACAGCACGATATCTTAATTGACTGTCTGTGTAATCCTCCACATACTAACACAATCGGCATACGCAATCTAGTGGAACTCTTCACAGAAGTATCCCTATTGCCTACTCACTATAAGATAATCGGTGGTGACTTTAACATGCCACAAGTGGCCTGGCAAACGCAATCTGCGCCACTCAAATACAGTGCCTTTGTGGACACCACATATGCATTTGGGTGGACTCAACACGTGCATGCACCCACTAGACACAATAACACCTTAGATTTACTTTTTACCAACGGAGTTGCACATGCATCTGCTAAAGTGCTTGATAATCTCTCTGAATGCGGTCACAAAATAGTAAAACTCTCTTTCCAACTACCCATCACTTGTCCCCCAGTGGCTAGAACAGCGTGTTCTGTTCGGCCCTTCAAACGCATCAATTGGACAAACTTTGCTCTACTTCTGAGATCCATCAGCTGGGATGCATTCTTTCTGGCTACAGATGCGGGCACCACATCTTCTGTACTATATAGCAATCTCAATTACTGCCTGGATATACTCGCACCTATAATGAAACAAAAAGCAATACAGTCACCGCAGGACGCAGCTCCCCCGCGCAAACTGCTCGTCAAGCTCAAAAAGCTAAGTTCAAAGTACAGCAGGACCCAAGATTACTTCCTCCTTATTCGCATCAATGAAGTCCTGTTGGAGTGGAGAAATTCACAAACTGCCGCAACTCTGTCCGAAGAGCAAACTGCCCTAAACTCTATCAACCGTATCAAAGCCCACAATTCCCTGAGGAGGCGCAGAAGTAACCCCTCCTCGAATTCCATTAACTCGATTATTCGTCCAGACAACTCAGTTACCAGTAACCAAGCTGAAATATGTGAGGTCATGAACGGCTACTTCTGCGACTCTTTTACCTCTGCTAACCTGACCCTGCCCCTTAATATTCCTAGTTGCACCCATGATACTTTACGCGCAGTACCATTTGACCTGCGTACCATTACTCGAGAACTTCAAGCCCGCAAATTATCCTTCCATGCCGGACCTGATGGCCTCCCATCGGCTCTGCTAATACTAGGTGGCGTGGGTATAGCTGTCCTCCTTCTTAACATCTTTACCCTTTCCATGAAACACGGAACATTCCCCTCCGCCTGGAAACATGCTGTAGTCATGCCAAGACACAAAAGGGGAAGCCGTCAAAACATTGAAAACCACCGACCCATTAGTCACACCCCATTCGCTTCACGGGTGATGGAGAGGATCGTCAAGGAAGAGCTCCTACGGTTCTTGACACATCGTAACCTCATCAACAAATCCCAACATGGATTTCGCCCGTCTAAATCCTGTCAAACATAACAGATTGGGTTCCTGAACAATGTTACCGCCATGGTTGATTGCAGGAAAGCTCTGATCATCCTCTGCTCGGATATGAAAGAAGCGTTCGACCGAGTTCCTCACAATGGACTGCTAACTAAATTGGCTTCTTACGGCATATCGGAACAGTTGCATTCCTGGTTCTCTTCTTATCTCTCCTGTCGAACACAATCGTTGAGACGAGGAGACTTCGAATCCTCACCGAAACCAGTTACAAGTGGTGTGTTCCAGGGAAGTGTACTGGGCCCTATACTCTTCCTACTTTACATCAACGACGTATTTCAAGTCTTTGGATATGGAAAGGCGTACCTGTTCGCCGATGATATCAAAGTCGTATTCTCCTTTGACCCGGATAACCTAAGGAGCGGTCTCCTCAATATTCAAAATGACCTTATAGCACTAGACTCTTGGTGCAACACATGGAAGCTTGACTTCTCTCCTACAAAGTGCAGCGTTCTGTCGTACAGATGCACTGTGCCACCTAGTGCGCTAACCCTGAATGGCGTCTCACTAGCCATCTGTCAAACCGTAAGGGATCTCGGAGTACACTATTCAAGCTCACTAAATTTCTCAGAACAAGTTAGCTATAGTGTAGCGAAAGCCAGCTCCCTCATTGGTCATATCTGCAAAAGAATGCTCGTAACAGAATCCAGACTCACTCTATACAAGGTATGCGCTAGACCTCTTCTGGAATACTGCTCAATAATATTTACCAACTCCAGAAAGAGTGACCGAATAGCAATTGAGAAAGTACAACGCTCATTCACAAAGCACCTGCTTTACCCTTCTACTCTCAACTACCGTGAGCGCTGTAAGCTCCTTGGTCTTGAACCTTTATGGTTACGAAGAATGAGACTCAACCTCACCTTCTTATTCCAGACGATAAACAACCCAAATACGAACTTTGAAGGACTTATCCAACAAAACGGTGACTCTCGGTATCCACTCCGCCATAGACCCTTAACCATTACCCTGCCCACAGCCCGCACTAACTTGCGTAACAACTTCTTTCTCTACAGATTCGCTCGCGTCTGGAACAGGCTACCATTACAAGTAAGGGCATCCGAGAATACTGCACAGTTCCGATCAGCCCTACATAGACACCTTGCTACCATGCCAACATGCGAGCTCCTTAACACCAATATACCGGAGGATGAACTTTGGGAACATGGCCCACAGCATCTCTAAGTCTGAAAACCAAAAAAAGTCGGAAACAGGCCCTACCAAATAACTGTCCTTTACTCACTGAGACTGTCCACGTCACAAAAGATAACTCTTAAGATCTGCGCACTGTTTCTCCATTGCCTCGCTCGTCTGTTGATTTATACATTGAAACTGTAGGTATCCAGTAGTGATCAAACGTCTTAATGATTTGGCTACACAAGCCACTGATATATTCTTTTCTAGAACCAAGATCTCTGCTTAGCAGTAGCTATTCGCCATAGCTTCCATTTAACTTTGCCGATATCCGGAGCTCGGTAGGAGTCGCTCTTTCTTGCAATGTTTATTCTCTTGGATTGTTTGCGTCACAGCTCTGCTGGTCTCTCTTCCCCCCCCCCGTAGCGCGACGTTATACGTCGTTCATCTTACTCGCGTCAACTCTTCTTGATAGCAGCTAGTCATTGTTGGCTCCATGTAGCTTGCAAGGAGCCACTCCCTGAATCTACAGCCCTCATTTTCTTCTGCCGTCTGTCTCGCCAAGCTTCGCTCGCACGTTGATTGCTTCATCGAAACTGTAGGTATCCAGTAGTGATCAAACGTCTTAATTATATGGCTTCAACAGCCACTGACCTATTATGTGCCACCGTAGGATCCACTATTAACTGAAGGCTTAACCCGAAATCTATTGCTGGCCATTCATCTCTCTCCTAGCGCGCCGTTACACGTCGTTCATCTTACTTACGTCAACACTTCTTGGCAGCAGCTAGACATTGTTAGCTCCATGTAGCTTGCAAGGATCCACTCCTTGACTTTCCAGCCTTCATTTTTCTCTGACGTTTGTCTCTCTAATCCTCGCTTGCATGTTGATTTCTTCATCGAAACTGTAGGTATCCAGTAGTGGTCAAACGTCTTTATGGTATGGCTTCAACAGCCACTGATACATCCTTTTCTAGAGCTACTATCTCTGCTTAGCAACAGCTAGCCATCATAGCTTCCATTTAACTTTGCCGATTACTGGAGATCTCTAGGAGTCGCTCCTTTCTTACAATGTTCATTCCCTTGGATTGTTTGCGTCACAGCTCAGATCGTTTGTTGACCTATTATGTGCCACTGTAGGATCCACTAGTAACTCAAGGCTTAATCCTAACTCTATTGCTGACCATTCCTTTCTCTCTCCTAGCGCGCCGTTATCCGTCGTTCATCTTACTCGCATCAGCTCCTCTTGACGGCAGCTGGTCATTTTTAGCCCCATGTAGCTTGCAAGGAGCCACTACCTGACTTTCAAACCTTCATTTTCCTCTGACGTCTGTCTCGCTAAGCTTCGCTCGCATGTTGATTTATTCATGGAAACTGTAGGCATCCAGTAGTGATCAAACGTCTTAATGATATGGCTACACCAGCCGTCCTTTACTAGAGCCACTATCTCTGCTTAGCAGCAGCTAGTCACCATAGCCTCCATTTACTTTGCGGATATCCGGAGCTCGCTTCCTTCATACAATGTTCATTATTTTGGATTGTTTGCGTCACGGCTCAGCTGGTCTGTTGACCTATCACCTGAACTATCACTTACCTTCACTGGCCTGTTGATACACTCAGCGACCCTATAGGCATATGCAACTGATCAAGTGTCTGATTGGAATGGCTACATCTGGCCGCTAAGTCTCTCCTAGCGCCAACATCTGCCGGTCGTCGTAAATTAGGCATCTCTGTTCAGAAGTAGCTAGTTGCCATTGGCCCCATGCATATGCGAGGATCTAATGCTTGTTAGGAGCCACTCCGTATCTCAATAACCTGTATTCCCCTAGAATATCTGCATCCAATTCTTCCGCTGCCCTGCCACCAATTGATCTTTAGGACTCTCGCGGCAACCTATGTATTCTCGCTTATTATGTGCTCCCTCTCCGATGACGCTATTTACGTGCTGTTCATGCACCTGACAATCACTACCATTATTCTAACTCACTTTGCTCTATCCCCACACAATTATTGGCTCCTACTAAACGGATACTTCGTACTTGTATACTTGTATACGTACTTGTACAACGATCTTGTCTTTACGCAGGCGTTAGCAATCCACCCATACGGCTAATGATTCGGTAGGATATTCAAAAGACAGTTCCAGCATAATTATTGTTGCACAGTGTACATGCTTTTGTCTCAAGCCCAAAGGTTGTAACTTAAGACATTAACAATGTTCAACTCCATGCCTGTTCTTGCAGTCTTCTCTCGGTTGTCCCTCACTTTCCCTTTTCTCTGAGGTCCGGGACTTCTTGGAGATCTGGGGTTGGACTGATGAACAGTTTTGGCCCAAGACGGACGCAACAACCCACATGGACTTACCTGGAGCATGGCAGAACTCCGAAAGGACCGAACTACAATCACCACAACCTCCTCGTGGTGCCAGCTGGGTGGTTGGGGTTTGACCCGTTCCAGAAAATAGTTCGGCGGCAGTGTTCCAGGACGTGGTGGGTTTTCGCCTGGCAAGCGTTCTCCCTATAAAATACCACAAATGTCTGCGTAACAACACTGTGACGTGGCGGTCGTGACTCGCCACAAAATAAAGTCACTGCCCCGTGGGTATCCGAATAATCCTTTGCAACGCACGGACATCCATCTTCTACTCGAGCATTGCCGACGATATGAGAGTAAAAATTAGAGCAGCACAGTTACAAACATGAACCTCACAGTTACACACACACACAGCTACATAATTACATATCTTCTACATAAACATACACTGGTACGGCAAACATAACTTATTCTTGCACATTCTTGACCGCGCATTGTTGTCATAATGATCATGCCTGTAAAGGCGTGCCTCGCCTTGTCGAGAATAAAAACTTTATTTATTTATTTATTGTCCAGTATGGAGAACTTGACATATCATCATACTCCCATACATTATACATCTGAAAAATCTGGACAGCGGAAAAGTTGAACTTTTGCTCACCTGGACATACAACAGGAAGAATAATCCCGATGTCCCTCTCCTCCACCGACCTCAAAAATCATGGCGACCCCGATCAAATTACCTGTCCAACTAACAGAAGAAATTAGAAGCCATTAATCTGAGAAAAACCGAAGGTAAAACTAGTCGTCAAGCGGCTTTGCCAGTTCAACTTTAATGTTCAAAATGCTTTACGGCAGTGTTGCAGGACGTTGTGGGTTTTCGCCTGGCAAACGTTCTCCCTATAAAAAGCCACAAATGTCTGTTTAACAACGCTGCGACGTGGCGGATGTGACTCGCCACTAAATAAAGTCACTGCCCACAACTACATACTGGCAAGTCGACTAGATTCACATGTCAACTTTTCCCGACACCGTTTCAACCACACACGATTAAACCCGATGTATCGTTGTGATACACATCCGTTTTTAAACCTTGATCATGCCTGCGTTGGTGTGTCTCTATGAAACTGAGAATAAACTATTTATTTATTTATTTATTTATTTAAGTAGCCTCTACAAAAGGTAATAAACATGAGTTAAATTAGAACAAAGGAAGTTACCGTTAACCAATGTCGTTGTGTTCTTTTTCTCCTCCTGTAATTGAGCAGGAAAGGCGCTCTGAAAGGCAAACGGGAGACAGTGCTGTTATTGCAAAGCTTCAACTTTGAACGCGCGCCAAAAAACAGTTTCTATTCTTCTCTAGATTAATGACCCACGGCTTCTAGAACTTGAAGGTCAGCTACCAAGTTTACTGGTTCCAAATATCTTTTGTCTCGGTGTCAGCGGTTTTTATCACTTGCAGAACTAGAACCTTCCAGAACGTTTGAAAACCATGCGATAATCGGCACTAATCGTGTAATCGCTAAAATACTGGATTTCCTAGGCAATTCTCACTTTCTCCCGGTCATCACCGCTCCTGAGATATCTTCCGCGGCATGCGACGAAAGCCTAGGATTAACTTTCAGCCTTCGGGACGGCGTTTTCTGCCTGTCGGTCCAGCTCTTTGTAAGCAGTGTCCTAGAACTTTGTTCCGACGTCCGTGTTCTGATCTCTTGGCTCAACTGTGTGCATCCGTCAACTGCTACCTTTGGCAAGTCGAATCTTTTCACCAGTAAGTTAAAAGTGCGGTTGGTAGGCCTTGCTTTTTCTGCTTGGCACAACGTGAGCCGTAACCGGTTTACATGCCGTGGCCAGTTCTGTGCGCCCACCATCACGTTATACATGACGCTTCCGCTCTTGCTTTGGACCGTCCCTGGCATCCATTTGCTTGACCTTCCCGATAGTCACGTACTAGCACCTTCTACCGAAGCGCATATGGTCGCTTCTTTGCTGCATGCCACCGGTTAAAATTGTGTTCCATTCTGCAGTTCCATACACCAACGGAGCACTGCAAGCGCGGTCGGATGGCGCCCATGGGCATGCCGAGCTTCCAGTTCATCATAGCCTGGGCTGGAGAAACAAGTTCTGTCGATTGTGGATTCAGTGTTAAGCAGTAGATGAAAAGGAACCGGTCAGCCATCTCCTCTAAATGTTCCTCCTCTTTGGATTTGTGTAGAGCTCGCTTGCAGATATCGACAAACCTTTCAGCCTGGCCATTCGACAGTGGGTGAAACGGCAGCGAGCGAACTTGCTGGACTGCGCATTGCATGCAATACTCCATGAAGGTTGCTGAAGGAAATTGTGAGCCATTTTCAGTGACAATAGTCTCAGGGCAGCGGAATCCGCTAAAGGTTTGGCGCCGTTTCTATATGTTGGCATTGGTGGTTGTGCTATCCATACGAAATACTACAAGCCGCTTGCTGGATGAGTCGACTATAAAAAGAAAACTTCTGCAGTTGATCGGTCCAGCAAAGTCGACATGGATGCAGCACCATGGCTTAGTATCTTTTGGTAATGAATAGTTAAATAAAGAAAAAAATAAATATTTTATTCTCGACTATGCGAGACACGCCCATGGAGGCATGATCAGGTATGTGCAACTGTACAGACATATTATGGTAAATGTAACAGTGACAGTAGCAAATTGGACATATAAATAAATAGTTTGTGCTCAAATTCCTTGAGACACATTAAATCAGCGTGATCGAGGTTTAAAGGCAGTTGTGTATCACGACGATACTCCGGGTTCAATCGTGTGTAGTTGAAACGGTCAAGGCACTAAAGTGCAATGTAGCAGTGCTTGTAGACGGAGTGTAACATATTCTTGCATGTGTCGGGAGGAGTTGAAATATGAGTCTAGTCGACTTGCCAGTAGGTAGTGGTGAGCAGTGACTTTATTCAGTGACGAGTCACATCCGCCACGTCGCAGTATTGTTAAGCAGACATTTGTGGCTTGTTATAGGGAGAACGCTTGCCAGGCGAAAACCTACCACGTCCTGCAACACTGCCGTAAAGCGTTTTGCTCATTATTGAATGACTGGCAAAGCCGTTTGACGAATGATTTCGTATTCAGTAATTCGCAGACAAATGGCTCCTAATTTCCTCTGTTAGTTGGACAGGTAGTTTTATCGGGGCCGCCATGATTGTTGAGGCCGTTTGAGGAGGGGAACACCGCGAATAGTCTTCTTATTGTGTGTCCAGGTGAGCAAAAGATTAAATTTTCTGCTGGCTGGATTTTTCAGATGCATAATGTATGGAAATATGAGGATGTGTCCAGTTCTCCATACATGACATGGATTTTGGTGATTGCTGTTGGGTCCTTTTGATGTTCAACCATGGTCCATGTAGGTTCTAGTCGGTGGTTATGTCCGTTTTGGGCGGAAATTGTTCCTCCGTCCAATCCCAGATCTCAAAGAAGTACCGGACCTTAGGGAAAAGGGAAAGTAAGGGACAACCGAGGGAAGACTGCAAAAGCAGCCATGGAGTTGAACATTGTTAAAGACTTATGTTACAGCATTTGGTCTTGAACAAATGCATGTAAATTGTGCAACAATAATGATGCTGATCCTATAGAATCAGCCGTATAGGTGTATTGCTAACGCCCGCGTAGAAACAAGAGCATTGTACCAGCGAGTAATATACGAAGTATTGGTTTGATATGAGCCAAAGGTTGCGTGGGGAAGAGAAAGAGTGTTAGAATATTGGTGGTGATTGCAGGGTGTATAGACAGCAGGTAGCTTGCGTAAAACGATAGGGAGCACAGAATAAGTAAAAATAAATATGTTGCCACGAGAGAGATCTAAAGGTCAGTTTGCGGTAGGGCAGCGGAATGATTGAATACAGATATGATAAAGGAATAAAGGTTGTTAATGTAAGAAGGGGCTCCTAACGAGCACTGTGTAATCGCATGTGTGGAGCCTATGACCACTTGCTACTTCTATACAGAAGTGCCGAATTTGAGACGACCGATGGATGGTTGCGCTAGAAGAGACTATGAGTGGCCAGAGGCAGTCATCCGAATCAGACGCCTAATCACTAGTTTATGCTTATAGGGTCGCTGAGTGCATCAACAAGCCAGCGGAGGTAGGTAATACAGACATTCAAGGAGAATGTATGATGGAAAGAAAAGGAGTGTATCCTAACAAGCTCAGGATCTGCGCAGAGAGGACATGGAGCATACGGCGAATTGCTGCAGCAGTGAGGAAGATAAGAAGGGCGACAGATAGTGGCGCTGGGTTTGAGATTATGCGTGGCCAGTAAAGGCATTCTGATTAGGCCTACCAACTGTCAGTGGATACTTACATTGACAGAAGAAGTTAACAACCAGCGAAAGTATGTGATTCAAACAATTCAAGAGAGTAAGTGTTGGAGAGATATGGGGCGACTCCTGGCGCAAAGTTAATCTCTAGCTATAGTAGCTCGCTACAGCTGAAATGTGGTGACGAAGAACTGATAATGGTACTAAGAGAGGGAGCGTATCGGCGGCAGGCAATGGCATTGGTGTGAAGCCTACTAGTGGATACCTAAAGTGTCCCAGAATAAGTCAACAGACAGCAAATGTATGTGTCGCAGACAGTCCCAAAGGATGAAGGTTGGAAATTATAGTGAGTGGCTCACGGCAAGCTCTGGGTATGCGCAGCGATGACTGTAACCTAAGACCACTGGTTGCTAATAAATAGAGGTGCTGAGGTTGAGGATCGATGGATAATGGCACTATGAATAACAGTCGGTGGTCACATGTAACCATTCTATTGAGCAATTTGGTCATTAGTGGATTTCCACAGTGTCACAGTCTACATCAGCAATCCATCGAAGGTAAGTGATGTAAACATTTAAAAAGATTACAGGATGGAGAAGCAAGGAATATCTCCTTGTAGGTCCGGATATGCTCAAAGGTGTATGGAACCTACAACGAATCACTGTGGAAAATGTGATGAAGATAAGAGGAACGAAGGGTAATGGGGCGAAGGAGAGAACCAGTGGACAGCACCTGAAATCGCATTAGACCTTCTAGTTATTAGTGGATAGTTACGATGTCAGCAAAGTCAACAAACAAGCGAGGGTAGGTGATGCAAACAATTCAAGAGAGTAAGTGTTGGAGAGATAATGAGTGGCTTCTAGCGCATTCACTGACTCACTGCAGCTAAAATTGGGGGCGTAGAAAATACGGGGAACTGATAATTACAGCATAGGAGAGAGATAGCACCGACGGCTAGCAGTGGCAAAGGGGTGAGCTTTCTAGTGCTAGTGGATACCTAACGTGTCCCAGATTAAGTCAACAGACCGCAAATGTATGTGACGCACACAACGCAGAGAAAAGTAAAAGTGTGGCCCTTAACATGCTCCGGGTATGCGCAGAACCGGTTGGAGCCTACCAACAATAGCTCCTGCAAAACAGAGGTGCCAGTGGTAATACGAAGCATTGATATTTGTATTAAGGTAGAGAGGGTATCGCCAGCTGGCAATGACATTGTGGTGAAGCCTACTAATGGCTAGTGGATAAGCAAATGTCCCAGATTAAGTCAACAGACTGCAAATGTATTAGACGCAGACAGTCCCAAAGGATGAAGATTGGATATAAAAGAGTGCGGCTCTTAGCAAGCTTTGTATGGGTTCAGAGATGCTTTGAACTTGCGACCAATAGTCGCTGCAAAACAGAGGTGCTGAGATTGAGAAGATCGACCGATAATGGCGCTATGAAATCTTTCGGTGCCCAAAGGTCACTGTTCCATTAGGCAGTTTGGTCACTAACGGATTCCTACGGTGTCATAGAATACATCAGCATGCCAGCGAAGTGTGGCTCTTAGTAAGCTCTGGATATGCGCAGAGATAACTGAAACCTGAGAAGAATGGCTCCTGCTAGGCAGAGGTATTACGAAGAGCTGATAAAGGTACTAAGGGAGAGAGAGTATCGACCGCTAACAATGACCCTCGGGTGAAGCCTACTAGGGGCTGGTGGATAACAAAGTGTCCCAGAATAAGTCAACAAGCAGCAAATGGATTAGACGCAGGCAGTCCCAAAGGATCAAGGTTGGAGATAAAGTGTGTGGCTCTGAGCGAGCTCCGGAGATGCTTGGAGCCCACAACCATTAGTTGTTACCGAATAGAAATGCTGAGGTTAAAAGATCAACAGATTGTGGCGCTATGAAAACCTCTTGGTGATAGGATGTAACCGTTGCGATAAGCAGATTGGTCTCTAGTGGATTCCTAGGGTGTCACCGAATACATCAGAAAACCAGCGAAGGTAAGTGATACAGACATTCTAAAAGCTTACAAGATGAAGGAACAAGGAATGTCTCCTAGTAGGTCCGGATATGCATAAAGATGTATTGAGCCTGCTACGAATCACTGTGGAAAACATGATGCAGATAAGAGGAACGAAGGATAATGGTGCGAAGAGAGAGGACCAGTGGACGACAAGGAAATTCGCCTTATGCCTTCAAGTTATTAGTGGATTGATTCAGTGTCAGCAGAGTCATCGAACCAGCGAAAATATGTGATGTTAACAACTTAAGAGGGTAAGAGTTGAAGAGATAATGATTGGCTCCTGGCGCTACAATGGCTCAATGCATCTGAAGAGAGGTGACTTAGGTGGTATGAAGAACTGATAACGGTACAAAGGGAGAGAGGATATCGACGGCTAGCAATGGCATTAGGGTGAAGCCTACTAGTGGCTGGTGGATAACAAAGTGTCCCAGCATAAGTCAACTGAGCAAATGTATTAGACGCAGACAGTCCCAAAAGATGGTTGGAGAGAAAAGAGTGTGGCTCTTGGCAAGATCTGAATATGCGCAGAGACGATTGGAACCTAAGAAGAATGGCTGCTGCCAGACAGATTTGAGGGTGGCATCTTTTTCAGCAATCTTGGCTGATTCCTGCGCAGTTTGCCAGTTGGTTAGGATTTCACTCCTGCGAACAAGCATGTGAAATTCCTTAGTTCTGGAATGTCGCTGTCGCATTTTTTTGATCTTCCTAAGTACACCGTAGGCGTTTGCTGATTTCGCTGTCATCTTTAAGCGGCTTCTGCAGGTGAGTGAGGCGACCATATCTAGGCAGCTGAAGAGATTTAGATATAGGACGTATGCGGCTGCGTCTACATTGGTAGCTAAAAAGAAGTTGTCCCAGTTCGCAGATCGCACTAATATCTCAAAGCTGTCCCAGTTAATGTGGTCGAACATTCGAAACTGTTTGACAGAAGAAGTGGCGCAGTGTGTAGTAGAAAGTGTGAATATGAGTTTGACCACCTTGTGGTCTCCGCCATTTATATTATCTAATATACCAGCGAATGAAACAGAGATACCATGCGTAAAGATTAATTCTAGGGTGTTAGAAAGCCTGGTGTGACCGTGAACTTGTTGAGTCCCGTTATTTGCGTAGACGGTGTCAAGGAAGCTTCTGTATCTAAGTGGGGCAACCTGGTCGTTCCAGGGGATACGTGGCATATTGAAATCGCCACCCACTATCTTGTGACGCGGGGGCATTGTGGAGATTTCAGGGAATAGCTTAGTGAGTTTATTAATCTTTTGGTTAGATGTGTGTGGGGGATTGTATGCGCAACCGATAAGGAGAGCAAGTTGTCCTCCTGTCGTCTGGATCCAAATGGAGTCTTCAGGGTCACCTATAGATAACAGTTCGAAATCGGGGCACCGAAGTCGTCCCGGGCATAGATAAGACAACCGCCACTCGGCTGGTTGTCTCGTCCGTTACAGAATGCAGTGTAGCCAGGAATGCGTAGTAGGCCGTCAGAGGCATTTTGGGGTGCCACGTTTCTGTGATGAGAACCAGCTGTGGGTATGAGAGTAGGATAAATGGGCTAATGAGGTGCATCTTGTGTGTAATAAATCGCGCATTAATCAGCAGCATACTGTATGATTCAACGCAAGGAGAGATGGAAGAGTTCGATCGTGTAAGTTGCACAATAGGGTGTAACGGCCGTAGGGTAAATGGGAGTGGTAAGAAATGGTGGAGAGGGTGTTATAGGAATGTGATCAGGAGGTGATTGAGGAGGTAACTGAGGGTTGTCTGCCTCTAATGAGGCTTTATTAATAATATTGAGCGTAGAACCTATCCGGAGAGCTGAAGCTAAATGTGGGGGGTTAGTTGCAGTGAGCGTATGAGTTGTTGACGTTAATAGAGAACTGGCGAGAACTCTTGGTGGAATGGGCGAGGTGGGTCGTGTCCTGCTGCATCCCATAAAAAGGGGCTGTGAGTAGCATGGTCCGGTTGTAGTGCTCTTCATCCGGATGTATTTTTCGTTCACGGGAACGTATGGCCAGGGAGTTCGGGGTGGTGTTGATGGAGCGGCAGAGATTTTCAGAAGGGCGTCCTTCTTGGGAGGGTGTTTGTTCCCCACTGTTTCGAGCGGTTGTGGGATTAGTAACGGGGTTTTGCACTTGACCTTTGGATGCGATAGCGCTTTTTGTAGGGTTGACCGGGCGATAGCGTACCAGGCGGATAGTTGGTTATCAGGGGAATCACTGCGTGGATGCTGCGCGGGCTGTGCATAGTTTCCTTTAGTTGTAGTGACTGGTAGAACGTCCTCGGTTTTTGAGAGCCATGGCACTTGTTATATTTCTGGGGCTTAATAGCATTGATGGGCGTCTCGAGTAGGTAGGGCTTGTGCAGTGATTGGGCCGGTTGGGTCGAAATCTGCGTGGGGGCGGCGTTTGGGTCGGAAATATTTTGATCTCAAGTGATCCATTGGTACAAATGTTGATTGGGGCTTATCAGCTGTCCGTTTGTGCCATGAGGACATTGCTTGGGTACGGTTCTCTTTGTTATGGTGATGCATCGGCGGGGAGTGCTTCCCATTACGAGGCGTGCCGTGTTTCAGCGGTTGACCTTTGTTGGTAGTCAATCGTGTTGCGAGGGTGATTACGGCTTTGCACGAGGGGGAGGAAAGGGAGTTGGTCAGCAGGAAGTTTACATTGATAGATTCGGAATCAGTGTCACGCATGTCGGAGGCGTTATGCATTGAATCAGCTTCTGCTATCGTTAGCGGGGGCGAGTCTGGAACGTTAGTTGACTTTTTGGCTATTAGGTCTGTGGGGCTTGAGTCGGGATGTAATGCTGTCGTGGACGCGTGACGCAGGGGGTTAGGTCCAGTTCCACGTTCGTGCTTGTAGTAGGGCAAGCAGTAGCTCTGACAACCGGCGATGAATCATGAGGCTGTTGTCTTGCTTTGGTATTAGTAACGGGTGGGAAAGCTCTCTGCAACGGCGTTATATCAGGCTTGATAAGAATAGGCCCCATGTTTGCGTTTGTTCTTAAGTAAATCGATTTGTTATGAAGCTTGTAGACAGTTCTGGAGTTTTGAAGGCGCTAAGGATAGCGCGATTGCGACTGATCTTCGACTTTTTGAGCCGCTTACTCACGCACATGTCCGGAGGGATGTTACACATGGATGTAAGTAGGCGGATGACTTTCTCCAAAGAAAGTTTGTCAAGCAAGTTGAAGACGATCACTTTTCGGGCACGGCAGGTGCGTTCGTTTATCTCAGTAGTGCTGGTAGTAAGAAGGGCGCCGGCATTTTTGAGCTCGTCAGCGTTGCCCTTCCCCTTATTCCTGCGAGTTGGGCCAATGGCATAAGTTTTGCTGGCTTTGTTTTAGTAACGGCCGCTTCCTTTTTATGAGCAGCTATTTTAGTTGCGGTGCCCAGATTTTGTTAAGTGCATATGCAAGCGGGTTTATAAGAAGGACAATGCCAGAGCGCAGTTTATTCAGGTTGTGTTTTGCAACAGGACGTTTGGTTGCCTTAACCGCATTTGCGGTGCATAAGGCAGAGCTGTGACGGACAGAAACTGCAGTATTTGAATGAGTACTTCTCCGTTTGCCCGGGATTTTGGCTCGGGCGGCTTTAACATTTATTCCATTTTTGTTAGTCATTATGGAATAGCACGGCTTCATAATTCGTGTTCCAGTAACACTGTTTTGTCTTATATAGGGTCTAAAAAGCTTCGAGTATGGCACGTCAAATGATCGAGACAACGCGTCTAACTACTCTAATAAATAGTTGCTATTTGGCGGAATAAGCAACATGAAGTCGGAAACGCATAGTTTCTAACTTCGCGTGGTCAAGGTCAAGGTCATGTGACGCTTTCAAGACATTGGCACACATTTAACCGTGTGTAGCTATTTCTTCCAGCTGTTTGTCCAAGAAGGGCCAGTATACCTAACTGAGAGCAGGCGCCTTTATCCGGTTGATTCCATTATGCCCGGCGTGGGACTGCCGAATAAGGCATTCCGAAGTGCTTTGGGGATGACTACACTTTCCGAAAATGGTATGCAGTCATTTACAACAAATAAATAAATACATGATTTATTCTCGACTATGCGAGGCAAGCCCATGGAGGCATGATCAGATATGTAAAACTGTTACCAACATTTTATGGCAACTGTAACAGTGACAATAGAAAATAGTTCAAAGCTCCATGATTGGAAATGTACTGGTGAAAATGCGAAACAATAATTTGGCCGCCTTGTGATCGGGACATCGGATACCAGTAGATTTATGTTCCTGACTGATCCACAGGAAGATAACTGAAGTGCACGCACAAGAGAGATATGACAATACAGTGAGTTCGTGCATAAGCAACCTAGAGTTCTACGGTGATATCGTAGAAAGCAAAAGGACGACAGCATATGCAGATGTAGAAGTTCCAGTGTGACGAACCTACCTAGAATGGTAACGCTAGTTGACCTGCCAGTGTAAAGTTATGGGCTGTGACTGTATTCCTTGGCGAGTCACATTCAACAAGTTGCAGTGTTCTTGAACGGACATTTGTGGTTTTTTATAGGGAGAAGGCTTGCCAGGCGAAAACCCACCACGTCCTGAAACACTGCCGCCAATCCACTGAATGGCAAGTTGTGACTGGTTATGATTCTGGTAGAAGGTTTTATTGCTCGGTTATTTGCAATCAGGTTGCGTCCCATTTTTCGTTTGGCTGATACGTTAGCCGGGTGCCTATTGCGTTTCTGGGTGCTGTCCTGTGCCCGATTGGTAGCACAGGAGCTAAACATTCTTGTTGAATATGCTGTGTTGATCCACTACAGAACCACGTGAAACCTCCGAGGGATATACATTGAACTATGTTGCGTTGTTGTTGAAGTCTTGAAGGAGGGCATATGGTTTCGAAGAAAGAATCGCAGATCCCCCGGGGTGTGTTGGAAAATTGATTAGAGGTATAAGAAACCAAGGCCAATCGAGCGATCAAAGCGGATTGAAGAGCTCATAATGACTAATGGTTCTGGCTTGTATTGCAGAAGAATGTGCCTTCCGAAGTCAAAAGTGGTTCTCCAGGCAAGAGTTATATGAAAGAGACAGTGGTAGGCAAACGGAACCCAATGGTACAAGCCTTGAAAAAATTGTATTCGTGCATGATAACGAAGGATTTGTCCGGTTAGTAAGTTGTAAAACAGTGGAAAGATCTTCCTTTCATGTCCAGATAAAGGAACTGTGTGGCTTTTATTGCTGTCGCAACGATGGATCCTTCCCTGGGTGCGAGACGCCGTGCATGTGACTGACTCGGGAAACAAAGGAAACGAACAGAAACAGCCGCACAGACAGAAGACAGGGATGCGTCTGGAATGTAGTTGATCAAATGTCGCCATGACTGAACTATTGTACCCCTATACATGTAATTGTTGTTTAACTATCACATATACTTGTGCATAATACGTGGCGAACTACGACGACAAACAAGCAGAAAACAGGTCAGTATAGAATGAAAGATTGTTCCAGAGTATGAATAAAGACGAAAAAAGAGAGTTTGAGGGGTCTTATGCGCATTTATTCAAACAGTTGGAACCCGAGAGAGGAGGACGATTTGCGCCGATTATGGGAAACATATCACTCAGACTGAGCGACAGGGACGCGTTTCCTCATTCCTAAAGTGGTACGAATGTAAGAAGTCAGAGTGGAAGGTCACATGTAAGTTACAGTCGAATGAAGAAGGAATGCAACAGAAGGCACATGAAGGAAATAATGGGTCGGTAAAACTGGTTTTATTGTGGAGAGGTGGAAAAGCCGCGGGCGTTCTTTAGGTGCTGGTTCCTCCTTGTTACTAAAATTGAATGAATAATGCCCAGAGGTGCACTTAAAATGAGGGCACCGGAGCGTTACTTCGGCTTTGACTAGGTCAGTTAGATCTCAGAAGTCCGAGAGGTCAGAAAACAAGAGACCGTTCAGGCAAAACCAGGTAAGTAAGCATAATGAAGCTAGGCCGCCAAATATAGCTAAGTATAAGGTAATGAGTGTCATCATAAAAGCAGCAGGTAAGGACGAAAGTGGCTAAACGAGACGGCGGTTAGCCTCGGGGTTATGTGAACTAGCTGTTGGGTCTGGTAGACCCTGATCATTAAGGACATAGTAGTCCAAAGGAAAGAGACCATTAAGACGAGAATAGTATTTCAGCGCATGGAATAAATGCCGTGTAATACGGATCTAAATACTGAAAAAGACCGCCGGCATAAAGAGACATGTTAAGGATGAAAGGGGATATAATAATAATGATGACTCATGACCAACAATGCTTTTGAAATGAAGGTTACTAAGCAGTACTTCAGTAGACCCCAGGTCATTTAGCTCACAGAAGTTTCAGGTGGGTCAGAAAGCAGGTGGCTCTTTAGACGAGCCTGGAGAAGCCAGCAAGATGAAGCTAGGCCTCCAAATTAATTTGTGAATAACAGTAATGAGTGTCTTAAGAAACGCAGCTTTCGGGACGGGAGTAAGTATATGAAAGGCAAGCTCGCTGACTAAGGAGAGGTCTTGGGATGAGGGAAACAGAGTGTTTGGAATGCAGAGCATAGAGAGATAACGTCTCGTCTGTCTGGGAGCGGTCGGAAACAGGCGACTAGTCATCCGAGGGTAGATTAGAGCCACGCCCGAAGAGATATCCGTCCTATAGAAAAAGTAATGCAACTAGAGTGGTAACATGAAAACGCTCTATTAAGGAGAAGTGAAAAAGCCAGCCATGTTTTGGGGTGATGTGAGCAGAACGTTAAGTCTGCCCATCTCTGATCATTAGGGTCACAGTAGTCGAAAGCAAAGAGACCACTGAGACGGGGGTAGGATTTCAGCTCAAAGAGTGGAATCCGTAGGATCTAGGTCCAAGTACTACAGGAGAGCATCGGCAGAAGTGACACATACAAAAGAAAGGGGACATAGTAATAAGGATGAATCATAGCCAACAATGCATTTCAGTTGAGGGTTAATGGACGTTACGTCGGCAGACCCTAGGTCATTTGGATTTCAGCAGTCCGTGGTGGGTCAGAAACTAAAAGAACGTTCAGACGAGTCCGGATAAGCCAGCAAGGTGAAGCTACGCCGCCAAATTAAGGTACGAATAATAGTAATGAGTCTCATAAAGAAGATTGCGGGACGGAAGTAACTATATGAAAAGGCAGTTAATATGCCAAGGAAAGGTCGCGGGATGTGGGGAACAGAGTGTTTGGAATGCAGAGCGTAGAGCGATAACGTCTCGGTTGTCTGGGTGCAGTCAGAAACAGGCGACTAGTCAGCCGAGTGTAGCTTAGAGTCAGGCCTGAAGAGATATCCGTCCAATTAAAAAGTAACGCTAACAGATTGCAAGTAGGAAAACACTCTATTGTGGGGAATAGGAAAAGCCAATGCTGTTCTCAGGAAGACCTGAGCAGACCATTAAGTCTGCCAGACCCTGAGCTTTAGGGTCACATTAGTGGGAAGCAAAAAGAATACTGAGACGAGATTAGAATACAAGCCTAAAGCCTGAAATCCGTAGAATTTTTGTCTAAGTACTAAAGGAGAGCACTCGCATAATAGACATGTGAAGGAAGAAATTTTCTATAATAATAAGATGCATAATGGTCAACATTGCATTTGAGGTGTGGGTTACAAGAGTTTTTGTCTGCAGAGCCTAGGTCATTTAGATGTCCGAAGTCCGAGGTGGGTCAGAAAGCAGGAGACCGGTAAGAGGTGTCCGGATAGGCCAGCAACGTTGAGCTAGGCCGCCAAATAAGAAAAGTAAAATAAAAGTAATGAATGTCATCAGAATGAAGGCAGCTGGGGACGAAAGTGACCATATGAAATTGTAGTTAGCCGGCCGTGCGAAAGTTGGCAGATTGAGAAGAGCAGTGTTTGGATCTCAGGGCGCCTATCCTTAACGCCTGGTTGTCGGAAAGTGATCAGGAAGCAGGGAGTAGGTCAGAGTAGGCTACATTTGAGCCAGGCCTAAAAGGTTCTCTAACAAAATGAAAAACTAATGCAAACAGAAGGCATGAAATGGAAAGAATTTGGAAGAAGTGGAAAAACCTACAAAGATCTCCAGGTGTTTGGACCGCGCCTTTGGATCTGTCGATGATTTATCGGTAAGATCTCAGTAGTCGGAAACTAGGAGACCATGCAAACGAGACTGGAATGTCCGCTCATAGAAGGAAAGGCGTATTACTAATGCCGGAATGATGACAGAGAGCGTCGGCGGAATAGACCTGTTAAGTAAGGAGGGGATATAGTAAGAAGGATCAATCGTGATCAGCGCTGCTCTTGAGGTAAGACTTACAGTGCATTTCGTCTTTATAGCCTAGATCATTTTGTTTTCCTTTAAGTCAGTGAGAGGATAGAACACAGACTGTTCACATGAAACCGGGTAGATCATCAAGATGATGCTATGCCGCCTAATTAATGCGGGAGTAAAGGTAATGAGTGTCATGAGAAAGAAGCACTGGCTCGTAAGTAATTATAAGAAAAGGCAGTTAGCATGCCGGGCAGAGATCTAAAGATAAGGGGACCAAAGTGCTGGAACTGCGGAGCCTAATTCGTTAAAGTCGCTGATGTCTTGAAGCAGTCGGCAAGCAGTAGACTGGCCATACGAGGCTAGGTTACAGCCAGGCCACGGGGATTATTCGTCCAGTTAATTACGTGGGGGCTGTGTGATTGCATGTCCTATATGTCAGCAGGTCCCTTTTGCCAGAACTCGTCTTCAGCAACGCCGCTGCCCAGAATTTGCGCCACTTTTTGGACGCTGAGTAACCTTTCTATGGCTGATTAAAATTGCACAGCATTTTCTGATGCTCTGGCTGTTCCTGGTAGCCTGTTCCATACGTGCGCATATCTAGAGAGGAAGAAGTTTGAACGAATGTTGCGGCGTGTCTTAGAGAGACAGGAGGAGTGAGGTTTAGGGAGTATGGGTAATGTGTGTCATCCATCGGTTGAAACAATTCACCTATGATGGGTCAGAGGTTTGGAGAAGTTTGTAGAGGAGTATGAGGCTGACCTTAAGCCTGAGCAGCCACGGAGGCTCCAGGCCAAGCAGTTTGCACCTTCCTTGATAGTTCAGCGTAGATGGACCAAGAAGGTGCTTAGGGAAAGACCGCTCGACTTCCTCGATCCTCAAGCTATCAAGCTTCCGTGAATTGAAGCTAGCTATCGAGCAGTATTCTAAAATCGGTCAAGCACATACTTCGTAGAGCGTGAGCCGGGAATCAGCCAGGCTTAGTGACTTCAGTATATACATGATAATACATTTGGCTTTCGCAGAGCTATAGCTTGCTTGTTCGGAAAAGGTTAGCTAGCTGGATTAATGCACGCCGAGGTTGCTCACGGTGAAGCTGTTACCTAATGACGTGCCGTCAAGCGTTAGAGTGTTGTGTGGTATAATTCAATGGTAGGAAAGAACGTTGCATTTTACTGGTACGAATTCAAGTCTCCAAATAGCGCACCAATTTTTAAAAACACGAGGATCGTTCTGAATATGTGAAGCCATGCTGTACGCAGCTAGGCTCGAACGAAAATACAACTTTGATATCACCGGCAAAAACGTATGGAGTGCCTTATCGAAAGACGCGGAAGACGTCACTTAAGTATGAGAGAAACAGCAGAGGGCCAAGTACACTACCTTGGAATGCTCCACTAGTTACGGGTGCTCTTTTGGAAGATGTATCACATAGTTTTACCTACTGCGTTCGGCTAGAGAGGTAGGAAGCAAACCAAGAAATAAGCTGGCCAGCGACGCCGAATGCAGCTGGCTTCGTCAGCAATCCATTGTGTGGAACCCTGTCAAACGCTTTGCTCATGTCCGAGAAGATAATGACTAGCGTTTG
This sequence comes from Dicrocoelium dendriticum, assembly GCA_944474145.2. Taxonomy (NCBI): domain Eukaryota; kingdom Metazoa; phylum Platyhelminthes; class Trematoda; order Plagiorchiida; family Dicrocoeliidae; genus Dicrocoelium; species Dicrocoelium dendriticum. The sequence goes on from OX104066.1 coordinate 11,017,109, forward strand.
CCCTGAGTCAATGGAGGGTGTCACGTAATTCATTGGTTTAAATTAGCCTGTTTGGCAAGCTTTAGCCGGCAAAATCCCGTTTTGCGACCTATTTACGAGATCGCGCTGCAGCAGGAAAAGAGGCATTTCCTCGTTGACTATCCTTTTCATAACCCTGGAAGCAACGCGTGTGTGACTTATAGGTTTATATTTGTCGAAATTTTGGCAACTACCTCGTTTGTGACATGGAACGACTATGGAGTGTTTCTATATGGTTGGGTAGCTTCCGCTTGTCATTGAGAATGTAAAAACGTTAAGAGGAATGATTGGACTATCCGGGACTCCACATAATAGTAAGGGCCAGGTCTGTGTGTCAGCTTCAGTGAGCGGAGAGCTCGACTGATATGGTTGAGGTTGAAACCAATGGTGTAAATGCGTTTGTTTGTAAAGTTTGAAATCGTATTTGGCAGTAACACGTTAGTGCTGGTAAAGGAAGCACAGAAGTGCGCGTTAAGGAACTCGCACAATGCTGCTGCGTCAGTAATAACTCTATTATCAGGAAGCACGAGTGAGTTAATAAAAAAATCGTTGCGGCCACTGCGATGCTTCATAAGTCGTACAAGTGACTTAGCTTGGTCTGCACTGCGCAACGCAGTGCGCTCAGCTAAAATATGTACAAGACTTTGCGAACTACTCCATTCCACTGGTATTTCGTTTATATGAATAAGGAGGTGTAAATCTTTAGTATACTTGTAGCGCGAGCGCATTTACTTAATCTTGGTGGTAATTTTACGCGCCGGGCGTCAAAAGGATTTTGAGGTTGCCTGGTAGAACGCTCCCGTAGGGCTAAATTATCGAGGCAAATCGGGTTAAGGAAACGTACACAGGTCGCATCGTCCCCACTAGTTGCCAGAAAGAAAGTGTCCCAAGGAGCGGCAAGGAGAAGTGAAAGCCTCCCTATTTATATGCTGAAGAGACCTAAAAGCAGCACAGACCGGGCCAACATGATGACGGAATTTGGGTAGCTTGTATGCTAGCCTCCTAACCTTGTGGTCGCTACCCGAAATGTTATCTAACACGTTGGCCGTTGTATGCGGGATACCGTTGGTGAAAATTATGTCCAAGGCGTTGGAGTGTCTTGTGGGTGAGCGCACACGCTGAGTCCACTCATGCTTGAAGACGGTGTCTATGAATGCCCTATAACTGGTTGGTGCTGGTTGCCTAAGCCACGTGATGTAGGGAATATTGAAGTCTCCGCCGATTATTTTATGACGGGCTGGAGGGAATGAAAGTTCGTGAAAGAGCTTAGCGAAATAGTCAGCACTAGTACTAGTCGGATGCGGTGGGTTGTAGATGCAGCTCATCAGAATGCCAACTTGGCTCCTATGGCCTAAATCCAGACAGAATGTTCGGGATTTCCAAGTGGTATGTAGTGAAAATAAGCTACTTGGAATTCAAGGTTGACGTATTTAAGACAACCGCCGCCTCGTTGATTTATGCTTCCGCTACAGGAAGTCCTGTACCCAGAAATGTGCAGCGGCGCATCAGGCATGTCAACTGTGCGCCACGTTTCAGTTAGCAGCACCACATGCGGAACGGACAGAAGTATGAGAGTGTCAAGAAGGTGCAGTTTATTTTTGATAGATCGAGCATTGAATAGTAGGATTGTATACGAATCGGTCGGAGTAGTCTGGATGTGTGGTTTGGCCAACGGCCCATTTGGCGAATCCAGGTATGGTGAGGGGCTTGTTTCTAAACATGTGTTGAGGTGCACGAACGATGAGCCTGCGATAGATAAGATGCTGGTAATGGCCAGGGACAGTAGGTTGCGGGGGAAGGTGAGAGGGATTCTGGTGTGTAAAACTTTGGGTTGAGAGGTCAGGCAAACGGTCAGATGTAGAGCGGTGGGTCAAAGAAGTCGCCCAAGTGGCTGGATCATACTGTACGGCGCCACCTGCATTATTTCCAGTAGCCGGGTTAGGTAATACAGCGTCGTACCTTGATTTAGACATGTTTGGATCGGGTTCCGAAACTTGCTGTCTTCCATAAAAGAGGGGATACGAGAGTTGTTTGGGCGACTCGCGGAGTGATTGAATGTGATGTTCGAGTTACAGATGCGATGGGTTCAGAAAGCGGAGGAGGAGCGGCTTTCGTGACCCTCATAACGTTAAGGTATCTATGTGGTCGTTGTCTGCGTGGCATTGCGGCTCGCCAAGCATGAAAACCTGACAAGCTCGGGGTTGGCGTACGAAATAAAGGGCTTGAGGTGTTGAGTAGATACTTCTGGCGATCGGGCTGTTCCAGTTTGGTGGTCGCATAATTAGGCTTCGGCCCAGAATAAGGGGTGGGAGTTTCGATATGTCCGTGCGAACCGACTGGGTGTTTTGCTTTATCGGTACCCACGGTGGTTTGTCTTGCCTATTTTGAAAGCTTCGCGTGTCGTACCTTCGCTGTACTGTTGTGGCTTTGATGGAAACCGAGGAGTCATAGCAATCCAACAATTTCGGTGAGGGTTGCTGGAGGTTGGAATCGGACAAGTGGGAGAATGCGCGGAGTCTTTCATGACACTGATACGGAGCAAGTATGACAACAAGAAGTCAAGGCTCCTAATTGCTGATTCCGTGTCAGTTTTGTCTAACAGGTGTGTTATGTCCACGGCCGCACTAGTTGTCGCCGTTTTTGAACCAGTCCCAGCTTCGATGCTAGGAATGCGTCCTTTGCGCCTAGATGGCTCTAGTACGGCGGGTTCTACTTGTCTCTCTTGTGTCATATCTATATCTACCTTATAAACCTTATAGAGGCAAGCGGTAGGAGTTGAAGTTAGGTGCGTATAAGGCACTTGCGCTGCCGAAGGTGGTGTTGCTTGCGTCGTTCCTTTGGTTAATTTTGAATTCGATAGAATAGACCTCTGCAGAGGTGTTCTGTCCGATTTTAGCAAGCTTGGCCCGAGACTAGACAGATGTCGTAGGAGAAAGCGGGCGTCAATAAACCTTTTAGCACAGTCGTGGTTGCATAACATGATCACGATTGGGCAATATCGGCCAGGGATGTTACGAAAACGCTTGACTGTGCAAAATCCACGTGGCATTTGGCAAGTGTCTAAAGCTGTATGCAACATCTTTTTGAGAGACAATTTGTCATGTACGTTGAGTACAATGGAGTTATTGGCGCTGCGGATGCGTTCACTGACTTCGCGGGAAATGGTGCTCAGTAGTTCAACAACTGCGAATATATCAGTCAGCTTTTCTAAACTTTGGTATTTGGTTAAGTTGGCAAAAGATGTGAGCTTGTCAAGCGTCTCGGTAATAGTCACAAGTTGACTTTTCAGTTCGTTCACTTGACTCTCGAGGGCAGAAATTTTGCAAAGCCTCAGCTAGTGGATCCGAGAGTATAAGTTTGCACTCCCGTATTTATGATTGACTGGCCTTGGCGGTCAAAGTCGCTGGAGATTTCCCTGGCTGCTTGATAGAGATAGGAGGCACGCAACGTTTGCCAACCATGTTGTAAATAATAGATATGGAAACAGGTAAACTCACGGGTATATACGGAAAAAATAAAAACGTGAATACGACACGGCAGTGAAAGAATGTTTTGGACAAAGTCCAAAAACGGAAGACACTATTTGGTGGTAGGCAGGTGTTACGTTAAAGTAACACAAAAGGTGCCAAGACACTACAGTATGCAACTCAGGTTATAGAAAGAGGGAAAGCAACGAAAATGCAGTTTTAATGTTCGCGGGAAGCGAGAGCTAATGTTTCCTTTGAAAGTACTGTTGCAACTCGGTAGATGGATATGAACGTGGCCAACTTGTTTTGTGAAGTTGTGTAACGTTCATGAGTACTGTGTCCCGAAGTGTTTAGGTTCGTGCAGCTTCTGCCGTAACTGGTAGACAGTGTCATGCATAGTTACCAGAAAGTTGACGTCAGGTTCAATCTCGACCGAGGCAAACATTGTGCCTTCCTCTTCTTGCTGACCGGCATCAATTAGGCGTGACGGTGCATCCGCTTGGCCAATGAAAACTGTCAGCTAATGTTGAATCTCGAAATCGTAACTCATTAAGGTAAGAGCCCAACGTTGTATCCGCTTGGATGTGTAGGTCGGGATGCACATCGCTGAACTAAAGATAACCGGCAAGCGCTTGTGATCTGTCAGATGCTTGAAGCGGCGGCAGTATAGAGTTGTGTAGAATTCGTTGACCTAGTACACTATGGCCAATACTTCTTTCTCAATCTAAATAAATAAATAAGTTTTTTATTCTCGCTCAGTTCGAGACACGCCTATGTATGCATTATCAAGGTAAAACTAAATGTCGAGGAATGTGTAAAGCATGGTGCAAGTTAACCATGAACGCTGGAGCTGCGAGTTTATACATGTATGTTGAAGTGCACGTGTCTATCTGTTATTCCGGTTTGTATTTATGCCAAAACTATCGTAATCGATCGCGTGGATAGTATGTAAAGTGTTGAGAGACATCCATGGTGGGAGTGTGCTGGGTTGGTTGAGTTTTCATAGGTCGTGACTTTAGTTAGAGGCGAGTCACCTCCGCCACATCGCAGTGCTGCTAAACAGACATCAGTGGCCTTTACAGGGATTACGCTATCTATGCAAAAACCCAGCACGTCCTGGAGCATTGGCAATAAACTTTTGTTGGTACAAGTTAGACCCAAATCACCCAGCTTGTGGCGCGGGTAAGTTATGTTTTCGTGGTCGTTAAAGCAGCCTGTGATTGCTGACAAGCTATAAGCGAGCTATTAGACGCTTGACAAGCGGGACCAAGAGTTAGGTAGCTATGGAGTGATTCAAGTATGTTGTGATAACCATTTGCTTTGAAAGCATTTTTGTAGGCAGACCTTGGCTGATTCAATCATCTGGCTAAGGATATTCAGATGAAATTAGCCAGCTGTATACTTCTCGGTCTTCGTAAGTGTTCTGGCGGCATGGGCGATTGCTTTCGGAGATCCATCGGTGTGCGTGGGTAAAATTACTGCATCAATCACATGGCTTGATGCATCAATGGACAGGACGATCTCTTTGGACGATCAACATGAGTCAAAAGTAAATTTGAGGACAGCAGTGACTTAACCCGTTCAGAGGCATTCTGGCATTCTGATGTCCAGTTGCAATTTTGGTCTTTGGCTAGTAGCTTGTTTAACGGGGCACGCAGGCGGTGCATCTCAGGCAAGAATGCGCTTCAGTGGCTGCTGAGTACTCGAAAGCAGCGCAACGACTGTAGGTCTGTTGGTAGAGGCATTTGCTGTTGGCATTCGTGGTTTCCGGATCTGGTCGACGTCCATCCTTTACAAGGTTAAAACCGAGTTAATTGATGAGCGACGTGAAAAATATGCATTTAACTTCACGGATCCGGAAACCGTACGGCTGTGTACAACCAAGCACTTCATCCAGGCGATTAAATAGAGCTTCTGGTGTTCAACCCATCACTGGGGCATCATCCTTCTTTGCGGAGATTCCATAAAAGCCCGTTAGCATGGTATCCGTCAACGGTTGGAAGATGGCTGGCGCCGTTTTCACACCAAATGCCAAACGGTTGTATTGGAACAGCCCACGTACGTGTTGATCGTCAACAACTGCCTCGAGACTTCGTCAACATGCAGTTGGATATAAGCCTCGGATAGACCAAGCTTAGCGAGGTACTTACCGTCAATCAACTTTGCATAGGTACCTTCCGGTACAGGTAATGGGTACCGGCAGTCGTCCAGCGCGGCGTTGAGGCCAGTTGCGCAGTCAGCGCAGGCGCATACCTTGCCATTTGCTGTCTGCACTGCAACGATAGCTGCTGCTCATGATGGGTAGTGGACGGCTGTAATGATTCCGGCACGTTCCAGTAGATCAAGTTTTTGATCAACGGTTGACATGACTGCATATTGTACCGGTCGTTTAGCCTTGACCACTGGTTTAGCACCTAGTCGCAAGTACAGTGTCGCCAAGAATTTCGTACAACGATCTAAGTCATCCCGAAAGACGGAGGCAAATTTGTGCTTCAGGATACGTGTCATATCTTCGACGGACTTTGATGATAAGTCTGGACTTGTTCGAACTCGGTTGCAGATCTGATTCAAGGAACAACAAGGAGTTTCAAACTTTCAATCCAGTCGAGGAAAAGAGGTTCAAGTTTGGTCTGTCTGAAATGTGGAATGTTCCCGACTTTTCCGCACCTTGTAAAGCAATCATGCAAGTAAATTCGCCCATTAATTTAGCACACCGCCGAATGCCTTATGTGCAACTTTCTGAGACTCGACCAACTTCCGCCACTGTATGTGAAACCATGTGCCCCCAGAACTAATCATGTTGTCCGAGACCGGGTGAACTTGCAGTTTCATTGGAATCCCATCGATTGACGCACCGATATATCGTCGACTCGTTTTACAAGCGCTTTGGAATACAGCAACTATGGACAGAGAACCAGGCGCCACCGTTTCTAGAACTCCTCTTTCGATAAGACGTCACTTTCTTCGGCCAAACCTGACTGTAGCATTCCTCATTGTGCCCCCGCTTATGGCACGTTTGACAAGTATGATGTTTGAAGGAACAAAAGCGCCCGAAATGCCATTCGCCGCATGACCAGCATTCTGTAAGCGGTTTGTGCGTCGGCCTACTGAAGGGTTTGCTTCGTTGCCGGTCCTGGCCTTTTTAACGATTTGCAAGGTATCTGGTGGTGCGAGACCATTTCGTTCCACCATGGCAGTGTCGTGTTTTAGAGTGAGCAGCCGTTTGCATTTGCTTACGGGGGCCTTCAGTGTCAGCTCAGGATCCTGCACAAGCTTGGCTAAATGATGCTTGCGGATCTCAGCAGCACTGGGCGATTATGGAGAGCTGACACATATGGGACACTTAAACACATCGTCCGTTAAAAAGTGTACTTTGAAAGGTTCACACCCCCGGATAGTCATGCTTGCTAGAGCCCTGGTTTGACAATTTTCATGCATTGATAGGGAATATTAACAAAGATACCGACTCACCAAAATATTTTTCAGCTACGACACTACTTCTTCAATACTCAGATCCTTAGGCCCTTTGGGCAGAATGTGGTCTATGTACCTTTAATGTTCACGTATTCCGAGCTTGCGGCGTAGCAAATGCACCTTCCAGGTGACATCGGGACCAAAGATCTCCGGCCGGAGCTTGTCTTTCCAGCGCTTATTACACGATTCGAAGACACATCAAGCATCCGCGTCATAATTGGATTCAGTGATCGAGTTCGTGAGAAGATCAACAGAATGAAGCATAAGGATTGTTCGGTTCTTCCAGTTGGTGCGTCTGCCCTATTTGGAACTTACCATATTTGTGGTTCCTTGCTCAGAAACGCCTATAAAGAGAGGGATTGGGGCGTGATACTTCTGTCTGAGGTCAAATCTAATGAAGGCACAAGCAAATGGTTGCTGCGGCCTAAGGATATTTCACTTTATACGCAGAGCCTTGTCTCGCTTGACCCGGAGATCTTTCGACTCCTGTTTACTTCTCATGTACGCAGGCTTCACGAATACTGACTACCAGCCGCATACCCTCTTACGAAACATAAATGTCATATGACAGAAAACGAGCAACAGCGTTAATCCAAATCTGTTCCTGAGCTGCGGGACCTGTCCTATTCTCTCCGACACAAACAACTAAACCTACTTACACTGGATCACCGTCCTCAACCGGGAGATTTGAGCTTCACGCGACGTATTCTTAGAGCAGAGTTGGGGAGGGAACTACATGAATTCTTTCACCTCAGCACAAGTAGTTCAACAAAAGGCCACAGTTTGAGCTTGTTCAAACCGTGGATTGATCGAGTGCGATCCATCCAGGCTTTATTCCCTAGCGTTGAGAAGCACTTAGACAGCCTTCCGGAATCCATCGTCTATGCCGAGAACGAGGAACGTTGCAAGCGTTTATTGAATTCTCATTTTAGTTTACGGGGATCCAGCTGTTTCCAATGCAGCTTCAGTGGTTCGCTGTGCGACTTTGTTCCGCAATGACCCAGGCTATCTTCGAAACGATTGGGAAGTGACGGCGTTGAAAAAGGAACTTTCTTCTGCTTCCTATCATCTAATGATCCAATGATCCAGTGTACTAGCCTGCATCTCCCGCGTCGCTGCTGCAGTTGTCCGCAATCTCAAGCACGTGTCAGATTTTCGATCATTTTCATTTGTGCCTCCATTTGAGCTTGCTGTTGGAAAAGCAGCTTTTGGAAGTGTTCAGCAAAATTTTCATCACATTTCCAATTTTCTCCGTCGTTATTTGTTGTAATCTTCTCACTAGACTCACTTCCAAAAATAACAATTTAATGATGCACAAAACTTCTAGCCGAACCGTATAAAATGACCGTACGCTAAGGACCTTGAAAACATAGCGTATTAATCGCCGCCAACGAACACTGTACAACGAGACCGTCGAGTCCACCAATGGCGGGAGTTTGAATACGGGCTGTTGCTCATGAGGACGACCGGTTTCTTAGTTCTCTACATCTATGAGTTGTAATGGGATACTTTGTTACCCAAGGTGGTTATAATTAGGTCGGTAGCTCCAAGAAGCTGAAAAATGTACTGTACCATGCTGGATTGCAAAGTGGTAACCGTACAAAAGTGGGTAAAAAGGAAACGGAACTTAAGACATAGTTTATGGAAAGGCCGCGTTATCTCTCCGTAAAAGGAAGGAACTGCCTGCATGCCTGATAGTGTTTCCAAGACATAACGCATTCCGTGTGTAAGATATGAGTTTTAAGTAGGGATTTGTTTGCATTGGTGGTTATATACGGAATTGGTAACGGGGTAATGAAATTGGTGACTAGAATCATTAATAATCGTTAAAAAATGGACTGCGCGTGTATAAACATGAAAAATGCCGTCAAACGCAATGTTTGTAAATACATATGTAGAGTTCGTAGCTTTTTCATTTTTTGCACTCTTCTCACTTCGTTTTTCTATGCGTCTTGTACAGGTGTTTTAATTCACCGTTCTTTCAGATACACAATTCTCGACCTCGAGCGGCGCGTTCTGTTTTCCTGCGGCGACGTGTTGAGATTTTGCCTGTGTACTTGGGAAAGTCCGAGCTTCGCGGAACCAACACGGGCATATCGTATCAGGGAGTGTGCAATATCCGTGGATTTTGTCCAACCGTCACTACTGAAGGTCAGCGTGTTGCTACTTTTAGCTGACACTAATCCTTTCCTTTTGGTGCGGTAGTGTAAGACTAGTTTTCACTCCACGACACATATATATATATATATATATATATATGTACTTATATGGTTGGCGGCATCCGGTTTCGGATTTGCCTGTCAATGTGGCAAGCCGCAGGACGCCTGCGCCTACAGAGGGACCATGGGTGGCTTGCGCTGCACCACCCACAGCTCCAACCACACACCCCATATGCAGTGTAAACCCGAAGGAATAAGACCGGAAGGCATGTGGATGGGAGCCACGTTTCATCAACGGAGCCGGCCCACACTTTTAAATATATATATATATATATATATATATATATATGTATATATATATGGAAATATATGTACATGAATAAATAAATAGTATATTCTCAAACTCATAGACACACCAAATCAGGGCTGATCATGGCTTAAAATCAGTTGTGTATCACGACAATACTTCGGATTCAATCGTATATGGTTGAAATGGTCAAGGCACTAAAACTGCAATGAAACGGTGCATATAGACGGAGAGTACCGTATACTTGCATTTGTCAAGGAGAGCAGAAATATTAATCTAGTCGACTTGCTAGTATGTAGTTGTGGGCAGTGACTTTATTCAGTGGCGAGTCACATCCGCCGCGTCGCAGTATTGTTAAACAGCCATTTGTGGATTTTTATAGGGAGAACGCTTGCCAGGCGAAAACCCATCCCGTCCTGCAACCCTGCCGTAAGGCATTTTGAGCATTAATGTTTAACTGGCAAAGCCGCTTGACCACTGATTTCATACTCGGTTATTCGCAGACAAATGGCCTCTAATTTCCTCTGCTGGTCGGACAAGTAATTTGATGGAGGTCGCCGTGATTGTTGAGCTCCGTTGAGGAGAAACACATCGGAAATAGTCGTCTTGTTGTGTGTCCAGGTGAGCAAAAGTTCAAATTTTCTGCTGGCTGGTGGTTTCAGATGTATAATGTATAGGAGTATGAAGATTTTTCCAGTTCTTCGTACTGGAAAAAGGTTGTGGTGATTGTAATTGGGTCATTTTCGTTTTCAACCATGCTCCATATATATCCTTGTCAGTTGTTACGTTCGTCTTGGGAAAACTGTTCCTCAGTCCAATCTCAGATCTCCAAGAACTTCCGGACCTGGGAGTAAAGGGAAAGTGAGGGCCAAGCGAGAGCAGACCGCAAGAACAGGCATGGGGTTAAAAATTGTTATAGTCTTATGTTTTAACGTTTGGAGTTGAGACAAAAGCATGTACACTGTGCAACAATAATTATGCTGAAAGTGCCTTTTGAACATGCTATATAATTATCAGCCATATGGGTGGATAGCTAACGCCTACGTTGAGACAAGAGCGTTGTACCAGTAAGTAAACGACGAAGTATCGGTTTATTATAAGCCAACAATTGCGTGAGGAGAGAGAAAAGACAGTTAGAATATAAGGGGCGATGGCAACGTTCATGAACAGCACGTAGCTAGCGTAATACGATAGGGAGCGCAGGGTAAGTGAAGATAAATTGGTTGCCGCAAGAGAGACCTAAGGGTCAATTAGCGGTAGGGCAGCGGAAAGTTTGGATGAAGATATTGTAATATATTCTGGATGGCAGGTTCGAGACACGGACGAGTAGTCCCGGCTACAAACGAACGACACGTGAGAATCAACGACCGAGTAACTAACACAGTAGCTCGTACGAAACAGCAGTCATGCAAAACGACGATGCTTTAATGAGTCGCCCACAAGAACGAGCAAGCTGGACCGAGATAGATGTATTCCACAGCGCGGCATGCGAACAGCGTGGTACACGGCAAGCAAGTACATAAACAACGAGTTTACAAGGAACAGGTACTTTGGCTTGGCTTTTGATTCCCTTCATTCATTGTGCATTCGGTCCGCCAAGCCCTGTAAAATAAGCAAAGGAGACATTAGTCACGGCGGTCAATTTAAACAATACATTGCGGTTTCAACTGTACTACAATATTCTGCAGGAATACAGGTTATTGGGATAAGAATTATCTCCTAACATGCAATGGTTAATCACATATGCATGGAGCAGATGTCCACTAGCTACTTCTAAACAGAGGTGTCGAATTTAAGTCGACCGCTAGATGGTTGCTCTAGGCAAGCCTATCAGTGGCCAGATGTATCCATTCCAGTCAGTTGCTTGGTCACGTGTGCATGCCTATGTGGTCAGTGAATGCATCAACAAACCATCGGAGGTAAGTGATATAGACCTTCCAGTGAATGTATGATGAAGAGACAAGGAGTGTATCCTAGAAAGCTCAAGATCTGCGCCAAAGAGACATGTAGCATACGGCGAATTGCTGCGGTAGTGATGAAGAAGTGTGACATAAAGTGGCGCTAGTATAGAGAGTCAGTGGCCAGCAAACGCTCTCGGAGTAAGCCTTCTAATTAGCAGTGGATACCTACAGCGACAGAAGAATTCAACAACCAGCGGTATGATGTAAACAATTCAAGAGAGTAAGCGTTGGAGAGTTAAGGTGTGACTCCTGGCACAGAGGTCAATACTGCCTACAATGTCCCGATGCAGCTGAAATGTGGTGACATAGGTAATACTAAAAACTGATAATGTTACTATGGGAGAGAGCGTATCGACACCTAGCCATGGCACTAGGATGAAGCCGTCAAGTTGCTAGTGGATACTTAAATGTCCCAGAAAAAGTCAGCAGACTGCGAATGTATGTGACGCACCCAGTCACAGAGAGGAGTAGAAGAGTGGCTCTTAGCAGACTCCGGATAAGTACATAGATGGTTGGAGCCTGCGAGGAATGGCTCCTGCTACCTCCAGGTGCCAGAGGTAATACGAAGAACTGATAATGCTAGTAAGGGAAAGTATCAACGGCTAACAATGGCAATGGGGTGAAGCTTTCTAGAGTCGCAGAACAAGTAGACAGATAGCAGATATATGTGATAAGTAAATGGCACTATTTACATTTGGGTGTTTTTCGTAGACGTTTAACTTCGAGGGAGTCAGGAGTCTTGTTCCAGAGATTCGTGAGCGAGTGCTTCAACTTCGCTAATTTAGTTTTGTCGGGGACATTGAATATCATTACGTTATTTGTACGAACAACTCGTTCGGAAACTGCGTTAGCAATATGTGTAAGTAGCTCACCTGCAAGTTTGAGCTAATTCACATCATTGGTCTGTGCGATTCCCGAGAACTGAGCTAGTGGCATCATTTTTGCTAGGGTTTTGCTCAGTACAGAGACGTTGCTTTTGAGTGCGCTCAATTCGATCTCATGAAAGTTACTTTTATTATGCGCCGCTTTCAGTGGATCTGCTATGCTTTCTCTGCAGTCAGAAGTTGGGGCTGCGTCAGTATTATCAGGTTGTTGCTTGGTTGGTTTAATCCATTTGTTAGCAGGTCTGTGCACAGTCTGCCTTGCTCGCATTGTCTTACTAGGAGCTGAGGGGTGAGTGGTAAGTCAAGTTCTGCTCTCATTGTTTACTCTAACACTGTTGCCCAAGTTAATTCTCCCTAGAAACAAGACAGTATGACAAGACAGCCTAAGTATTTACTGAATAGTAACAAAACGTCAGAATAATCAACAGAAAGTCGAAAACGAACAGGTGCAAACTTCGCGCGGTTAAGTTTATTTGATACCTACGCCTGGTACCTATATGCCTATATATGTAAACACCTATGGGTTAGTGAAGTTGGTTTGGGATACTGGTAAGAGCGTAATTAAGAAATGTGTAATTAAAGTGAGGTTTGTGTGTAAGTCTAAGTAGTCCTGCGTGTTTGATGCATAATACATGTGAAATGGGCGATTGAGGAGATTCCAGGAATGTTATGTTGCCGGAAATATAAATTATGTTTAAGTACAAATGCTATTGTGGTATACAGTTGCGGACGCTGAGGAATGTTATATGTAAGGGTTTGGACTGCGGCCGTTTGTTATTGTAATCAGCAGGCTTTTCACTCCTGGTTTGCTAAGTAGAATGGTGTTGATTCCGGTAAGGAACTATGATTTGGCATAAAGTAATGGTATGCAATCATCGAAGTCGATGATTACTAATTTCGGAGCTTAAGAGATTTTAGGCGGAAAAGGGTTTCATGAAATATTTGCAATGGTCTAAAGGATATTGTCCGTGGAAAGGTAATGGATTTACACTGTTGTATTCGGTGAAATAAGGAAGACGGAAATCTGTATAAGTTTCTGAACTAGATAAATAAGACGTAGTGCTCTGTGTGCATTAACGTTAACTGAAAACTCAGCGGGTTTTACGTTCTTTATTCATAAATGTAATGTTAACCCGCTGCTGGGTGGAGTAACAGAAGGTACTGCATCGGAGGTTAATATTTGGCGCAACGTATTGTCTTTAGAATGGGAAGCTATGTGGATGTCTACGTTGTACTGATGTACGCAGCGCGTTTGTAAAGTGGTGTATCATGGTTTCAAGTGGGGAGAGGGAGGCTCAAAATAAATGCAAATATTCTCGTGTAAGTGGGGAGCGTTGCGAACGCTCATTACTCACCAAGCGTGAATACTGAAAAAGGTTCATCAACTATTGCTACCCGAGGAAGGGAGGGCGCAATGATATGAACATTCATAAGACCGCGTGAAATGACGAAGCAAAGTTTACAAATAATGTACAAGTACAGGGGCATGTTCGTCGTTGAAAATAACTGCATAAGGTGAACTCACCACGTTCTTACTGGATGAGCACGTTGCTTGTATAGCTTGCAGTATTGCGTTATACGTCGTGGTGTAGGAAATCGACCATATATTTTCTGAAGATCATGGCACCACCATCTGAACCTGTTAACTTGAAGTCCGCCGCAAGCAATTTGCAGACTTTGCAAGCTTCCTATGCGATGTGGGACGACAAAGCACAATGACAGCGGGTGGCCCTGATAAGGGCCGTTGCTCCGTTCTCTAAAGAATGTGAAATGTAGACAAACTAGAGAACAAAGGAGGACCGCACCCGATGCAATGGCAGTAGAGGGTATATGCACGTACGTCACGGGGTGGCCAAGTGAGGTAACGAGGACGGCCTTGTGCGGTAGCTTTGTGCTATGTCTGTGGAAGCGAAGTCATCATTTAAACTGGATCTATCCTTTGGCTATTTCAGTTATGCGGAAGGGGGAGGCAGTAGGTTGGAGGCGGCGCAGTGGCTGCGTGATGTCGGAAGGCGATGGGCGGCGAATATCACAGGGCTCTGAAAGCGAAGTGATAATAGAAAACCAATGGTACCTGTAACTAGGTATCAACAATGCACCACATGGCGGCGGCAGTACGTGGGAGGCGGCTCATTGCCTGCGTAAGTTCGGAAGGAAATGGGCGGCGCATGGCCTTGTGGCGCTGAAAGAGAAGTAACCATGGGAATCAATGTTACCTGTGGCTAAGTATCAATGATGCTTCCAATGGTGGCGGCAATACGTGGGCTGCTCCGTGGCAGCGTTAGGACGAAAGACAACCTGCGGCGCATATCACAGTGGCTTTGCAAGCGAAGTGGCCATGTAAAACCGATGGTGCTAGTGACCAAGTATCCAGGATATAACACGGCGGAGGCAAAAAGTGGGAAGTGGAGCAGTGACTGCGTGAGGTCGGAAGGTGATGGGCGGCGCATATCATTGTGGCTCTGGAAGAGAAGTTATCTTAGAAACCCAACGGTACCCGCTGCTGGATATGAAGGATCCAGCACATGGCGGAGGCCATAAGTAGGAAGAGGCTCACGGGCATCGTGAAGTAGGACGGCAAATGGAGGCCCATATCCTAGTGGCTCTGAAAGAGAAATGATCAGGGGAAACAAATGGTGCCTGTCGATAGGTAGCAAGGATGCATCACAAGGCCGAGGCAGTCCGTGTGAGGAGGTTTATTGGCAGCGATGGGCAGCAGTCCAAAGGACGGCCCATTTCACTGTGCCGGTGAAAAAACGCGCGCACGACGTAAGCAAAAGATGCATGGAAAGCACTAGATATCCTTGGATGATTGAAGATAGTAAAGATGGATGGAGATTACCGAGCTTACCGTTCCACATTTAAGCCATCAACAACAACCTATGCCAGTAATGTTGTGGTAACTGGGGGTAAGCCAAAGCCTCTTTGCTTAGCGTAGTTAGTGCAAGTACCTTAATCGTAAATTGCCAGTATCATCAACTCCCTCCAAACAGCGTGAAAATGTCTCCCTCGAAAATTTTCCTTTACATTGCAACATTACACGGGCCTGAACATATTCTTTAAATGGTTCGGTGGCCACGCATGTTGCCGCAGGTGGAACCGAAGGTATCCATCATGGTGGCCCAGGGGCTGTCACTAAAGCTCAGTGTACTTAAGACAACAGTGGGGAAGTTCAGTACCCTGTGTGCCTGGATATTGCACTCTGACAAAAGCTAGAAAGAAACTGCTCATTTTCCAATCTGTCTAAATGCTTGGTTGGCCTACATGTAAAGATGCTGGAGAAAGGACTGCGTGCCAAGACGTTATCCGATTCCAAGGAGGTAGGTACGCAAAATGTGCAACGCAGCATGGAGGGAAAACATGTTCCATGCAAAAGTGCAAGGGTATTACTTAAAGGAGCCTTCAAAGACAACCACCGAATTGAAGTGGATAGTGAATCATGTCATCGGCGGTGTAAGGTATGGCCTAAGGATGACAGCCGCAATCCATATAGGTCATGTATGTAGGCCCTGCATGTATCCGCCCGCATTTCTACGGACCCAATGCTCATACCCTGTAGCGATCTTACAACGTTGCGGGCCGCCGTACGTTGTCAGATCGCGGCAGCGGAAAACTTCTTGCCAAAAGTATTCAAAGAATGTTGTGGTTACGACGCCTTGCGTCTGCCGTCTTAATTGTGAACATATTTGTGAGGCTGTTTTCAGCTTCACAAATCCGTCGCCCCTGGAATACCGCGTGCACACTTGGCCGCGCTGCCTTGTTCGGTACGAAATGAAGCATCCGAGGGTTTTTGCAGTAGGTGCAGAGTTTCTCGTGGGTTTATGGCGGCAATCGTACCGCAAACTTTCACCTACCTGTGCTAGGTATTCTATGCACTACCGACGCTTTCGAAGAGACGTGAACCATATTTGCCGCATTTTAACAGGCAACCTTGTACCGCACTTGAGCTGCAAATTTAGCCCCGCTAGGTTACCTTGTCCTCGATGTCATCCAATGTAGGTACAGAAGCCGCGTGTTGACGGGATCAGAACGTGAACCACGTTATCGAGTGCAGTTCTCCAGCACTGGAACACGGTTACCAAAAGCCTAGTCAGTCAACCTATCGGTAACGGTTTCCAGCGTCTGCTAGACGCTGTTGGGTGTTAACACGAAACTTTTCTTTTTAACTGACGATATCCATATTTAAACTTTCGGTTTCTGTTCTGGATTTGTCTACACCCTTTGGTGTTACCCTTCGTTTAAATGATTTTCATTCCCAGTTGTTCCATTTACTTGCACTTCTTTCTTACTTTAGGTAACCTACACAGGGGAAATGCGAGTGCAGCGAACGTGGGCAGTAAATGGCTGACCTTGATGTTTACCCGGGGCCGAGGCGCCTAGGGTACCACAGACCCTAGCAGCATCATAAAACTCGGTACAGCCCTACTAGGACCAAGCCGTCGTCCGTCGGTGCACCATTGAACAATGTGCCTCATTGCATGCAGTAATCCGCACATGTAAGCAGTACAAACTTCAGTCTTTTACCGACACAGTCGCCAGCACCATCAGGGCTCCGACGTCGCACCTTGGTTCACAAACTACAAATCTTAGCTTCTCCACTGCACTAAACCATAACCGGTGCACTGCCGGTCATCTGTTGACCGGCAGCATCGCTGGTACTCCGCGCTCATAGCTGACAACGTCCTGGCATGGAGCTACACGAAAGCGCAGGGTCTGACGCCCCAAACTTCTAGAGCTCCAACCCTGAATTCTGGCAACACAAGCGGAGCTAATAGTTGTAAGGGAAACGTGGCTCTCGGACGACTTAAGCGACGGTGAAATCCGAACTCCTGACATGTCAATTCTGCGCTCTGACCGCGCAACCGCAGGTGGCGTTGTGGCAGCGTATTATGGCGTTCCCCTCAGTAGCGGCACGTCATCTAATGCTGCCGTGCAGTCTTCAGACACCGTGCGGTGTGTGGTCCTACTAACCGGGAAACACTCCAGCTGTGTTTGTGTCACT
Organism: Dicrocoelium dendriticum; assembly: GCA_944474145.2. Lineage (NCBI taxonomy): Eukaryota > Metazoa > Platyhelminthes > Trematoda > Plagiorchiida > Dicrocoeliidae > Dicrocoelium > Dicrocoelium dendriticum. The sequence goes on from OX104066.1 coordinate 11,034,381, forward strand.
ATATCCCAATTACTTACTCCTTTGCATCTGGCCTCATTGGTCTTCCTCAAACGGCCCAGTTATACAACCACACTTATCAGACGACCAGTTTAGGACCCAACTAGCAGACATGACTGATAGACTTGGTCCGCATTAAGGAAGAACTGATGGTTGAGCATGTTGAGCATGAGGCCCGTTTTTGCGCTCAGCGAACTGTGAGTTTTCCGTTACGGTTTCATATGTTTCGGTGAGAAATCCGTCAGCGAGCCAACTGATACGGAAAACTGCAATGATTGCGGAAACGGTGCCCTTCTGCTTTCCGCTAAAAGCTAGTCACACGAGCCGCAATGTAGCCCCCACAGGGTGTGGTCAAACTTCTGCTTTACCCTACAGAAACCCCGCTGCACTAAACCGACCTGTAAAGATCTTTCCATAGGGAAGAGATACGCAGCATGCATTGGAAGTCGTACAAGGAAGTGGATTGCCTCCAGGGACAATGCATGGAGAAACTGGTGTTCCCCTCCAACCGCCACTCCGTGGGAATATTAGCCGTCAAGCGTAAGCAATGCGTCTACACAGCAAGCAGAGATGAAACTTGGCATGTGATTTAGCTCAGGCGTAAATTTGCCTCCCATCCCAAAGCATTGTGTAGTTACAACGATAGCCCCCCAAAATTGAAGTATCGCGTCACCGCACAGACGTCCCAGGGCTCACTACATCTACGAAGGAGGCAGCTGAGTTCAGGTGCTAGCAGTACGCATCCACATTCCGCGTTGCAGCCACGCATGCAATCCTATCACTTTGTACGGTCCCACCCTTAACTTCCCTGACGACGGTTAATTTCACACCGGAGATGGTCCTGCCGAAAGCTAAAACCATGCGGCTTAGGGCCTCTCCTGGCGCTGATGGTTTCTACTCCAGACTCTTGTTAGCTTGCGCTGCAGCTCTAGCGTTACCCTAGCGAAGCTGTTCACCCATCTCCTCTCGCAAGGCAAATTACCCACTGATAGGAAATATAAGACTATGACGCCAATTGAACAACAAGTTACTCGCAAGCCTCCGGCGGATTACCGACGGATAATTATCCTCTGTACCACCTTCTAAGTGATGGAATAGATCTTCGCAGAAGCTGTGTTGGAGTACATGGCGACCTATAAACCGCTGTCATGTTGCCAGCACGCCATGCGGCGGCAACGGTCGTTTGGGACTCAGTTACAGGAATTTCATCCAGACACCAGTCTTCAGCTAACGCTTTGCATGGAGTATCGGTTTCGCGGACAAAGACGTAGGAGTAGTGCTTACCAAGCACGCACGCCTTTTCCTAGTCGCTATAGGCTTGGATCCCAGTTCCTCGAAGCAATGGTGTCAATAAGCTTTTTTCAGTCGACAGAGTAATACCCGTTGGTTAATTCCTTTTACAATGAAGGAAAAATGAAGTTAAAATGGTTTTTACTCATCAGATTGAAACTCAGCGTCCTTCTCACTTACGGACCGTGTGATTACTGTAACAAAAAATTGTGT